>OW386286.2:238224610-239424610 GCA_936432065.2 Rutpela maculata
ATGGGCTGTCTTGAGAATCTCCTAAAATAGGATATCTTAAAGGGTAAATATATTTTTGAATTTGTTTTACGTATTGAGATATACAGGTACTTTAATTTGTCATCCCACATACCGATTGTGCTATGTGGATCATTCTCACTTGTCACTTCTCACAAGATCGTGTAGTTTTCAGTTGTATTATTAATAACTTGAAATCAACAGAATGGGTAATAGTATAGGGGCCAGCCAAGATATTGGTATAATTTGGGGGTACCAATTTTCCTTCATACTGCAGTTATACGGGTGTACAGAGATAGCAAAAAACTATGATTGCCATCTGAAAGTGGTAGCTAACAAAAATGACGGCCAATCAAAGATGGCGAATGTAGACGTTTAAAAAAACGACAGTATCTCTGTAAGGTATTGTCCGATTTCAGTGTTCTTTTTTTAAATGACAGCTGAAATTGTGAACTTTTTGTAAGTCCCCATTAATTTTTTTTATATAAGCAACCATTAATTAGTAAATCACTGATTAGTGAAAACTACTTCCGTTTTTGCAGATAATTTGTTTGTTTATCATACATTTTCTTAAAACGTAGACGTGACCTGAAATCTGTCCTAGCAAAATGGCGGTCATGTTTCCCAAAATGATCCACATAAAATTTTATTTTTTAAAATTATTTTAATATTATAACGTTAGGTAGCTCATTATATGTTTATAGGAATTCTAAATTCAAAAAAGGCTCCAAAACGTCGTCAGAAGTCCAAGGCGACCAAAATGGTCACAGAGTAGCTAATGCGAAAGTGTTCTCTTTTTTTCGGCTGATGAATACTATTTATTATGTTCTTATAAATTTTAAGTGGTACGATGAAGGTAATAGTTGACTTCTAATGAGAGGCTGTGGTAAATGAAAGACTAATATTTTTAAAGAAACGCCACAAAATTTTGAAAATACTGTTTTGATTGAAATAGCAAAGAGAAAATAGTTGTTTATATGCAATCCAATCAAAACGCAGATTATTCCACATCGTCTATGACCACATCATCTATGGCCATATCATGTGGAGTATCTTATTCCGTGTGGTTTTGGCTGAAAACTGAAAACCAGTATCCAAAATGTATTTAATATATACCACCATCAATTGTGAACCCAATAACATTGGTTTGTTTCAGACTGCAGATAAAGAACCTATTTAATCATGTTTGTGCAATTTTTGCGTCCATGCGGGTTCATGCACTGACCTCAAATATGGCCGCCCTGATAGCTCTCAAAGCATGCTGTAGGAGTTCTTCTGATGTTGGAAGGAATGAATTTTCCACGGGAAGCATGCTGAAACAGTGTCACATCTTGTCAACGACCGATTTCTCTGAACCAAGAGCCAGGGCAATGGTGTGAGCAGAAATGTACTTTGTTTCTAACCAAAGTTCAATGAAATCCATAGTTCCTCAAGGCCCAAAGTCCTCAACACAAAGAAGATATATTTGGCAAGAACCCGAACATCAGTATCCACGATTCTTATAACAACAGTTTAGTCCCATGACTGCATCTCTTATGTGCATCATAAACCGCCCATCTGCCCTCCTCAAAAGGAGTGCAAGTAAGTTTAACAAAAGATGTTGAAACGCTTTCTGAACTGATATATTTATCTCCAATGTTAACGACAACCACGGTAGTTCGCACATTCTCAACTAGATATCTTCCTAGGAGAGAAGAGAGATTCTTATTGTCATTGTTTCTAAGAATTTCACGTCAATTTTGAGGCGTTGGCGAGTTTGGAAAAACTTGATTAGATCCCTTTACCTCTAGCGTTACGCAGACTTTTCTTTTGGACTTTCCGGACTGTACATGTCCCAAATCATATCAAGTCTTGTAGTTGAGAAGCCTGGGTACATTCCTAAATGCTCTGATGGAATTCCCGAACGCAGTACCCTCCAAAGGTAAGCGACACACGTGGCGGAATTGAACGAATAAGAGCAGCTCCATCATATACAATGGCATCGCATGTACCTGGAATTCTACGATCATCTTCATTCACCATTTCTTCGAGAGGATCAAGCAAATCTGCTTTTTCAATTGCATGTCGAAGTTGATCAGACATTTCTGAAAGAGCTGTACGTTACTCTACAGATTTCCCAGTACTGTTAATTTTCTTGGGCTTGAAAATTTCTTTCAAAAATGCAAAAATGTTCACAGTGGATCTTTGAACTAGTCGGAAACAAATGATTGATAAGGTTCAATATATTTTCGGTCAGAATCTTTCGGCATTTTTACTGATTCAACGTCAGAAATCGTGTAATTTTCCAGTGATATTAGATCACCTTAGGTTTCCTCAAAAGGATTACCAGCACCCTTGAAGCTTGTCCTCAATTTATCAGTCTTATCCACGAACTTTTCTGGCAAAGAAGGGAACTGTTCATAATGTAATGGTTTGTATCCGAGTCGTGATTTCATTTGACTTGTAAATTAATTGATCAATATGTGTATTTCAGTACCTGCCATAGCCAACCTCCGCTATGCAACTGGATCTTGAACAATTCCGACAGCACATCTTTCTCACTCTTGTTGTGTTGTTTATTGCCCTGGTCTACTGCGATAGCAGAAAACGAATTGGACGATTTCCGTATAACAAAATTTCCTGCCTTAAACTCGGCATGAACTGCTGGTGAAGATAACGGAAGCTTCTCCAAGTCCTTTACATGGACAATTAGACATCTAGCATAGTGAACAGGATCTAGTGAAAAAAACCACAGCCTTAATACACTCCTTGAAGAAATCGTACTTCCTTTCACGAATTGTTATTTTTCAAAATTATGTTTTTCAAATTTACGGAAGTTAGTATTCTAGGGTTAATAAAATATGAAACTTACATTTTGTGGCGGCCGTTTTGGTCGCCATGTTGGATATTTCATCTTATGGGCTTCTGACAACGTTTTAGCTCCTATTTTTGAATTCAGCATCCCTAAAAACGGTTAATTAAACACGCAAGTTTATTATATTAAAAAAACATAAAATTTAATGGGTCATTTTGGAAAATGTGACCGCCATTTTGCTAGGGGTTAGGTTTCAGGTGGATCTCCTTCCTAAACGTTGAAAATGGGTCTAGACATGACACATGGCAAGTTCGGTGTTCTCCGAAAAAAGTACAGTTTTTTTGTAAAATATGTTGCTTAAATAGTCAACTATAATTAAATATAAATCGCGCCAAGTTTATAATTTATAGCTAAAAAAACATTTAGCTTATATTTTTTTATTTACTTGTTTGCTTAAGCATCTTTTATGTCTTCTCGGTTAAAACAATTGTTTATTGAATGAACAATTATAATAATAACGGAATAATTTTGCCCTTTCGACTTCTCTTTTAATCAATATAGACTTCGCCTATTTTATTTCACATAATAAAATAATATTACTATTTTCGGTAATATTTCATGGAATATAAAGACTATTAAAGATCATTATGACATTTATTATTATTAACGTGTTGCTAAAGTATTCTTCGTATTCAAAATTGTGGATAGTGCGTATTAACTTTCACTGGTTAATATCTTGTTTACCAAACAAATGCGCGACTAGTAGTCCATTGTGGCGATCAGTTCACTTGCTGAGTAAATATAAGTTTCACCAAGTCTCAAGTAACCAGGGAAAGAAAGAAAAAAAATAATAATAACAATTTTTAAATAAAAACAGAATAACATGTATTATTAAAATGTTAAACCAAAACACCTTTTAGTCTTCGAGAATATACATTTTAAATATAAATTGGAACTTTTAATTATAGACATATATTTAATTAACCCATATGTCTATATATTGGTGACCCCGAAAAAGAATACCGCGAAAAAGCTAAAGCTTCTACACCACATTGGGTAGATGAACTTCCTATCATACTATTAGCTCTCACGACCATCCCTAAAGACGATTTGCAATGTTCCTCTGCAGAACTCGTTTTTGGTCAAACTTTACGAATGCCTGGTGAATTTTTTATTAAATCATATACTTGTCCGGATATTCCTTATTTTATTACTAAATTACGTACTTCATTTAATAATCTGACGTTCATTCCACCTTTTCACCATGTTAATTACAAATCATTTGTCAGTTCAGACATCTCGACTTGTAGTTTTGTTTTCGTTCGGAAAGAACGTTTTAAGAAATCTTTTACTCCGCTGTACGAAGGGCCTTTTAAAGTGTTGTCCCGTATAGATAAGTTGGTTACTTTTGTTAAAGGAACTAAAGCCATCACGGTAAATATTGACAGGATTAAACCAGCATATTTAATAACTGACAAATGCGATGTCACTCCACCGTTGATTAAGAAAGTTCGTTTTGCGAATGAATGAATGGCTGGCTGATCTTTTTCTTAGCGGGGACGTAGTGTGGCGATCAGTTCACTTGCTGAGTAAATATAAGATTCACCAAGTCTCAAGTAACCAGGGAAAGAAAGAAAAAAACAAAATAATAACAATTTTCAAATAAAAACAGAATAACATGTATTATTAAAATGTTAAACCAAAACACCTTTTAGTCTTCGAGAATATACATTTTAAATATAAATTGGAACTTTTAATTATAGATATATATTTAATTAACCCATATGTCTATATCCATACAAAACTTGGAAAAAAAGTGCAAAACCCCAAAAGTGCAAGGGTAGCGACGAAACATAACTACTGCACCGTTTCCGAGGACGACCAACAGGATGGTGATAGTCGCGCGATCCCTACCTCCCTCGAACTACCCCTAAACGCAAAACCACCCCTTTTCACATTTTTCGTTGTCAGGCATGCGAGAACTTGTTGGATCGGTTTTTTTTTGAGGAAACTCAATTTATCCTGTAAAATTTGGCAACCTGACATCCTAACAAGCATACACGACTATATATACATGCGCATAACCCGTCCTATCATACTCCTCTTAAGCTGCAATAAAAAGAATTATCTCCCTAGAAAACCTGATCCAATGAGCGCTCGTGATCTCACTATAAGAAAAACCGATGGCTTTGGGCATGCAAGGGTAGTTCTTGAGGACTAAGAGAGAAACTGATGCCACTATCATGTTCTCCACCCTCTAAAAGGGGGATACCTTCTTTAAAACCTTCTCTTTGAGGGACACTTCAGGAATGAGAGAGGGGGTGGTTTCAACCCTCGGGGGTCGTTACGATGTCTGGTTGCTAAAATTTATAGAACATATTGAGTTTGTTCAAAAAAAAAACCGATCCAACAAGTCCTTGCATATGCCTGATAACAAAAAAATGGGGAAATGCATTTAGGGATAGTTGGTGGGAGGCTAAATAAATCAGCATCGTGTTTCTCGCCCTTGAAACAGCGTATTAAAGGAGGGGGTGGTTTCAACCCCTTTGGGTTGTTGGGATGTCTGGTTGCGAAATTTTACAGGACATATTTAGTTTCCTCAAAAAAAAAACCGATCCACAAGTCCTCGCATGAATGACAACAAAAAATGGAAAAAAGGGTGGGTTTTTGCGTTTAGGGGTAGTTCGAGGGGGTAGAGAAGGCGTGACTGTCACCATCGTGTTGACCGCCCTCGAAAACGGGGGGGTAGTCATGTTTCGTCGCTACCCTTGCACTTTTAGGGTTATTGCAACTTTGGCATGGACTATAGCTCAAAGCTCAAGTGGACCAGATTGGTCCAATTTTCCTTAATTATCAAGAAATCATCAACTTGAAATACATAATGATTACAGTAAGATTTAGTGACAAACAATTAATAAAACATCCACAGATCTGATAAGCCTTCTCACTGTTCTCAGACTGCTGTTTCCTGTAAATCTGACACACAATTGAAAGTTTTATGAACTTAATAATATACAGTGAAGGAAGTTTAATTGGAATAAATTCTGCAATTTAGGTATAACGTATTTCTGTAAAAAAAAATCTTAAAATATAACAATTTTGCCTTTTCAAGGGCTATACTTTAGCGGTAACGTTCTTAGTTTATCTTCACGCCAAATTATAAGATAAGAAAACCTTATTTTACTTTAGATAAACAATGCCCAGTTTGGAGGTTAATGCATAATTTTAAAAATATCAAATTGAAACAATAAAGATCTATTTAAAATTCCAATACAACATTTAGTAAGTAATAATCTCTAAAATTAATTATTTTATTCTATTATTATTATATATCCAAGCAACATAACCTTAAATATGTAAGTGAATACGCTACACATACTCCTTCCCTGCAAAGAGAAAAATCAACCAACCAAAGCATCAATATTAAAGCGGACTTTCTTAAAGTTAGATTTGACAGGTAGATCAAAAACATCATTCAATAAATATGCAGGTTGAACTCTGTCCATAGTAACAGTAATGTTCTTTCCACGTTTAAGGACCGTAACAATATTGTTTGTAGGAGAAACTACTCGAAAAGGCCCCCAGCGGTTTTTTCATTTTAATATTTAGGAAATAAACAGTACATTGTGTTCCTTTTGAAATGAGCCTTCAAACGATATGTCACTTGGCACACTCTTACATTTGGAGAAAAAAGTTTGGGTGAAAATAAACATTACCGCTGAAGTGTGGCCAGTGAAAAAGTGAGATTGACGTGTTTCGGTATTTTTTTTGCAGAGAAATACTGTACATCCAAGTTGCAGAATTTATTCCAATTAAGCAATCGACACTGTATATTTTTAACTATTAGGGAGATATTAATCTACTCTGTATATGTTGATAACACTTTGGAGTGCAATGCTGAGCATATAAAAATGACTAAAGAAGGTGGGCGTTTATAGTGTCAGAGCGGATCTATCATGATGTATTTGTTAAACGTTGTTTTTGTGTTAACACTTGTTGTGTTTGCAAGCGCCATTCCACACCAGCGTGCTGGTAAGCAACATGTTTTTGAAATCATGTACTGAAAATTACACTCAAAATTAAAAGATATTTTAACCTCATCATTACAAAAATGTTTGAAGAAAAATTGAACCGCCTTCAAAAAGGCCGCCTAATTAATTAACCCCAATATTGAAGCTAGTTAAAATACATTTGAATTCGTTATTTGTTTATTTTTACAGTGACCTAAGTATTTCAAATTATCTACTGCTCTAATTTCAATGTTTTCTTGGTTATCTTTAATGTTATTCTGTCAAAGGTAGGTAGTTAAGAAGTTAGATAGTTTGGTAGGTTGCAATTTATCGTCAATTTGTTGCTATGAAAACGTTTTATTTTTAGCATGTCGAGTTCCACTTTGGTTTTGAGATCTTGTCAAGTGTCGCGGTACTTAACGTTCATTAATTAAGTATGATAAAAGTTCTCGTCAGAAAAAATAACTAATTGGGCACACATCAAGAGCAATTATTAAAAATATTACGTTTTTTGTTGTTTCTTATAACAACAACAATAATATTTTTTATTAGATGTAAAACCGCTAACCTAACTAAATTAATGTATCATAATCTAACTTAACACGAAAAACCGAATAATATGACAAAATATAACAACTCATGGATTGTTGAACGGGTATACAGATTTCATGTCAAGGTGACCTTCTTCATTGCAGTGTTGGACTGGATAGGGGGACTAGGAGTCTAGAGACTTCCTGGCCAAATCAGACTCCGAGGCCAAATCTCGAAATAAATTTAAATTTTTATTAATTGTACAAAGTTAAACTTAGGTGTAATCGTTTTTTTTTTATATAAAAGCCTGCCAACCACTGGGAACCCGGGTGTTAAAGGGTTTACTTGCTCCTGAGCTTCTTGATTTTTTCCGTGGACTGTAGTGGTTCAGGCACAATAACCTTGGTTTAACTTTCCATTTAGTTAATATTTCAAAATTTAATTAATATTTTTAAGATTAAGAGCAGTTTTAATGCAGCGTTTGCTGTCCCGGCGATTCCTCAAGACACTCTCTATCTTCGTACATGCGCGATGGGGCTTGTACCAGGTTAAGGCGCGGAAATGAACACGTTAATATAAAATTCAAACTAACATTATTTATACAGTATCGGAAAGTGTTCGATTTGGTACGGCAATAAGAGCAAGCCAGACCGAGGCAAGCAATGATGTACATTGATGGGCGTGTCACACTTTGCCTCTGCTAGGGTACTAGTAGACGCCTTTATTGAGGGCGGTCGGTTAAGTCGTTGAAACTATGCAATCCCAAAAGCAAAACTTTCCGATACTGTATATTTATTTATACAGGCTACCTCAACTGGATTGCAAATAGATGTGGTTAAGTAGGTCACTATGCTATGAATGTATTTCAAGCCGTCCTGTAGGAGGGGCCGAACTGTTTAAAGTATTTATCAATTGTCTTTCGACATTCACTAATTGTCGACGAAAGAGTTAATGTACTTCGCTATTTATTTACGATTCCTATTCTTTTATGATAAAATTAACATTACCCTTACATAAAATAACATGTGCTGTGTAATGTCGGATCAATTAGATTTTATTTTTAGTCATTTTAAAATGATAAAACGAAATATAGCAAAAACGATTTTTTGAGTTATTTACGCTTAGTCTTCAAGTTTCAAGTACCTGTTACCTGCCATTTTTATGTTAAACCAGTAGCAATGCATGTAAACTGCTAATGGCATATTTCTTATTTTTATTTACCTATGCGAAAATTTGATTTTAACGAAAAGTTAAATTTTAATGGTTTTTTTCACTGTTAAAACATGTAGTTGCGTTGGTACGTAGTGCAGGACTTAATAACTTCATTTAAACCGTTTTTTTGAAAGGACACCACACGTTTTATAAGTAAATTGGTGGCCTGCCAAATTTGATAATTTTTTGATATGTTGTAGTTCAACTGATTCTGAACAATAAGTTTCTTGGCAAAACTTCAATTTGTGGACAGTTTCTTCGATAGATGACTCCAAAAACTGGACCTACCCCACGACTTCTCAAAACGTACTGCAGATATCTGCTGGAAATGAATAACCAGACTATTTATCATTATTTGGTCTTAGATTGATGTGCCTGAACTTCCGGTTTTGCAGAAAGTGGCGTCAAATTACGTTTTTTGAATGCATTTTTTCTTACTGATTTCTAGTTCCTTTGTTCCTTACAAGGGTTTTGTAGTTCCTGTTTTTTCTTAAGATAAAGGTTTTGTTTAAAGCTTTTATCTGCCTAATTACCGTTTGCAACTATATTTTGTTTCTGTTTATCTTATCTTTTTTGTTGTTATCATTTAGTGCCTAATAAAAATATATTCATATTATTTTCATTCCGTTTTTATTTAACTGTATTGGAACCGATTTTAAATAAAAACTTCTAATTTACAGATATGCTATAAATATCATTTATCGCATTTGGCGTAGCTAAAATAGCTTTGTCTGTGTGGCGGAGCCAAAAAAGTTTGTTGGACGCCGGTACCAAATCGAGCCAGTCCAATTTTGCTTCATTGTGACTTTATTTAATACACAACACACACTAGGCAAAGGTCAACAATCTAGAAATGACGTTGGTTGCAGCTTCTTTAATAAAAAGATATCGATATCAGCCAAATGATAAAAAGAAAAAACAAATTAGAATTAAATTTACAACACACAATTTAGCAATGTAGAAACTTCATCTCAAAAATTAACAACGTAAACATACTCTTCACTGGTTTATTAGTTTATTATTCTTCTTCCTCTTTTAGTTCACAACATATTAGATTATTCTAGTTGGCCATCCATTTACTGTATGGCACATGTAACAGCATCACGGCATCTATTCCGGTTGTGTGCTTTAGGCTCAGAGCTTCACCAAAGCTCTATCCCACGAGCTCATTGGTGATGTTAGCCCAATGACCAATTGGTTTATTGAAGTTTTTATATAATTGTTTGACATTTTGTGGAACAGTTTTTTAAGGATGAAATAATTTTCTAGGAATAGTACTATATTTTAAATTCTAATCATATCCCGATTATGCTAGCTTTATTGGCGAAACACACAGCAGTATACTTAGTATTTTTATTTTCCTTATCAAAAGTAGCAATCGTCGTCACGTGCATTTTTCTTCTTAAAATATTTAACCACTTTTGTATTTACTCTTTTATTGGCACAATTAAATTATTGTGGTTATAAAAAACGGACGGACAGACGTACATATGTATATTTTGAATCGAGAGGGCAACCGCTGAGGGGAAATAGTGTACAAATCGGAGGAATTAGGAAGGAATTAGGAAGGAATTAGGAAGGAATTAGGAAGGAATTGAAGGTATTTCGGAAGGAATTATTAGGTATTAAGGGAATTACAGGGGAATTTGGAGGAAATAAATATTATTACGAGGTATTAGAACGGAATTAAGCGGAAATAAAAGGTATTAGGAGGGAATTAGAGCGTAAAAATATTGAAATGGAATGTTTATCTTGAAGAATTACATACCAATTCTTATATAAAGGACGTCAGTGTTGTAAAAACATTAGCGCCGAGATTAGCACTAAAAATATCTAGTAAAGAAAAAATATTTAATTTAATTAAACTACCGATGATACTATGGACTTCTAGTTCAGTAATATAACGATTTATATCGGACAAAATTCATAAAATTTTGAAAATTGGTAGAAATGTTAAGGATAGCATAAGAATTACTAAACCGAAAAGTTCCCACCCCTAAATAGTGTGCTTCATCCCCTAGGACGCCGTTTCCACCCCCCATTTTGAGGTTTCCTAGATTATCTCGGGAACAGTGCACTTTTTGATCAATTATTCCTTATAAAATTCTCTATAAAAAACGTCTCTACACTTTTTTCCTAAAATTAATAGTACCGTGGGAAATAAGGCGCACACAAGGGTTGGTTCCGGTCAACACAATAAATTGTAATCTTTATTATAATCTACTTTAAAGTTCAATGCTTAACGCTAAAGCAGTAGCTACTAAACTCCACCTAAAATTATAATAAATGTACCACTTCCACCCTCACATCTCTATAAAATAACGCGATTTTTAAATAAGCGAGAATATTGTATATTGTAGGTACTTGTTTTCACGCCACCCTAGAGATAAAGTACTTAGCGTGTGGTGTCCCCTGTAGGCCGAATCCACTAATTATCAAAAGGTTACCTACGTTAATTAATCTTCATCGTCTTCCATAGATTCGACATTCATGCATGCTTGTCCGTAGTAATGGTAACACATTGTGGAGCAACGTAAGCCTGCTCTTCTGCAACTGCACCTGTTTTCGCACCCTAATTTGCATGAACAAGAAATTAGTGATATAACAGATTCGGGAGCCGATTCTTTTGTTGTCATAGTTCGGGTTAATATACCGCCAACTTTTTTCCATCCCCAGTCAGTAGCTTCTAGCGCAACGTTTTTCCATGTTTGAATTTGGTAAAAAACGCGTGTTGCCGAGCAGCAGCAGAAGTTGTTGGTAGATTTGATAATATTACAGTATTGTTCGCTTTACCAACAAGTTTGTTAAAAGTCATGAATCTGTATACATTTAGACTTTTTCTGCGGAGGTAGAGTTGTATAAAGTTAGAGCAAATCGCTCTCCTACGTCTACAATTTCTCCATGACTAGCTTTTTCATTATCATGTAATACTTCAGTAATATAACAGTTAAAATTGTAATATATTGGACAAAATTCATAAAGTTTCAAAAATTGCGTGCTTCATCCCCTAGAGGACGTCCACCCCCATTTTGAGGTTTTCTAGATTATTTCTGGAACGATGCATTTTTCCATAAAAAAACCTATACAACAGAATTAATTATTCCTTATAAAATTCTCTATAAAAAACTTCTCTAAACTTTTTTCCTATAATTAATAGTACTTTGGTAAATGAGACGCAAATGTAATCAGCGCAGGTCATATAATTCGCTGAATATCCGTATGGCTATTTCCAAAGCTGTCTTTACGCGAAAAAAGTATAAATATCTATACACCACCACAATGTAAAAAATTTCAATGTCTTCCACTACATCTCAGACGACCCCAAGGTCACTGCCTTATTTTAGAGCTTGCTGTAAACGCTGTTATTGTTCGGGGCTGCCAATGTGCGGGATTTTACGCAAAAACCGGGTATTTTAAACCCACTTTCGGCTAAAATCGAAACCGAAAGTCGGCCATTTTGGTTCTTTACATTATATAATTGGAAATTATATTCCATATCACTACACCAAATTTGAAAAAAATCCATTCTCCCATTCAAAACTTACAACTGTGTCCCTATCGGCTGAGCGACCCGGTATACAATATTCTCGCTTCATCAAAAATCGCGTTATTTTATAGGGTTGAGAGGAATTTATTATAACTTTAGGCGGACTTTAGTAGCCACTGCTTTAGCGTTAAGTATTGAACTTTAAAATAGATTATAGTAAAGATTACAATTTATTGTGTTGACCGGAACCAATCCTTATGTGTGCGCCTTATTTCCCACGGTACTATTAATTTTAGGAAAAAAGTGTACAGACATTTTTGATGGAGAATTTTATAAGGAACAATTTTGTATATAGGTATTTTTATCAAAAAGTGCACCGTTCCCGAGATAATCTAGAAAATATTAAGGTATTAAGAGGAAATAAAGGTATTTGAGGAATTAGGGGAATTACAAGGAATTAAAGGGGAAATAAAGGGTATTTTTCTAGAATAGGTATTAGGTGTACAAAATTTCGCCAGCGGTTGCCCCCTCGTTTTGAATATTATTGAGAATTCAATGACTAACACAATGACAAATAAGTGATATTTATGGTTCTAGAAAAATATTTGTCAAATAGCACTTTGGTACTCTTAGGTTTTCGACGAAGAATATAATAATAAAGATTTTTTTTTCAACTATTATATCTAGGTGGCTCGATAAATATCTTGTAACAACTACTGAGTAAATATATTTCAAACACGATTTTTAAAGTTAATTAGTTGGTAATATTCCAGAACCACTTGAAGAGACTGATGCAGATCTGTTCCGCCAATTTATCGAATGTGCTAGATTAGCTATTGTTACTGGAATTCCAGAGATTGGAGTACCAAGTCATGATCCTCTTGTTATTTCGTATGATTTTAGACAAGAGGTTAACATACCAACAATTCTCACGTAAGTAAATATAAATATTACTGTAGCGCCAAAGAGAAGATTTGTTCTTAAACCTCTTATAAAATATTGTACATAAAATACGTTAAAAGTCCATGTGGATACCATAACCGGAAGTTAAAAAAGTAAGGTAATTAGATAAAAAATTCAATAAACTCTGCAAAAATACAAAATTAAGTCACACCAAATGAAAGAGGGGAAAATTCTGAGCGTGCGACGGTTTTTGAATAGATCTCGGTGAAGAGCTAGTTGTTTCTCTTAATATCTGGTAACATGCGAAACTGACCTAAGTTATAGTTCATAATATATTTATAGTGCACATAAAAAACTGAAAGCTGCCGGCTAAGCTATTATAAGAGGAGACCGGAACATACTTTATTTTTCTACACTATATTAAATAATAAATGTAACGTATTATTTAATAGATATACCATCATTACTCTTATAAAAATTATAGAAATATGGCATGATATAATAAGAAATAAACAGAAATACCTCTTTTAATTAATATTTCTAACCCCCATGACATACCTACATTAGAAAGGCGCGGCGTTTAAGTAACAGATTAACAGAGTCTTACTTCGTATTGCCAATGCATGATATTCCTATTTTGACACAAGCCAAACAGAATAAGATTTTTTAATTTACCAGAAACGGCATTAAGTTTCTATTTACCGAGAATACCATAAATCTCTAATATTATTTTGTTCATTTTAATACACAAAAATTTAAAGCATGGCTCTTTAGTACTCTTGTCATTATGTAATAGCGTCGACATTGATATATTTATGGGCAGTTTTTGCAGCCTTTTTTATGTGCAGTATAAAGTTGTGAACTATACAGGGGTCTACACACGATCCAGCGGCAGGGACCCGACATTGTCGCTACGCTTTGAAGAAAATTGGAATTCCAGCGGACCAGTTCACTTTTACGAATGAGTTCAAAGCATGCCGACATGGCTGGGTCCCTGCCGCTGGATCGTGTTTAGACCCCTTACATTGTTGACACTTCTTACTGTCAAATTAATTTATCTGAAAAACAAATTCTGTTGCTCAATAATTTAATCTGTTGCTTACAGCTGATGCTCACTTAAATAGCTTTCAGTTTGAAATTTCACGTATGCGCTGTTGCACATAAAAGTGACATAATATACATAAATAACAAACTAGAGGAAATATTATAATTTTCGACCGATTTATTGAACTTTTTATATAATTGTTGCACATTCTATAGGACAATTCGCAGTTTTTTTTTATAAATAATGATAGTTTTCCAATTTTACGATATCATCTTGTTGGTAAAAACACTATAAAATAATGTAAAGAAAAAGTAACTGCATTGGCGGTTTGAACCCGCGACCCTTTGATTAAGAGTCAAAAGTATAACGGCCAGACCATAATCTATTTCCTCAAAAACGTCTAAATTTCTACAATATAATGTTTCTAGATGAAAATCTTAGTTAAATAGATATAAATAAATAATAATAGGAAATAACATTTTGCAAAATTTCTATTAAATTACAAAACATCAAAATTAAGAAGCCGATTTTTTAAATTTAAATAAATTAATAAACTTTTTTAGATACCGACCAGTTTTGTTAAAAACCAATAGGATTCTTCTTCTAGCTAACACTAACTTACTATTATTTAAACACAATCGGACTTTCCTTTTTTAATCTAACTCCATGCACGGTATATACTATAAAAACATAGAAACACGAGGGTTTATCGACTAGGCTGACATTCGCCTTTTTAAGCTCAGCTGGACTTAAGTCGGAGACTGAGCGATTCATTGTGGCCTGTCAAGATGGTGTAATAAACACCTTGGTCTACCAAAGCTTCGTAATGGGTGTAGAGGTCCCTGATGTCAACTGCAGGATCTGCAGGACCTGCAGGACCTGCCGTCAGGCGCCGGAATCGCTGATGTATCTGCTTTCAGCATGCCCGATACATGCCTACATTCACGACCACAACGCGGCTTTACGAGTACTATACTATCATCTACGAAATTCGTACGGGGTAGATCAAACACCAGTGCTGCCTTACATCCTCGGAAAGATTGAGTCCGTTGTCGAGAACGAGACGTGCCGAATTTATTGGAACTTCCCGACTGTCATGCCAACGAGCCTAACGCTGCTCTCAGAAAATAAGTTCATACCGGCCTGTCCGAATTCGGCAGAATGGTTGGCACGCCAGATGCAGAAGGCGGTTATCTTGGGGTCCCTTCGCCTGCTTAGGGCACATGATTCAGGTGTTTACAGGTTTACACGTCGTGAAGAGTGGCTGTAATAAATTAATCGGCGCGACAACCGTGTAGTGTTGGAGGCCATGGAAGCCCTGTCCAGCAGTGGGAAACCGAAAAAAAAAAAAAAATTATAACAGTCTTTGTTTCAGAGAAATGCCTTACAATTATAAAGATAATTTATAAAACAAAAATGAAATGGCGTCTAAAATGAAATGAGAAGAAGAAAAAAAAATCATACTCACAATCTGACAAACTATACGTTATTACAAAGATACTCATGTAAATTATATGGTTCTAAATCTGCTAACATACTTTAAATTTGCTTCTTAAATATGTTTATGTTAACAATGTCTTTGAATTGCATTGGTAATTTGTTATCTAGCTTCACGCATATATAGAATAAACTTGTTTCTGTTAACGTGAGATTATGTTGTAAATATGTGATACCATGTGTCCTTGTATTATATTCGTATTGGGTGTTATTTACTAAAAATATTTCTTTATTTGTAAATATAAACATTAGGCACTCATAGATGTACAAACCATAAACACTCATTATCTTGTTTGTTTAAATTTACCTCTATATGAGTCACAATAATTCATAGTAAATATAATTCTGATAACTCGCTTTTGTATAATAAAAGTTTTTTTAATATTTGCATTATCACCCCAAAAAGTTATCCCATACCTGATTGTTGCTTCAAAATTGGAAAAATATATAATTTTACAACTTTTAAAATTTAGACATATTTTAATTACCCTAATACTATAGCAGATTTTATTTAGTCTCGAACACAACTGATTGATATTATTATCACAGTTTAGGTATTTATCTATTTGGATGCCCAGAAATTTTTTACTTCTACCAGCTTTCTCTGCTCGTCTGAAATTGCTGTTTTCAGGAGTTCCAATTCTCATTTGTTTTGTTCTAAATAGAATGATATTTGTTTTCTCTTTATTTAAAATAAATCAGTTTCTATTGTACTATTCACTTGTACGTGCTTGAGAATAAATCGTTACATTCTTTTATTAATTCAGGGTAGGTCCTGCCCCACCAGGATGTTATTATTATCAGCATAATTTGTAACACTATAATTTGTCTTTGTTACCACATTACATAAATCGTTTACATATATGGTAAATAATATAGGCCCCATTATACTACCTTGTGGCATTCCAATATTGTTAAATAAATAAAAAAATGTTTAAGTCGTGATTTGCTTAATACCTTAATAATATTTTCTAAACATGATGAAAGCAAATAAATAAAAAATAATTGTTAAAATAACTTTGCAGTGGCTACATCCACATAGGCAATATGGTGATGAAAGACATTCCAAATTGGGAAGTACGCCAGTTTGATGAGTTAAGTGCTAACGACGATGGAATTGAAACTTTTAATTACACAATTTATTGGAGAGATATGATATTCACAGCAGACTACAAAGTAGATTTACAATTTTATACCGCACATTTGGACTACGAAGGAAGCATAACGTAAGAAAATTTTTTGTCAGAATTAAAATTATGAGCAGCATGTTTCAAAACAAAATAATGGTGCAATGGTGTAATAGACTTCAAATATACGATTGAAGGAGCAGTGATATGCATCTAGTAGTACAATTATTTGTTCGAATTTGGGTCGTACAACCGTGAGAAATCATTTGTATATCTTAATCTATCATAATTTTAGACAAAAACATTCACATTCAAAAAATAATGTAAAAAAATTACCTCAAACTTAGTTTACATTACTTCGATTCAATCTAGTTTTCTCACTAAAATGGCGATGAAAATGTAATGTATATTTTATTATATTGGAAAGGATCATTCAATATGTAGAGTAGAGGAAATTAATAAATCAACTAAAGTAGCTTGTAGATTAAAAAAATGTTAGGTTAAGTTATTTGTCGAGACTAACTACATGTTCACCAGTAATAGTGCTACCTTTTTAATCATAATGTCATTGCAGATTCGAGTTGGATCATCTAAACTTTTTTGGGGTATTTAACTTTACAAAAGCAGGACCCACTAGATCTCAAACCATTAATGATCTTGATCTCCATGTCTCTACCGAGGAAGTACAGGTAAGGTTATAATATTATGTTGCTTATTGACACTTGCACTATAGGGATTTAACCAAAAATATTTTAGAAACTCATTTTTAAACAGTTGTTTTTATTTCAGTCAGTATTAAAACTAAATGAGCACATTACAAAATTCACTTAATTTCAAGAAAAAAATGTAAATATGTATATATTTAAAAGTATGTTGTGGAAATTTGGATTTTAAAACATTTTAATTTTCATAATTAATATGTAAGAAAAAAGAAAAAGCGTGAATTAAACAACACATTCTGAAAATATTGGATGTTTTTAATTTGTTTTAGTTTGATATTACCAACTTGGGAGATATAAGTGATATGATTCATGACGCTGCTAAAGAAATAGCTTCCGATATTAATGCATTGGACTATACAGAAATATCAGAGGCTTTAAAAACTAAATTAATAAACGACTGGATATTGAAGCAAGAGAGAATTGACGCCATTGTTGAGAATTGTCGAAAATAGAAACTCTACAGTTAAATAATATAGTTTTATATAAGAGTGTATACAGTATTAAATATAAGTAGTAAATCTATGTTGCTTAATTTATCATTTACCACCAAACCAATTGAAAGGATGCTATATAGTATAAAACTTGTTTAGACCCAAGCCAAGAAACGTAAATAGGCCGGGAGCCCGTGTATAAAATGACTGACTATCCAGCGAACTTTGAAAATATTTAAAATGGATTGTTCTTATATAAGTTAGCAAGGAATGGACCGTGAGCTGGTTGGGTACCGCTGGGGGTGGCTGTCAAAGGGTTGAAAACGCGTAAAAATAATTGAGAAAAAAAACTATCCGGCGAACGCTGAAACTTATATGAGGGGAAGATTGTTTTATAATGAAAGTAGAACATTGTCATCTGGGCGGGGGGCGGTGGATTTACCGTCAGCTGATCGATCAAACAGGTCCAAACACATGAAAAATTTAAATTATTCGGCGAACTTTATTTAAAATAAGATAATATTTACACTGAGATTCACGAAAAACATAGTCAGCTGCAAGTATGTGGGTGGAAAAGTCGTCAGCTGGTACAGAACAGTGCTGAGTGTTGATCGCCTGCGAGGCAGCGCGTCTCACCTTTCTTGCATCAGCTGACGACTTTTACACCCACATACTTGCAGCTGACTGTGCTTATCGTTAATCTTAGTATGAATATTATCACATACCCGAATTTAAAAGTTCGCTATAAAGATTTAATTAGTAATATCGATATTGATAATTTAATATTAGAAAACGTGAGTGCGGCATTCCCGAGGTTCTTTTTTAATTTGATTAAATATTCAAATTATTATTAATATACATTATTTTATGAGAATACAAATTAATACATTCGTACATTTCAAAATTATACAGAATGATCTGCTCAGAAAATTTATTTAGTTTAGTGAAAATAAAAATAAATTTATTCGGCTTCCGATAACAGATCTTCCTCATTCTCATTTTCATCCAACTCAGCACTCTCTTGATGTTCAATGGGTGGAAGATCATTTTTCTCTTTGTCACTCGCATCTAAAAAAAATAATTATTTATAAAAAATTGATTAAGATTATAATAGGATGAAAAGTGAAAAGCACAAATGATATAATACCTTCAGTATTTTCGGCATCTCGGATAATCATTTCCACTTATGGAGGTAATTGATCTCCATCAAACCACTTGCAAGTTAAATTTGTTTTCCTCAAGCTGTCATCCATAAACAAGGGATCTAATGTAGATGGCACTTGTTTGTGTGCGTTGTTCCAAATCATACACATACATACACAGTTCTTAAAATGTGCTGTACAAGTTTCGATTTTGACGGAGGCCAGAGAGATGCATCAAAATTTTGGCTGGTAACCGAAATTCGTTATCATTTTCGCTAAATTTATACACCTTAGTGACACGAGCATCATTGACGTTTTTATAGCTTTAAACCCATACGTGCAAACAAACTTCTCTATTATGTTAACAACATTATTTAGGTTCTCCTCTGGTAAATTATTCAAATTTTTAATTGCTTCAATAACTTCTTTTAGAAGCTTTAATCATGTTTCTTTCAATGTATTGGGCAAGTGACGAAATGGCTCCGTTCTTAGGTAATAAAACCCTGTACCTAAAGCTGAAAACTGCTATAGTTATTGAGTTCGAAACAACGATATCCAATCTAGTGTCACTCAAGAAACCGTGAAAAGCTTATCGTGTTCTAGTCACGAGGAGGTGGACACTAAAATGATTTTTCACGTATAAATGAGAACACCAGTGTGATCATAAGTTCAGATACTGACATTCCTATCATCATGCTGGGAAACATGAAAAATAATGTACATAATAATGTGAACATTTGAATAAAAATGGTAATAAAGAAAGGTAGGAAATAAAGAACGATTTTTATATCTAAACGATTTGTATTCAGCACTTGGCGACGACTTGTGTAACGCATTGCCCGCTTTCCACGGTTTCGCGGGATGTTGATTATAATCCCGCAATTTTCAAGAAAGGGGAAAAAAGCCTTTTACTATATTAAGAAAAGATCAAGAGTTTATTGAAGCATTTAAATGTTTGAATAATTTACCAGAGGAGAACCTAAATAAACTCGTTAATATAATAGAGAAGTTTGTTTGCACGATGTATGAGTTTAAAGCTATAAAAAACATCAATGATGCTCGTTTAGCTACCTTCACTAAGGTGTATAAATTTAGCCAAAATGATAACGAATTTCGGTTACCAGACAAAAATTTTGATGCATCTCTCTCGCCTCCGTCGAAATCGGAACTTGTACAGCACGTTTTAAGAACTGTGTATGTATGTGTATGATTTGGAACAACGCACACAAACAAGTGCCATCTACATTAGATCCCTTGTTTATGGATGACAGCTTGAGGAAAACAAAAACTTGCAAGTGGTTTGAAGGAGATCAATTATCTCTATAAGTGGAAATGATTATCCGAGATGCCGAAAATACTGTGTATTATATCATTTGTGCTTTTCACTTTTCATCCTATTATAATCTTAATCAATTTTTTATAAATAATTATTTTTTTTAGATGGGAGGGACAAAGAGAAAAATGATCTTTCACCCATTGAGAATCAAGAGAGTGCTGAGTTGGATAGAAATGAGAATGAGGAAGATCTGTTATCGGAAGCCGAATAAATTTATTTTTATTTTCACTAAACTAAATAAATTTTCTAAGCAGATCATTCTGTATAATTTTGAAATGTACGAATGTATTAATTTGTATTCTTATAAAATAACGTATATCAATAATAGTTTGAATATTTAATCAAATTAGAAAAAGAACCTCGGGAATGCCGCACTCATGTTTTCTAACATTAAGTTATCAATATCGATATTACTAATTAAATCTGTATGGCGAACTTTGAAATTCGGCTATATGATAATATTCATACTAAGATTAAAGATAAACACAGTCAGCTGTAAGTATGTGGGTGGAAAAGTCGTCCGCTGATGCAAGAAAGGTGATGTGCGCTGCCTCGCAGGCGATCTATACTCAGCACTGTTCTGTACCAGCTGACGACTTTTCCACCCACATACTTGCAGCTGACTATGTTTTTCGTGAATCTCAGTATAAATATTATCTTATACCCAAATTTTAAAGTTCGCCGAATAATTTAAATTTTTCATGTTTTTGGACCTGTTTGATCGATCAGCTGATGGTAAATCCACCGCCCCCGTTCAGCTGACTATGTTCTACTTTCATTATATAACATAATCTTCCCCTCATATAAGTTTCAGAGTTCGCCGGATAGTTTTTTTTCTCAATTTTTTTTACGTGTTTTGAACCCTTTGACAGCCACCCCCACCGCTACCCAACCAGCTGACGGTCCATTCCTTGCTAACTGATATAAGAACAATCTATTTTACATATTTTCAAAGTTCGCCGGATAGTCAGTCATTTTATACACGGGCTCCCGGCCTAAAACGCCAAGAATAGCCAGATCAAGCAAATCTGTCTGCACCGTGCCGCCATTACTATGACGTAGCCGTGCGCCCTATTCCATCTCGCTGTCGTGTAAAATGCATTGTGGATCATATTTTTTAAAAATATTAACGCACACGCACAATTTATTAAAATAATTGAGGCATGCAACATTTTCAGTATTCTTTGTATCTATATATCGTGGAAAGTTTCAAGAAAGTAGCAATTTTTTCCTTTTCTACTCAATGTCAAATTATAATATATTGTTGATTATTCAGTTTGTTATTTTACTTAATTTTCGAATTTCTTTTCTGCTTGAATTAGAATCTACATTTGTCTTCTTCATTGCCTTAAAACACATTCGCGGACAGTACTGAAATTGCGGAGGAACTCAGAAACACACTTTTGAAGTAAGTACTGGTGCGATTTTTTTGAAAATTTTTTCACATCATTTTGCACAAACATCTAGGAACGGTCCTGGCTAAATAAAAATTGCATAAACTAATGTACAATATTTCAAGTTATTCAATACAGTTGTATTAGCATAAGTTTACAAAAACTCCATACTATCTCAACTACGTTAGCTTAGCAAATTTGAATAACTTATAAGTATAAAAAATAAAATGAGTACAATCGAGAGGACACTACCCGCTACACTTGCATAGATCACAATGGCAATATTACTGCATATGCAGTAGCTGACCTGAGATATACCCACATAGTTCGAAAATGACTTGTTACCAATGAGGCATTTACAAGACCTAAAAGGACAGTGCCCAAAATTGTATAATGCTGCTGTGGGACACTTATTCTTACCCGGTACAACAGTAGTGTGTTTTCTGGCCTCTCAAATTTGCACTGTTATAGCAGTAGTGTCCTATAACATCATCTGAAATTTACTGCTATAGCAGTTACTGCCCGCGAATGTGTTAACTTGATTAGCTTTTAAATTACTGAAATTCATGAGAATTACAGTGCAAGCAGGCAAAGCGTGGAAGATTCTGAAAAAAACTTACAAAAATCCTGTCAAATTTATTAAAAGCAAGTCGTGGAAATGAAATACCTGGTTCAAGGAAACATACATTTTTGATTTTCTATACGGCGGATATTGATCCTTGATTCACAAAAAAAATTGGAAAAAATTATCTAAACAAAATATTAAATTATGAAAAATATGCATTATAAAAATTGACATCCATTATAATAAAACATCTAGGAAAAGTAGATACACATATAATAAAAAAAAACTGATAAAAACATGTATTATAAAAATTAACACCCAGTATAACAAAACATCTCAGAAAAGTAGGTACATATATAATTAATAAAACAGAACAATCTGATGAAAATGATATAAACAAAATATTAAATTATGAAAAATATGTATTATAAAAATCGAGATAAAAATTAACACCCAGTATAACAAAACATTTCGGAAAATTAGGTACATATATAATAAAAGAAAAAACGTATTTTTACATAGTAATTCATTTTCCAAGTCTCGTTCATATAGTCGGTCCCCATAAAATGAACCGAATAAATCCTACTTGTATCTGGGATAAATTTATCCTGCCTTTTGTAACTGTTTAACCATTCACCCTTATGGTTTTGGACACCAGATATTTGGGTTTTGGGAAAACGTGGAAAATAACATTTTGACTAGTAGATTTCTTTGTTCAATACGTGATATTACACCACGTGTTATTACATCACCACAGAACACTAATAATAATAATAATTTTCTTTTAAATCCTATAAAGGTCCAAAATAGTATTGGTGCGGGAGCCTCGTGGCTTTTTCGAAAACTCATCGTTACAAGCATTTTCTATGCGTTGGTTAATTCTATCGAACTTAAATAACGACAAAATAGATTTCTGGCATATGTCAGCCCATCGAGTTGGCCATGGTTCAAGATGTAAAAATCAGTGAAATTATATCATCGTTACAAGGCTATTACTTCCACATCTAGTGGAAGTATAGTAACGACAAAAACATTTTTAAAAATTTTTATTGTTCAAATAGGCTTAGAATGTCATGAAACGTCGAGATTTTAAGTTTGAGCAAAAAAAAAATTTTCTGTCTGTCTGTCGGTCTGTAACTTTTTTTTTGTGCGCACGTTTACTCTGGAACCGTTTAAGATATTGACTTGAAATTTGGTACACGTATGTATTTTAACGTGATCTGGAACTAGATTATATTTTCATCTTGTTCCATCGAAGAATTGGGGGTAAATTGGGGTCAATTTGGTGTAAATAGGTAAATTAAGCAGGTAAGAGTCCAGAAAATTGGTATTTAGTTTATTAAAGAGAAGCTAAGGTCTCAAAAACAGTTTTGGCATTAGCCACCCCCACCCCATTATTAAAGGGGATGAAAAAAAATTGTGATTTAGTGTGTGTGTACAAGAACCAGAAACCTCGAAATATTTTTTTACTTTATCCACTCCCACTACCACCCCCTAGCACCACCCCCACCCCACTACCGATGTGGGGTATCGTTTTATAGGTTTTTGGGGTAGAGGATTTCAAACATTATATTATTAAAGTTCCATAAGCAATTATTTCCACATACAAAATTTTTTCGTTGTGAGTGACTTGGATAGAAAATCTGGATGTGGAAGTAGTGATTCCTTGGGCAGCGGTTTTTTTTTGTGTGTACACATTTTATGTTTAGAATGAATAAAATAAGATCGTCAGAAAGTATGGACCGTCAGGGGCGCAGCCAGAAAGTTCAAAGGTGTTAAAAACGGAGTTATATAACATGATCGTTGCAAGTTTTTTATTAGGCTGAGCATGTTTATTTAAATGTTTTGAACACAGAAAAAAATTCCCAGAAAGAAACTTCCGCCAGTAAGGCTAGCCAGAAAGAAAATATTTAGGATTCTTGAAGAAAATTGGATTTTTTTCGCATATTTCATCTCAGAACTCTAAACTCATCGTTACAAGTTCTGGAACCTTTTTTACAACGTAATTATAAGCTCTTTTATCAATAGAATAGCCTTCCCAGAATGTTCTTAGTGTCAACAAAAGTACCATGGAATATACAGGAATTTAACACTTTCGGCTAACTTGACTTCCTACCGTGCCTCAGATGTATTGTATCATTATTGCCTTTCTGGCTGCGCCTCCTGATGGCCCACACTTTCTGGCGATCTTATTTTATTCTAAACAAAAAATGTGTACACACGAAAAAAAAAATGCGCCATATAACGATGACATACTTTTACTGATTTTTAGACAGTGTTCGCGATGCATTTGACACGAGGTGCCCCGCCAGAAGTCGATTTTATGAATCGTTATCATCCATTAAACCATAAAAATATCTCAAAGTTCATAAAACGATGATGTGCCGAAAAAGCCACCTAGCTCCCGCTCTATATGTCCCAGTTTCTGCACACAATTTCACTAATCAAGAATGTTCTTATAACTCAAATAAACCTATAAAACACACACGAAGATGTACATATGAGATTTACAAAGAAAAACCAGTAAATAAGTAGAGAAAACGTAATAATCACACCACTAAACACAGAGAGACAATGCCGTCAGAAACGTACACAACAGATTTAATTCTCGCCGTGACCTTTGCCGGCAAGCGGCCAACGTTGCAACATAAGGAACTAGCTAACCTATAATAGCCAGCACAAAAATATTGACAGGCTTCTTGAGAGTTGCATATATTAAATATATATATAAATAAATGATAATAACATTCTTGTCCAGATCCTCAGGATTGGATATCCGTATTATAAAAATAAGTATACAATAAATAACCACTGCTAATAGTTTTTAATAGTTCATTGATATTAGGAAAAATAGAGGAAATAAATTATAACCTTTTGCCCTTTGGAGACTATACGCGCCAGAGAGTTACTTTTAAGAAACGAAAGAGTTACCAATGCGCAGGACTGGCCTGTTTGGGAGTCACAGGAGCAATACGCATGACTACCAGCCCTGGAGGTATTTCTGGACCCTGTGCCCCTTCACTTGGTGATTGAGGCCGATGCTCGGAAAGCAGCCTACAGGCTGAGGTGCGGTGGTTAGTGGAAGATAGAAGGAGAAGAATTAGGTCACACGAGGGTCCTATCCGACGCGATAAGGACTCATTCACTTCTGGAGCCCGGGAGTGATGACATGACGCCTTCCTTTTCCTTCTCAGAACCTTTTGAGGTTGTCATCCCAAAAAGGGATGACGAATCCACCTGAGGACTTACTCAGGCCTGCCGATATCATCTGGTTCACAGATAGATCAAGGTATGAGGAAGGAGCGGGGATATACGATGAAAGATCTAGGGTTGAACTTTCTTATGTCCTGGGTAAATTCGCTACGGTAGACTGAGATCTTTTCCACTTTGATCTGCGCACAAGAGAATATCGGCAGGAAATATTCTAACAAGCATATACATACCTGCAGAGATAGTCAAGCGGATTTCAAGGCTCTTGCATCAGTCAGGACCAAGTCAATACTGGTTCAAAACTGTAAATAGGCTCTCTGTGAACTTGGCTCATCCAACTGGGTCAAACTTCTCTGGGTGCCTGGACACAGCAACATTGAAGGTAGATCAAATGCCAAGAAGTCAATAGAGAATTGGGCTCGTTCCCAGTTCTTTGACTTCTGGGCCGCCTACACTGGACTCTGGCAAGCGAAGCTTCTTATCTTAGGGCCCTTGCCGAAGCGAGCACAACAAATCCTGCTACTAAGCAGGAAACATGTCAGAATCGTGGTAGGTCTCTTGACTGGACACGGTTCTTTCAGAAAACACCTGCACACCCCGATTACAGGTTCTGCGGGGATGAGGAAGAAACTTCCATACACGTCCTAACTTCTTGCGCTAGTTTTATGAACTTGAGGCGCAAACACTTCGGCATTGGCTTTCCGGTGCTGGAGGAAATAAGGAAGGATTTTGGCCTTTGGGTCATGGGTCATAAGGCCTGAGTGCGGCGATCTTTTGTCGCCCCGCTAAAAGGAGAAAACCTTCACCCTTAAAGACCATCCCAAATGTGCCCCGCCGCGGTTCATCGCATTTTTCCTTGAAATAGTTGGTCCGCCAGAAAATTTTACACTTGTTTATAATAATCTAAATAAAATTTGTTATAAATAAGGACCTATGCATATTTCTTATAGGCGCAATAATTTTCGATCAATAAGCGGTCAAACTAGGTGCGCCAATCGGTGCCCGCTTCGCATTTTCTGAATATACAGGATGTTTAAATTATGTTATGACAAACTTCAAAGGGTGATTCCTCTCCCTAAAAAAGCAGAAAAACAAGAATAATATTTTTTCATAAAATGCTTCCTAAGCTCTTTGATGATCACGACATTCAACGATTTTTTCATTTTTACTCGTGCATGGTAACGATGTACGAAAAAAACTGAAGGGGGGACAAAAGCTTTAGTTATATAAGATGTATCCAAAGTAATCCATCAAAAGGCCGTTCGGGTGCAAATAACTTTTTTCTGTAAGATTCACCCCAACCCGCCCTGACTCTGACGCCAGAGTTAGTTTTGGGTTAGTTTTTGATGAAATTTTTCATGAGAAGTATTTTAGAAAAAAAATATTTGGTTTTCCTTGTTTTGTTGGTGAAGAAATCACACTTTGCTGTACAATTTCACTCCTATACACTATGCTCGTAGGCACCACTTTGATAAAAGTATGTGAAATACTCGCCGATCGGGGATTAACCCCCTACTTTTCGAAAACTATTGCATCTATCGGAAATAGGCATTCTATTTGTTGTAAATTTTGTGTCGAATGTTATCAGTAAGTATAAAACTTTCTAGAGACCAACAATTTCAAGAAAAGCCGCGGCGGGGCGCATTATGGGTGGCTTTTAAAGGTGAAGTTCATCCTTGCGCCTTGGGAACTCTTTCGTTTCTTAAAAGTAGCCTTCTAGTTCCAATAATCCCCAAAGATAAAATATTGCAATTTATCTCCTCTATTCACTGATTTTAGTTCTATTATCATTTATCAATTGATTCTTAGGGCACATTTAAATAACCATACATTATTACAAAATACAATGCACTTTATTTTAAAGTGCTCAATACAAACCAAATTGATTAGACCCAACATAAATGTTAATCTTATGTGGCAAATACTATACAATTTGTATTCTGCAGTTTCTGACTTACGGACCGTCGTCAGGTAAGTAACGTTACACACTTGGTAATAGTTGCTTCATGCATAAGGCTTCCATCAATCAGTTGATGCTTTCCTCAGGTTATTTTTTTAGGAGTAAATTGGCTCTAGTGGCTGACTGTTTTCTTGGGTTAATTTAAATTGTATTTTACAGTTGTTAGTATATTGTTAATTGTTAATTATGTAGTGCCAATGTTTGAGTGATATTTTACAAGTTTAGTTTCTCTAATGTGCACAATAGGGAAGATGCGTGAAATTTTCAAATATATTTAGATTATGCCGTAATTTGTAAACAAAACCACGTGACTGCAAACGGTTTTTTATTAGCGTGAAGTCAATGACGACCTCCGTTAGTCGGATAATTTGTCCAAAATAGACGCAGTGTCCTAACCTCGTGCTGACGTCTGTCTACGAACAAATTTTGGAGAATCTTGAATGTAAAATTACCATATTTGTAGTAATACTCTTGGTTTTACATTTAGGCACAATGCAATATTTGTAACTCATAAGTCATAATAATGTTGTTCACTAGTTCATTAACCAAATAATAATAACACCACAAACAAGAACTTGGTAAACTGACTGTAAACAATAAACAGTAAACTGACATTTGAGAAACTGACATTTGACGCGAAATTGCTTTAGATATACGAAACTACTGAAGCATGTTTCTACGGAAAAAGAAGCTTCCGTTCACTGTTCCGTCTTTGTCTGACAAGATCTGATTGGTTGAAGAAAACGTCCGAGAGGCTTAATCGTCTGTAAACAGACCGAGAAAAGGATGGACTAGTGCACGCAAGTTTCTCTCTCTGTGTCACTTTCTCTAGTCGAGTGCACCTTCCAGTTTGTTATTAATTTCGATGGACAAATCATAACTGAAAATGTCACAGTTAATGGCGCCAAATAACTGCCGTTTTGAAATATCCAAATTCCTCGTGAAATTATTTATTTCCTCGATGTATTAACATTCAAAAAATCGTAAATTTTACGTTTTTATAACTTTTTTTTGATGCTGTATCGATTTTCATTATAAAAAAAATCAAGCAACTTCTCTATTGTTTGTTTTGACTTCGTGGTATGTGCTCTGCGGCTAAGGCTCTTTATCTTCTTGATGCTTGCCTCGAGTTGTTTCTATTAATGAATGACGGTGCTCTTGGGCTGGGCTGATTTAGTTTGTTTAGTTAATTTTCTTAGGGTTAGTAATTAGTGTTAGTTTATTTGTGGTTGTTGTTTTGTGTTTTTGGTTTTTAAATGTGTACTAGCTGTGCACAGTATTGTATGGCTCTTTTGTTGTGTTTCGCTTTTTTTTTTTTTTCTTGTTTGTTTTGGTTTAAGAATGGCTCTTTTTGGCATAGTCTGTATCTTCTTTTTTGTTTTATTTTTTGGATAATGGTAATGCCCCCTTTTTTTTTTTTTTTTTTTTTTTTTCTTCAGCAGTTTTACAATTTTAAGTTTAATCGGGGGTGGGGGTATAGATGTAGTTTAAGGAAGGATGTTTGGGAGCGTGGAGGAATTTAGGAGTGAGAGGATTGAGAAGGGTTGGGTTCTGTGATTTTACTAATGTATTTGCCAGATTGGGAATTAGAGTTTTGTATACGAAATCGCATAATGTGGGAGTACCGGAAATATAATGGAGTGTTGAGATGGGGTTGTACTTATAATACCTATTTGCCAGTCTAAGGATCTTGTTTTGAATTTTTTGCAGTGACATTTGACTAGTAGGGGGAATTATGGGGAACCAGATCGGGGATGCGTTACCTACGCATCCCCGATCTGGTTCCCCATAATTCCCTGGAGCACAGGTGGAAGGTATGATTTATAGATAAGGGTAGCTATATGAGGGGGTGTAGTTTTGAGGAGCGGAAATAAACCTGCTGTTTTTTTCCAGCATTTAATGGTGACATTTCTGACATGTGCTTTGAATGTTAGCTTCGAATCAAGGGCTACGCCCAGGTAGTCGATGCAATCTATCCACTCAATGTCACGTCCCCCAACATTGAGGGGAGTGCTTGTTTGCCTAGTGATTTTTTTAGTGAAACAAATAGCCTTGGTTTTGCTATGATTGACCCTAAGTCCCCAGTCTGAGTAGAATTTTGTGACGATGTCAGTTTGATTTTGTAATAGGTCAGTCATAACTTTGGGGTTTTTGGAATTGGTAAGGATGGCGATGTCGTCTGCGTATAGGCAGATCGTCGTTCTGTGGTCGGTAGGTGTTGGTATGTCGTTCGTGTAAATGTTGAAGAGGATGGGACCAAGGGCGGACCCTTGGGGGATACCGGAGAGGATAGGTAGGGATGTTGAGCACTCCTCGTTTACTACTACTTGGAAATGGCGGTTGGATATGTATGACTGTATCATTTTTATGATACGAGTCGAGAAACCCGCGATGGAGAGTTTGTATAGTAGTCCGGGGTGCCAGACTTTGTCGAAGGCTTTCTCGTTTTGAAGTTCATGGCTCTCTCCTCTTGTAATTTGAGTGAACGTATTCAATCAACTTGTAAGGGGAGTCATCTACCACTATTTATTGTAACTAGGTATAAGTAGCTCTAGCAATTGTTACTACACAATTATTAACAGGCTTCTTGAGAGTTGCATATAATAAATATAAAAAACATTTTTGGCTAGACCTTCAGGTTTGAGCATCGTTGTTATAAAAATGCTGCAAGTAATTTTATTCATTAAACATTTATTTAAACATAATGATATAGGTACTTAATATAAGTGTATTGAAGCTCTTGTGTCTTGCTGATTATTGATGCATAATTTGAAGTAGGAATTTTATAGAGAATGTAGAAGAACACACTACCGGGCGTCAAATTGACGCGACACTATTTATTTATTAAGGAGCGCCAGCCACGTTCTGCCCCGTTCTTCTACTCCCAGACGGGTTAGAGATAAGATGCACTTCGATAGACGAGTAATGGATTAAGAGTGCACTACCTTAGATCATTAACGACGCTCTCTCAGGACGCGATTCCTATTTTTCACTGTTGATTAGGGCTTTAACGCCTTCTGATTAATTAAATTTTGGCATAAAAAAATTTAGTTTCACTAGAGACTACCTAGCCTTAAAGGTTTCGTAACGTGAGATTTCACGCATTAAAACACATTCAAGAGGACTTACTTACTACATAAGTTCGATAGCGTTCGGTCAGTCCACAACTTACTTGCCCTTAATGTAGGTGTTCAATATTGGAAAAATTATAGCGAGCCACTTCCGAATGACTTTTGAGCGAAATTGAATTTTGGCTTTTTTATGCACAAGGCGTTCTTCTCTATAACTGTATTATTTGAAAAGCCCTGATATTGACTTTCCTACCATCGCTTTGTAACAAGGTATATAATGACTGTACCTCCATGGTCAATGTCTTTGGCGGAGGAATAAAAATTGAAAATATTACAATATTTTTCAAAGTATATTTTTGGCGTACTTTTTATACTAACTTTGGCGTACTTTTGATAAAATTATTTTCTAGCCCAACTTTGGCGTTTCAAAAATAATGTCCAAGGTGCAACTTTGATGTATTAACTCATAACGGTCCTTTTGGACTAACGTGTGGCTCTAAAGTTTTTGAGACTCTTGTCCTTAGATAAAAAATTTTGCTTAAATCGAATTTTCATTTTGTTTTCGACTTAGGTCGATTCTGGAGGGTTCTGCAACAAGAACACCTTATTCACTTTGAACGAGACTGAGTAACCGGTATGAGGGATCTCGGGTTTTCTTTAATTTTGTGTTACAACATAGTAACTGTATTAAGATGTCAGTCACCCGCCATAGAATAACCACGGTTGGAGAAGACGCCACCTAGGAATTTTGGCCCTGTGAATTGTTGTAGTAAAATCTGCTGTGGATAAATGTTATTAGTGCGAAAAAACTCTCATTGTGTTACAAGACATCGATCTGTTAGTTCTTCTCTTTTTTTCCTTATGACAAAGACATTAACGTTTTCGACATCGAAAAATAATCAGAGAATGTCTTGAAAATAAAAATTGATTTATAAAAATTTGTGCTGAAATAAACTTTTTAATGATCTATGTATTAATAAAAAATTCCGAATCGGTTGGAAAAAACGGATATTACAGAGGTGCTTCCATTTCGAATGGGTCAAACTATATAAAAATCACAAATTACGTGAAGTAAATTGACTCAATATGCTAAATAGAGAAATTTATCATGGCTGCGTGTTTGCTTCATGTATTAATGTTGAACAATTATATTTCACAATTTCTTCCTTACATTACATAAAATATATAGTTTCTGTCTATTGTGTCATTTAGTCGCCCCAGGGAGGGGCGAAAACTAGCCTCCATGTATAAAAAAATCGAAATGTCTAAGTTTTGTTAAAGTGGTAAGAAACTGCACTAGGTCCGACGTAATCTTCATAAACTGCCCCTATAGGGTTGAGAACAACCACCTCAAATAGCTCCAGAAAGTTTAAAGGACGCGAGAAAAACAAGAAAAAACGTAAAATCCAACAGGAAATTGCGTAGTACTCTAAAATATAACTAGAAACTTACGCACCATCAACGTCCTACAGTGTGAAAACTACCAACATTCAAGATTCAATTTGAAAAAAGCTGCAGTGACCCTCGAAAAAGCTCGAAACTCCGGAGGTGAGAAGAGTCGGAAGTAGTTTTGGCTCAATTATTGAAAACTACCCCAACAGCGCTGCCACCCCTTATCTTAAATGACACTGAAAAAACAAGAAAGAAACATTTATTCAAAAGTATTTTTATGGATGCTATGATTGGTTAAAATTGCGTAGTACTCAGCGTTAGACTTAGAAAGTCACGTACCACTGTTGTTATTCAATTCCAAGTGAAGTACCAATTATACTGTATTTTTCTGGAATCGTAATCCAAATTTACAAAGAATTCAATATGTGTTATTCCTAAGATTGTATAAAAATTTCAAATAAACGCATCATAAGCTGTACAAGATAATTGCTCCAAAAATATATTATTTATTTGCATAAATTTTCGTTGTAGTGTAATTTTTTATAATTGTGATAAAATATTACACAACCTTTTTCTCTGCGCAAAATTATAAAAGGTGCGTATTAACTTTTGCTTCTTAATATGTGGCTTACCAAACAAAGGCTCGACTAGTTCAATAGTTCAAAGCTCAAGTGGGCCAAGTAGGTCAAGTTTTCCTTAGGTATCAAGAATCGATCAAAACTTGAAATAGTCAATGATTATCCAAAGATATACTAACAAACAATTAATAAAAAACAATTACATATCTGTGATAAGCCTCCGCATTGTTCTCAGACAGCTGTTAAATCTGGCTGTATCCAAGGCATAATTAAAAATTCTTTGAACTGAATTATATACCTAGTGTGGAAAAATTTACTGAAATAAATTCCGTAACTTGGACTTAAAGGATTTATGTAAAAAGTTCTAAAACGCGTTAATTTTACTTTTCAATGGGTACGTTTCTGCGGTAATGTTCTTACTTTATCTTCACCAGGAAGAGTGCAAAATCACCAAACTTATTTCACTTCCACACTCACGCAATGCCAGTGGAGTGAAGTATAGTAACCAAAAAAAAGAATTTTTTTTGTTCAAATAGGCCTAGAATGTCATGAAACGTCGATATTTTAAGTTTGAGCAAAAAAAATGTCTGTCGGTTTGCCTCTCTGTAACTTTTCTTATGCGCATGATTACTCTGGAATGGGGTATGATGTTGATTTGAAATTTGTTACATATATGTATTATAGTGAGATCTGGAACCAGATCATATTTAAAGCTTATTATGATGAAGGTTCGGGGGTAAATGGTACTAAATGAGGGTAAATAGGTAAATCAAATAAGTAGGAGTCCATAAAATTGGGATTTAAGGTATGTATGAGAAGCCAAGGTCTCACTTGTTTTTCTTGCAGGAGCCACCTCCGCTATAATCCCCATTACCACACGCATACTATCATTGAAGGGGGTAAGAAAATAAAATTGTGATTTGGTGTGTAAACAAGAACTAAAAGCCTCATTTTTTGGCATTAACCACCTTCATTGCCACACCACATCACACCACACCATTATTAAACGGAATAAAAATAAAATTGTGATTTAGTGTGTATATAAGAGCCAAGTACCTCAAAAATGGTTTTGGCATTACCCACCTCTAGGCATAAATAGTAAAATTAAGTCAAGGAATCGAGAGTTGGGCCATGAAAAACAACGACAACCCATTGTTTGAGACGATACTGAGTTAAACGTGTTAACTATTCAAGAGAATCCAGTGAATTCAGCTCGGTAGTTGGCTCGTGATAACAGGTATACCCTCTTCGGCCCCCCAGTCCAGCGCGCTGGACATATTTTGTTTATTTCTTTATACACAATGTGTGTAATTTGCGATGCTCAATTCCGCATGTCCAGTATCCTAGCGAGCTATTCTTTGAATATCACGGTAAGCGGAGCTCTCTGCGGCAGTTATTTCCAAACTCTGATATAGTGAAGTGAGGTTATGGCAAGCTCCAGAAAAACGAAATGAAAGTACTATTTATTTGTATTTTTAGTTAAAAAATAAATATAAATTGTGGCAGATAATAAAAGTTACATGTTTTAGAAACATTGGATATAATTATAGTTTTAGTAGTTATAGTAATTATGGCTTCATACGTAATTTTATTGCAGTCTCGCCAGCTGGAGATAATGTTTCAATTATGTAAATAGGTATGAAATATTTGTAATTTTCAGATAGTGCTGCCTACATGAAAAAATCTTTGACGGAAGATGAGTTAATGGGAATATGGGATGAAAGTGAAGGAGTGTGCAGACTTCTAGGGTTCAAATACACCAAGATACTATTGAAATTTTTGAACGTGATTCCGATGATTATAATGTGCCGTTGTCAGTAATCAGAAACAAAATCGTGGTAAAGAAATTAAGTGCCGCAAAGAAGAAAATGAAATGGAAAAACAAGGTTTTTGAACCAGATATTGCTGAGATTATGGATCAAGAGTGGAATATCTGAGAGAGAAGGAACTGGCCACCCTACCGTTATTTTTGTCAATATTTTAATGACGAATTTTGAGGTTTGGTGGCAAATCAAAGCAACATTCGGACAATGCAGGATAATTTACCGCCGCAACAGGTTTAGATTACAAAAAGTTAGTAGGTTCTCGTGTCATTATGGGCTGCTTTAAATTACCAAAGGTTCGAATATATCGTCCCTCGAAACACGTAGTGGCGTATCTCAAAAAAATGCAAAATTGAGATATTTCACGAACTGGCTAAACTTTACATTTCCCATCGATATTACGTATAAGCATAACCCGAAACAGCATTATTTTATGAGTATTTCCTATTACTTGCTTGACGTATCTCAATTGTAATTAATTTTGTTCATCACGAATAGACGTATGTCGACTTACATAAAGACCTCCAAGTCTACGATAATAATAATGTCCAGTTTGTCTCACTATACAGTGACGGGTGTGTTGAGCAAAATAAAAACTCTATTGTGGCAGCTATGCTACTGTTAATGGTAGTGCAAAGCAAAAATATCGAAGCCATGACTTTGCGTTACTTCGAGTCTTACCACGGTCAAAATGAGAACGATTCTGTACATAGCTGTATATCTAACGCCGTATCACATGCTGGAGACTTTTTTGTGCCCTCACAACTGCATACTCTTTTCAAATTGGCCAGGCGTCAAAATCCATAGGATGTCAATCCCTTAAAATTCAATGATTTTTACGATTTCAAAAAATTGTTCCAAGACTTGCGGATCTTACAAAGCAAAGAGGATGCTGTTAAATGGGATGAAATAATGGAGATCAAAGTATGTAAGCTGAATCCAGATACAACATTATTTAAAACTAGTTTTCTTCAAGAACATTATAGATCAATACAACTGAAGAGGCAAAAGGTAAATTTAGAGACAGTCACACTGCATTGTCTGAATCCAGAACCAAACGAGATAACAAAAAAAAAGTATAAGGACCTGATGGCACTATGTCAAGGAAAAACCCCAGTTATCAAACTAACCGAACACAAAATTTTTTATGAATCTTTTCCACATCATTAGCGATGGTGATTGTTGAGTTATTTTTGGAATAGACTTCCATTTCCTCTATTTTCTATTGATTTTCAATATTCAGTAACTTTGTTTGATTTCTATTGTGCAGTTTATGTTATGTTTTTACAAATAAAGGTTTTTATTCGATTCAGAACATTTTTTTTGTACTTAATTGAAAATTATCCACATGGCGTAAGTGGTCTTTTGTATCCTAAAATGAAAAAATACAAATTTCACAAACTGACGTAGCTCATTAAACATAACTTTTTACTTCCACATCCAGTGGAAGTATAGTAACGACAAAAAAATTTTTAAAAATTTTTATTGTTCAAATAGGCTTAGAATGTCATGAAACGTCGAGATTTCAAGTTTGAGCGAAAAAAAAATTTCTGTCTGTCGGTCTGTCTGCCGGTCTGTCGGTCTGTCGGTCTGTCTGTCGGTCTGTAACTTTTTTTGTGCGCACGTTTACTCTGGAACCGTTTGAGATATTGACTTGAAATTTGGTACACATATGTACTTTAAGGAAGGGTTGGGGGGTAAATTGGGGTAAATTTGGAGTAAATAGGTAAATCAAGCAGGTAAGAGTTCATAAAATTGATATTTAGTATAGACAAGAGAAGCTAAGGTCTCAAAAAAATTTTGGCATTAGCCACCCCCATTACCACCCCCACCCCATTATTAAAGGGGATGAAAAAAAATGTGGTTTAGTGTGTGTACAAGAACCAGAAACCTCAAAATATTTCTTTTACTTTATCCACCCCCCACTCCCACCCCCTGTCACCACCCCCACCCCACTACCGATGTGGGGTATCGTTTTATGGGTTTTTGGGGTAGAGGATTTCAAATATTATATTATTAAAGTTCCATAAACAATTATTTCCAGATACAAAATTTTTTCGTTGTGTGACTTGGATAGAAAATCCGGATGTGGAAGTAGTGATTCCTTGGGCAGCGGTTTTTTTTCATAATCTGAGAGGCAGCCGCCTTGCAATCATCAGCTCACATCAATTGATTATGCCACAAGTATCTGTCTACAAAGGAAAAATTACACTAATTTCTCTAGCTATTACCCTAAAAGACTTGCAAGCTCACTCTAAAACTTTAAATGCTTCTCCTGAAAAATCAGAAGAACTGAGATAAGCCACTACGTGTTTCAATGGACGATATTCAACCACAACGTCAATGATTTTTAGAATTTCATTCTTAGGATATATATTTTTCATTTTAATTAATAAAAATTGACAATATATATTAAATTTAATCACAATTATCAAACTAGACCCCCCTGTTCAGTTGGCTGGTCAAGCATTTTTTTTAGAAAATAAAATAAAAAAATAAAAAATTTATACTGTCCTGAAAATAGTTAAATATGCAAAAATACATCTTGCAGATGCACTGAAAATTAACTGAGGATGACGTGGATTGAAGAACTAAATTTTGTGGACAAATTATGAACTTTGTTAGGTGTAACCAAATATCTCAGAAATGTATACTTTTTTTCGGACGAACGTACGTTCACTTTACATGATGAAGTTAATCGGTAGAACTGTCGTTACTGCACTAACAATAACTCTCATTGGACATTGGAAACCCATATTCAGCGCCCACAAAAGGTAAATGTGTGGGCTGACTTCAGGAAAATCCTACCGAAAATGTTACAAAATGGAAGGAATAGGCTTTGTCATTGATTGACATTTTGCCAAGAATGCTATAGTGCGAAATTCGAATATCTCATCCTCCAAGTTACAGAATTTATTCCAATTAAGCAATTAACACTGTATATTTTTAACTATTAGGCAGATATTAATCTACTCTGTATATGTCGATAACACCTTGGAGTGCATCCTGAGAATATAAAAATGACTAAAGAAGGTGGGCGTTTATAGTGTCAGAGAAGCGAATCTATCATGATGTATTTGTTAAACGTCTTTTTTGTATTAACGCTTGTTGTGCTTGCAAGCGCCAATCCACACCAGCGTTCTGGTAAGCAACATGTTTTTGAAATTATGTCCTGAAAATTACAGTCAAAATTAAAAGGTATTCTAACCCCAGCATTACAAAAATTTTTGAAGAAAAAATTGAACCGCCTTCAAAAAGGTCGCCTAATTAATCGAACCCAATATCGATATTGAAGCTGGTTAAAATACATTTGAATTCGTTATTTGTTCATTTTTACAGTGATCTAAGTATTTCAAAATTTTCTACTGCTCTAACTTCAATCTTATATAAAAAATAAACTAACATGAGGTTGAGTGTAAGAGCGCTGCTTTTTCGAACAAGTGCGAACTCTGCCTTTTGCATTCAGGCATAATTATTTCGTATACTGTTATCTTATTCTTTGTATATTGACCTTGGAGCAATAAAAGCATTTATTATTATTATTCTTATTATTTATATATTTATTTATATTTATTAATTGTCTTTCGACATTTTCGACATCCACTAATCGTCGACTAAAGGGTTCATGTACTTTCGCTCAGTCTTCCTCTGCCACTATTTATTTACGATTTCTAGTGTTTTATGATAAAACCCCTAGTTAACATTACTCAACACAGCTTACATAAAATAATATCGACAATGTTGTGTAATGTCGGATCAATTTGATTTTATTTTCAGTCATTTTAAAGGTATAAAACGAAATATAGCAAAAACGATTTTTTTTTTCAGAATTCAATGACTAACACAATGACAAATTAAGCAATATTTACGGTTCTAGAAAAATACATGTCAAACAGCACATAGGTACTCTTGGTTTTCTACGAAGAGTGTAATAGTAAAGAAATTTTTTTTCAACTATTTTACCTAGGTGCCTCGATAAATATCTTCTAACTACTGAGTAAATATATTTTAAACATGACCTTTACCCTTTCACTACGGCCGCCGTAAAGCTTTGCGGATTTGTACGTCTCCCCCAACTAACATATGAATCACGTTCGCGGATGTGTACGTTTCCCGCATTCGTGCGCTTTAATTGTATTCAAAATGTTACATGTAAATATTGTAAAATGTCACATTTTACAGATTTCCAAATAAATTTTGTTTTAGAATGAAGTATTTATTAAAAAAACATAAAATAGAAAATAGTGAATGAATATAATAGACATAAAAGAAGAGCATTTTTTTGTGGGTGTGTCAAATTAAAGTTTAGTACATATTATAAACACATTCACATACGGATTCGGTCGGTTTCCGCATTTACGTATGCCTCCATCCTCGCGAAATTAGCCGGTTGGTTCCCGCAGTGAAAGGATTTTAAAGTTAATTAAATGGTAATATTCTAGAACCACTTGAAGAGACTGATGCAGACCTGTTCCGCAAATTTATCGAATGTGCCAGAATAGCTATTGTTACTGGAATTCCAGAGATTGGATTACAAAGTTATGATCCTTTTGTTATTTCATATGATTTTAGACAAGAGGCTAACATACCATCAATTCTCACGTAAGTAAATATAAATATTACTGTAGCGCCAAAGGGAAGATTTGCTCTTAAACCTCTTTTAAAATGTTGTACATAAAAAAAGTTAAATGTTCATGTGGATACCATAACCGGAAGTTAAAAAAGTGAGGTAATTAGATAAAAAAAAATTCAATAAACTCTGAAAAAATACAAAAATGAGTCACACCAAATGACAGAGGAGGAAATTCTATAGTTCGACGATTTTTGAATAAATCTCGGTCAAGAGCTAGCTGTTTCTCTTAATATTTGGTATCTGGTAACTGACCTTCAAAGCATATTTATAGTGCACATAAAAAACTCTAAGCTGCCGACCGAGCTAACCGGAGGGCTAAATTCGACACATGCTATGCAACTCTCGAACATACAAAAACAGCCAGTTGATTCTTATGTAAAAACACCTCAAAAACATATTTTTGAGGTCGCGATTTATTTTGGAATTGCGAAATTGGAAAAAATTGCACTTTTTCATGCTCTTTACGGAAATCACTGTTTTCTACTTCTCTATATCTGTTATTCGTTGACATAAAAAATTGATATTTTAGTACTGCAATACTCAAATCTTCCGCTTTCCAATATATGTTTTGATATGACTGAAAAATAAATAATTATTATTGAAAGGGACAGTACTTTTGTATATTTTACAGCGATAAAGTGTGGATCGAGGTAACTTTTTTATTTTTCAAAATAACTGCATACTGTAATCGAGTAGCTATTGAAATGAGAAAGTTTTTTTATTTGGAGCGTTTTTTCATAAAATATATATTAAGTGGCTCGCAATTCCTAACCGTATCGGGCAACAGATAGTTTTCATTTGAATATGTTCTATGAGAGTAAGGAGTGTTCACTGCTGTTACTTTTTTTTACATTATTTAAAACATTGTTGTTTGAAAAAAATACATAATATTTTCAATATTTTCAAGTGGTTTATAATTCACAATATTGATATAACATGAAGAGATCGGGTGAGAAACTTTTAATGTAAACACGTGCATATTCCTAAATATAATTTTTTACCTTTATCTGTGGTCAACATTGCCTTTGATCAGTGTATTTTATATCAGGCAGGAACTTCAGAAACTGTTTAAAATGTTACAGAAGAAAACTACACAAAACTATTACACTCGGCGTCATTTAAATCGGACAATATATCAGTGCATTGGGAGCTCATTTGGAAAATAAGGACATTTTATTTCTAAGAATCCCGTTTATCACGCCAAGTGTAGAAGATCGTATATGAGGATTTTTTATCAAGACATACATGTTCCTATGAAAAATGCCGACAATACGGGCATTACTAAAAAAATGTCTTATTTGCAATAAAGAACGTGACATTAAAGGAAACCGAAAGCAACTGTATGTAGGGTCATTTAACGGGCAAAACGAAATTTTCCAGAAAGCTAAGCAGTTAAACGACGAGGAAATACTATATGGAATTCAAGGATTCAGCGACAGTTGCATAGACATGATAGCAAATGATTTGAAATATCACAATTTATGTATATTAGATTAAAAAAAAATTATACTTCAAAGAAACAAAACAAATCTAATATTCTTCAATTTAAAGACCTGTTTTTGCAAGCCTTATTAAAATTAGAAAAATTTTTATTGGTAAATGCTGAAGTTTTAACAATAGCTCAAATTCGTCACCTTCTTCATACAGATTAGGGATTGCAATTTACCGGAAGTTTTAATAACCGGTAAATCGGTAAATAAAAATGTAAATAACCGGTTAACCGGTATTTACCGGTAATTTTTAGAATGGATGATTATGGTGGCGAAAATGGCAATTGTCTTTTTCCATGTACAAAATTATCTAAATTTAACAAAAAACATTTTTATATACGTATGATATAATGAACAAACAAAAGGTTTTTTATCAACAGTAAAATCACAAGAGCTTTTTGTATCGGATAAATTTCTCTTTGTAACGAAATAATTTTGCCAATCATTGATTTTATAAGAAAAATTGACATGAAAAAATCGCGAGACCAGAGGTCGAGCAATTTTGTCAAATGTCAGTTTTTCGAGCAAAATTACTGATTGGCAAAATTTTGAGTTAAAAAGAAATTTATCCATAAAAGAAAAGTTCGAGTGTTTTTGGGCAAGATAAATTAACGACAGAATATGAATGTGAACGAACAACAACAATAATTTATTAAAAATAATTATAATTTTCCCAAAACGACTCATATCCTACAGTATAGTTTCCACAATACTTAAAAATTATAGCTGACAGTACAGATTTCAAAGTGACGTGCGACTACTGGTGTACTCTGCTTTTGAGAAACAGACATTTTTATCGGTGATAAAAAGCGATGCACCTTTTTTTATCGCTGTCAAAGTGACAAAAATGTGACTGTCAAACAGATTTTTTTATATAGGAGTTAATTTACCAAAAGGAAAAAATATAAATGAAATAAATTTAAATAAATAATTATTCTGTAAATAACAAAAATATCCACTTAAATAACAAAAATTATAAACATAAACTCAAATGGGGCATTTACTGAATACCTAATCTAAAAATACAATATTTTTTAAAAATAGCCTGTTAAAGGGTTAGTTTTTCAAAGCTATATCTGTTAATCGTCTGATATTTGTGCATAGAATACCACCAGCTGAAGATGCCCTTCCTCAGTCGATATTGGTGGGTCGATAAGTTAATAAGAATTGGTAATAACATACTTCTAAATGTATTCCACGGATATTTGCTGCAGTGACATATTCAATTTTCTGTCGTAAGATATTGTCAATGTCTCTCTTGTATTTCTTAGGGCTTGGTATTTGGAGTTTACTTTTTATAATATTATTTATTTATTGTTAAAAGTGCTCGGCGTTGGGACAGTCACTCTGTATTTAGTGAATACTAGTCAGTGACATAAATAGAAACGTTGAATACGTGACATATCGTAAGTTCAGAATTTACCGAAATAACCGGTAAAAAAATTAAAATAACCGGTAATTATCGTCATGTGTTTTTTGTCCTAATAACCGGTTAACCGGTTAACCGGTAATGCAATCCCTAATACAGATGCCACTAAATACATCTATTGGACTGAATCACATCCAAGTTCAGATGAGATTTCAAAGAAATTAAAGTAACATTTCGGAGATAAATTACTAATAATTACAACGGGTTCAAAGTTGTTTAGTTATGTTTGTTCAACGGCAAAAATAATAAAATTTTTGAACGTGCCAGAAAAGAGCACATCTCAGTCATCAGATAAAAGGATGTTGCAGGATAGACCAATTCTTCTTGTCACCTACCGTCTGACATCTACTAACTTGCTAAAGTCTTAAAAACAGATATTCAATTATGTAAATCTGCAGCTGATAACAGAAATTACTAAAGAATGTGCTTATAAAGTTATTCCGAATTCGTTATACAATTTTTTTTTTCAAAACTGCCTATTTCGTTCAGCCAAAAATACCAAACCTTTTTGATTTTCTAAACATAACACCATTTTGTAAGTGCAAACACCTAATTTGTGACAAATCATGTTCCTGTGATAAAGCAAATGTACTTGTTACTTATTGTTCCATAAGCTGTTTATGTGAAGGCAAGTGTGTATATATCGAATAAAAATGTATTTGTTGTGTGCTACTGCAGAATTCTATTACCCAGTATAATATTATCAATATTACTTTATGAATACATCTGGAAACGAATGCCGTACCGTGTCATTCATGATCTGGTGCATGGTACACCAAGAATTTAATGCAGCGCGTACAACGCTCAAGCTTATTACACTTTTATGACCACCAAACTGTTGTAAACAACGATTTTATGTTTTTCAAAAATTAATTCATACCTTAAACTACATTTTACTTTTTTATACTAATACTTTATCTTCAGTAATAAAAAAGTTTCCTCGATACAGACTTCTTCGATGTCGCTACTGAAAAATTCATGTGAACTCGGGCGAAAATATTTTTTTTCCACCAGATAATTTATCTTTAGTATAATTTTATGTATGGCAATCGATTCATCATGTTTCGATGTATCCAAATTTTCAAGCCGAGTTAATTGTTATTAACAAAGTTATGGGATGAGAAACATAAAACATTGTATTTTCGCGGAATTTCAGAGAAACGTGGAAAAGTGCAATTTTCTCCGATTTCGCAATTCCAAATCAAATCGCGACCTCCATATTCGAATTCGGCAGATCATTTTACATAAGAATATGACTTCAGTTTTTGTGTGTTCGCGAGTTGCATAGACCACTTTTATTTTGCATATTTCGAAGGTCTCCGGCTATAAGGGCAGATCGAGGCATGCTTTATTTTCCTACACTATATTAAATAATAAATATAATGTATTACTTAATAGGTATGCCATCATTACTCTTATATAAAGTATATTCTGGCATGATTAAAATAAGAAATAAACGGAAACAACCCCTCTTTTAATTAAGATTGCAGACCCTTATGGCATACTTACGCAAATCACTCCTAACCAGAAAGGCGCGGCATTTATTGTCGGCGTTAGACCTAGAGTAACAGGCTAACAGAGTCGTGCTTCGAATTACCAATGCATAAGATATTCCTATCTTAACACAAGCCAAATAGAGTAAGATTTTTTAATTCACCAGAAACGGCATTACGTTTCTATTTACCGAGAACACTATTTATAAATCTCTAATATTATTATATATTATATATTATTATTTTGTTCATTGTTATTTTATGGACAGTTTTTGCAGCCTTTTTTGTGTGCAGTATAAATATATTGTTGACACGTCTTACTGTCAAATTAATTTATCTGAAAGACAAATTTTGTTGCTTATATTTCATGCTCATTTAATTAGTTTTTAATTTGAAACTTCTCGTATGTGCTGTTGCACATGAAAGTGACATAATATACATAAATAATAAACTAGAGGAAATATTATAATTTTCGGCCGATTTATTGAACTTTTTATATAATTGTTGCACGTTCTATAGGATAGTCCGCAGATTTTTTGTAAATATTGATAGTTTTCCAATTTTACGATATCGACTTGTAAGTAAAAACAGTAAAAAACAAAGTAAAGAAAAAGTAACTACATTGGCGTTTTGAATCCACGACCCTTTGATTAAGAGTTAAAAGTATAACTGCCAGACTCTATATCCTCAAAAACGCCTAAATCTTTACAATATAATATTTCTAGATGAAAATCTTATCTAGATGGTTAGACATATCATTTGAAATGTAAATTAATAAAATATATAAATAAATAATCATAAGAAATAACATTTTGCAAAATTTCTATTAAATTACAAAACATCAAAATTAAGAAGCCAATTTTTTAAATTTAAATGAATTAATAACTTTTTTATTTATCGACCCATTTTGTTAAAAAACAATAGGGTTCTTCTTCTAGCTAACACTAACTTACCATTATGTAAACACAATCGGACATTCCTTTTTTTAATCTAACTTCTTGTAACCACAAAAACATGACTAACGAACAGATGGACATTTTAAAAGTTCATAATTTGTTCACTATCAGAACGATTTTAGAAAAGTGCCGATCAAATGCAATATACTCTTCGTTTTCGTATTTGCGAATGATATAATAACTAGCTTATATCGGCAGGGTAGCTCAGTGGGTTAAAGCGTATTGTGTGGCGAATATGTTGGTCGCATTGTCTATCTTGTGTTGGATTCGAACCCCAGACCCGGCACTGACAATGCCGATAGATGGATGAATGTCTGAGTTTTTTCAAATGCATACATTTGGATTGGCTTCCAGACAGCCTTGGTGTTGTCTACTATACGTAGTGTATTTATGTAATAGTTTAAAAAAGCTTTATATTGCGTTTTGCTCGAAGTCCGTTCCACTCTCGTACGGTTCAAATTCCATTAAAAAAATGTAATTTGTTTTCACAAATTAGACGATCCCTAGTTAATTTCGGTTATTTATTGATCAATAGATTATTGATATAACTTTCGTTATATCGTGGCCTATTTTTTCTCTTTTGTCTATTGCCTCATCGACTGAAGTATTTATTAATTTTTGTGTGGTTAATCATAAAAGTCAGTTTTTTTAACATTTTGCTCGAAAATTATAAAAAAAAACCTAATTCATACGAATTATATCACGATTTACGCGCCTCTGGTCATCATCGTGTATGACTGATATGGCCCAATTTTAGTCAGAACTACTCTACCATGTTATTTTACATATGTACCAAATTGGAATTAAACTTTTAAGCCTAACAGTAGTTATTGTGTTTACAAGAACGGTCCAGTGGCGCAGCCAGAAAATTCATCTGGGGGGGGGGGGGGCAATAGAACCGGCCTCCCCAGAGGTTGAGGAAAACTTTGCAGATAGATTCCTCTACTAGATAATATTGACATTCATTACAAAATATTAATTTCAAGAGACAATTTGGATACTGCTTTAGTCCCTTCAAATTAGTCAAAAAATCGTTGTTTTATGGAAAATCTTCCCACAGTTATGAGACCTGTAAGAAGTGAAGTATTTTGGTTGTCTAAACATGATTTTCACCCCCCGCACTTCTAAAAAAGATTTTTGAGAAATATATATAGATATGAATTTTAGCGTTTCTTCGTCTTTTTCTATAAATTGAGGAAAAACTATGCATTTTGGTGAAAAATATCAAGAGAGCAAAGTAGTAGAGCATAAAATTTCCTATAAGTTTTGTCTCCACCATTTTTTTTTCGAATTCCGCTTAGTTTCGCCGCTAGAGGGCACGAAAGAAATAAATATACATATGGACTTTTGCGCCTTTTTTTAGATTTTGAGCGAAAATTATGCATTTTTATGAAAAATTACGTGAGATAAAATATATGTATATTTTTATGAAAAGAAAAAAACTAGAAAACACCTAAAGACAGTGAATTTTATGTTTTACAACTTTTTACAGGTCTCAACTGCGGGAAAATTTTATTAAATATTTCCTAATTTGAAGGAACTATTTGTACTAATAGTGATATGCTTCTTTATTCATGGTTCATGGAAGACGGCTTGGGGGGGGGGGCATGGCCCCCACCCTGGCTACGCGCCTGGAACGGTATATACACTTGATATGTGTGATATACACATATTTATAAACACATCCTTATTCGATATTTGAGTGTTATGTTATGATAGGATTTCTGTGGAAAAATATTTCTTCCACGATGGTTACTACACATTTTCGAATGGTTGAAAAATGCTTGTTTGATGAAATTAAATAGGTTTAATGGCCATCCCTACAACAAGAGTTCTAACCATTGATCTGTGATCAACTAATTTAATAGTTAAACTCAATCAACCTACCCTAAGAAAAAAACTACACGTAAATTTATGTGAATTCAAAAAATGTGAATTACTGAATTTAAATAAATGATTTAAGTATTTTCAATACATTCTTTCGCTTTAAAATGCTAGGAATCCTAGTATTAGCTAGAAGAGTAGTTCTTTTGATTGGTTCTCCAATATACAGAAAGTAGGCAATTTCACATTACTTAAATAAAAAAGTGTGTAAGTAGTGATTTGCTTAATACCTAAATAATATTTTCTAATCACGATGAAAGCAAATAAATAAAAAATAATTAATTGTTAAAATTATACAACTACCTCATAATTTTGCAGGGGCTACATCCACATAGGAAATATGATGATGAAAGACATTCCAAATTGGGAAGTACGTCAGTTTGATGAGTTAAGTGCTAACGATGATGGAACTGAGACTTTTAATTACACAATTTATTGGAGATATATGATATTTACAGCAGACTACAAAATAGATTTAATATTTTATGGTGCACATTTCGACTACGAAGGAGCCATAACGTAAGTAAATTTTCTGTTAACGTTAAAATTATGATGACATTTTTTGCTTAACGTATTTTAATGGAAGATTATAGAACAAAAATATTTGAAGAGTATAGCAGCACGTTTCAAAACAAAAGAATGGTGCAATGGTGTAATAAAATTGAAACATGTTATTGAAGGAGCAGTGATATGCATCTACTAGTGCAATTACTTGTTCGAATTTAGGTCGTACAACCGCGAGAAATCATTTGTATATCTTAATCTATCATAATTTTATATTTTTATGCTTTGCATATAAACCTTGAACCGGGCAGTCACATATTGTATATGCACTCCCCATTCCAGACCTTTGGAGGAGCCATAAATAAATTTTGTAGATTCTGATCCTCTTACTAGTTTTCAAAAATTTCGGCAACAAACTGGTTCGGTTACAAAGCGATTAACATCGTAAAAAAATACTTCACAATAATTCAAAAATTAAACGTTAGACAAAAACATTCACACTCAAAAAATAATATATAAAAATTACCTCAAACTTAGTTTACGATCCAATCTAGTTTTCTCGGTAAAATTGCGATGGAAATCTATCGTATATTTTGGGAAGGAGCATTGTGTAGATTGGTATTTATGCGTGCAAGAACTAGTAAACCTTACTTCTCTCCAATAAGTCGTATTGTCCTTTATACGACTGGAATTATTGTGATTTTTCTTGTTACATTTCCTAGATTATCTGTTTTTACACATATACTCAATTTTCCGTCTTCAGAGATTATTATTTGAAGATTGTCGAGCAGGTGAATAAACTGCGTTTTACTTGCTAACTAAGGCGGTATCATCTGCAAATTTGAGATCCTAAAGATAATTAGATACTTCGCCATCCATATATTTTTCAGACTTAGTATTATCGACATTTCCCAAAGGAGAGTTTTCTTAGTATAGTCGACGATCAATGAAGATGGTCATTTCCAGCTCCAGTAAGTAATACAGCCAATAGTTTGCCCATTCGATATTGTCAAAAGCCTTACGATAGTCTAGGAAGCATAAGCATATAATATTCCGTTGCCAGTATTCGATCTCTAGTAACAAGTTCTTTAACAATGCCTGTTAGCTCAAGAAATATTTGTCAAAATGTATGATGTTGAAATCTGGACTCAAAAATATACAGCATTATTTTATTGTGTTATTAATGTCAATTAGTCTAGGAAATAGCGTGCAAATTCGACGACGAGTGGTTACCGTCTGCCAGTCGGTAATCGAAGAGACCATATAAATACAATTTTTTTTTCTCTCTGGAACTTTTTGGTATGGTGGGGGATAGGGAGGGGGGGGCATTTATTTTTAAATCGAATGATTATCGATATCTGTCCGCAAGAAACTAATTTTTTTTTCTTTTTCCTGTTAGCGCGCCGTTCGGAAGTTTCGTCTGCCAGCGTAATTTGGGTATGTGAAGTACATATACTAACTACCTATGCGGACAGATATTGATAATCATTCGATTTAAAATAAATGCCCCCCCCCTCCCTATCCCCCCACCATACCAAAAAGTTCCAGAGAGAAAAAAAAATGTATTTATATGGTCTCTTCGATTACCGACTGGCAGACGGTAACCACTCGTCGTCGAATTTGCACGCTATTTCCTATACTAAATAATTTGTAGTTATCAAACATCTACCATTCCCCTTTACGACTGACACAAACACTGAAGTCATGCAATCAATCTTATACATTTTAACATATTTTGTGAGGGATTCTAACTTCATCTTCACCAAGTAATTCAAACGTCCCACACATGAGATTGTCGGAAACAGCTGCTTTACTCACTTTTAGTTGTTGTGACACTAGTCTTCGGCTCGTGGCGTGAACATCACCCTCGTGATTTCGTGAGAAATAGCCATCATTATACACTCGCTGAATAATATACTATTATCTACGACTATCATGTAGTCCTTGCATAATACATTTAACAATTGGCGAATAATGGTAGCCATAATTCCAACCTAACGTATAATGAACATAATCTCATTATAGAATACATTTATTCATTCAATAGATCACATACATGATATAGGACAAGTCAAAAACATTACAGATCTGAAATTAAGGAAATACGTAAAATATATGAACAGTATTGCAAAATAAAGATATGTATAAGTAAATGTATAAGTAGTATAAATTAATACATTAGAAATTCTTCCACCGAATAAAATGCATTTGAAATAAGAAATACTTTTAACTTTGCCAAGAATGTTTTTATGCTCGCAACATTTTTTAAATTTGGACTGAGTTTATTATACAGCACAGGGCCCATATAATATGGATTAGATTTGTACAATTCAAGTCTGTGTATTTCATGTTGCAAATCAGAACCACGACGATTTTGATAACTGTGGTTTGTATTTAACTATTTAAAGTTGAATAAATTCTTTTTTACCAATTTCAAAATTTCAAAAATATATAAACAGGATAGAGTAAATATTTTTTGTTGCTTGAATGCCATTTTACAAGATTCCCTATATTTAATTCCGAACATACAACGTATGGACCTTTTTTGCAACACAAATATTCTACTTCCCCATGTTGAATTACTCCACATAGTAATCCTATATCGGAGACGCGATTCAATGTTAGAAAAACAAAAAGTTTTTACCGCACTTATGTTTGTAATGGTTCGTAATCTTTTCAAAGCGAAACAGCTGCTTGCACACTTACCACATAGATAAGTTACATGAGTTTTCCAATCTAGAGATAGATCTATATTAATACTTAATAATTTGAATGACGTCACCTGTTGAATCGATTTCCTATCATTTTTCACATATACACTTGATGTGTAATGTGGTCCAACACGATGAAACTCCAAAACAAAAGTTTTATTTTGATTCAATACAAGTTTTTTATATTTGAAATACTCCGAAATGGAGAGCAAGTTAGTGTTCAATAAGTGTATTGTATCAGTTAGAGCTTTACCATTAGCAATTATTGAGATATCATCTGCAAAAGCACAAAAGAATGTAGACACGTAATTATTTAAGTCATTTGTGTATAAAATAAACAGAAGAGGGCCCAGAATACTCCCTTGGGGAACTCCAATGTCCACCTCAATTTCCTTAGACTTACACCAAAAAAAATCAACAAATTGTTTACCGTTACCTAAATATGATGTTAAAAGTTTGTTACATGTCCCTTGTATAACGCACCTTTCACCAATCAGGAACTAGCAGTTTTCATAACCAACGAGCGAATCCATTATTTCCATGGGATAGTCCTCATGCTTTCGTTTTTGACGTGTTAGACGTCAAAACAGAGTTTTACTATGAATTAACTTTGTTTTTTCAACTTTAAACAATTTAAACAATTAAGTCGAGGATAAAGTATAGTATTTTGCTCGAGTATAATGACTATTGCAAGTTAGGATGATTTACGACTCTCGCCTTGTAAACATCACCCTCGCGAGAATAGCTATCATTATACGCTCACTGAATAATACATTATTACCAATCTATCTGAGAGGAAAGAAAATGCGATTAATAAGAGATAAAACCAGACAGAATTCGAATTTGAATTTTCTAAGGTCGGTAGTTATATTAAAAATGTAATATTTTTCATTAAAAAAAGTAGTGAAATTCAAAAAACCTTAAATTGCTGAAACAAAATCAAATGAAGTATCACACTTATTTTATTTAAAAATTTTAAAAAGGTAGCTGTCACTCCAAAGAGGTTGAAGTGGGAGATATAAAATTCTGCTTAAAAATTAAAAATTACGTTGAAAATGAATTCATTTACTTATGAACCTCACCGTATAATTATAATAAAAGGAATTAATAAGTCAACTAAAGTAGCTTGTAGGTTATAAAAATGTTTGGTTAACTTGGGTTAGGTTATTTGTCGAAACTAACTACATGTTCACCAGTAATAGTGGTACCTTTAAATTTAATCATAATGCCATTGCAGATTTGAGCTGGATCATCTAAACTTTTTTGGGGTATTTAACTTTACAAAAGCAGGATCCACTAGAACTCAGACCATCAATGATCTTGATCTCCATGTCTCTACCGAGGAAGTACAGGTAAGGTTATAATATTATGTTTCTTAATGGTTGCGTTCATCACGCGGTAGCGCTAACTAAGCGATCACTTATCATTTACGTCATTGATCAGTTGTGTGCTGCATGGTGTATTGTGTCACTATGAAACATGATAGACAGAGAGCAGCTGTAATATGAATTAGCAGGCAAAGTATTAGTTGGGATTATTAGTACCAACAACTTTATATTATATTTTTCTTAAAGTAAACTAAATACACAAATGTTGTTATAGTGAACATTAGACAAAAGCTTAGTACGTCCATAAAAATTAAAATACGGCTGTTTAGTGATGTTTACAGATAAAATTCATTTAAAAACATCAGTCAGAAATAGTGAGATGTATCCAATTTTAATAAAGAATAGTTTAATATAGCCCCAGTGTCGAAAGCTTGATTTATTTGGCCACTAAAATCAAAAGACAATAATATTTAATAATCTTCATATTCCTAATTCAAAGATCAGTGATCACGGGTCATGCATCATACAATTGTTTTGCTACATAAAATGGCTGCTAATAACTTAGCGACCACCTGTGATCAGTCGGGCTAATGCCGTTCATGCAAAATGATCAGTGAGTGCTACATGATCGCTCACCGTGATGAACGCAACCATTGACACTATAGAGGTTTAACCAAAAATATTTTAGAAGCTCATTTTTAAACAGTTGTTTTTATAGTATTTCAGCCAGTATTAAAACTAAATCAGCACATTACAAAATTTGCTTCAACTGAATAAAAAACCGCTGCCCAAGGAATCACTACTTCCACATCCGGATTTTCTATCCAAGTTACACAACGAAAAAATTTTGTATCTGGAAATAATTGTTTATGGAACTTTAATAATATAATATTTGAAATCCTCTACCCCAAAAACCCATAAAACGATACCCCACATCGGTAGTGGGGTGGGGGTGGTGACGGGGGGTGGGAGGGGAGGGTGGATAAAGTAAAAAAATATTTTGAGGTTTCTGGTTCTTGTACACACACTAAATCACATTTTTTTTCATCCCATTTAATAACGAGGTGGGGGCGGTAAAGGGGGTGGCTAATGCCAAAATTTTTTTTGAGACCTTAGCTTCTCTTGCCTATAGTAAATATCAATTTTATGAACTCTTACCTGCTTGATTTACTCCAAATTTACCCCAATTTACCCCCCAACCCTTCGACGGAACAAGATGAAAATATAATTTAGTTCCAGATCTCGTTAAAGTACATATGTGTACCAAATTTCAAGTCAATATCTCAAACGGTTCCAGAGTAAACATGCGCACAAAAAAAGTTACAGACCGACAGACCGACAGACCGACAGAAATTTTTTTTCGCTCAAACTTGAAATCTCGACGTTTCATGACATTCTAAGCCTATTTGAACAAAAAATGTTTTTTTAAATTTTTTTGTCGTTACTATACTTCCACTGGATGTGGAAGTAAAATGTAAATATGTATACAGGGTGCGCCACTTAAAACTCCCCAGGCTTGTAACTTTCTTATTTTTTAAGCAACGACCATGTTGAGCATATCAAATTGTAGATATGTTTAAGTCATTTAGATATGTGTACCGAGTGATTTAAAAAAAATTTTTTTTGAAAAAATTGTTAAGAAAGAAAACTTAATTTCCTTGAATATTTTTTTACCTCATCCTGTACATGAACTGCGTTAATGTTTTCTTATAAACGTATTAATTAGCTTCAATTTATGTTGTTACGTCATATTCGAAATTCTTTTTGGCTTTAGAGAAAGAAATTAAAAACACTCCTTACGATTCCAAACTGATTTTTTTTTTAAATAACTGAAAAAATGTAAATAATAATTTTATGCTCTATTTGTAAAAGACATATCACAAACAATACTCAACGTAACAAAACAAGAAACAAAATAAATATTTTTAAAAACAAACTTTATTAAAATGTACTAAATAATAGGAAATTGCAAAATTTTTAATTAAAGTTTTTTTTTAACAACATAAATTGAAGCTGATTAAAACCTTTATAAGAAAACATTAACACATTTCATGTACCAGGTGAGGTAAAAAAATATTCAAAAAAATAAGTTTCCATTCTTAACACTTTTTTCAAAATATTTTTTTTATCACTCTGTATGCATGTTTAAAGGCTTTAAAAATGTCTACAATTTGATGTGCCCAACATGGTCATCGCTTCAAAAATAAAAAAGTTACAAGTCTGGGGAGTTTTAAGTTGCGCACCCTGTATATTCAAAAGTATGTTGTTGAAATTTGGATTTTAAAACATTTTTATTTCAATAATTGATATGTAAGAAAAAAGCAAAATCGTGAATTAAACAACACATTCTGAAAATATTGACTGTTTTTAATTTGTTTTAGTTTAATATTACCGGCTTGGGAGATATAAGTGATACGGTTTATAATACTGCTGTTAAAGAATTAGCTTCCGAGATTAATGCAAGGGACTATGCAGATATATCAGAAGCTTTAAAAAATAAATTAATAAACGACTGGATATTGAAGCAAGAGAGAATTGACGCCATTGTTGCGAATTGTCAAAAATAGAAACTTCCCTCCAGTTTTAAACAATACCGTTATATAAAAGTTTACAGTAATAAATATAAGTAATAAATCAATGTTGCTTAATTTATCATTTACCACCAAACCAATTGAAAGGACGTTATATAGCATAAAACTAGTTGGTCCAAGCATCAATAGATTTTTGTTGCGTTTGCACGCATCCAGTAATTTAGTCGAGTCGTTTAGTAATTTAGTACTCGACCAGTACTCGACCAATGCTTTCCAGTAAGTCACTCAACTAACACACGCTGCCCGCATTGGTCGAGCACTAAATTACTAAACGACTCGACTAAATTACTGAATGCGTGCAAACGTGTCTTAATGTATGAAATACATGAGTATAGTTGTCTTCAGGTCTACTAAGCACTCAAAAAGTATCGGCGCCTTTGACCATTAAGGCACGCATCCAGTAATTTAGCCGAGTCGTTTAGTAATTTAGTACTCGACCATTGTGGACAGCGCTTTTCACTAAGTCACTCGACTAAAGCACGCTGTCCTCATTGGTCGAGTACTAAATTAATAAACGAATCGACTAAATTACTGGATGCATGCAACAGGCCTTCAAACACGCCGCACCGCACCGCCAAAGACGCAGACACTTTTTACATGCTTAACAAATGTGTAATCAACTTTATACCTAGTCAAGACAAAATTATTGACAGGCTTCTTGACAGTTGCATATATTATAGTTATTAAGGTATCAAGGGTGTTATAAGGATAATAAAGCACCGAGGTCGGCAGTGTACTTCCCGAGGGCCTCCGGACCGAGGGAATGTACGCCGACCGAGGGCGTCATTATCTTATAACACCCGTGGTGACTTCAACGTTTAATGTCCTACAAGTCTGTTATTCCATTCGAATTTTTTTTTTTGACATTTACGATTTATTAATTTGACATCTATTATGTTCAAAACGATTTGATTTAAAAGAGAGTAAAAATCAAAATTGTTCGTAAACGCCGCCGTTGCATAGCAACGCATTTTGTTTGTCAATAACGCTATCATAATTTACTTGTTTTGGGTTGTGTTATAATTTTATAATGCCCTAGGGCGTTATAGATATTCATAACGCCCTAGGGCGTTATTTTTCATTTAATGTATCTCAAAATAGGGTGGTTATTGTAAAATAACAGACTTGTAGGAGATTAAATACATAATAACATTCTTGTCCATATCCTCAGGATTGGGCATCCTTATTATAGAAATAAGTATATATACAATAAATAACTACTGCTAGTAACTTTTAATAGTTCATTGATATTAGGAAACATAGAGGAAATAAATTATAATCTTTTGCCATTTGGAGACTATATGCGCTGGAGGGTTACTTTTAAGAAACGGAAGAGTTCCCAATGCGCATGTGTGATCTTCACCCTTAAAGATCATCCATAATGCACCTCGCCGTGGTTCATCGCATTTTTCCTTGAAATAGTTGGTCCACCAGAAAATTTTATACTTATTGATAATATTCTACATAAAATTTGCTACTAATAATAGTATACGCAAATTAGATTAAAAAACAATGAATATGAGAAATAATTTATAAAGTAATAATATTTGAGATGCGTACTCTAGATAGGGTTAGAAATAGATATCCCCCCCCCCTTCTGAACGTCCCTTTTTTGCAAAAAGCCACCCCTAATGGGGACTTAAAGCTGGCTTTTCAATATTATCTTCTAAACCGTTCGTCGGAAGAGAAAACAGTATAGGAAATTAAAAAATTCTGCATAAAAAATGTCGTATTAACCTTGTAGCTTATCCTCACCTATTTCGCGCTAACAGCGTCCAAACAGAGGAGTAGTAGTTTGGAGCGCATATGTAAAAATCGATCATATTCGAAGTTTCACAGCGAATATATTATCTCTGTATGATATTTTCAATAAATAAAAAAAAATTCGTCACTGGAAAGACGAAGAGGCGTATCTATAATGTATATTTATGTGAGATACGCCTCTTCGTCTTTCCAGTGACGAATTAATTTCTGTGAATTTTTCTCGTTAAAGTAACCGCTAGGAAACTTCGAATATGATCGATTTTTACGTGTGCGCTCCTCTGTTCGGACGCTGTTAGCGCGATATATGTGAGGATAAGCTACAAGGTTAATAGGATATTTTTTATACAGAATTAAACGACAAATTTTTTATTTCGTATACTTTTTTCTTTTCCGACGAACGGTTTACAAGACAAAAGTGAAAAACCAGTTTTAAGTCCCCGTTAGGGGTGGTTTTTTACAAATTGGAGGGCAACATTTCTGGTATCTATTTCTAACCCTATCTAGAGTACGCCTCTCAAATATTATTACTTTATAAATTATTATTTCTAAAATATCTAATTTGCGTGGACTATAAGATCCTATGCATATTTCTGATAAGCAATAATTTTCGAGCAATAAGCCGTCAAACTAGGGGGTTGGGCCCCAATCGGTGCGCGCTTCGCATTTTCTAAGTATACAGGATAATTATATGATGTTACGACCTCAAAGGGTGATTCCTCTCGTTAAAGAAGCAGAATAAAAAGAATAACATTTCAACTATTTTTTTCATTTTTACTCGTGTACGCAAAAAACTGAAGAGAGACAAAAGTCTTAGTTAGATGAGGTGTATACAAATCAACCAAACAAAAGTCCGTTCGGTTGCAAATAACTTTTATCTGTAAGATTCTATCACCCCAACCCGCCCTAACTCCGACGCCACCGGTTAGTTTTTGATGAAACTTTTCATTATGAAAACACTTTTCTCTGACAAGTTTGAAGTCGGTACTTTCAAACGTCTTTGAGTAATTATTTAAAAAGTCCGTTTTAGTTAGTACTTTACTTTCAAAGCATCATAGAGGGCTTGGGAAGTATTTTAAGAAAAAAATATTGGGTTTTTCTCGGTGAAAGAAATTACGCTTTGCTGTACAATTTCACTCCTATACACTATGCTTGTAGGTATCACTTTGATTAAAGCATGTGAAATGCTCGCCTATCGGGGACCAACCCCCTAGTTTGATCCCTTACTTCTCGAAAACTATTGCGTCTATCGAAAATATGCATAGGACCTTATTTGTTGTAAATATGTAGAATGTTATCGGTAAGTATAAAACTTTTTAGAGACCAACTGTTTCAAGAAAAGCCGCGGCGGGGCGCATTAGGGGTGACTTTTAAAAGTGAGGTCCATCCTTGAGCCTTGGGAACTCTTTCGTTTCTTATAAGTAGCCCTCCAGTGCCGATAATCCCCAAAGGTAAAAGATTATAATTTATTTCCTCTATTCACAGATTTATCAATTAACTCTTAGGGCACATTTAAATAACCATACATTATTGCAAAATACAAAAATATAATAGTATGTTATAAAACGATTGTGACAGTTCAAATCCGCCGGTGGTTTTCAACTACACTTGGCAAGCCGATAAATCTTTTAGTGCCAGTTAATCACTTTTACTAAATCCAGCCTTTCATTGATTTTAATTGTGAACCAAAATTTTCATAACATTTCAGCCTGATGTCGCTCCCTAAAACAAGTCATAAGGTTATGTTCTAATCAGTATGCAGTTATTTAAATAAAAGATATAAAATAGGCTACCTTGGTATTCCAAAATATAGTAAATATTTTAAACTCATAAAAGTTTGTTCAATGAATTCTGTTTTGTTTTTAAGTTGACAAATGTCAAAAGTCTCATTTAGGGATTTTTAATTAAAGAACAGGCCTGATTAATCAATTGGCGCAAATTCCGGTTTTTTGTGATAAAAAGACAAAAAAGCGGTAGACATTTTTCATTTCTGGAAGAACAGGGGCATGTTCTCCATGTGTTAAAGTTATAAATTTTATTAAGAAAATAAACCTAATAACATCTAAGGTCAGTACATACATTTTTAATAAATTTTGCATTACTAAGAGAAAGGAGTCAAATATTTGTGATTTTACATAAACATACCTGGGCAATTTCCATGAAGTGTAACTTTTTCAGGTTTTCTTCTGTGGACCATAGAAATTCTGCCCTTAAGCCCTAACCCTGCTGGTTTTTAATTTTCTATGCCAACTGATGGTTTATAATTTTATAATTATTATTTTTGGAATATCACAAATCATAATTTGGATATTGCCGTACTGGAGCCCTAGTCTAAATTGGTACCAAGCGATAAACTGTACAGAGCTGCATGCTGCATGACTTGTGTTGGGTGCGAAGCTGCTCGGAAGCATTCTCATACGTAGCGAGAGGTGATTTGCTGGCGCATGGTGAACCTATTTGATCGGTAATCAAATGTGGAGTACAGGTACTGTAAATTATTAATTTTTGGATTCCTGCTTGGGGTCAAAAAATTGGAAACGGCCAAGTTGGCATTCAGCGATATAGAAAATCTAAATTCCATTAGTCCGTTGTCGTATACTTATTTATTGCCCATTTATTTTATCATTGTTGTATTGCGTTATGTAAATGTTAAATGATTCTCAGCGTAGCATAGTGTTCTCTGTTTGTGAAACCCTGAACAGCTGTTTACGGTCCTAAAATATACATAAACTGTATACAGATTTATCGACATCCATATTTAATAGTCTCAAACTTTTCTTTACGCTAATGCTAATAATGCTTACCTAAGTGTAATTCATTTAATTAGGAGGGTATTAACTTCAACCCCATATCTCAATTATTTATTACCTTATTATTTTGTTCTACCCATTATACAAGTATTTACCTTCTAATCTTTATATTAAATTATATTGTTTTACATTGGTTTTTCCTTTAAGTTTTGTGTCTTGTTCTCCATCCCCTTCTGCCAATTAACTTTGGCTGGCGCCCGAATAAGTTTATAATAAACAGCTTTTAACAGTATTAATTGTGCGATGAATAAATAAGTTATGGTGAGGTTATTGCATTAACTGTCAGATGTCACAAACCTTTCCCACGACCCGCCTCCGACACTAGAGCTGCCGCGACGAATAAAAATATATAAACGCATAAAAAATATTAACTATTAAATTATTTATTTCTTTTCAACAAAATGTAAGTTAATGTTACTACAGTTAATAAACTGAACTGATGAGGGCATATTTTGTGTTATTAGCACTATTTTCAACGGTAGTAACACTATCAGCATTAACCACTCTAGCAGCTGTAGAAGTAGAAGCCTTGCTTTGGAATAGTTTCGGCTGTTATCATATTATTTTTAACAGATTGGTCGATGTATCCTTCAGCTACGAGTGAGGACTTCCAGCCTCCGAGGCGCTTCAACCCCGTAATACCCTGTAATATCGTCACCTCCATCCACGTATAGTGTAGCCGAAGATCTCCGAAAGCAATGACCGGTGTAAAGTTCAGGATTTGGTAAATTCAAATAAGTTGCTATTTGTTTTCCAATTATAGTAAACTTATTTTTTCCAATTCGTTGAATGGTGTATTTACCTCTTTGGTAACTTAAAAAAAAAATTAGCTTATTGTCACGTGTGGCGGCCGCGAAGATCCATGTACTTTTTTACAATCCCATAAAACTGAACAGTATTGACAAAACTTCTTACCACTTTGGTTTTCGTTTTAGGTACAGTTATTAATAATGTTGTACTTAGATCTTTCACGTCTCCAATTTCCATTTCGTAGAGCTCATTAGAGCGACATGCACCCATAATTCCCACAGTTAATACTACCTTAAATAAATTAATATGTTAGATTTGAGACATTTGGTATCTGAAAATCTTACCTTATGTAAAAGATAAACTCTATCAGGTGCTTTCTTTATAAAATTAATTTTATCTGGTGTCCAAGTTTTGACCTTTTTCGCTTCATATCCTACAGATTTTCTTTTCAGAAAAGAACGTAGTTTTCCATACTTTTCCAAATCTATGTCGTGTTTTATTTTCAAAACTGTTTTTAGCATGGGATAAAATGACCAAAATGAAGAAGATTTGTATCTGTCAGCTATGTCAGCAAAATAGGCTAATAATACATTTTCAGAAAGCGAGTTAGTTTTTTTCTGAATGCGTCAGTCCATGAAACTTTGGTACGCTCTATCAAAAAAACTTTTTGATTTCTGTAGTAGTAAATTAGATGCTGTTGCTTCTGCTCTTTCAGTTATTTCTGGTGGGTACACAGGGAATAGTGCCTTCTGAATCACTTTCCAATCTTTCAACCACAAAACTAACACAATCAAACAAAATTCCACAAGATAGACTGATTCATGCATAATTTTCTGGCTGGTACATGACTAAAATTCCCTCATAATTCACTGTGGGACTAATTGATGGCATTATTGATTGACTGATGACCAGCGTGCGGTAGGCATTGCTGCTACGTCCACGCTGGGTCAGACTAAGGTCATGCTTGTTGCCAGCAGCGAGAGCCACATGGCGCATGGTAAAGGAATGTGGGATGGGAGGTGTAGGTATTTGTGAGATGAGTTACTGCATTGTGTCGTGAGGGAGCGTTTAAGCTCCCTTTTTTTTTTGTATTTTTGGTTCTGGACTTCTGCCTATTCTGGGTCTTCTTGTGAGATATGTTGCCGCATTGTGTCGCTGCTGTTTGTGCTCCTATTTTTGTACTTCTGCTTCTACAAGCCTTCTTCTTCTGAGACTTCTGATTCCTCCGTTTCTGATTCTGGTAGAGTATATATCGCTCCGATTTCTTTGTGGAAATTCATTTTTCCTCTCACTTTTCTTTCCCGGTATGTTTGGTCCTTTCCCAGTTTGTTCATGATCCTCTCGATTGTTGTTTTCCACGTGTAACATGGTCTCCCTATTTTTAGTTTGCTGTTTGATTGATTGATTGATTGATTGATTTACCAGCGTGCGGTAGGCATTTCTGCCACTCCCAAGGATTATACAGCTGGGCCTGCTACGTCCACGCTGGGTTGGACTAGGGTCATGCTTGTTGCCAGCAGCGAGTGCCACATGGCGCATGGTAAAGGAATGTGGGATGGGAGGTGTAGGTATTTGTGAGATGCGTTACCGCGTTGTATCGTGAGGGAGCGTTTAAGCTCCCTTTTTTGTGTTTTTGGTTCGCCTTCTTTTTCTGAGTCTTCTGATTCCTCGGTTTCCAAAGCTAGGTTGGATTTGGGTCATACTTGTTGTCAACAGCAAGAGCCACATGACGCATGATACAGGAGTGTGGGGTGGGCAGTGTAGTTGTTTTTGAAATGCGTTGCCGCATTTTGTTCGTGATGTTTATGCTCCTCTTTTTTGTGTTTCTGCTTCTACAGATTGTCTTCTTCTTCTTCTGAGTCTTCTGATTCTTTCGTTTCTGCTTCTGGTAGAGTATATGTCTGTAGGTATATGTGAAATGCGTGACCGCATTGTGTCATGATGTGGAATGTTTGTGCTCCTCTTTTTGTATTTCTGTTTCTACAAATCTTCTTCTTTTTCTAAGTCTCCTGATTCCTGGGTTTCTGGTTCTGGTAGAGTACATATCACTGCGATTTCTTTGTGGAATTCATTTTATTTTTCTCCTTTGCTTTCCTTTCCCAATATGTTTGGTAGTTTGTTCATGACCCTCTCGTTTGTTGTTTTCCACGTGTAACCTGGGCTCCCTGTTTTTAGTGTAGAATTTAATGTAGAATTTTTCACTTAACAACGAGCACAATTTTGACCTGAAAACCATCACTTGATAATTTACCTAGGAAAATATTATGAAATTAGATTTTCAACACTATATTATAACACCCCATTCTCTTCTCTTTTTGACTTGTTCTATTGCATTACACCAAAAATTGTACCTAGGTCTGGATTATGTACGAAACCAACCACTACTCACAAAATCGTTAATCGCACGTCCCGAGGTATGTATTACCCTTTAAACACCCATCAACCACATGACAGCTCAAAATTTGTTATCTCTATTATTTCCCTGCTTCCTGTACACAGTCTCAATTGGCGTGTTATCGTCTTCTTGTTCGTTGTTGAGGTGAAAAGTTATGATTTCGCCCTCCTCTTGGTGTATTATTATTGTCCTCTTCAAGTTTGCTGTTGCTGCTATACTCTCCTGCCACCCCAGAAACCGTCTTTTCTCAGGTCTCCGATAAACGCCTCTGTCTTTTCCTTGTTAATGCTGTGTTGATTTTAACTGGGTTCCGGTTCGGTGATGGATGCTAGCATGAACGGGGTGGAATAATCTATGTTATTTTGTATATAGTCCGGTACTTGTTTTCGTTTATTTTTTGCTTTCTCTTCTTCCTCCACTGTTGCTGTGGTATGCCTCTTCTCATGTATGTGTTATCATTTCTTCTGTATTTCATCTCCCGCCTTAACGCCCCTGACTCGTCCCCCGTTTCTGTGCCTACCATATGATCTTTCGTTCCTACGTTTTGTCTTCGATCCATCATTCTTGTGTATAGATACCATTTCCTAGGAAAATCTGTGCATCTCCATTGAACTGCAAGAGGTTCAGCGCCCCAGCGTATTTTACCAATAGTACGCCTCTGGTTGTCCGGTTGTCCATTTGTTACCCCCTTGTTTATTTAAGAAACCCTGTTTATCTTAAGGAATAATACACTTCAATAATGCCATAAATTTATAGACAGCTGTCGACATTTTCAAGGGTTTAGGTGTCCAATCACTTCTCAGATTTTCTAAGAAAGTCGTTTGAGTCAGCCACTCAGCAGTTTATTACAGCATTTATAATGCAAAATATGCAACAAAACAAAAACACACTATTTTTAATACAAATACAAATTATATCACTCACTTAACTTTACAATTATATCATTTTCACTTTGTATATAGCTAGAATTTGGACCTAAAAACACTGCAGGCACTTCTTGTTAATCATTAAGAAATAAATAAACTTGGATAAATAAACTTAGGTGGCGGATAGGTACTTTAAAAATGAAAATGGGTATACTTAACTTATATTCCCGTTATTTATTGCCTGGTCCTTTAAGCTTGTTTCTTTATGCATATCACTGCACTGGTCGGTTCTGCCACTAAATAACTCTGTATTAGTTATTTTCACATATTAATTTTATTTCAACTTTGTTCTTTTGTTATCACATATCAATTTACGCGGAATGTTTTGGGCTATAAATTCACCTAAGTTTTATCAAATTTAGCAGACTTATATCTGGTGTTCTCGCGTTTAAATGGGAGCGTTTTTCGGACGCGTCCGCTCTCTCGGGAAGCACAATTCGAACTCTCTGGGACTAATTGATGGCATTATATACCAAAAATCACTCATTTATTGTTCATATTATTTGTTAGTCATATCTTATGTGGTGAATATTATACTATCTGTAGTCTGCAGTTTCTGACTTATGGAGTGTCCTCGTCAGGTAAGTAACGTTACGCACGTAAATTTTTCTCTCATGCAAGTTGAGTGAACGTATTCAATCAACTTGTAAGGAGAGTTATCTACCACCATTTATTGCAACTAGCTACAAGTAGCTCCAGCAATTCTTAATACATCATTATTGACAGGCTTCTTGAGAGTTGCATGTAATAAATATACAAAAACATTTTTGGCTAGACCCTCAGGTTTGAGCATCCTTATTATAAAATTGCTGCAAGTAATTTTATTCATTAAACATTTATTTAGATATAATGATATACTTAATATAAGTGTATTGAAGCTCTAGTGTTTTGCTGATTATTGATGCATAATTTGAAGTAGGAATTTTATAGAAAACACCTTATTCACTTTGAACGAAACTGAGTAACCTGTATGAGGGAATTCGGGCTTTCTTTAATTTTGTGGGTCGCAACATAGCAACATAGTAACAGTATTAAGATGTTAGTCACGGTAGTTTGAGGAACATCTGCATTAGAGATAAGGTATATAACCGGTCGCCATAGAACAACCATGGTTGGAGACGACGCCACCTAGGAATTTTGGCCCTATGACTTGTTATAGTAAAATCTGTTGTGGATAAATGTTAGCTGTGCGAAAAAAATGTCATTGTGTTACAAGGCATCGATCTGTTAGTTCTTTTCTCTTTCTCCTTGCGACAAAATTTCGAAATCCGCAAAGCCACAAAGAAAAGTGGTCTGGCCTGCGAAACAGACCAGTGTATCTTTATGTATTTGGACCCGCTGGAACCGAATCCGAAGTCAGAATTGTTAGATTGGTTCTTTTATCATCCCTAACCCCCAAAAAACACATCCCCCGCAAAAAAAGTGTTCTGACTTGCGGACCATACCAGTGTATTTTGATCGTCTGAAACCGAATCCGAAGTCAGACTTGTCAGATTCTCTTGTTTTTCACCAACCCAAAATACATTCCCCAAAATACACCCCCCAAAAAAAAGAGTGATCTGGCCTGCGGACCAAATCAGTGTATCATTATGTCTTTGGACCCACTGAAACCGATTCCGAAGTCAGAATTGTCCGGTTGGCTCGTTTTTCACCACTAACCCCAAAAGTGGTATGACCTGCGGACCATACTAGTATATTCTTATGTATTTGGACTCTCTGAATCCGAATCCAAAGTCAAAATTGTAGATTCGCTCATTTTTCACCCCCAATCCCAAAAAACACCTCCAAAACAAAAAAAAGTGGTCTGGCCTGTGCACCAGATCAGTATATCCTTATGTATTTGGGACTGCTGAAACCGAAGCCGAAGTCAGAATTGTCAGATTTGATTATTTTTCACCCTTAAGCCCAAAACAAAAAAAAGTGGATGGCATTTTTGCACTTTACCAACGAGTTTTTAACGTGGAAAAATTCTTTTACAATTTATCTATGTCATACATGAACCTTTTAATATATGCTATAATGTAATGAATTATTATGAATTGTGTATGAGTCTATGTAATTTATGTATATGTACAAATTATTATAGTATTATTATCCTAATTATTTTATAATTTATATTATCAATGTTCAGAAGCAGCTAGTTAATGACGATAACATATTTCTCTTTAATGAGATGATTTCATATATTTCTCAAATTAAGACAACCAATAACAAAGACTTACGTCACTTCACTTTACCTCAAAATATCAGATGAAAAATAGATGGTATAAACTAGGAAAAATTTTTTATGCGCTATTATATAAATTATGCTAATAATATAGACCACTTTCCTGAAACCTCCGACAAAAATTACCTAACAAAAACAACAATTTCAAAAAGAACAACGTGGGTCAGAAGGTAATTTATCATCTTGGGAACATGTAAAAGACAAATAAGCTATTTGGGTAATGGTTGTTAAAAAAGGTGACAAAAATAATATTTTTACACCAAGCAACGTTTGTGTATTCAGCTCTTTTTTTCTCAAGAGAATTTGCATTAACTTTGAATAAGTAAAAGAAATCGATGAGTGAGTTAAAGGAAAATATTTTCAAATAGTTTCTATATTTTTGTTGGTAAACTAGTTGTTGTGTATTTCCTAAAACAGGTAAAAACTATTACAGTTAACGAGAGTTTTGCATTTAAATATCTGTTTGTGTACTTCACTCGATTTTTTGCTGTCTATTTGTCATTAGATGCAGGACGAGGGGATGAAGTAGGAGGCAGATCTCTTAACAGTCGGAGGCGTCATATTCAAATTGAAATTTGACATCGGATTTTAATGAAATTTCTTGCTGTTCACATGATATATGTTTACCCTAAATAAATCCAAAAATACCCTTAACAGCTTGTTTAGTATTCAGGTCTGGCGTCTAGGTACAACTTCCGGAAATGCCAAAAAAACGGCTCCCGTTGCCATGATGTAACGTAGCGAACTTTTTTCAAAAAAGAGATATTGCTTAAACGTGGTTTTTATTAAGCTAAGATACTATTGACTGCATTTTTTGTAAAAGAAAGGGTTAATATGCAAAACTGGGTTTTGCCAGATCATCCAAAAGAGCTGTTCTTTGCAGAGGATGCAGTATCAGAACCAATGGTTCAAGATATATTTCTTTTGCTCTAAAATGTATGATTGTTAATTAAAAATTTTTTACACTTGACAGCATTTTTCTATATAGTTTTTATTTTATTTGCTTAATTTAAGCAAATTGCATTAATATTTCCAAAAAAATTGTTTTAAAAAATATAGGGATGAATGGGGTAAAACCACTGCATAGAAAAATTAATTTATTATGTGCTTAAAATTCGTCAAGGACTAGCGTTACTATGGCGATAGAAAACTTAATTTAGACTACAGGTTCCTGTAAACTAAGTTGAGATAAAAAGGCGACGATGTCACCAGCCATTAAAAGTGTAATTTCCTACTATCTCTTATCTATCCAGTTTGAGAATGAAGTACCATGAGACCGGTTTACACAGTCACATGCATCGCAACTTGAACTTGAATCGATCACTGCTCTAGTCGATTCATTTTCATTGGAAAGAAATCGCAGAATATTTCTTCAGTGGGGTTAACTACCAAAAATTAGACATAACTGAATTATCATATGATAAGACATACAGAGGGCCAAAAAAAGTTCAACTAAAAAGCTAGTTCGCATTATGCATTGCAAATAACAAAACAGATTAGTTGTTTCTAAAATCAAAATCGAAATGAACAAATATTTTCGTGATATTATAAAAAATATTTACTTATTTGTGGATAAATATCTGAAGAATTTCGCAAATGAATGGCACTAATTATAAATCGCACACAAACTGTAACTTAAGTTTACCGAAAGTCCCCGCCAGTTTTGTTGATTTCTCTAAGGCTTTTGACTGTGTCGATCATCAAATTTTTCTAGAAACTATTAAGTCTTATGGTATACGTAGCATTTGCAATGACTTACTAAGATCATATTTAACCGGTGGGAAACAGTTCGTAGATTGTTTTGGCAAAAGATCAAATGAACTTCTGGTTGATATAGGTGTACCACAAGGAAGTGTGTTATGCCCACTGTTATTTATTTTGTATGTCAACGATTTGGACAATTTCTCATTATGGCTCATTTGCAGATGACATAACTATTATTTCTTGTGAAGACAACTTGGAAAATGTACTCAAAAGCTCAAAACTAACGTTAGATCATTAACTGAATACTTTAACAACAAAAAGCTTGTGTTTAATCAAGACAAACCATTTCTTATGCAATTTCACCCGGTTCCATCAAGATATAATTCAAGTTTGCTATTACAACACAATGGACAATCAGTACAACAGCTTACCTCTTTCAAATTATTAGGAATTCATATTAACTCATCTTTTGATTGGAAAACTCATGTTACCTCAGTATGCCCAAAAAGTGCAAGTAAATGTTTTGCTTTAAAAAGACTACGCCAGATAACTAGTAACAAAACTGTAAAAACTTATTATTTTTCCAATATGGAAGCGCATATAAGATATGGAGTACTCTACAACAGCAAATAGGGTTTTTTTACTACAAAAAAGAGTAATACACTGTACGTTCGGTTTGGGCTATAGGATTCTTGTAAATCTACTTTTTTCGGCAAAAAATATTGACCTTACCTGTATATATTCGAAATTTTAAAAGGACGCTGCACGTTTCTTATGTAAAATAATGCCCGGTAGATGTGGTTAAAATTGAAATATGTTATTTATGAAATCACCCTGAATAAAAGTCTCCATGGGAGCAAGGTCGAAAAATTATAGTTTTTAAGTTGTAGTCCATATCTAGCGAGGAGGCCTGAAATCCATTTATTTACCATTTTATACGTACTTAACACGCAGGTCTATACTGAGACTGAAAAAGTTTTCATTCTAAAAAATGGACTTAATCATGCAACTACCGGTTCGTAGTTCTGGTTCGTATTGTGGTCGATATCTAGGGAGGAGGCTAATTAGTTTGTTGGATTTCTAATTTTGAAAATGCGTGTCAAACTCGAGCTGTTCTTCAGGCACATCATAATTCGTTCCGAATTTAATATACCACGGATAGACAACTTCAAAGCTACATAACTTAAAAACTATTAATTTTTCGGTCTTGCTCCCATGGAGACCTTTATTCAGGATAATTTGATAAATAACATATTTCAATTTTAACCAAATCTACCGGGCATTATTTTACATAAGAAACGTGCGGGGTCCTTTGTTAAGCAAAATTTATCACATTTTAATTTTCAAAATGCCTATCAGCATTATCCAGCTCATCATGGATATAATTTACAGCACGTCATCTATATTCAGCTATGTGAATCAAATCCATATTACGTAGGAACTATTCTTTATAACAGACTTAGTAATGACATAAAGAACATAGCTAGATAAAATAAGTTTTATACCACTGTAAAATCTATATAAGTTGTGAATGCATTTTACTTAGTAGATGAGTTTCTCAACTCGCAACAATGGTGCCACAATTAATTTGACTTGTCCTATATCATGTATTTGATCCATGGGAATTAATAAATGGTTATTATTATACTAAAATAATACTGAATCGAGACCTGACCTGGTGCATCGATTTTCTTTTTTTTTACCTAATCCAAAATGGCGGGCACCCAAAAGTTGTGTGATAAGGTTGCAAATAATACGTTAAAATTTCAAATTAAAATATTAACCCTTAGGGGTAGCGGGTTGGGGTCAAAAGGTAAACATTTTTGATATTTTATATATTCAAAATGGCGGTTGCGCAAAAGTTGTGTTTTAGGGTTATAAGCAACAGGTAGCAATTTTAGTGAAAAATATTTAGGTTTAGGGGTAGCGGGTGAGAGTTAAAAGTCCATTTTTTTTATTTTGTGCATATCTAAAATGGCGGGCGCGGAAAAGTTTGGTCTTGGGGTTGAAATGGGCTGGTAAAAATTTTAAATCAAAATATTAAGACTCGAGGGTAGCGGGTTAGCATCAAAGACCAAAAAGATAGTACGTACCCTTACAAATATTATCGATACTTATCAATTAGTAATATTTTTAAACTATGTTTAATTACGATATTAAATTTAAATTACTTATTACTACCTACGTATTTGTTATCTAATGTACGCATGCCCATAATACAGCATGAGCTGTGTTCTGCATACATGAAAGCTCGGTGAACAGTGAACACTGTCAGTTTTAGCCTAAACTTTAGATAGATGCGGTATTTCCGACAGAGCTGGAGCACTGATTGCTTCTTCAGTACTCCAAGATTTTGGTTTAATTAATGAATCTAACACAACGCATGTAATTGATAAAAACAAAATTAGAAGAGCTATAGAAGAGCAAGAAGAGAGGTGAATTATCATCATGTGGTATGCCAATATCATTACGTGGACTTTATTTCGATGGGCGTAAAGACAAGGCCATGAAATTAATAGATAACCGTCGAAAGATAACAACCAAAGAACATATAGTTTTAATTGGAGATCCCGGATCATCATATTTGGGACATGTCACACCTTCTACGGGTTCAGCTCTAAATATCATTAACGCCATTATCAGTTATTCTGAAAACTCTCGAATCCTAACTAACACCTTAAAAGTCGTCGGACGTGACGGAACCGCTTTCAAATACTGGTTCTAAAGGTGGTGTTATAGCTCTACTTGAAAAACATTTTAAGAGACCACTTCAGTGGTTCATTTGCCAACTGCATACAAATGAACTTCCACTAAAAGGCACTTGATCGAACATATTGACGGAACTTTCAGGATTTTCAGGTATAATAGGAAAGTCGTCGAAAATCCGAAATTCCTATAGTTAAGGTGAAAGATCTTAACACGTATCAGTTATATTTTTATGAAATATGCCAAGCAGTAATAACGGGATATGTTTCTATTAATCTTTCAAAACGAGAACCTGGCAAAATAGTCCACTCGCGATGGTTGACGACAGCAAATAGAATACTTCGCTTATATGTTGCTCTGCAGATTTAGTTATATCAGCAACGTATGTTGTCAAAGTGTATGCACCAATGTGGTTCAAAATAGAAGCACATCCATCATGTTTGCAAGGTGCTTCAAATGTATGGAAGACCACACAATTATCCAAATATTTATCAGAAGAGTTGAAAGGAGTAGGTAGTTGATCCCGTCGTAATACGAAATGGATACTTTGAACACCCTGAGAACATACTACTGGGAATGCTGGGACATGAAAACCGGTGTATTAGGGAGTTGGCCGTTCGCAGAATATTAAAAGCTAGAAAAGGCAACAATACCGACTTAGAAAGTTTACACTTGCTCCGTTGAAACTAAATGCTACAAATTAGTATGGGATGATTGATTGGCAAGAATGTGAATATAATGAGCCACCATTAACAGTTGATTTATCCGAAGAGGACCTTAATCAAATTATAAATAATCCTGAATTATCTGATAATTGAAATAAAGAAATTTCCTAATCACACACAAGCTGTGACAAGGGCAGTAAAGCTTGTAACTGAAGCTTCAGCGCTGGATGGATTAATTAGAACAACGATTAGATTCGGTGACAAAATTCCCAAATTCAACACAAAGAGCGATTACTACAAGCAAGTTTCACTATAATGTTTAGAGTATTTTTATTTTTACTTTTTATTCTTCTAAAATTAAGTTTATTTTCACATAAGTACCTTTGTTATCAAACTTCCAATAAAGAAATTAAAGTAAAAATAAAGTTTATTGTTTCACACTATGATGATAAAACAAATAATTTCCCTTAAAAAAAATGGGACCTTTGAGCTTGTAGGGAATAGAAATGGATCCGATGCAGAACAAAGAAAATATCAAGCTGACTTTTAACCCAAACCCGCTACCCAGAAACCTTAATATTTTTGTCTTAAGTTTTTACCTCTAATGTATAACTGTAAAGCACAACTTTTTCACACCCGCCATTTTGAATATATAGAATATCAAAAATGTTTACCTTTGACCCCAACCCGCTACCTCTAAGGGTTAATATTTTAATTTGAAATTTTAACGTATTATTTACAACCCTATCACCCAACTTTTGGGCGCCCGCCATTTTGGATTAGGTAAAAAAAAAGAAAATCGATGCACTCTACTGACCAGTTGGCCATGGGCTCAAAGACCTGACTTTAGTTTTGACTGTAGAGTGAACTTGCCTCGCGTTTTGGTCAATGAGAAACTGAGAAAAGCTTTCTATCTAAAACCAATGCATCATTCTTAAAGTAAATGGACTATAGTTACATCGGTAATGCAGATACTATTTTAGTAAATCGGCGTTTTATGGTAGTGTTTGTGAATTTATCACTGCAAGATGAACTTCAAAGCTATGCGAAGGGAAAGATTTTTGCCAATTTTTTGATACCTCTTCTGTACTAACAATCTCCATTTGGAACCTTTAAAAAATTTGCAAAACTGCGACCTATTATTGAAAAACTGGGAGACAATAGTCTTTCTAAAAACTGTACCTTGGCATAAAATACAGATATAAACGAGAAAAATAGGCGAATTTGATTCTGACATAGAAAAGGTCGGTCTTGTACTCACATTCGACGAAGCCACATTGTTATTGAAACATTTGTCAAGTTCGTTAAATAAACATTCGTGAAATTCGTAAAAGAGTTAAGTTTTATTCCGTATCATTTGTAATTTTTTTCCGGGGAATGTTGACGAGCAAATTAAAACGTATACAATAAACATCCTTTTTAATTTGTACGTTATTTTTAGATTTTGTTGATAAAATGGAATCCGATGAGATAATCACTACGGCTGTACGAAGAAATCCAAGAAAAACTTTTTTGGTCCGAAAACATTTTTGGAAAGCGGGGGGATGAAATCTAAGAAAAAATTGTTACGCACGCCCGTTAGGCACGGACCTGTTTCTTGTTTATTCTACATTTTCAACAACTTTTTGTTAGTAATTTTGCTAATAACTTATTAGTATATCTAACAAAATATCATTACTATAAAAAGTGATTACAAAGGACTAAATTTACCTATTTTTAATTCCGATTGTGAAGAATCAATGTCACAAGGGATACAAAAGAATTATATTGTGGTATATGGACAAACTATCTCTGCACACACTTTTTTAGTGTATATATAAGTCCTATTTCAAAAGTTACAAAATAGAATAGGAGCTGAATAATTTTTTAATTCACTTAATTCACTGTTGTAAATCTAGTCGACTATTTTCGATACTGTCCATACGGCAAAGATCTAAAACATCTTTGCCATACGGTCCTGCAACACTTCTGTTGCCAACAACAAATAAGTAAATCTCAACTCGTAACTAGACAATTGCATGGTTCCTGTTCTACCGGCAGAACCATTAGTTTGCTATTTCTATATAAGAATTGACTGTGGCGTGCAAACGCAGCCTTAAATATCTGCTACAAATAGTCTTGACCTTAGCGTAATACTCCAAGAAAATAATATTGACGCCTACCAAATTGGAATCAAAAAAAGATAATAAGCCAAGATATCTCATAGTTGAACTAGTACGTAATATAAAAATCAAGAATTTTTAAAAAAACGTAACTAATTGAAAAGAACAGAAATATGACTCCTGAAAAAATAGAACATAAAATAATTTTATTCAAACACCTGAAATTGGTAAGAGAGAAGCAGAATAATGCAATAACACAGGTTTACAAAAAAAAAGTTTTGTTCTGGGAATGGGACCTATCATGCCTCAAGTATTTTTGTGTGCTGAATCCGAATTTTCAATTAAAAAAATTCTACCGCGTAGATTTCGAGTAAACGTCAAAAATTGTCAAAAAAAAACAGCATTTTGACGATAAAAACCGGGATTTACTCGAAATTTACGCGGTAAAAATTTTTTTAAATTGAAAATTCGGATTCAGCACACAAAAATACATAAGAAATGATAGGTTTAGTCCTTGGAACAAAATTTTTTTTTGTAGATCTGTGCACAGGAATCACTACTTCCACATCCAAGTCTCTTACAACAAAATACTATATTTGCACTCCACTATGTGGAAATAATTGTTTATGGAACTTTAATGGTATAATTTTTGAAATCATGTACCCCAAAATCCCATAAAATTATATGCCACATCTGTAAGAGAGGTGGGGGTGATTGAAGTGAAAAAAATTCTTGATGACTTTGACTCTTGTACACACACTAAATCACACTATTTTTTCACCACCTTTAATAATAGGGTGGGGGCGGTAATAGGGATGGCTAATGCCATTTTTTTGAGGCCTTAGCTCCTCTTATATTTACTAAATACCAATTTCATGGACTCTTACTTGCTTGATTTACCTATTTACCCCCATTTACCTCAATTTACCCTTCAACTCTGCAGCGGAATAAGATGAAAATATAATCTAGTTCCAGATCTCGTTAAAAAACATACGTGTGCCATATTTTAAGTGAATATCTTAAACGGTTGCAGAGTAATCGTGAGCACCAAAACGATACAAGACTAACATACACACCGACGCAACAGACAAATTTATTTTGCTCAGACTTAAAATATTGACGTTTCTTGATATTATAAACCTATTTAATCAATGAAAATTTCCAAAAATTTTTTTTGCGTTAATATACTTCAACTGAATGTCGAACTAATACGCAGAAAATGGCAAGACAAAGATATAAAAAATCGTTGTGTGCCGTAAACTACACGATAGAAGTAAAGCCTCTACTACAAGCATTTTCTTCGAGGAAACCTACTACGCATCCATACTACTCAAGGTAACCCACTGTGCATCCAATTTACTCGAGTAAAGCCACTGCGCATTCATACTTCTTGAAGTAACCCACTCGCATCCATTTTACTCGAGGAAACCCACTGAGCATCCATATCACTTGAGGTAACCTACTGCGCATCTATGGCACTCGAGAAAAGCCACTGCGCATCCACACATAATACTCGGGGAAACCTACTGCGCATCCATAGTAGTCGAGGAAAGCCACTGCGCATCCATACTACTCAAGGTAACTTTAACAACATAATATTTGGAATCGTCTACCCCAAAAACATATAAAATGATATGCTACATCGGTAGTGGGGGTGGGGGTGGTGGTAGAGGGTTGGTAGTGGGGGTAGATGAAGTAAAAAAATATTTTGAAGCTTTTGGTTCTTGTACACACACTAAATCACAATTTTTTTTCATCCCATTTAATAAGGGGGGGGGGGGGTGGTAATGGGGGTGGCTAATACCAACAATTTTTTTTTAGACCTTAGCTTCTCTTTTGTATACTAAATACCCATTTTATGGACTCTTACTTGCTTGATTTACCCATTTACCCGAAATTTACCCCAATTTACCCCCCAACCCTTCGACAGAACAAGATTTTAAGCCTATTTGAACAATAAAAATTTTTAAAAATTTTTTTGTCGTTACTATACTTCCACTGGATGTGGAAGTAATATCTAGCATGCAGTCGAGTTTAGAAATAAAATGGCAATAATAGATGCTGTATAGCTTACCTATTAAACAATATCCATCAATATACACTGTCTACCTGCATCGATTTGGAAAAAGCCTTTAATTCGGTTATTCATGAGCAGAGATCGGCACTACTTCAAGTAAAAGTAGTATAAATTGTATTTCAATTACTTTTTATTACTTGAAGTATTTTACTTCAATTACCCGAAGTAATGAGTACTTGGTACTTGATACTTGCAGATATTTTAGAATAGTACCTAGTACTTAGTACTTGTTAAACGAAATTACAGTACCTAAAGTACTTTACAATTTACTTCAAGTATTTAAAGCACTTGATCACTACTTCAAGTACCTTAGGTACTGCAAGTAAGTTTACAATCTCTTCGTGAAACCTGCAGAGACTCGTAAGAGCAGTTATCCGTTATTGCTAAAAAGAGCATAAAAAAGATAAAAAAATGACACATTTAGCGAGTAATGACCGAGAAATTATCCTTTTTAACATAAGAATAATATTTGAATGTTTGGGGGTTTTGGGGGTGGTTTGGGAGGGTTACATTGAGAAAAAAATATTGGTACAGAACTCCGATTAAAGAACTTATATCTAGATACATAATGGCATTGATTTATTTGTTGCTGAAAGACTCACAATCTAAGGCACTTCTTCCCATAAGTTTCTGATTGGCCCATCGGCCTATTCGCAGCTGTTTTCTACACGATCGGTTCAGTTTTATTATCATAATCTCAGTTTGACAGTGTCCGCCATTAATGTCAATAAATGTTTTTCGTGTTATCCGACCAAAAAGTGATGAAAGAGTAATTTTATTTTAAGTTGTGATTTGCTTAATACCTAAGTAATATTCTATATTCATATTTACACAGTTTAGTAAAAATTTAATGCTACATGTTGAAGTGCTGTGCCGTTTGCAGAAGGCAGTTTAGAAAAGAAGAAAATCGGTCGTTTCATAAGTAAGTAGGTCATAGTCGTAACATGATGGCGTCAATACATATTTCCCTTGAATAAAACATCTCTACCTATTATATTTTTTAAATCCGCGGTTATGTTCATAGAAGTTAACCAACAATTATTACATAAAATGTGTACAATATTGTACATTTTCCCTTCTACACATACCCGCCACTGTTGCCTATGGGATGTGATGTTCATCTATCCATTTTAATGGACATATAATGTGACTATGTTAGGAGCAAATAAGGTATATAAAGAAAAGATAGCCATTATTTATCTAGATATAAGTTCTTTAATCGGAGGTACAGAAACTACAAGTTTGAGAAGGTGCGAACATTTTTTTTTGAAAAGCACCAGTTTTGGTCAAAAGTCCAATTCTTGGCCAAAAATCTGGAAAATGGGCAAGCAGAAAATGTTGATATATGGTTTTCCAGCAATGAGCATTAACAACGAAAATTTTCCGCCTGGTCAGAAAGTGTTACATTCCAATTTTGGCCATAATTGATGTCGCCAGCGCTGTCAATTGCACGGAAAAAAAATCTTGGCATATATCGAATGTTGATAGGCAAGATACCCTCTTCAACTAACACCAAACCCCAAAGTGTTATATTCTGTTCCACAATTGAATATTTTCTGGGTCGTCTAGTGCCAAAACGGGCAGGGGGGTCTGACTCACATAAGATAAAATACTCAGAAATCTATTTACTAAAACAGCAATGCCATGCTATATCCCAGGCCCCATATATCGAGCTACCTCCTAGACTATAATATTCAAGAAAATTTGTTAAATCTGAAAAATTATTTAAAAATTTTTATTTTTAGTTATTTTAGAATAATGAAATGGAATGTTATGTTTTCTAGGAGCAAAATTTTCTCATTTAGTAAATGAATAAAACAAATTCAAAAAACTGTATTATTTAAATACACCCTAAATATAAAAAATATGTCAATGTACAGAAATATTTAGACATAAAGATTGGTTCATATAAACATAAAAAATTTAAAGTACTTGAAGTAGTTAAATGTACTTGTAAGTATTTTACTTTTAAAAAGTACTTGATACTTGATACGACAAGAAAATACTTGAAGTATTTAAATGTACTTGTTAGAATTAAATGACTAATTGAAGTAGTACAAGTAGTACTTACACCCAAAATTGCAAGTACTACCTCGAAGTACTTGATACTTGCAGTATTGTGCTTTTTGAAAAATAATTGATACTTGATGCAACAAGTACCCCAACTAACTATTTGGTAGGTACTTGATACTTGAAGTAGTTTAACTGAGTACTTTGTCCATCTCTGGTCATGAGTTATTGCTAGAAAATCAAAAAAATATTGATATTAGAGGTACTTGTATATTACAGTTTCAACATCTTGTACATTTTAATATTCTTGTGTACTTAATCAAAATATAAATATTTAGCTCTAAAACTAAATAGAATTTAAACAAAACATGACAGTTTACACTTCTCCGGAAATCACCGTGTATGAAAGATATGACTCAATTTCAATAAGGACTATTCTACTATGTTATTACACCAATGTGCCAAACTTGAATTAAAAGTTCTAGCAGAAGCTATCGAGTTTAATGTGTATTCATAGCCAGTAACGTCCAACTGCATATTTCATTAGTTTCGCAATACGTTTATTAAAAATATTTCAATAAAATTTGAAGCAATATAGACATATCATCTAATCTTCGTAAGATTCGTTTCAACCCGAAACTTTTGATATGTTGTATATTTTCGTATTTCTATGAGCTTAATCACAAACTTTACTAATGTATTGCTCTTAAATTAAAAAGAATATGGTGTGTATACTATATATACAGCAACGAGTTGACACATCTCTAGCGATCACCCTGTATGATGGATAAAGCCCATTTTAAACAGAAAGTATTCTATCACTGTTTTTCCAAACTTGAGTAAAAAATTTTGAATGTAATTCAGCCTGTTATGAAACGAATGAAACGAATTTCAGTACAAACATTTTTTTCTTCGATGGCTTAAAAATTTTGTCGGGTTATAATATCCTTCTGATTAAATCAGATGGTTCTAGGAACATGCATTGACGCGGATTATTATTAAACAGCGTCAAAAAATTTTCCTTAAACTGTTGATAGTTTAAATATATACTAATCTTGTTCCTGTGTGGTGATAACACTTTGAAGTACAAGCCTAGTTATATAAAAATGATAAAAGACAGATACGGCAATTAGTACAATCAGAGAAACGAAGCCGAAGTAATGAAGACCATACAAATTGTTTTTGTGTTAACGCTTGCTGTTTTCGCAAGCGCCAACCCACGTCCCGGTAAGCAAGATTTTTTTGTATTCCTGTTCCTAACCACATACTAGATTTTAAATAATGCTTAATGAGTTTTAATTTTAAGGAAGATGGTTTTGTCGGAGCGATAGAAACTGGCATAGCGGCTAAAATAGATTCGTTGTGCCATTTCCTGTTTCTACATCTTTCCGGGTACTCCTATCTTATCGATTAGCTGATACAGGTCTATGATCGTATATTCGGGTTCATTTTTTTTCTTCAAAAATATTTTGTCTCTTATGACTCAGTGCCGCCCCGCTTTAGCAGAGTATTTGGTCAACTGTTCCTGACACATCTTCGTAAAGTCTATAATCTAAGCTGCCTTCACGTACACCCAACTTTTGTAGCTGCACGTCTTGTAAGAGTTCCTGTTACTCTTCTCAATTGATTCTTGCTTAACATGAGCTCTTTTTGTGCACGGTTCAGCTAAGAGTACTTTGCCATACCTATGTTCAGCTCTATTCCGTTAATATCTGACGTATTAATCCTTAATCAGTCTGTTATACACCTTACATCTTCTCAAAGTGCAAGTTGGTACTGTAAGTGTTAGTTCTAGGTCAACGAATGCTGTATCTGATTACTGTTTGGCGAGATCATCAGCTTTATCGTCTCCTAGTAAACCTTTGTGTCCTCGCACCCATATCAGTTTAACTGTATTTCATTCTGCTAGGGCCTTTAGTTCTTCTAGGCTCTTCTATGGCAAAATTACTAGTCTTGATGTCACTTTGTTTCAGATTAGTGACTTCAGTGCCTAACCATACATAGTATTGCATATATTTCTACCTGAAATACTAGCTGCTTTTCTCAAGTACAATGGTAAAGTTTGCTCTTGGATTTTCATCAGACCCTGTTCCTGTTTCAGCCCTAGGTACGCCTTTGTCCAAATGTATCCTTTGGGTAGGAAATCTAATCTAAAGTGTTTGCTTTACACTCTTAACACTTCGAATAGTTAGAGGAAGGATCATTTCGGTGGCCATCTCAACGCTGGGTCTGCCATAATTTCTCTTACTGTCTCATGATCCGAGCGAGGGCCTCTCGTTATGTTACACGGCATGTCAGAAAGTTCAAAAGGGCTCTCATTGTTGACATTTCCCCCGTTATACCCAAGCATACTGGTTGTTATACCCGGCAAAGTACCATACCAGGTTTAAAACTCCACAGTTACACAATTACATTTATAGTAATGAGTTATCTTATCTTGAGTTCCTCTCTTTTATTCCATATCTGAGTGATTCTTAAAGCTTTCTGCTCGAGTTCCCTAACATCATTATTTAATGTATTCCTTACGGTGATGATCATATTACCAGCATAGCCTTGGGCGGTAAAATCTTTTCTCGAAAGTTCTCGAGGACCTCGTCCACCACAAAGTTCCACAGAAGAGGCACTTCCTCCTGCTGACACCCCTTCGTCATAATAAACTGGCATAAGTACAAATTTGTTTAAATATAAAGTTACACTATTTTCCGAAAATAATAATAATTTTCATTAATACAAGTGACATAATTTCCGAATATTCTGTAAAAACGTCAGTTCTTGTATCGTATTTCTTTCGATCTGTAATAATTATCATTGCTGTATTTCAGAATATTTATAAAACACGGAAATATTTTATAATAAAAATTCAAAACTACTTAATTGAATAAACTGGTAAATATTCAAATGTCATTTACTGATATGCTTAACGTACTAAAAATAATTCACTTTTCCAATTAATTCTCTATGTTCGTAATTGAATTGTTTTTTAAATTAATATAAACAATATACATTCATGGAAAATTGATTTGCTTTGTTGAAATATGAGAAAAATGCATATATTTTATACAGAAAAGAATAATGGAAACAATGACTTTCTAAGAACTAATTGTGGGACTTTGTGTCATATCAAAAAAAATGTTGTAGTTATAACAAAGTCCAAATATCGTTTTTGTGGGAAAATTTTCCTGCTTTAGAATGCCTTTTTCTAGGACTATTGAATAGTTCATTTATTATAGATACGTTTTTGAACATAAAATAGGGCTCATTACTGACGGCCGTGGATAATAATTCATTACACAATAGGCTAGGACCAATCACAAGAGTTGATATTCATTATCCAATAGTTTTTGTGGAGCAATCACAAGAAATGATTTAAAGTTCAAAAACATCGCGTGGGCTATAACTTAATTCAATCTGTCATAATAAGTGGGTCATTGATTTCGCCGAAAGTTAAAAAATATTACTTTTTCTGAAATCGATCGGCAATGTCTAGACTTTCGAAAATTGATTGATTATTAAAAAATTATTTAAATAAAATTTTTCGTTCTCGTAAATTTTACTCGAAAAAAAAGCTACTTATATTAAGTTCGTGGCGCACTCGTGCAGTACACGGTCGCCCCTGTTTCCATAATGAAATAGTATGGCCCTTCAACTCATATTAAAAAAGATCGTGTTTCGCCTTCCTTGCAGATTGCGAAAGCGAGCGCCTCAACACGGTTTTTGTCGAATAAATCGAAAAGTATCACTCCTAGCAAAAAAAATTAAAATCTTCAAGGTAAAGACCATAAATCAAGGAATAATTCCGTAAACTTTTGTTTTTTCGGAGATCTGGAGGTTTAAAAATGGCGTCAAACGTTTTTAAGTCAAAATGTCTCCTTAACCACGACCGGCTTTAATGTGAACAGGCCGGAGTGTACGATGTGGCAACGCTGCAATCTTAAACTCTGTCAGTCCTATTAATAATCTATGTAATGAAGGAAAAAATAGTGTAAATATTTCGTGCAAAGACGAGATTACCTTCGCCCCCCGTTTTCGAGGGTGCTGAACACGATGGAAGTGGTGGAATAAGTTTTTGACCGCCGCAACCCCCTGAAGCGGCCAAGAACCATCCGCTTTAACTCTTTATGTTTTCATATATAAACTGGTCTGGGGAGTGATTTATCGACGGGTTATACTTGAAATTACATGGCAGAGGGTTATTCAAAGAATTACATGAAAATATTTTTATGACAAAATAAATTATTTGCTTACAATTAATTTTAAAAAACCTAGGTCGTTGACAAACCGCATGACAATCCTCATATTCCTCAAAATGCACATCGCACACGATCTCTTCTTCTTCATCAACGCCCCAGCGATAACTGGTGGATGAGGGTAAGTTTCCGTTACACGGGGCACTGCACCAGACACTAACATAAACTTTTCCATTTCTCTCCTTCCACACACCATAAGCATCTTTGTATCGTTCAGATTTGGATATTGCACTATCATAAAAATGTTTTATGCACACCACTTAATATTTTGTAGGCTGCCAATTTCTCCTAGAAATACTCTTTAGCCACTGTTTCCTCAGTTCTGTCTGGTTCTTTGGGAAATCTAAAGGCTCGGACATAACCTTCAGATGAAGAACTGTAATTGCTTGTACAGCCAGGTACACAACATTTATCCGGCATGTTATTGTTTTCAGACCCCAGACCTAGAGTTAATTAAAATTATTTTATTGGTTTTGGTGGTAAAAGTGAATTGAATTAAAAATATAGCTTGCATAAAAAGTAAGATTATAACGTAATTTGACGCACAAAAAGTTATTTCAGGTGCGAGCGGTGCGATAGATACCCATATAATTAATTAAAATTATAACTACTTACTTTATAAAACACAATTTGTGAAATTACACCAACAGAGAGGCACTTTTTATGTATTATAATGCCAATTTATTCGGGACAGATTACTGCACAACAATTTAGTTTTGCCAAGAACGGGGACTGAAGCACACGTTGCCACATTTCCATATACTGGCCTGTTCACATTAAAGCCGGTCGTGTCTTAACCCTATCGCATCGGGCGTTTTTTAGGCGACTGGCCTCACAAACGGGGATTTTTTGCGTTCGTGCGCGCCAATATTCTTGGCTAAAAATGTCGATCTCGGATGACTGGGGTCGGGCAGGACTATTACCCTTTCGTTTAAAAGTGAAAAAATAAATTTAGTCCATAGTAAAACTTTGTTTGACGTTTTAAACACCAAACTAAAACATGGACTGGCGGCCCGTTGATTATGAAAATTGCTAGTTCCTGATTGGTCAAAGGTGTGTGTTGTTAGGAGTTCATGTTCATAGTACGTTAGGTAGGAATTATGACTAACATTATTCATTAATTCTTAAATGTATAATGCAATGATTATACATTTTACATAATAATACAAAAAATCTGAAAAAATATTTTACCTTCCCAGCAGTTCATTCCTGACCATAATTCTATTAAAAGTTAGCAATTTTAAAACCTGCAATACTTTTAAAATTTTACAGTTAGTACCATTTTGCAATATCAAGTGTAATTAAACTTATAAACTTTTTTTCGGTATATTGGTACGTCAAAATTTGATTTTCGGAACCGTGGTTTTCGGAATCTTGATTTTCAGGATTTGAGTTTTTTGAGATTTAAGCCTTCGGTATTCAGGCTATCGGAAAGTTGGTCATCCGGCACCGTTTTAAAAGCCTATTTGATATATTTTTTTTATTAGCTACTCCGACTACAAAAAATGAACACCTCGCAGTCCTTAAGGGATTTAGTCATCAAGAATTCAACAAATTAAACGATTAATTCAATAATGACAATATTTGTATATTTCTCCTAAAATAGGTCAAGCCATTGACGAAAAACCCCATGAAAGTGATGCAGACTTGGGTCGCGCGGTCATCGAATGTGCCCGGAAAGCTCTGATAACTGGCATTCCAGAGGTTGGAATACTGAGTCACGACCCATATAATTGGAATGGAATGTATTCTAGATTTTTCATGACGATATTAAGTTTAATGAGGTAAGCATCTTCACTTGAGAACAGTGACAATTAAAATAAACTCAAAAATGAACATACAGTGTAAGTAAGTAATGGTCAACAGAGCAATATCAGATCCCTTAAGTAAAAATGTTTGGATTCGGCCAAACTTACCTTAGTTCAAAAGTTAATAGTAACCAAGATACAAGGTGTCACAATTTTTTTAATTTCTCTAAATAACTTTAAGAAATTTAAATATGTTAACAAAATTTGGTGATTGGGAGTTTCTGAGGCGAGGAATTCTAATCTATTCATAGTTTTTAAAATGTCATGGCTTTTTTGTGCCTTAGTGTCTCTCTCTTTTTAATAAAAATACCTATTTTCCTATATTCGTTACGTAAAATAGGTGGTATATCTTGTAAATGTCTCTACGAGTACTCCGTTTTCGATACATTTCTTTTTAAAATATTCAAGGTAACTAATTTAAATTATAATTTATGGATGCACAATTTTTCAAAATAGGCCTTGACTAAAATAAAATCACTAAATGATGCTTTCAATCTTAATTTTTATCAAACTTACTTTCTGTTTGCCAGCATTTCGTGTGTTTTTGAAAACATATAATATTAAGTTTATATTTGATATTTGGAAATGTATCCAAATTACAAGAGATTTCAGAATCTTTGCAATAGATTTGGGGAAACTAGTGCCTTTCATCTCAAAAAAATACCGTGGAACGCCCGAAAACAGTTACTGTAGAACAGGAAGAGGAGGTTTGGTCCGTTACACCTGTTCAAAATCTGCTGGCGTGAGAATTTTCAGCCAGGTTACAGTTTGCCCGTTTTTTCCAAACTCAGCTAGTCGATTTTTTTGATGAAATACCACGGAATTTAAGACAAAATATATATTTTTTTCATGCAAGATTAGGCTCCAGTACATTTTTTTATGCCGATCAGAAATTATTCCTAAATACCAAGTTCCCTGATAGCTGGATAAGTCATGGGAGTGAGATTCCGTGGCTTCCGTTGAGTTCTTGCGGATAGGGGTACATGAAATCTCTTGTGCATGAAGGTTAGGATGGTTCTTAGTTTGCGGCATTGGATTTTTGAATGTCTTAGATAGCATCTGACTAAAACAAGTCATTGACAGCCCCACCCGAATATCACTAAATTGCGCGTCTTTGTTGGATTACATCATTTTGTCTGAGGAATGCAGTTTTACTGAAATTGGTACAATTTCTTTACCCAACATTTCTGATCATGAAATGGTTTTAGCTCAAATAAGTTTAAAGGCACAGAATGATCGGGTGACACCTCGTATGTACAGACATTTTAAAAATATTGATAAAGAATTACTTTATGATCATCTACAATCTATACCATGGCGTAACATTTACGACATTAATGACATAGATGGAAAGGTACAATTTTTTAATCAAAATATTACTACTTTAATGGATACGCATGCTACTTTAAAAATATTTATAAATAAAAAACCACACAACCCTTGGTTCACTAATAATATCAGCGAACTTATAAAATTAAGAGACAAAGCTTTAAATAAATTTAAAAGAACCAAAGCTCCGCAATATTGGCAGGAGTATAAAGATTTAAAAAACTATACTACTGGTGCAATTCGACGCGAGAAGAAAGCGTATCTAAACCAACAAGTGCAAAAAAGAAATAGCAAAGAAGCATGGGATGCCATAAAAAAACTGCACATCCGCAATGAACCAAGTAAAAAAGTTATACCGCCTAATTTATCTGATGTCAATTCTATAAATAAATATTTTTTAAACTGTATACCACAAATTTCACCAGAAGTTAATAACATTGCTAATTATTACAGTAATACTAAAGAAAACTATAACCTCAAATCTTATATTTAAAACTGTCACAGAAATAGACATTTCCAAATACTTATTATCAATTAAATTTAAGGCTATAGGCGCTGATGGTGTGCACGTAAATTTTATCATATTGTGTTGTCCTTTCATTCTAGAATATATTTGTCATATTGTTAATTTTTGCATCAATAATTCAGTTTTTCCTAAAGCCTGGAAAGTAGCACATGTTGTTCCTCTACCTAAAACTGAAAATCCGCTGGATTTCAAAGATTTAAGGCCGATAAGTTTACTGCCAGTCTTGTCAAAAATATTAGAATATGAGGTTAAAAGTCAAATCATGGAACACATTGAAAAAAATAAAGTTTTACCAGAAACACAATCTGGTTTTAGGAGAGGACATAGCTGTACAACTGCCCTTTTAAATGTTACGGACCATATTTTTAGATCCATCGATTCTGGAATGTGTACTATGCTGGTGTTGCTTGATTATTCTAAAGCCTTCGATACTATAAACCACGACATTATGTTATTAATCTTAAAATATATAGGCTTTGATACAACTGCAGTAACTTTTATTGCGAACTACCTACAGGAAAGAAAGCAAAGGGTCGTCTTAAATGGAGAGGTTTCAGACAGTGAACAACTTTCGTGCGGGGTACCACAGGGCTCTATACTGGGACCAATTTTATTTACAATATACACATCCTTTCTACCAGCATTGACCGAAAAATGCAGCATACAGATGTACGCAGACGACACACAATTGTTTTATTCCTTTACACCCAGCAGTTTTCAAAGTAGTTGTGAAATTGTTAGTCGCGAACTTAAAAAAAATTCTTTAACATCGCTAGAACACTGCCTTCATTTAAATCTGAGTATGTGTGCTGTAATGCTTTTCGGCCGTCCGGCTGATAGGATTAACCTAACCCCAAATATTGACATAAAAATTAATAACGTAACAATACCTATAAAAAACAGTATAAAAAAATTTAGGACTAATACTTGATACCGACTTCAGATTTCAAGAACATGTTTCGAGCTGTATTAAAAAAGCCATATGCAGATTAAAATTACTTTATAATTCCAGACATATTCTTAATCAACAGCTTAAACTACTTTTAGGTGATTCTCTGGTTATTTCTGTTTTTAACTATTGTGATACTGTTTATGGGCCCAGTCTCACAGCAATTTCATCTCAACGCATACAGAAAATTCAGAATTATTGTTCGAGATTCGTATATGGAATCAGAAAATTTGAGCCAGTCAGTCACAAATTACCAGAGGCCAAGTGGTTAAACATGAAAAATAGGCGCAAGCTACATTGCGCTATATTATACCATAAAATAATACTGTCTCATAGTCCTAGCTACTTATTCAGAAAAAATGTATTTCGGACTGATGTACACAACATTAATATTAGACACAAGGGTACTCTAACACCGCCGGTTCATAAAACCGCGATATTTGAAAGATCGTTTTCTCAAAATATTTCCACCATATATAACTCCATCCCCTCTTCAGTTAAGTCTCTCTCTGTTTCTTCTTTTCCTAAAAATTTCAAACGGATTTGCCTATCATAAAGTGTGCCAACTTAGGAAAGGAAAAAAGAAAAGAAAATTGCGTGTGTATTTTTGTTATTTAGTTAAGTGTGTATAAATATATATGTGTGTATATATATGTGTGTATATACTTTTTATATATACATAAATTGTATTATATTGCTGTGTATATTTCTATTTTTAACATTTTGTTGCCTCTTTTTTGGGTTAAGTGGAAGAACAGCTTTTACAGCGTCTGTGCTGTACTAAGCTGAACTTCGCCCTTTCATGTTAATTACTGAATAAAGAGTATTATTATTATTATTATTATTATTATTATTATTATTTAAAAAATGAACAATACAAAATTTCAACTCGATCGGATAATGCTAACCCGTGCTCCAAGGCCATTAAAAGTCATTAAAATACGCATTTTTCACTTATTTTCAAAAGTATCTCATTACTAGTTAATCATACCGAAATTTTCTACATTTTTAATGAATGAAAATTTCATTTTCTAATATTTCGTTTATTTGTATTTTTCTTGTACAATTAATACTTTTCGAAATAATGGAGTTTTGATTGGCATAAACAGGTACTAGAACATTCGTGTTCTCGCTGTTGACGTCTTAGCAGATGTTTTAGGTCCCATGAATTATTCGAATTGGTTTCTCAATAATACCTTACAATCGAAATTTTGTACACTATCGGCCATATCAAGTCTGTTCGCTGATAGAATCCCGGTCGTATAGTGTAAGGAATATCGTCCGGAGCTCTATCGTTCCTTGCCTTTATTGAAATATTGTTTGTAACCTAATCTGTAACGTAAGTTTTAATTTTTGTTATGACCGACGTGCGGCATTTCTATTGTTCGACACCAAACCAGTTTGCGTAACGCGTGTCGTCGTCGAATGCGGCTGACGATTTCAGAGGCGGGTCGATTTTCTCGGAACTATTTAAGTGTATTTATTTTGAGTATTATATCATATTCAACAATTCAATATTATAATTTATTTATTTAACTTAAATTACTATAAATTTACAATAAATGTATGCTTATAATTCAATTTCCTTTAAATAAATAGAATTAAATACATCAAGTAAAATATAAAACAAAGCGACGCGTTCAGACATTCGTGACGTCACACCGGGATTCTATCAGCGAACAGACTATAAATGGCCCTCTCAACTTTTCATGGTGTAATTTTGGCTTTAAAAATTATTTGCTCATTTTCTACGCCGTTTCCCAACTGATCTTCTCAAATTTGTATTGCTTGAAATAAAAAAAAAACTGTTTTCAGTTATCTACATAAAATCTAACTCTGAAGTAACCCGCACAAACAAGCACACCACATATAACTAGAAAACTCCCAAATCCAAAACCAAGGCTATCCGCACACATACATCCAAACCCACCGGCATTGTCAGTGCCGTACAATCTTTCCAAAGCTTTTCCCATCCGCTTCTTGCTCATATCAGCACAACGTTCAACAGATCGGCTTTTTGCTATCTAGTTTTCCTGAAATATCAACTATTCTATATTGTCCACCCTTCGGTTGATGTGACCAAAAAATGAAAGTTTATCTAATTTTCCTCAAAAGTTTTCTTCTTTTTTAGCTGTACTTTCAACCCTCTCTTCAAATGTTTTTATAGGCATCTCTATCTCGAATTTAAGGTTCTACCTCCGGACAATGTTGTTTATTACACGTTAATATCCAGACTTTCTGCCAAAATATTAATATTTCGCAAATCATATGCAAAACGCTTTTACAAATTATTGTCATTGTAACTTCTCTGAAATTGAAATAAACTCACTTAAAACTTGTCTGCTAAATGGCAATTTACTGCCGATAATTTTATTGGTAAAATCTCTAAATAGGAAGATTTTAGTAGCGTTGTGAAGACTCGTGACCGGTGAATTTAATAATATGTGACCATAATAATTGAGAATAATTGAAGCCGATCGGAGGTCCGCTATATCTTCTTAGTGACGAGAACTTTCCATCCTACGATGTTTTTGGCCACATCAACCGAAAAGGAAAACATACAATGGTTAATGGTTCATGGTAAATCAGATGGCAAATGGTGAAAGAAACTTAACCGACTCAGGATCTGGTTCAGTGCTTACGTATTAGCATGGGGACCACGGGTTTCCTGGTTCGAGAGGTCCTGAGTATGGATGTTTAGTGCCGTTTTTAGCGAGTTAACTTAACTGTAGCAATGGCCCTCAGCCACGGCAGATGGCAATATCGCAGGAAATGGTTGTTGTTAAAAAACTACCAATGAAAAAGAATCTGTTGAGGTTGCACGCCCAGCAGACAACCGCAATAGATACCGTGTTGCTATAAGACATCCCTTACAATAAAGGGAAGCTAATTCGATTAATTCATGGGACACAAAACGTGTATCCTGGCATTCTTCTAAAATTTTCTTCTAACACGAGTTAGCGTTTTCCGATCAAGTTAAAATTTCGTATACCTCATTTTTTAAATAATTGGAACCACTTTAGGGGCGTGCTTTAGGCGTGCAAATTCCGTATGCATATAAAGAACACATAAGTTGGTATTGCGCCACGCACACGTTTACATGGTAGATTGTCATACGTTGCTTTGTAAAACTCGGCTAAACTTGCATCCTCTTATCATTTTCTTGAACGTTTACCTAATTGATTTTGTTTCAGTTTGTTGATTAAGTTAGTCAAAGTTTTAGAATTAGGTAATGTTTAGTTATTAGGTTATTTTGCAATATTAAAATTATTGTGAATAATTTATTTAAATATTTTACTTAATAACTTTCACATCATGTAAACACAGTAAAATTGTGACGTCAGTTTAAGAGTGATGCGCACCGCTTGATAAATTGGAACCACTTTAGTACTGATATTTTATTGCAAAATACAATGAATAGTGGATATTATACAAAATATTGCAACGAGATCCATATGCCATGACCTAATGCAACCAACAGATACCAAGAACGAATATCTAAATATACGAAAAAAAGTACTTTTTTAAGAGCACATTTAAATCATGGCACATTATTGCAATATACATGAACAATGGACGTTATTTCAAAATGCTCAATAGAAAACATTTATTGTAGAAACAGGAATATTTATAACATCAATATTAACCATCTTAATTAATTTCACAGTGGTGGATATTCTATACACGACGTAGTGATAGAAGGAATTCCATTCTGGGATCTAACTCAATTCGATGAATTAAGTTCTGATGATGACGTTGATGTTTTTAAATATACAATTCATTGGGGAAAAGTTGTATTCAAGGCAAACTACGATTCTTATTTGCGAATTCTTGGATTTGAAACAGAAAACGAGGGTGCAGTGACGTAAGTAAAATTACAATATGCACGTGTACAGTGTGTCCATAAATGGAAGCAAGAAGAGGAAAAATTAAATCATTTTCATAAAAAAAATATATATATCATTAAAAGCAAGTTACTATGGTCAATAGCCCAAAAATATATGTCTGCTACACATAGAAAATGTAAAAATATCTCAAAATATAAGTATCCTTATTTTTCACCTAGGGGCAAACCGTTATCAGAAAGAGTTTGAAATATTAAAATTAGCTTCGATATTAAATTTAACTGATTATTTTTTGAATAATTTTTTATAAAATTGTCCATTATATCTTTATAATGTTATTTTCTGGTTCTTATTACATTTAAAAATTAAAAATTTAATTTCAGCAAAACTATTTTGACATTATAAAGAATACATTTTCAAAAATAGTCAACAAAATTTAATCTCACATTAACATATCAAGAAACTTTTTATAATAACGTTTTGCTCCAAAGTTAAAAATAAAAATAGATTTTTCTTGAGTCACTTTTACTTCTTCAGTATATTCGAGTACCCGATATATATTTTCGGACTTATCACTATATCAGCTTGCTTCTAAAACTCCACATGAGGAAAGACCTAGTTTCGAAATGTCGGAAATCGAAAAATTTTATCTTGTTGCGTTTATCAGTGCACAGTACACACACTGTATTTCTAATTTGACCCTATACATAAATATAGCGTTAAAAGAATGATTGCCAATGGAAAATATATTCGGTAAAGTAAAAAAATTTCAGACATTGTAATTTAAATTAATATACCTTCACTCAACCACATGAGTAACGGTAAATTCAGTATTAACTGCTACATTTAAATTTGAATTTATAGTGTGGAGTTAGATGATGTAAGCATTTCTGGGACATTTTCCTTTACAAAACCAGGACCTGGTAGAACTGAAACAATTAACGATCTTGAACTTCATATCACAAATCAAGGAGCGCAGGTGAGAAAAAGTGTTAGATCAATTACAATTTGTCCAATAGGAAATAAAACTGAATAAATATCTTACAATGTCCACACAGAAAAAAGTGACAGGCAAGATTTGTGCTAATAAAATAGTATATTGTTTTATTAGGGGTAAAAGGGCTATTTTTGTGACGAGTATGTAGGTTTTGACGGCAATAATTACGGACGAGTCACAACAGTGGGGTCTAGTTTCAAAGTGTGCAATCTCCACGAAAAAACGAATAACTTAACTCAAAAACGTTTTTTCTCCTACTGATTTTTTAAACCCATTTATATGATGATGCAAAGATGATTTACCAGATTTTTGTTTAAAAGGACAAAAAAACCGAAGATATTTGAAGAAAACCGTTGGAGATTGTACAGTATGAAGCTAACAATTGGAGATTGCTCGCTTTGAAAATAACTTCAAAGTAGTATTAGATTGTCTTTATTCCTTTTTTATTTAGTTTGAGGGTTTACAAAAAAGGAAAACGTTAATAACTATTGATCATAGTCAATTTAAAAATATTAGCATGTCACAGAACAAAAATACTCTTTTATCATCTACCGTATTTTTTTCTGCATGTTTCTCTTCCATTCAGCTGTATTTCATTTCCATTTTCTGGTTTTATTATTGGTTATAGGAGTTATATTAACTTCCATTGTTTTTGTATTAAATGTTACACAGAGTACACAGACACAACAAACTTAGCTGACTATCATAAACACTCATGTCTACTGCTTGATCAACTTTAAACAAATGACAATCATGCATAATACGACATGGTAGGTAGGTAGGTACCTATTTGGCGCGTTTTCTTAGTGACAAGTCGCGACAGGATATTGCACGGTTTGAAATACACCGTAAAATATAATGCATAAAACGTGTTGGAGATTGTACACTTTGACTTAAAAAAGCCATTGGATATTGTACACTTTGAATCATACTTGTCAAAGGAGATTGTACGTTTTGAAACTAAACCTAATTTTCAAGCTTAAAAATACACTGGAGTTTGTCCAGTTTGCTCGAAAATATTGAGTTATTCGAATTCAGCGCTGAAAATTGCATATGAAGCGACATCTATCTCATTTTTCATGAAGATTGTACACTTTGAAACTAGACCCCTCCTGGCCTTTACTCCGAATAAAGCATGCTATTTTTTCTTCAAGAGTCGATTAGCTGTAAAAAAAATAAATTATAAATATGTCGAATTTCATTACCAAAAACGCATTGTGTTAATATCGCATGACCGGCATATTAAATAGAATACGCGTTGCTATGATATTACTTTTTCTGCCACTCATAGCGTCAGAAAAAGTTCTTTTACCTCCATTATTAATGGCAATGCACACCGTCTAAAAAGTGAAACTTTACTGTTTAGTGTCATGAAATGAGTTGAGAAATGTCATGTTTTTCTGACGTTTGAAGGAAAAATATATTTTTAGAATAATGATGTTGTACAGTTTATGTATTAACGTTATTTAAAATTGAAAATGATTTTTTTCAATACGTACACTTAATTGTGTATTATCGAATAACAGGTAATGCATACTTTTCCACGATTTATTAATTTAAAATCACCAAGTGGTGCAAAATGTGCAATAATGCAACTTATTTTACATAATATTTATACTCTGGTTAAAGCTGTTATACTATTATTTATAATTCATGAAATGTAATTATCAAATCAACAATTTTTATCGTAAATCCTCTATATACGTACTGCTCCTTCTTTGGTAGTGCCAGCGCTCTGGGATATACCAGATAATCAAGAGACGCTGGCGCTGGCGCTGGTAAGGTATCTGCAGTAAATGTTGGAGACGGCATTATATTAAATTAGTAAACCCTTGCATTGGAGTATGGTCAGTCATCCACGGACTGACGAAAGTCGTCGACCAGCTTGAGGTTCCCGTCTTTCGATGCTCAGATTGGTTGAATGTGTAGTTTATGTCTCGCTCTCTCAGGCTGGTTATTTGTTGGGTTCGCTTATTTTTATTTAGGGTTATGTTAATTAGTATTAACTGCGAGATATGGGTATAGCGCTAATGGGGCACGTGAGCTAGGTTTAGACCGTCGTAAGACAGGTTAGTTTTACCCTACTGATGATGTAGAAGAACGCACTACCGGGCGTCAAAATGACGCGACACCAATTTATTTCTCAGGGGGCGCCAGTCGCGTATTACCCCGTTCTTCTACCTCCCAGGCGGGTTCGAGATAAGATGCACTTCGGTAGCCGAGTAATGGACCAAGGCTGCACTACCACAGATCGAAAACTACGCTCTCTCTGGACCCGAATTCTCTCGTTAGGGGTTTAGGCACCACTTAATTTCCTGAATTTTTGCATAAAAAAATCCCAACCGAAGAATTTCTCTGCGGAGGGATTAGTTTTGGTACGCGAAAATCACGTTTTGGTCCATTAATAACGGAATATATTTCTCAAAAAACGCATAAAAAAATCCCTATCAAACCTCCGTAAAGCAACCAGAAGGTCGAACGTTAATGCAAATTAACTCGACATATCCGGTTTTCTATACGAAAGTTCCAGGGATTATAGACCGTCAACAGGCCTCAAGATCAATTAAGAAATATTAGTTCAAAGAATCCGTTTATTTAACAGAATTGGTTATACAAAATTCTCAAGATAAGAATCGTGCCTTCCCCAATCAAGGTAGTGACTTTCAGACCATACAAGCGAGAGCGCTCACGCTAACGATCGATTAGGTAGAAAAGATTCATACATACCTTCTCAGAATCAAAATGTGAGCTTTTAGAATCATTTCAGATTCTGGGTAAATGAATAATTAAGGCTGACTGAAATTAACTTAAAGAAGTTTTACTAAATGAATTTAGTTTCGCTAGACTACTTAGCTTTAAAGTTCTTGTATCGTGGAGGTTCACGTACTCAAACACATTCAGAGGACTTATTACTGCATAAGTTGAGTGGCGTTCGATCAGTCCACGACTTACTAACCCTTATCACAGTCGATTAATATTATCGATTTGGCAGCGTCTCACCTTCGAGCGACTTTTAGGCAAAATTGAATTTTTGGATTTTTATGCACAAGGCGTTTTCCTCTATAACTTTGTCATTTGAAAAGCCCTGTTATTGGCTTTTCTACCATTGCTTTGTCTGGACCACTCAACGCGCTCGACCAAATTGCGAGCCGCTGAGTCAATCCAAACTCTTTCCATGCGAGAAACCGGCCTTGTACATGTGCATTGATTTTTATCAATTTTTGCTTATCGGCACTACGCCGGCTTTGACAAAATCTTCTATTTTGCCTTTCGGATGCAGTGCATCGTTAAAATTTTATGCTCATACTTTAGAATTGGGCTTTCAATGACCGTACCTCAAAGGTCAATGTCTTTGGTTGAGGAATAAAAAATAAAAAATAATTTAAATTATATTTTCGTGGTACTTTTTAAACTGACTTTGTGGTACTTTTGAAAAATCCATTTTAAGACCAATTTTAGCGTACTTTTGAAAAATCGATTTTCGAGCCAAATTTCAAGGTACTTTTGAAAAACTAATCTGCGGGTGAAATTTTGGCGTACTTTTGAAAAATCGATTTTCAAGCCAAATTTCAAGGTACTTTTGAAAAGTTAATCCGCGGGTGAAATTTTGGCGTACTTTTGAAAAATCGATTTTCAAGCCAAATTTCAAGGTACTTTTGAAAAGTTAATCCGCGGGTGAAATTTAGGCGTACTTTTGAAAAATCGATCTTCAAGCCAAATTTCAACGCAGTTTTGAAAAATTAGTCTGCAAGTGAAACTTTGGCGTACTTTCGATAAATCGATTCCTGGGCCAAATTTTGACGCCCTTCCAAAAATATTATTTTTCAAAGTCCAATTTATGGTACCTTTGAAAAAGTATATTATTCATAAATCTTTGTCATTATATACTTCTACTCTCATATTCTGAACCAAAAACATTTTTCCTAAGTGAAAATTCGGTGTTTCTTCGAATTTTCACCTGGTCATTTCCAACGCCTTATAGAACCCAAAACGGTCCTTATGGACTGATCTGCGCCTCTGCAGACTCCCAAAAATGTCTTTAAATGAAATTTTTGCCTAAGTCGAATTTTGATTATGTCTTCAACTTAGGACGATTTTGGAGAGTTCTACAACAATGACTCGTCCTTGCGATAGTAATCCTGCTCAGTACGAGAGGAAATGCAGGTTCGGACACTTGGTTCACGCACTCGCTCGAGCGGGCGGTGGTGCGAAGCTACTCGTGGGGTTATGCCTGAATGCTTCTATCCTTTCTAGTCGAAGATGGCAACAATATCTCTTGGAGTTCCGAGAATGGAAAGGCTCAAAACAATATGATTTTACTAGGCGTCGCGGTTCGCCGCGATCGTCGCACTAGCCCTATTCTCCATCGATATCGACGGTCGGCGGTGGGATCGATCCTTGCCGTATCCGATCTGATCTCACACTTTTAGGGTTGACGGCTGATGATGGGTCGCACAAACGTTTCGATGTTGGAACTCGGAATTGTCTGTTATTTATAGTAGTGCACACAAAAAAGTATTCTTTTTTTAAATGTACTTATTTGTTTAGGAATTTGAATGTATTATTTGCTCAAAAGGAGAGATTTTTCTTGGCAATATCATCAGACTTTCTTGAATCATCAGGGGGTCATATGATGGGCGAATAATTAAATAAGTTAATTCTTGCTGTTGACATGAATATTTAATTTTAAAAATTCATTTCAAACGAAAACAGCCGTAATTTTCAATTTAAATAAAGACTAATTTTGATTTAAAACTGCAAGAGAGATTATACACAAATAAATTATAATATTGATTTAAAAATAATTTTGCGATAAATTCAGACCAGTTATTTTTTTGATTAAATATGTCAAATTTAATTTAAAATTACGTGTATTCTTAGTTTAATTTGATTTATATTTTCATTTAAAAGATTCAATATTATTGTTTTAAAAGACGTAATTTTAAATGTAACATACAATTTAATCAAAAAGACTTGAACACAATTTTAAAGGAAATATATTAAGGTGTTAATATTAAAACGAGGAATAGTGTTGAAACAAAAATACTATGATTTTTCATTTTAAATGTATGTAATGTTCATTTTAATACTACGTACTTATCTAATTAAGAATAATCATAAGTAAGCACTACTACTCTTCATTTGAAATAGTGATATTATTCATTATATACAAACTTATCGTTTATTTGGATTGAAACACATTTATTCAAATCAAATATACTTTTTTTTGTGTTTATTGTTTTAATGTAACACTTTCGTGTACTCTGATCTTCGTTTTTAATATTGTGTGCTTATGGCAGTTTTCAAATAGGTTTAACTGTTATGGAGTAAATATGTGGGCTGTGAGGAATGTAGACATTACTGGATCTCTGAGGGTAGGGTTAGGAAGCAGTTTTTGATAGACAAAGGAATTCAGCGTTGGAGTACCGGAAATGCCGTGGAGGATTTAGAGTGGAATTCGAACTGGAAGATGATCAGTAAGACGAAGTATTTTATTTTGCTGCACTTGTAATGTTTTTTGATGAGTGGATGTTGGGAGTTAACACCAGATTTGGGACGCACAGGTTATTATTGGACGTATGTGAATTAATAAATAATGTTGGATGTTTGAGATGGTGAGTTTATTATTACTGAGTAGAGAATGGGGGCACGCTAGCGGCCTTTAAATAGCACGTTTTTTAAAAGTGAGGTGCGTAGTCAAGTACCTACCTCAAGCTACTCAACTTGGCAGGTATTGATGTTTACTATGATGCTGATGACTAGTTATTCGCTTAGTAAAGCATGATCACTGCGTTATTGCGGTATTTATGTTGAAATTCCAGTCTTTAAAATAGTTTCTGGTTAAGTTAACTTGTTGTTTTACGAGTCGAATTATTATTTCGGGGTCTTTAGATGTTGTTGGTATAGCAGTGTCGTTAGCAAATAAACATAATGTCGTACGATGATCAGTGGGTTGTGGCAGGGCAATATAAAGGTCCAAGGGATGAGCCTTATGGATGTCGGATAGGATAGAGTTAAGGGGAGCGCACTTCTGATTAACAACTACCTGAAATTGGCGGTCAGTGATATATGCCTGTATCAGTTTGATTATAAGAGTTAGATATGGCTAGGAGCTTACATGGTAGTTCAGGGAACCAGACTTTGACAAAAGCTCACTCGAGGTAAATGCGACAAACCCTGTTAGTAGACCTCGGTTAAAATTTTTGGTTACTATGTCACCAACCCGGATTAGCTGCTGGATAGTGGAATGAACAATACGGAACCCGTACTGTTTACTAAGTATATCTGCCGTGTCCATCGTGGCTGTGGTTGTCGATGCGTGAGGTGCCCATCCATTTGTAGATGCTTTCCTCGGGTTGTTCTGAATATCTTAAATGCCTGACTCTTCGGCTGATGGTGATTTTGGAGTGAGATTGCTGCCATTTCAGTGTTACCGATATGACCTCTACCCTAGTTCTAAAGTAGTAACTTAAAAATCAAGTCAATATCTCCATCTACTACATCTACATAATTCTACTACATTCATGGCAAATATTTTTGAAAACCTCGATTAAGATGATCATCGAATCATCTTTGTGAGACAATTGTTGTGTAAAATTTGTCAAAACGATGTTCCTATGTGTAAGCATAAAATTGAATTCAGTAAATTAAAATGAACAACAACTTAAAATAATTGTCCTATACATTGATCGTTTATTCTCTCATTAATATAGTTATTTATCAATATTTTGAGCATAGTTTTACTTCCACATCCAGTGGAAGTATAGTAACAACAAAAAAATTTTAAAAATTTTTTATTGTTCAGATAGGCTTAGAATGTCATGAAACGTCGAGATTTTAAGTTTGAGAGAAAAAAATTCTGTCTGTCGGTCTGTAACATTTTTTTGTGCGCACGTTTACTCTTGAACCGTTTGAGATATTGACTTGAAATTTGGTACACATATGTACTTTAACGAGATCTAGAACTAGATTATATTTTCATCTTGTTCCGTCGAAGGGATGAGGGGTAAATTGGGGTAAATTTGGGGTAAATCAAGCAGGTAAGAGTTCATAAAATTGGTATTTAGTAAATACAAGAGAAGCTAAGGTCTCAAAAAATATTTTGGCATTAGCCACCCCCATTACCACCCCCACCCCATTATTAAAAAGGATGAAAAAAATTGTGATTTAGTGTGTGTACAGGAACCAGAAACCTCAAAATATTTTTTTATTTTATCTACCCCCACTATCACCCCCTGTCACTACCCCCACCCCCACCCCGATACCGATGTGGGGTATCGTTTTATGGGTTTTTGGGGTAGAGGATTTCAAATATTATATTATTAAAGTTCCATAAACAATTATTTCCACATACAAACTTTTTTCGTTGTGAGTGACTTGGATAAAAAATCTGGATGTGGAAGTAGTGATTCCTTGGGCAGCGGTTTTTCAGTTAATGATATTGCAGCGATATACTTTATTCTATAACAACTCCTTAATAAATAAAACTAAAAACAAATTTCAATTTTTCTAACTTATATTCAAACTATTGTACGCCTCAAAGTAAAATTTTAGGGGATACAATTTGAAAAACAAAAGTGGGGGCAGTTTATTAAGATTACAATAATCATGACGCTTTTAGAAGAAGTCTGATATCTTTCACAGTTTGTTTTGGTCCATTTTTATCTTCTCAAATAAAGGAGATGTGCCTATTAACGAAATTCTGGGACGCCTTCCATTTAGTGACATGTCTTACACTATTGCTTGGTTGGTGATCTAAGCTTATGTAATTTTTTTCATGGAGATTGTTCACCCTAAGCTGTAATGCTAATCCCTCCAGCTATAAATGATACCATATGAGGGTTCATTTGTGTGTCTTCATACTATTAAAGAATAATGTATACTAAAGTCACCTTATCAGTCATCGTTTCGTACATGCCACGAACAACATATTTAAGGAATTCATTAGTAAAACATATTTACCACTATATTTTATAAGGACTTTAAGTTGAGTAATAGGTAATACAAATAAAAAATTATTCACTTCAAACACATGTTTCTTGCTTACAATAATAGTATAAATATTTTTTTGAAAATACCAGTGGTATTTCCTTGTTAAAAACCTGAATTAATACTTAATAGCTTTCTTATAAGTATTAAATTTCATAATAATGTTTCTTATCGTTTGAATTTTATTTTATTTCAGGTCGATGTCACCGGCTTAGGATCACTGGGTGATAAAATTCATGACAATAGTGTTGGGATTATATCTTATATATTAAATCACCTTGACACTGCAGCGCTATCTGAAGACTTCAAAAACGCATTAATAAACGACTGGATACAGAGGCCTGATAGAATTGACGCTATTATTACACGTTGTCAAGAGTAGATATATCTTCTTATTGTATAAAAGTTTAGAAAGCTGCTTATAGCAAACTATCAGTCTGACCTATTTTCAATGTATGAATTGCAAAAAAAAAACACTGTAAATTTCCCTAATACAATTTATACTATAAAAAATAAAATAGTTTCTTTTTTGTGAAAATTTCAATAACACCTAGTTTATTGAATTTCTATGTACAGGTACAGAATTTTTTACGCAGATAGAGCAAAAGAAAAAGTTTCGATTGCCTCAGTACCTACAGAAAAGAACACATGGAAATAGTTGAGGAATTTAACTGTAAAATAATTTAAAGTACCTGAATGAATGTAAATTTCCTGTTTTCTGTACAGTCTTGTAGAATGGACAAGTAGGCAATTCCAGTTAACCGAACGGATATATTTCATATCAGTTCTAGGATGGATATGAAATGAAACCGACCAATTACAGTTTGTGTATTAAGTACATAGACAACTATTCGTTTTAAAATCAAATTCGTCCGTAAGCTGTCAAAGTAACTGTCAGTGTGCACTGTCAGTGTATATTTGTGTAATATATTAATGTTTAATACATTTTGTAGTTTTTTTAAAGCTGGTCGTAGAAAAAGTATACTGTACAACTCGAGTGGATTATCCATATCGCACTCAAAAGATTTGAAGCACTCCGCCTACGGCGTCGTGCTCAAACTTCTTTATCGTGCGATATGGATATCACACCCACTCTTGTTACACAAACTACTATTTTAAAATTCAAATATAAATTGGTAGCCTATACAGTATGCACTCATAGTATGTTCTTCTTTTAAAAATTCCTTCGAACCGAAAACAATAATTTCAAATTAATTGGAGAATGCTCCTGATCACAAATCCTGGGTAGACTATCAGCCTCACTGTCAAAAGGGTTTATGACTCGATTTGATACTCAAGTTACTTGACTTGACTTCAAGTTAGATTCAAGTCAAGTAATGGTAAACCAATGTTAAGCCAAGCCAAATAGTTATGTGCATGTGCGTAAAAATCAAATAGTGCTTCAAGATTACTTGATTGTTATCAGAAATGCAACAATTAATAAATATTCATTATAGTTTGACGTGTTTATACTATCGAACCTTCAAACATTTAAATTGCATTGTACTATGTTATAGAAAGAAGCTTAGTTGAAAGAACGATATGAGGTTTGCAATAAAGACGTTTTTATTTACTAAGTAGAATTCTACTACATAATCTGAGGTACCAATATACAGAAAGTAGATAATTTCATATTAAATAAAAAAGTGTGAATTACTAAATTTGAATAAACGATTTAAGTATTTTCAATATATTTTTTGCTTTAAAATGCTAAGAATACTATCACGTAATTCAATACTTCGTTAGCATTAGCTAGAAGAGTAGTTGTTTTGATTGATTCTCTAATAATGAGTGTTTTAAAGTATTTATCTGACTAATGTGCTCAGATTAGGGCAGCAATATACAGAAAGTAGGTATTTTCATAATAAATAAAAAGTGTGTAAGTTGTGATTTGCATAATACCTAAATAATATTCTCTAAACATGATGAAAGCAAATAAATAAAACATAATTAATTGTAAAAATAAATCAAGAACAGGCTTCTAAATAATGAATGAATGTTTCTATACTCCACTGATGGGAACTAACGAGTTCGGAAAAACTTGTACAACTTTTCTAGAATTGATATAGAATGTACGGTTTAATAATTGTTGTGAATGACTGAATTTCAATGAATAATTTAAGTATTTTCAATATATTTTTTTGCCTTAAAATGCCAGGAATCCTATCGTGTAATTCAATACTTCGTCAGAATTAGCTAGAAGAGTAGTTGTTTTGATTGGTTTTCCAATAATGAATAAAAAAGTGTGAATTACTAAATTTGGATAATTGATTTAAGTATTTTCAACATATTTTTTGCTTTAAAATGCCAAGAATCCTATCATGTAATTCAATACTTCGTCAGTATTAGCTAGAAGAGTAGTTATTTTGATCGATTCTCCAATAATGAGTTTTCTAAAGTATTTACCTAACCCTAACCTATTAGCGTGCCTAGATTAGGGCAACAATATACAGAAAGTAGGTATTTTCATAATAAATAAAAAGTGTGTAAGTTATGATTTGCATAATACCTGAATAATATTCTCTAAGTATGTATTGCCACAAAATGCTAAAGTTTCGATTGCAACAAGCACCAGCCGAGTGACTTATTCCTACTCAAGCCGGCCACTCCACACCACTTGCACCTTGCAGTTTCGAGGTATTGACTCTCGTCAGTGCAATGTAGGTGCAACGACTGGAACGAGACCATTGATCACTCTTGTATATGATGAGATTTATAAAATCACGACAAATGTATTAGTCTCCATCTAGCGGCTGGTATCCATTGCAATTGAAGTAGCAGTAGGCCAGGTGGCCAGGCTCGTAATTCGTAATCCAGCGCTCGGCGGAGCATTAGTCCGGAGAATAGCTATTGGTTGTAGTCTGGTTTTTATTCCTTAATGGACATCAGCCGCTAGATGGAGCCTACCACTTTTGTTACATGTCGTGGTTTTATAAATCTCGGCATGTACCAAGAATGATCGAAGATCTCGTACCAGTTAATCCGGACCTACCTTGCCCTGACGAGAGCCAAGAGCTCGAAACTGCAGTCTGCAAGTGCTGTGGAGTGCCTGGAATGAGAGCTCCTTTGAGTAGGAATAAGTCTTTCGACTGGTGTTTGTTGCAATTGCAATTTTACCGTTTTGTGGCAATACACAGTCATTGCACTTAACGTGGCCAGGCTTGTATCGTACTCTAGCGATCGGTAGGGCATTAGTCCGGAGAATAGCTGCTGGTTGCAATCTAGTTTTTATTCCTTATAAACTGTTGCACAATTGAAGTGGATATTGTCAAAATTTGGGCCATATCTTGACTGCTATATTCTTGGAACGAGATGGTTTATCTTGATGGGGTTTTTTTTGACTGTTAGCAAAATTCATTGACTATCGATCACTGAAAACAGATTTCTAAATTACGATTGTTTCTTTTATCTACAGGGTGATTAGCCAGACCCTTACTTTGTTGTTAAAAGTCATCGTTCTCCCAAATTCCTAAAAAATTTTGTAGATTTTTTTTAACATATTAATTACAATCTATAAACAATACTTCCGAAAAGGTTTTAAAATTTTTAATTATCTCTCTTATTGAATGAGATACATTTTTTTTAAATAAAATAGTATAATTTGCATTTGAAAGGTACTTGAATCACCTTAAAAATCTAAGGCAGTTTGATGCGATATGTCGGTATGAATAATACAATACTGGTCACTCTTTTTTAAACCATTGGCATACTGCAAATATTTTCTAAAGGGTTTTTTTTCGGCGACACCGTTGGAAGTCGTGGAAGTTACCTTCGGGCTTCCCTCACATCTGTTCTTTTAACACGACCCCCACCATGCCGATAGTTAACATTATCAGAAGATGGTTTGCGTGCCCTGGAAATGACGCTTTGGGAAACACCGTAAATATTTGATAAGTCTTTTTAGGATATTCCAGTATCTAATAATCGAATGCAATCATTCAATTCTCTTAAAGTGAGATGAACCATTCTTAAATTGTTTTTATCACCAAATACTCAAATAATTGTTGAAAGAACTGTCAAATTGAATTTTGTTAAATAACCAGTAATTCATTTATTGAAATTCAGCCTACGCTGAAAATATCAATTAATATTTTTAGGATAAGATGGCGTGCGTGCGCTATGTTCCAGTCATCTTCCCCGTCATAAAATCGGTCACCTGCAATAGGCTCAACAGTAACAGCAGACTGGCGAAGATGTTTAGAATTTTAGATTTATCGTATCATGTGTTTCTTTTGTCCTTTTCGTTTGTTGTTAATTCGTTAAATCATTACATATTGCAAAATTTGTTTTTTATATCTTTTCTCACTACGCCTATAAGCCGAAGGGGGCTAAAAATGTTTTAGAGCATGTAAAAATTAAAGGCAACTTCTACGAGTTCCAGTGGTGTCGCCGAAAAAAAAAAACAACTCTTTAGAAAATATTTGCGGCACGCCAATGGTTTAAAAAAGAGTGGCCAATATTGTATTATTCATGCTCATGCCGATATATCACATTACACTACCTTAGATTTTTAAAGTGATTCAGGTACCTTTCAAATGTAAATTATACGATTTTATTTTTAAAAAATTGTATCTCATTTAATTAGAGAGATAATTAAATAAATCCAAAACTGTTTCCAACGTATTGTTCATAGATTATAATTAACATGTTAAAAAAATTCTACAAAATATTTTAAAATTTAGGAGAAAGGTGACTTTTAGCAACAATTTAAGGGTCGGGCTAATCACCCTGTAGATAAAAGAAACAATCGTAATTTAGAAATCTGTTTACGATGGTCGATAGTCAATGAATTTTGGTAACGGTCACAAAAACCACATCAAGATTAACTATCTAGTTCTAAAAATATAGCAGTCAAAATATGGCCCATATTTTGACAATATCCACTTCAATTGTGCGGCAGTTTATATTTAAGGAAATGTAGAGAGGCGTTTGACAAAATATTACGTTAGTAAATATTTTTCCCTCAAAATGCATACCCATCCCCCATCCCCCCAAATTATTTGTTTGTTTTTGAATTAGAACAGCGCAACGGCATTATAACAATACTGGCTTACATATTAAACTAAACATTCTACTCTTCGCGATTTATTGAACTTTTTAATTGTTATACATTATATGGGATAGTCAGTTGGTGAAATATATAATGTACAACTGGCACCCGAGCTAGAGCTAACCATACAATTGAAATGCTGGGCGGGACGAACCAGATTAACCTAACAAAATGGATATAAATAAGGATATCTCTAACACCTTTCGCATCGAGGGCAAATTAAAAAAGTTAATACTACTTAAAACTTATTTTCAAGTAGGAAACAACCTGATATATTAAAATTGAAAAATATAGAAGATGAACACCTTAAAAAATAACTGGATTAAATCCGCCAACATTCGACGGAGAGTATATATTTGAAAATGTGAATAAGCAATGTTTGTTTTTATGAGTTTTTCTAGGAAAAGGTGAGAACATTAAGTTGAATAAGCTCCACGAAGTTGAGAGTGAGTATGCTTGTAGCAAATTCAAAAGTGTGAAAATTTTGGAATACATTTCCAAAAATTCTTACTCCGACAAATCTGGACGTGGTTAGTCTCAAATACGGCCTGATAAGTCTAAGTTATTACTTTGAGTCAGTAATCAGTCCTTGTTAAAGATAATAATGTAATTCAAAACATTTTAGTTGAAGTTGATATGGTTTTTTTTCAAATAAAAAAGGGATATATCAAATATTGCTATAACAAGTTCTAAGTATACACTGATACTTGTATTTTTTAAAATGGATTTGAAAAACCTTAATATAAATTGAACTCGTTGAGTACATATGCGGTATTTAAAAAAAAATAGAACATTTGTAGATATAGGAATATTATTCTATTTGTCGATAATAACTTGAAGTGCTTGATCAGGTATAAATATGAGCTAAAACTAATCTCGGCGTCAGTTTAATTAAATTCATATAATGATTGGTTTAAAAGTAGTTTTCGTGCTAGCAGCTATTGCTCTTGTAGGGGCTAGCCCAGGACCTGGTAACTTTTCTTGATATTTTAATATTGTGTTATACAAGTAATATATGTACACTAACTGTAATATTGTGTAAATCACACCCTCTTAAAAATAATATATTGATGGACTTACCAGATCAATCGAAATTTAGCGTGTCATCCAATTTATGTTCCGTTAGTCCTTTTTAAGTCCAATCTGCAAAGTAAAAGACACATATATCAACAAAAGGACGATGTTCCATCTTATAGAAAAAAAAATTAAAATTGATTCAGAGATGTTAATGAAAAGACCAATCTGTCCATAGCTTGGTTCATACTAAACAACTAAAATATGCATGTCTTTTTGTCGTAGATTCAATTTATAAAGTGTGTCCCACGACGAACTGCGGCGATCGATATCTCGAAAAGTACACATTGTAAAATTTTGAAAATTTGGTAGAAAACTAATGTCGATAAGAGCAACTCGGCCAAAATATGCCTAAGATGATGGCACCTTCCGGTTATACCGGAAGTAGATGTCAACTTGCTTATTTTAAATGGGACACTCTTTATATTATTACATTTTTGGATTCTACGCAAAATTCTAGGCCGATTTTGTGTATCATGTATTTTACTTAAGTCTCTCCGTTTTTGACATCCTATTTCATTTTTTATGTCAAAAATGATGTTTGTAGGCCCTAAAAGAATTATCCATTTTTCCTATAAGGAAGACTTTATTATCTAATTTGGGTTAGATTCTTTGTTGAGAAAGACCTACTTTAATAGTGTTTTTATAATATTCTGATAAGTATTAATACAGAGTGTTCAAAAAATAAGAATATGGAATTGAGAAAACTGTCAAAAATCAATTTTTTCAAGTGGAAACCCCAATTTTTATAAATTTATCTTATTTACCATTAAAAATAAGGGTAAGTTTGTGTATGGATATCTATTCCGAAAATTTTTAGTTTTCGAAATATTGCCAATTCAATATTTTTATATGAGGATTTTGCTATGAATTGTTGAATTAACGGAGCTAAAATTTTTAAAATTCTCCGTTATTCGTTTAATACAGTTTTCTTTTCTCTGGATATCTATTACCAAGTATTTCACATGTTCTTGATAAAACTTTGTTACATTTTCCAACAAATTTAAATAATCCTCGTGCGCATAATTTAAGCGCCCCGGCCTGATAATTAATACTTGTCAAGTAGTAAGTGACAGCTACATACATTTGTTTAGCACCCAACGCCGTCATAGTCAACTAAGAGTATTTGAACTTAAAATTCTTAGCAAAATCCACATGTAAAAATATTGAATTGGCAAATTTCGAAAACTAAAAATTTTCGGAATAAACATCCATACACAAACTTACCCTCATTTTTAATGGTAAATAAGATAAGATTATAAAAATTGGGAATCTCCATTTGAAAAAATTGATTTTAGACAGTCTCCTCAATTTCATTTTTATTCTTATTTTTTGAACACTCTGTATTAATACTTATCAAAATATTATAAAAACACTATTAAAGTAGGTCTTTCTCAACAAAGAATCCAGCCCAAATTAGATAATAAATGCTTCCTTATAGGAAAAATTGATAATTCTTTTAGGGCCTGCAAACGCCATTTTTGACATAAAAATTGAAATATGTCAAAAACGGAGAGACTTAGGTAAAATACATGATACACAAAATCGGCCTAGAATTTTGCGTAGAATCCAAAAATGTAATAATACATAGGGTGTCCCATTTAAAATAAGCAAGTTTGATACCTACTTCCGGTATAACCGGAAGTGCCATCATCTTGAGAATATTTCAGCCAAGTTGCGCTCATCGACATTAGTTTACTACCAAATTTTCAAAATTTTACAATGTCTTCTTTTCGAGATATCGATTGCCGCAGTTCGTCGTGGGACACCTTGTATAGTATTATACTGATATACTAGATTTAATTATTTATTTATTTTATTATAGCAGAGCAATCCGAATCAAATGATACTGAACTGACGCTTGCCTTCATAGAATGCGCCAGAAAGGCGATTCTTACTGGTATACCAGAGATTGATGTTCCTTCTCATAATCCTCTCGTAATTCCAAGAAATACTAGTCAAAACATTGATTTAGGAATTATCAGGTATTGTCATATTGTCAATGGTATATTGAAAGTAATAATGAAGCTTAAGTGTTATATCCGGTATACCTTCTTCTTAGAATCGATGAATGTGCTGGGTGTTACCTTTGCTTATTTACAGAGCTGGGCAAATACTTTGAAAAAGTATTTAAATATTAAATACTAAATACTTTCAGAAAATTGAAAGTATTTAAATATTAAGTATTGTCAAAAGATAAAAGTATTTAAATAATAAATAACAAAAGTAATTAAATAGTTTAAATTTAGTATTTAAATACTTTCCGAATATTTAAATACTTTGATAACGCTGAAACATTTTGAAGCATAGGTAAGTGTAAAAATAGCCTATAATGGCTAAACTTTAGCCCAGTCGATGTAGGTATTTACCTACAAATATTTGCAAACTGAATAATTTTTTTTAATAAGTTCGTGAAAGTGTATAGAATAATATTCTGAAAAGTTTACATTTCGCTCGGATGCAGAACATAAAAAAAAATTTGAAAAAAAATTTTTTCATCCATTTTTTCAAAATTTTGAAATTAAGTCAAGTTAGGGAAAAATAAAAAATACAGATGGTTAGATCACGTATTTATGAACAAAAAATGTTGTAACAAAATTTACCGCTAAAGCCACGGTTTTCCCGGAAAAAAATAATCAACTGTAACGTTATAGTCCACAGTACATAGCTCCTTTTTTTTAATGGTTAGTAACAGGCTGAATTTTCGTGACTAGCTTCGTTTTGACGAGACGCTCAACTTTTCTCGCTGCGAAAATTCTCGGTAGTGGAAGCTAATAGCAAAATTATTTTTTCTATTTCACACGAATTAGACAATTCGACAACCTGTCAAATTATTTTGGCAATATATTTTTCATTCATTAAACGTTTCTTAAAGAGTTTGTTTTTCGATTGCCTTGGTTACGTTTGCGCGAGTTAATTATAATAAGCCCCGTGTTTGTCCACAACAACAAAATTTGACAGGTTGTCAAATTGTCTAATTCGTGTGAAGTAGAAAAAATAATTTTTGCTATTAGCTACCACTACCGAGAATTTTCGCAGATAGAAAAGTTGGGCGTCTCGTCAAAACGAAGCTACTCACGAAAATTCAGCCTGTTACTAATCATTAAAAAAAAAAGGGCGATGTACTGTGGACTAATAACTCGGGGCGAGGTACATGCGTGCGCGCGCTTAAATACGCATGCCTGTGACAGCGACGCACTGAACTACATATTACTAAATAAGAATTTGTTCAATCCACACGAGTGTTGGTTCATTTAAAAGATTGAAACTGCAGCTTTCTGATGTTTTTTTGTTTTAAACAATACAAGCAAAGGATGGATGGGAAAAACATACTTATATAATATATTATCACTCCCGAACTCAATCGTCGCAATAAAAAATATAGAAAAATGTAAGAGCCCTTCAAAAAAATTCTTTCTTCATTGAGATCTGTTAAAAAGTATGTATACTTCATAATTATTATGGTTTATTAAATTGTAGTAACGTGGATTTAAAAAAAGTACATTTCAGATCATTTTAATTTCCTTGCTCGATGATTTTTTTGATAAATATATATATATTGGAGGCTGTAACTTGCCGAGAACTTGACCCATTGGAAAAAATAAAATATCACTATTTCGGAAAAAATGTATATTTTTCGAATGTTCAAACAAAAAGTCGTTTACTTGTATGCATTTTTTCGAAAATATGATCAATCAGATCATGATAAGAAATTGCAATTTTTCACAATCTTATCCTTATAACTATGAAAATACCTTTGATTGTTTTGTATATAAATTCTGGAACTTTTCCAATACATTAACAAATGTATAAGGAATCCATTGAATATAGCTGAAATGTGGATAGGTGTACCTGTAATAAATACAATACAGTAAAGGCACGTAATAATTAATGCGAGCGATTCAGCGGCGATGTATGGTGTCTGTGTATGCGTTGATAATTATATATTTTCCCTCCAGACTCACTATTTATCATCTTATTCACTAAGAAAAATGTTAAAAACGTGTAATCAGAAAGAGAAGAAAACTTTATTTCATTCGTTAGAACTGCTAAGAATTTTTAGAGGTTCCGTAGTATGCATTTAACCGTGCGCTGCTTGGCCGCGCAGAATGACAAAGTTACTTCATTATTTTTTTCCAGGAATACCGTGGCTTTAGCGATAAATTTTATTAGAACATTTTTTGTTCAGAAATACGTGTACTATTTACCTGTATTTTTTGTTTTTTTCTACCCTGACTTAATTTAAACATTTTTTCTTTCCCTTTTTTTGTGTTTTGCATCCGAGCAGAATGTAAACTTTCCAGGATATTATTCTAAAAACTTTCACAAACTCATTAAAAGAAAATTATTTAGTTTGCAAGTTTTTGTGGATTTCACTATAAAATGTTCTCTGTCGTTTGGGCTACTACGCCAAATTGTATTTTCTATTTTTGTAGAAATCAATAAAGACTTATTATTATCATTATCATTATTATATTAAATACTATTTGTCTATTTGAGGTGTCAAAATTTTAAGTTTCATGACTTTCATGAACTTCTACAACACTATTTTAATACCTCTATACTTAATCAGTTCTAGTTGGGTATTGGACTTTTACTTATTCGTAAAGCTAGACCTTTGCGTCTTCTGCAAATACCCAAATAAAGCACAGAGACTATGGCATTAGTTCAACTGTTCTCAATCGCAAAACCTATACATTAACAGTTAACACTTACTGTCTGCTCTCAACCAATTTTCTGGGAATTAAGACATGAACGACTGAAGACTGAATGATGTATTTATGCAATGTATTTATTAACCACATAGTACAGTACATGTCTTGATTCTTGACGAGATAGTATAGTACATGTCTTGATTCTTGACGAGTATCTGCCTGTATCCCTGATGTATTTGATTATATTTGTTATTTATTTAAATACTTTTGAGATTCAAATACTTCTGAAATTATTTAAATACTGCCAGAAAAAGATTTAAATACTTTCTGAGAAGTATTTAAATACTTCCCAGTTATTTAAATAGCTTAAGTATTTATAAATACTTTAGGATCATTTTCACAAATACTAAGTATTAAATATTTCAGATAAAGTATTTGCAAGTATAAATACAAATACTTGTTGCAAGAAGTATTTAAATACTCGGTATTTAAATACTTTCTAGTATTTAAATACTTATGAGGTATTTGTAAGTACATATTTGCCCAGCTCTGCTTATTTGGTATACAGGACGCTTAACTGTGCGGTATCACGCAACCTAAGAAAAATACTGAACTTTTTATAATATATAGGCATGAGACGGAGAGTGAGTTTATGTAACCCGCTATGTTGCTTTAACATGTTTTTCTTGTTAGTCGTAGAGTTTTCAGTTTTCAAAATACAGGATAATATGGTACAGGGTGGACCAAATTAGATGGGATTTGGGGTTTCCTCTAAAACTAGGGCAGATAGACAAAAACCAATATAGGTATCTTGAGATCGATTTTCGAGAAACCAACAATGGCACAAACCGCGATCGTCTATCTTTTTCGACTACCGAGCTACAGAGCGTTTTTGAAAAATTGTCATTTTTGGACGACCTCTATATCTCAATTACCAAGTGTCGAATCGAAAATCGAGAAACACGTTCTTAAGACACTTTTTTGAGTAAAATCCGTTGCTTACGAGAAGAAAATTATGCATGCCTTAGTTTTCGAGGTAGACATAACTTGTGTTTTTTTAAATGGAACACACCGTGAATTATTTCATTATTCGATCTTAACTTAAATTAGCTATCCAACGATATATCATACGGCATATTTATCTCTAGAAAAAGTGGTTAATTTTCGAAAAATGTATTATATTTGTGAGGAGGCCATGGAAAACTATTAGGAACAACACTTATTATAATATAAAATAATTTTGCCAAAAATAGGAAAAACTAAACTACAATAAATGTTCGAATTGTCTTCCATTGACATCTATGCATATTAATCGCATTTCTAATAGTTATTAAGAAGGCCATGGTAAAAAAAAGAAAATAATAATAATAATAATAATAATAATAATAATAATAATAATAATAATAATAATAATAATAATAATAATAATAATAATAATAATAATAATAATAATAATAATAATAATAATAATAATAATAATAATAATAATAATAATAATAATAATAATAATAATAATAATAATAATAATAATAATAATAATAATAATAATAATAATAATAATAATAATAATAATAATAATAATAATAATAATAATAATAATAATAATAATAATAATAATAATAATAATAATAATAATAATAATAATAATAATAATAATAATAATAATAATAATAATAATAATAATAAATAAGCAGGAGGGGCTGACTTTCATCTATCAAGCCTTTGGTGAGTAGCGCCACCACTTACTCCAGCTGGGGGTGCAAAATTGAACCGGCAGCCCTAGTGCACCCGGGAGGGGAAAGCTCATTCCCCTCTGGTGTCGGTCGTGGGCTTGCTGCACAAGCCCAAATCTCTGGTTCCAGTTGACCAAAGGCAGGGCCCCCACGATCGACCCCGAGCGGATAGGGGTCATGGGCAAGGTGGTGGGGCCCAACAGGACGGACTGCCCGATGACGACAACCGCGACGCATATGGACGCTTTGAGTGGACGGACGAGCTGAGGGACGACCTTCTGCAGTGCTATGAAAGCAGTGAGCCTGCACGGAGGGGATACATGGCGCGGATGCATGCTCTGTGGTGTGATATACACCCAGAGCATCGCGCTTTCACGAAACAAAATCTTCGTGACTATGTATCTCACCTTCGAAGCAGAGGCTACATCAGAATCGCTCTGAGACCTGTTGAAGAGGTAGTCGACAGACCGCCCGATCAACCGGTCGAGGAGGTGGTTTTAGATGTTCCACCCATACCAGAGGGCATCAGAACCAGAAGGGGGCTGCACCATCAAAAACCCCCTCGGCCACAAGATCTGGTCAGAGTGGACGCAGAACTCAGTGAAGCTATTCCGGAAGAGGCTGATATCTGGCACATTAATTGTGCCGTCTACGACGCCGCGACGCGGCTCTCTCCGGTGGTGAGGCGGGATAATACTACTTCCCCTCAGGAGAGAGCTGACCGGCGTATAAGAAAGATGGAAGCCAAGATCCGGTCGGCGAGACAATATGCCTCCCGTATTCAGTGTGTGATGGATTACATGGCGGAGAACAGGCCTTTCACGTCAAAAGTGCGGCGAATCGCCGCCAACTTAAGGCGAGTCCATCACACGCTTAACGTGGCAGTGCTGCTTACCACCAAGCAACATTGTCTCGATAGAATACGGATGCTAGTGGCTTGCAAAAAGTCGCTAGCAAGGCGGGCGAGGGCAGTAGCGGAAAATAACCTTTTCCGCAAGAAGCCATCTCGCCTGTTCCAACCGCCTGAGCGTATTGTTGAGAATCCGCCGACTGTAGATCAGGTGGAAGACTTCTGGAAGACGCTTTACGAACAAAAGTGTCCACTAAACCGAGATACTCCAGCCCTGGCACACTTTGAAGCTTTTTGCCAAGGGCTCCAGCAGCCTCAAGCAGTGTGCCAACCGATAACGCCGGAAGAGGTTCGAAGAGCCCTAGAAGGCTCCAAGAACTTTGCTGCTCCTGGACCCGATGGGATTAACACCTTTTGGTGGAAAAAACTTCCGAGCACCCACCGCCATTTAGCCAGAATCTTCACCTCGTGGCTAAATGGAGAGCAGCAAATCCCTTCCTGGATTATCGAGGGGCGAACCGTGCTACTCCCTAAGAACGGAGATCTGGCAGATCCAGCGAACTACAGACCGATAACCTGTTTAAACGCATGTTACAAGATATTCACACGTATCTTGTACATGCGGGTACTTCAAGCAAGCGGCCCGGTTTACGAACGGATAAACGAGCAACGTGGGTCTAAGAAGGGTGTCGCTGGCTGCAAGGAGAACCTGCTTATTGACAGATGTGTCACGCAGGACTCCGTGCAGTATAAGCGGAACCTTTCTATGGCCTGGATCGATTACCGCAAGGCATTCGATATGACATCTCATGAGCTAATTGTTCACTTGCTCCAATGTCTTGCGGTGCCCGGTCCCGTAGTGAGATGCATAGAACAACTCATGCCGCTCTGGAGGACTCGCTTTACTATAACATCTGGTAATGTCAGAGTCCAAACAGAGCCGGTTATGTTTAAGAGGGGTGTGTTTCAGGGAGACTCTCTCAGCCCCCTTCTATTTTGCATCTCGCTACTGCCGTTATCCGTTGAACTTCGCAGAACCCGTGGTTACAATTGCGGTACCCCCGGAGATAGGAGGCATAAGGTCACCCATCTGTTTTACATGGATGACCTTAAACTTTATGCCTCCAGCGAGAGAGATTTACGCCAATCTCTCAGGGTGGTACATGAATACACTCAGGCTGTCGGTATGGAGTTCGGCTTGGACAAATGTGCACTGGTTCACCTCAAGAGAGGACGATGCGGTGACTACGGAGAGGACGCGCAGCTTGTGGATGGAAGCATCTTGCACCACCTAGATGCCGGAGAGACGTATAAATACTTGGGTGTTGAGCAACGCTCCACTCAAGAAGTGTCAACAGTTAAAAACGCTCTCCGCGGCAAGTACCAGCACCTCCTCCGGCAGATTTGGTCTTCTGAACTGTCGGGGAAGAATAAGGTGTCTGCAACTAACATGCTTGCCGTTCCGATCCTTCTACACTCCTTTGGGGTAGTGAAATGGACACAAGGCGAGTTGCGCCAACTCGATGTAGGAACCCGAAAGATGATGCATCTCAACAGAAGTTTGCATCCAAAATCGTCCGTTCCGCGGTTATATCTCTCACGACAGCAGGGAGGCCGTGGACTCTTGAGTTTGGAGTATCTACATAGCAGGTCGGCTCTGGATGGAGCTTGCAAGATCATCAAGAGTTCGGATCCCCTTCTCTGCATGGTTCGCGACCATGAAAACGCAGGGACGGGAGCGTTCTTATTCAAGGCAGCACAACGAGCAGCCGATGAACTTGGTCTCGACTTCGACACTGGGCGGGTAAACCAGAGTTCTGTCACCGAGCTGGAACCCGCTCAGCTAAAAGCCCATACAAAAGCAGCAGAGCAACGTAAATTTCTGCAGCTGCATAAAGATAAGCCCTTGCATGGAGTCTTCTACAAGAACATCGAAGACAGGGGCTTATCTGAGAAGCTGACCTTTGCTTTCCTAAGGTCAGCTGGGCTGAAGTCTGAGACCGAAGGGTTCATTATGGCTTGCCAGGATGGTGTCTTTAACACACTCGTCTATCGAAGTCATGTCCTGGGTATAGAGGTCCTTGATGTAAACTGTAGGGCCTGCCGAAGGGCGCCGGAGACACTTATGCACCTGTTGTCGGCTTGTCCGACATACGCTGTCTCGGCCTATATCCACAGACATGATGGAGCATTACGTGTGCTGTACTATCATCTGCGGCATACGTATGGGATAGACGAGACACCAGTGCTGCCTTACGCTCCGGGGGATATTGAGTCCGTAGTGGGGAATGAGCGGTGCCTAATTTATTGGAACTACTCGTTTCCCACCCTCAGGCAAATACAGGCCAATAAACCTGATTTAGTCCTCCTCGACCACCAACTTAGGGCAATGTTTGTCATTGAATTCTCCGCCCCAGGGGAAACAAACATTGTTCTGAAAGAGGAGGAAAAACGGACCAAATATCGAGATCTTCTCTTCGAACTCCGTAGACTCTATCCGGACCACACTGTTAAACTAGTGGTTCTTATCATAGGATGCCTAGGTGGGGTGAGGCGCACACTGCTTTCGGAATTGAAGACGATACCGGCATGCCGAAACTCGGCAGAAATCTTAGCCGGAAGAATGCAGAAGGCCGTTATCCTTGGCTCGTTACGCCTGCTCAGAGCACACGATTCGCGGACCCAGTGACCACTGACCCTACGGCGTAGGGAGTGGTCTCTGGTATTACCAGCGTACCCTCTCTGGCATCGGAGACAGAGAGAAGGGCGACTGGCTTCACAAAAAAAAAAAAAAAAAAAAAAAAAAATAATAATAATAATAATAATAATAATAATAATAATAATAATAATAATAATAATAATAATAATAATAATAATAATAATAATAATGAACTTTTGTTACATTTGCTCAAATGTCTTGCGGTAGCAGAGCCACTAGTGAGATGCATAGAACAACTGCTGCCACTCTGGAGGACCCGCTTCACCATAACATCAGGTGCACAGCGGGTTACGACAGAGCAGGTGGCATTCAGAAGAGGAGTATTCCAGGGAGATTCTCTGAGTCCCCTCCTCTTTTGCATCTCACTGCTGCCGTTATCTGTTGAACTCCGCCAAACTCGCGGGTACCACTGTGGACCACCCAGCAACCGGAGGCATAAAGTCACCCATTTATTCTATATGGATGACCTGAAACTGTATGCCTCCGGAGAGCGTGAACTTCAAAATGCTCTAAGGGTGGTCGAGGAGTACACGCGGGCCATTGGTATGGAGTTCGGGTTGGACAAGTGCGCGGTCGTCCACCTCAAGAGAGGGCGATGCGGGGAATTTTCTGAGGACGCGCAGCTCGCAGACGGAAGCATCCTAAGACATCTGGATGCCGGAGAGACCTACACATACCTGGGTGTGCAACAACATCACATCCAGGATGTGCAACAAATCAAGGAATCTCTCCGCGGCAAGTACAGACGCCTACTCCGAAAGATTTGGTCGTCCGAACTTTCGGGGAAGAATAAGGCGTCTGCTACTAACATGCTTGCCGTTCCTGTTCTGCTCTACTCCTTTGGAGTAGTAAAATGGACGGTAGATGAGCTGCGCCAACTAGACAGAGACACCCGCAAGATGATGAACATCCATAGGAGTATTCATCCTAGATCGTCCGTTCCTCGTGTTTACCTCCCACGTCATCGGGGGGGGCGAGGACTCTTGGGTCTGGAGTGTATGCATGGCAGAGTAGTACTGAGTATGGCATGTAACATCCTCAGGAGCTCGGATCCGCTCCTGCTATTAGTGAGAGATCACGAAATCGCAGGGGTGGGCGCAGGATTGTTTAAGGCAGCAAAAAGAGCCGCAGATGAACTCGGTCTCGTATTCGACGCCAGACGAGGCGGCCGGCGCGGTGCTGACCCAGAGTCAGTCACTGAGCTTCAGCCGACTCGTCTGAAAGCCCAAATAAAAGCTGCCGAACAGGAGAGCCTGTTTAGGCAGCATGTCGATAAACCCATGCACGGTGTATACTACAAAAACATGGAAACACTGGGTTTATCGACTAGGCTGACATTCGCCTTTTTAAGGTCAGCTGGGCTTAAGTCGGAGACCGAGGGATTCATTGTGGCCTGTCAGGATGGTGTAATAAACACCTTGGTCTACCGGAGCCGCGTAATGGGTGTAGAGGTCCCTGATACCAACTGCAGGACCTGCCGTCAGGCGCCGGAATCGCTGATGCATTTGCTTTCAGCATGCCCGGTATACGCGATTTCGGCCTACATCCACCGCCATAACGCGGCTTTACGAGTGCTATACTACCACCTACGGCACTCGTATGGGGTAGACCAAACACCAGTGCTGCCTTACATCCCCGGAGACATTGAGTCCGTTGTCGAGAACGAGAGGTGCCGAATTTATTGGAACTACTCGTTCCCGACCGTCAGGCTAATTCAAGCCAACAAGCCTGACATAGTCCTCCTCGACCATCAGAACAAAGTGATGTTTGTCATCGAATTCTCAGCACCTGCTGAGACAAATATCGCTTTGAAGGAGGGGGAAAAACGGACCAAATATCGTGATCTCCGGTATGAGCTCCAAGTGCTGTACCCAGGCTACTCTGTCAAGATGGTCGTCCTAATAATCGGCGTACTCGGAGGGTTGAAGCCTTCGCTGCTCTCAGAATTGAAGATCATACCGGCCTGTCAGAATTCGGCAGAATGGTTGGCAGGCCAGATGCAGAAGGCGGTTATCTTGGGGTCCCTTCGTCTACTTAGGGCACACGATTTAGGTATTTGCAGTCACTAACTCCACAGGTCGTGGAGAGTGGCTGCAAGGAATTCGCCGGCGCGGCTACCGTGAGGTGTCGGAGGCCACGGAAGTCCTGTCCGGCAGCGGGCAAACCGAAAAAAAAAAAAAAAAAAAATAATAATAATAATAATAATAATAATAATAATAATAATAATAATAATAATAATAATAATAATAATAATAATAATAATAATAATAATAATAATGCAAAACCGAACCGGCAGCCCTAGCGCACCCGGGAGGGGAAAGCGCTTTCCCCTCTGGTGTCGGTCGTGGGCTTGTTGGGCTAACCACCCACAAGCCCGATCCTCCGGTTCCAATTGGCCGAAGACAGGGCCCCCACGATCGACCCCGTGCGGATAGGGGTCAAGGGCAAGGTGGTGGGGCCCAACAGGGAAGGATGCCCATTGATGACGACCGCTATAACCAAGGACGCTTTGAGTGGACAGATGAACTGAGAGACGACCTGATGCACTGTTATGAAAGCAGTGAACCCGGCCGAAGGGGGTACATGGCGCGAATGCATGCTCTGTGGTGTGAAAACCACCCAGAACATGACGCCTTCACACCTCAGAACCTACGTGATTATGTATCCCACCTTCGTGCTAGAGGCTATGTCAGAGCCGCTCCTCAGCCAGTGAATGAGGTGGCCGAACAGCCACCGAACGAACCGGTTGAGGAAGCGGTTCCCATCGTTCCACCAACACCAGAGGGTCTCAGTACCAGACGGGGGTTGCACAACATAAAACCCCCCGGGCCACAAGATCTGGCCAGAGTGGATGCAGAACTTCGTGCAGCGCTACCAGAAGAGGCTGACATCTGGCACATAAATTGTGCCGTGTATGCTGCCGCTCAACGCTTGTCTCAAGTGGAGAGGCGAAATACTACCTCTCCACAAGAAAGAGCGGGACGGCGCATACAGAAGATGGAAGCCAAGATCCGGTCGGCGAGGCAACACGCATCCCGTATCCAATGTGTGATGGACTATATGGCAGCCAATAGGCCTTTCACGCCTAAAGTGCGGCGAGTAGCTGCCAACTTAAGACGCGTCCATCACACACTTAATGGGGCAGTGCTGCAAACCACCAAACAGCACTGCCTCGACAGGATACGGATGCTAGTGTCTTGTAAGAAGTCACTAGTGAGGCGGGCGAGGGGGCTAGCGGAAAATCAACTTTTCCGCAAAAAGCCCTCGCGCCTTTTCGAACCGCCTCAGCGTGTTGCTGAAAATCCGCCGACTGCAGATCAGGTGGAAAACTTCTGGAAAACGTTGTACGAACAGAAGCTTCCACTCAACAGAGACTCTCCAGCCCTGGCACACTTTGAAACCTTTAGCCAAAGGTTTCGCCAACCACACGAGGTGTGCCAACCAATAACCCCAGAAGAGGTTCGAAGAGCTCTTGAGGGCTCTAAGAACTTTGCTGCTCCAGGTCCCGACGGGATAAATAACTTTTGGTGGAAAAAGTTATCGAGTACCCACCACCATTTGGCCAGAATTTTTAATGCCTGGCTAAATGGGGAGCAGCAAATTCCCTCTTGGGTTGTTGAGGGGCGGACAGTGCTGATCCCCAAGAACGGAGATTTGTCTAATCCAAAGAACTACCGCCCGATAACCTGTTTAAACGCATGTTACAAAGTGTTTACACGCATTTTGTACATGCGGGTGCTCCACGCAGTTGAACCGGTTTACGAACGGATACATGAGCAACGAGGGTCGAAGAGAGGTGTCGCTGGCTGCAAGGAGAACCTGCTGATTGACAGATGTGTCACGCAGGACTCCGTGCAGTATAAGCGGAACCTCTCCATGGCCTGGATCGACTACCGCAAGGCATTTGACATGACATCTCATGAGCTTATTTTACACTTGCTCCAATGTCTTGCGGTACCCGGTCCCGTAGTGAGATGTATTGAAGAACTGATGCCGCTCTGGAGGACTCGCTTTACTATAACATCCGGTAACGATAGAGTCCAGACGGAGCCGGTATCGTTCAGAAGGGGTGTATTTCAGGGAGACTCCCTCAGCCCCCTTCTGTTTTGCATCTCACTACTGCCATTATCCGTTTCGCTCCGGAAAACCCGTGGATACAACTGCGGTACCCCCGGCGATAGGAGGCATAAGGTCACCCATTTGTTTTATATGGATGACCTTAAACTTTATGCCTCCGGAGAAAGGGACCTACACCAGTCCCTTAGGGTGGTACAGGAGTACACGCAGGCTGTCGGTATGGAGTTCGGGTTGGACAAATGTGCACTGGTCCATCTCAAGAGAGGACGATGCGGGGACTACGGAGAGGATGCGCAGCTCGTAGACGGAAGCATCTTACATCATCTAGATGCCGGAGAGTCGTACACTTACTTGGGTGTCGAGCAACGCTCCACCCAAGAAGTGAGTGTAGTGAAAAACGCTCTCCGCGGCAAGTATCAGCACCGACTCCGACAGATTTGGTCTTCAGAACTGTCGGGGAAGAACAAGGTGGCTGCTACCAACATGCTTGCCGTTCCGATCCTTCTCCACTCCTTTGGAGTGGTGAAATGGAACCGAGAGGAGTTGCGTCAACTCGATGTAGGAACCCGCAAGAAGATGCATATCAATAGGAGTTTGCATCCTAAATCGTCCGTTCCACGGTTATACCTCCCACGACATCGGGGAGGCCGTGGACTCTTGAGTTTGGAGAGTCTCCATAACAGGATGGTTCTGGATGGAGCCTGTAAGATTATCAGGAGTTCGGATCCCCTCCTCTGCATGGTCCGAGACCATGAAAATGCAGGGGTAGGAGCGTTTTTGTTTAAGGCAGCACAGAGAGCAGCCGATGAACTTGGTCTCTCCTTCGACGTCGAGCGTGTAAATCGCGACTCTGTCACCGAGTTGGAACCTGCTCGGCGAAAAGCCCAAATTAAAGCTGCAGAACACAACATCTTTCTGCAGCTTCATACGGATAAGCCAATGCATGGAGTCTTCTATAAAAATATAGAAGATCTTGGCTTATCCGAAAGGCTGACCTTTGCCTTCTTAAGGTCAGCCGGGCTGAAGTCTGAGACCGAGGGATTCATAATGGCTTGCCAGGATGGTGTATTTAACACTCTCGTTTATCGAAGTCGTGTCATGGGTATAGAGGTCCCTGATGTCAGCTGCAGGGCCTGCCGCAGGGCGCCAGAGACTCTAATGCACTTGTTGTCGGCCTGTCCGACATATGCAGTCTCGGCCTATATCCAGAGGCACGACGGAGCATTACGAGTGCTTTATTATCACTTAAGGCACTCGTATGAAATAGACGAGACACCAGTGCTGCCTTATGCTCCGGGGGATATTGAGTCCGTTGTGGGAAATGAGAAGTGTCTAATTTATTGGAACTACTCTTTTCCCACAGTCAGGCAAATACAAGCCAACAAGCCTGACATAGTCCTCCTCGACCACCAACTCAAGACAATGTTTGTCGTGGAGTTCTCGGCTCCCGCGGAGAACAACATTGTCTTGAAGGAGGAGGAAAAACGGACAAAATATCGAGATTTGCTCTTCGAACTCCGCAGACTCTATCCAGACCATACTGTTAAGATAGTGGTACTGATTATAGGAGCCCTCGGTGGAACGAGACACACACTGCTTTCAGAACTTAAGATCATACCGGCATGCCGAAATTCGGCAGAGGTCTTAGCCGGCAGAATGCAGAAGGCCGTCATCCTCGGTTCATTACGTCTGCTCAGGGCACACGATTCGCGGACCCAGTAGTCACTCACCCCACGGGCGTGGGGAGTGGCTACCGGTACTACCAGCTCCCCTCTGTGAGTGTCGGAGCCACAGAGTTTAAAGGGTGACTGGCTTTTACAAAAAAAAAAAAAAAAAAAAAAAAAATAATAATAATAATAATAATAATAATAATAATAATAATAATAATAATAATAATAATAATAATAATAATAATAATAATAATAATAATAATAATAATAGGCTGTCCTACTTTGGCCACAGGAATGTATTTGGGTAGACACAACGAGGTGGCAAAAATCATACACAGAGAGTTAGCGCTGAAACTCGGGCTCCTTACCAACCCGCCGCCCTTCTATAAATACACACCGCAAGCTGTTCTTGAAAATGAAGAAACAGTACTATACTGGGACAGGCCAGTCCAGTCTGACAGAACTCTAGACCACAACCGCCCTGACATCCTGGTGATCAAAAAGAAAGAAAAGAAGGCCATCATTATAGACATTGGATGCCCCCTAACAAACAATCTGCAGAAGACGGAGATGGAAAAGATAAATAAATATCAAAATTTGGCTATCGAACTACGACACGTATGGAGAATAGATGAGGTGCGAACCATCCCGGTCATAATATCGGCTACAGGTGTTGTGACAAAGAGGTTCATTAAATATGTGGAGCAGCTTAACTTACCCAGCACCCTCGTAAAGATTATTCAGAGGACGGTGATTCTCCAGACATGCCACATCACGAGAAAGTTTTTGAACGATGAAGGATAGACATCTGAACCATCCATCGGACTAATGGGATATGATGAATTTCATCCCCATTAACCGAGTCGAATCCCAACGGCGCGCGCGAGGGATCGGTAAATTTTTTCCAGCTTCAGCTGAGAAAGTGTGTCGCTTAAATCGATAATAATAATAATAATAATAATAATAATAATAATACCGTGGATACAACTGCGGTACCCCCGGCGATAGGAGGCATAAGATCACCCATCTGTTTTACATGGATGACCTTAAACTTTATGCCTCCGGAGAGAGGGACCTACACCAGTCCCTCAGGGTGGTACAGGAGTACACGCAGGCTGTCGGTATGGAGTTCGGGCTGGACAAATGTGCACTGGTCCATCTCAAGAGAAGACGATGCGGGGACTACGGAGAGGACGCGCAGCTCGTGGACGGAAGCATCTTACATCATCTAGATGCCGGAGAGTCGTACACTTACTTGGGTGTCGAGCAACGCTCCACCCAAGAAGTGAGTGTAGTGAAAAACGCTCTCCGCGGCAAGTATCAGCACCGACTCCGACAGATCTGGTCTTCAGAGCTGTCGGGGAAGAACAAGGTGTCTGCTACCAACATGCTTGCCGTTCCGATCCTTCTCTACTCCTTTGGAGTAGTGAAATGGACTCAAGAAGAGTTGCGTCAACTCGACGTAGGAACCCGCAAGAAGATGCATCTCAATAGGAGTTTGCATCCTAAATCGTCCGTTCCTCGGCTATACCTCCCACGACATCGGGGAGGCCGTGGACTCTTGAGTTTGGAGAGTCTCCATAATAGGATGGTTCTGGATGGAGCCTGTAAGGTCATCAGAAGTTCGGATCCCCTCCTCTGCATGGTCAGAGACCATGAAAGTGCAGGAATAGGAGCCTTTTTGTTTAAGGCAGCACAGAGAGCAGCCGATGAACTTGGTCTCTCCTTCGATGTCGAGCGGGTAAATCCCGACTCTGTCACCGAGTTGGAACCTGCTCGACGAAAAGCCCAAATTAAAGCTGCAGAACACAACATCTTTCTGCAGCTTCACACGGATAAGCCAATGCATGGAGTTTTCTATAAAAATATAGAAAACCTTGGCTTATCCGAAAGGCTGACCTTTACCTTCTTAAGGTCAGCCGGCCTGAAGTCTGAGACCGAGGGATTCATAATGGCTTGCCAGGATGGTGTATTCAACACCCTCGTCTATCGTAGTCGTGTCATGGGTATAGAGGTCCCTGATGTCAGCTGCAGGGCCTGCCGCAGGGCGCCAGAGACTCTTATGCACTTGCTGTCGGCTTGCCCGACATATGCAGTCTCGGCCTATATCCAAAGGCACGACGGAGCATTACGAGTGCTTTATTACCATCTAAGGCACTCGTATGGGATAGACGAAACACCAGTGCTGCCTTACGCTCCTGGGGATACTGAGTTCGTTGTGGGAAATGAGAAGTTTCTAATTTATTGAAACTACTCTTTTCCCACCGTCAGGCAAATACAAGCCAACAAGCCTGACGTAGTACTCCTCGACCATCAACTCAAGACAATGTTCGTCGTGGAGTTCTCGGCTCCCGCGGAGAACAACATTGTCTTGAAGGAGGAGGAAAAACGGACAAAATATCGAGATCTGCTCTTCGAACTCCGCAGACTGTATCCAGACCATACTGTTAAGATAGTGGTACTGATTATAGGAGCCCTCGGTGGAACGAGACACACACTGCTTTCGGAACTCAAGATCATACCGGCATGCCGAAATTCGGCAGAGATCTTAGCCGGCAGAATGCAGAAGGCCGTCATTCTTGGTTCATTACGTCTGCTCAGGGCACACGATTCCCGGACCCAGTAGTCACTTACCCCACGGGCGTGGGGAGTGGCTACCGGTACTACCAGCTCCCCTCTGTGAGGGTCGGAGCCACAGAGAAGGGTGACTGGTTTTTAGCTCGCTAAAAAAATAACAATAATAATAACATGTCTTTATTTAGGGCGAAGTTCGCTTGTAATGCGCTCTTCCACTTAACCCTTAAATCGAAATAATCGTAAATTTCAAAAACTAATTTGTGAGTTAATTGTGAGTGAGCATTGTTAAAAATGGTTCAATTTAGTAATGGTGAAAATATGGGGGGAAATTAGATCAAATTTGCCGGAAATAACTAAATTTTGAAGTACAGCTCGGAACGAGATGCGGTTTTCGGCATCGTTTTCGGAAAAATATTAGGAAAAAAGTCTACATATAGTGAATAAGCCGTTCGAAAAAAATTACAAGGGGTGCATAAAATGCTTCTAGAGTGCATAATTTTTTGAAAAATTCTAGAAATTGATAGAAAGTCGTGAAAATCTCGTGGGAATCGCTTCCCCGGGGTTTTCGAGGTCGCTGAGTTCAAATCTGACATCGAAACTTACCAGGGATGCTCGAGGGTTGTCGGAAAGAAAATAGTCTCGCACGTTTTCGATCATCATGCACCCGTGCACTAGTATAGATATACATTGAAAAATTCCTTTCGTTTCGGAAAAGGCGCGAAGATTATCGTAGACAAATCAGAGATGCTGGATACTGATCGGGCTCAATATATAAATAGTATTAATATATGTACAGTGTGTGCTATTTAAGACCGCAACACCTCGTTATTTTGGAACATGCTGGCCGATTTTAATTTTTTTTTTTGAGATACAGTGCTCAATGAGCTTTATTTGACTGTTTTGAAAATTTTGTAATTTTCGTATCTTCAAGGCCTACTATGCTCCTCTAAATGGGTTGAAATTTCGAGATCGACTATTAGGCAATTTTTTACCGGCAAATTGGATAGCGTATTCGATTCGAAGTACAGGTTATCGATTCTACAGGCTCGTATATTTTACGGATATCAGAATGACATTCCCTTTATGTAAATAACTGAGAGAGCGAGGAAACGAGAACATAACGTGACGATGCGGTGATTAGCTGCTCCTGGGACGACGTCGAAAACTAATAACCATCGGCACAAGGGGCTTCCAGCTCAACACGCTGAAGGAGACCTCTAGGTCAAATTGCGTTCGTTCTGGCTCTGGCGGCGGAACGGCGTCGGGCAAATAACCATTGACGCAAGGGGGCTCCGAGCTCAACACACTGAAGGAGGCCTCTAGACCAAGTTGCATTCGTCCCGGTTCGATTACGTCGTGAGCAGTACAATTCTGAAGTATGTCCAGCTCAGCACGCTGAAGACAGATACCAGGAAGTGTACACACTGAATCTGTTGATTTGGGGCTGGGCTTTTATATCAGAGAATCCTCGCTTATTGGTGATGTAGAGCTGCGTATAGATTGATGTCGGGTGCTCCCTAGATGGGAGCTTGGTAACTGTCGTGCCGTGTGCACATTGGTATCGTGTGTAAATCCGGAAACTTAATAATGGAACATGAATTTATGAATGCTTCATTACAAACTGCAACCAAGACTTTGGAACAGATACTTTGTGAATGCAAGGTACTATTTCGCATTAGGCTAAAGTACCTAGAACAGGCGGAACTAACGCCTGAAGACACAGGGAAATTAGCTTCCAGGAAAATCACAAGCCTTGCAAGAAGTCTTGGAATTCACAAAAGACTTTTAGGTCGAAGTGAAGAAAGGCTAACTCAATACGGACAGACGAGGCCCATATAAGCAGTGCCGGAAGTTTTAATCGACATAATAACCACCACGGGGCTCATGAAAATCCGCACGTAACCGCTACAGTTAATCGTAAAGGACGATTTGGATTTGGTGTATGGTGTGGTTTTATTGAATACCAATTAATAGGTCCTCATTTTTTGACGGTATGCCTGTAAGATAATTTCAAAGAATTATTTACCAACACGATGTCATTCGCCTAGCTTCATACAGGCTAGTTTTAGACGAAACCCCAAATTCCATCTAACTTGGCCCACCCTGTCCTCCAACTGTAATAAACTGTATTTTTTTATCTTGTTCCAATGCCACCTAAATATTAAGCTTGCTCAGAAGGTATTTGTCAAGACAGAAAATGCATAAGTTTGAGTTGATAAACATAAAGCATTATCTTACTGGCGTGTTATATTAGTGATAGCCATTTGTAGTTATCGCAGACACTTACCGCCCCCTCCTCTTCCCTATTCTTTACAGGTGGTTTTCATTTGCTTGGTCTACAATGATAAGATTTTTTTTTTGGGCACTTAAACCGTAATCAGAGAATTAGAGGTAATGAACTTATCAAGAATTATTTACCCAACGAGTATCAAATGGTGGCTATATAATTAGAAACAGTCGATCAAGTTATAATTATTACATTTGGATACCTCAAGGCGCAGTGATAGGACCAATACTATTTCAAATTTACATCAACGATATACTCTGGTTGAATTTCCCTGCTAAGATGGTCTCCTGTGAGGACTATATGAAGATTAAGGATCTCCAGTCATTGGGGCAAATTCTTGTCTCATATATGTTTTGGCATATTCTATGAAAGATATTCATTCCATCTTCATCAACTAACTTAAGCGCCTCGGCCGTAATATTGTGAACCTCAATTTTCAAATTTAAAATAATTTTTCACACTAACAGTTACTGTACACATTTTTTTTTTACATGATTCATAATGTTACTCGTAAAGCTAAAATTCATTATTCATAGCGTTTTCTATTATCACGACATCTTTTGTTATTATCTGTAGGCGTTAGTCCTCAGGAAACAATAACAGAAAGAGAATAACATAGAACAGTTAATAAATTCAAGTAAAACCAGATGACAATAGGCAAAGAGGACGGTCTCCAAAACGATAGGCTGATAGGAATAACTTAGGTGAAACCTTGTGCCTAAAACATAACCGCGGTAGATGGCGTGATACTGTTGACCTTACCATACAGAATATAATTCATAGCTCTTAAAACGTCTATCACAACGTTGTCAATAAGATGACGAATACCCAAATGATATATATTCTTTTTCCGCATATCATTAACAACTAGTATATAATTTCACAGGGCCTCACTTGCTATTTACAATATTATTATGGAAGACATATCTATTTGGGAAGTAAGGCAGCTTGATCAGTTGGATACTAATAACGAAGCTTTTGATGTTTTTAATTATACTATTTATTGGCCAAAAATAATACTTAAATTGCAATGGCAATTTTCAGCTGAATTGGACGATGTGATCTCAACTGAAAAAGAAGGAAGCCTATCGTAAGTACTAGTATTATTAAGAGTAAATTTGGTGGTATTGCATATTCTTTAATTAATACTACTGAATTTAATCGTTTAATAATTTTTGACAAATTTTTGACAAATTTCTGAAAAAAATGGAGCTGGATTTTGATACGTATGTTCATTTAGGTATGCAGTTTAGCATACTAGATTGCCTCTTAGATACTGTTTGAGTTTCCGCTGCTGTAACCTTAAAGAATGCTTGAAAATATTATTTTTTATTTGAGTGGCATCTACAATAATGTTATTCAGCAAAAACATGTTGGACATTTAATTTTCTTCAAAAAAAGTGCCGAATCAACACTTTACTTTTAGTCCATTCCTTCTTCCTCATAATCTAGGAGAGGCAAATACACTTTTAACAAAATCTTTAACTATTTTAGAAAAGTAAGTTTTTAACAAATGCATATTTCGTTTGCTTGCAATATTCTTGGCACTCCTATAGCATGAAGAGTTTAAAGATGCTTAGGTAGCCAGATATCAGAAAATATGTAATAACTAATATTAAATAAGAAAATATAAGTATAATAGTATATTATACAACGATGCTATAAAGGCTATTATTATTGAGGATGGAGATTACAACTCGAGCAAGTGCAGCGAGCGAGTGCTGTAACCATCCGAGGCAATAATAGCCATTACAGTGAGTTGTACTCTATACTTTATATACTTTATAATATATAAAATATAGTGATACATACATAATATATAAACGCATACAAAAATGTTGATTTTTAAATTATTTATTTCTTTTAAACAAAATGTAAGATAATGTTACTACACTCAAAGAAAATGATAGGTAAATTCAACCAAAAAGAGCACATAAAATCGCGCCTATCTAATTTCATAGTTAAATCAATCAGAAAAGAATAGTCGTACAACTTTTTTGTTTTCGTAAACAAATAGTAGTTTAATAATCATATCTTCTTGTAACAAATTAAATAGTACAATGACATTTTTTTATGTTCACTAACCATTTTCAATTTGGTCTACAATTAAATAGTACGACTTTGTTTTTTGTTCACCAACTAATTTTTAGGTTGATCTACACTTTATTGTATGATGACGTTTTTTGGTTAGCCAAAATCTCAGTATTGAGACATCAGAACACCCAAACCAAAGATTAGAGTTCGTTCATAAGATTCATCCAAATATATCGATGATCCCTGAGAGAATTTGAGCATTGCAATCATGTTATTAATTTTCTATAAATTCATAAGAGTATAAGATGATTGATTATTGTCAGTGATTTGTATGTGGCGTCATCTGGGAATAATTTCTGTAATAGACTACGTGGTAAGCAAGCAAATTTTATGGTAATTCTTTTAGAACTTCTAGAAGACGACAATAATATTGGTTTTTCTACCAAGTACAATAATACAGCGAACTAATACTGGGTTAGAATTACAATTCGATAATAGTTAAAAATAAAATATACTATTATCTAGTTTAATTTGACAGAATTCAACAAAATAATAGTCAGACGAACAAATTAATAGTCTTATTCATCTATTTTTTAAGTTAATGTTTGTTTTGTTGTACGACAACTTTTTGTTAATTAAAATAACTATCACCTCTTGTTTAAAAATACCATCAATATAGTTTGGTTTAACAAAATTAACGATATAATTGGTTAACCATTTTTTTTTTTGTTGAATTTACCCATACTATTTCTTTGAGTGTATCAAAAATCACCCATTTAATGTTCATATTTCTTATTAGTCGTATATAAAAGTATATAATAAATAAAATAGATATAATAAGTACTGAAAAATTATATTTTGAATATTCAGCAAATAGCTTCCGTACATTCTAGAGTATCTAGTATTTAATATGAAAGAAACAAGATATTATTTATTCTTTATATATACTGTTGATTTAATTTTGATCACGCTAGCATACTAATAGAGCTAATCAATGACGTCATACTGGAAATATAATGATATCTCATTGTCTGGAAAGAATATCGTGACACCCTCTGTTTACTTCAATGTTTCCTTCTGTCTACTACGGAACAAGTAGACTGGTGTTAATATTGACAGCGACCTTCTTTAAATAAGATTAAATTTTCAGCATTTTTTTGCTGAAAAATATTTTTCTAGGTGCACCGTTCACGAGATATGCATAAATAAAACAAACAATTTACAAGATCATTTCACCGCTACAGTGGCAGAGGCTCACAACGAGTAAATGTACCAAAATTCAGCTATCGTTTTCTTATGATATTCTTCTAATAATTCCTGAAATACAATGGTGGTGAAAAAATAGAAGAAAATTTAATTAAAGGTTTCTATGATTCACAGTAAAAAAATCTTCAGATAATACTGAAATTTTTCAACTAATTCAAATGGATTATAGTCATTGTGTCTTTACAGGTTAGAATATGATCATGTAAATTTTGCCGGGATAGTAAACTTTACAAGACCAGTACCCGGTAGAATTTTAAACATTAATGCTCTTTCACTGGATGTCACCGCACTTGATGCACAGGTAAGAATACATACTAATTTATTGAAACGGTGCAAGAGTTTGTTAAAAGATACACCAAATAGTCTGGCGTTGGAATAGCTTCTCACTAGTTCTTTTTGTGGAATACCTTGATCCTAATCCAGTTATATAGGATATCGAAATGGAAGGTAATAAGCTGTAAACTTGTATAAAACTTTGTTTTGGCATTTTATAAGTTGGCTCAAAAGTCTTATAGATTCTCGTGTACGCGAGTCAAGATATTCAAAGTCAAACGTCGGAAGAATCGGTTTTTTTGTAAATATCTCGTCGTCTATGCTCTAAATGACATTTCGATTTATTATAAAAGTTGCAGACCATCTCTACAAATTTTGTTTCAAGCAATATTTTATACATTCAACCGTTCTTGAGATAGAGCGCGAAGAGTGGGGAGCACTTAGCCATATATATCATAACGCAAGGTTAACTGTGGAATCCAATAAATAATACTTAAAAATATTATAAGTATGAAAAACCTTGATTATTTACTATTTAATATATTATATTTGTAGATATTATTCATAAATCAGATATTCGTTTAATAATATTTAATTTATATAAATAATAAGATATTGTATTGAGCCGTTCATCTGGTACTGGTGGTAATAATGTTGTTATCGGTTCCAGGATTTCATTTTGCAGTACCCAACCCCATTACTGGGGCTCTAAATCATTCCCTAACCAAGTTTAGATCTGGTAGTAGACACGATTGATATGCTGTCGAGCTGCTGCACTTGTAGGTGGAAGAGTTGATAGCTGCACCGGTTTGTTAAGTCTTGTTGATTTGATGAATTGCGTATATTGAAAATTGTCAATATTGTGTTCTGATTTTGGAGCATTATATATTGCTAAAAAGATACGTACTCCATTTTCAAACAATGTTTCTGGTGGGCAGTTCTCTTGCTGAAATTCTTTAGCTAATTCATCCAACTTCGGAAGTTTATCTAACGTTTTAAGAAATGATTTTTTTTTTCCTTTCTTAAAAAGCGCAGAAGTCGTGTAACAGCCACTGAAGGCGTGCAAAAATAAAATGTGTTTTTAGAACGAGGATATTTGTCGAAGCTTTCACGTTGCCTTTGCAAATTTTTTTTTTTTTTGGAAAATTTCTTGTTGATGTGATTGAGTACGTCCTATTAAAAGAGTTAACAGATCAATATCTTTTTCTATGATTACGGCAGTCCTTTGACGTTCAGATTCTGTAATGGCTGATTCGACGATAAGAACATGGATTCCACAGTTGACCTTGTATTATGATATATATACGGCTAAGCGCTCCCCACTCTTCGCGCTCTATCTCAAGAAAGATTGAATGTATAAAATATTATTTGAAACAAAATTTGTAGAGAATTTTATGCTCTACAATTTTTATAATAAATCAAAATGTCATTTAGAGCATAGAAAACGAGATATTTACAAAAAACCGATTCTTGCGACCTTTGACCTTGAATATCTTGGCTCGCGTACACGAGATTCTGTTAGACTTTTGAGCCAACTTATAAAATGCCAAAACAAAGATTTATATTATCTTTCATCCCGAGGTGGAATCCCTATATGACTGGATTATCCAAGGAATTTATTAAATGTGAATTGTAATGAAAAAATAGGATGTTTCCCTACTGAGTCTCTTTAAATAGGAATATAGCTCAAAACACATTGTCTAATCTTTCAAATATTTTCGTGAAATAAAGAAAAAATAGTTTCTGGCTCATATTTTGCGCTGGACTTTATTCTTTGACAGAAAACATAATGAGGGTTGTTGGCTGATAACAAAACAATTCACGAGAAAATATATTTAAAATTCTTCAGGTCTTTAAAAGGGGCCTCCACTAATGGCTACACATGGTGCCAGAATAATTTAATTTGTATTTGTTAATTTAAACTTATTTATTACATCCTAAAAATTTCAAATTTATAATAAAAAGTAATAGAGGATTATCAATCCTGATTTCGGTTATACAGCCCGTCCATTTTATTAGGGTTCTCGGCGTTATCTCGCATAATCAGTTGTGCAAAGAAATTATTTTTAGAAAAAAAATGTGTCGATATTTATAAAGTACAGAGTGGTTAAAAACATTTGAAATCTACGGCCTACTTGATGATATGTTCGTTATTTGAAGGGATACGAGAAAATTATTTTTGCAAAATAGGGCCTTTTAACTAGGTACTAGCCAAAGTTTTTTTAAAACCGCTGAATTTCGAGAGTTACTCTTGTTGATGTTGAAAAAAAATTATAAATCAGTCGGAAAATGATGGCATTAAATAAAGTATTTTTCCTCTTTTCTACGATATATTATACGCCATATTTATTCATTAGAACTAATAGTTCAGTCAATAGAAAGTTGTTCAGGGTGCTTAGGGAGTGAACATACTGAAAGTCCTGACGTCTAGGAGGTGAGCCGAAGGGGGAGGCACAAAGAAAGTCCCACTTTTGGTTTTTTCGCTTATATCTCGAAAACGGTGAGGCGCAGGGAAAAATACCAAATGAAAGCTCATGAAATTCTCTACAACTTTCGTTTTATATATTTTTTTCGAATTCGCAACCGTTTTCGAGCTACACGCTCTGGAAAAGTGAAAATTTTAAAGATGATAAAGAAAGTCACATATAAGGTAAGTAATTTTATTCGATTTCAATAATTCTCATTGTTCTCAGTCTCAATAACTTCTCAATGTTAAACTCTCAACTTTCTCCGGATTCACGTTTTCATCCTCTTTGGCCGTAAAGCTCCTGGCAAGGGTTCCTCGTCCATGGCATCCTTATCCTCAATGGTGGGTAGTTCTTGCTGAAGGGGCTCTACGTCGTCTTCATCGTCGTCCTCGTCGTAAACAGGCACGCCGTTGAGGCATCTCTCTTGGCAGTGGAGGCACGTCGCAAAACAGTTCAGCATTGCTTTCCGGCATCCACATTTGCCACCACCACAATCCTTGGTGCGGCGGCAAAATATCGTTTTCAGGTGTTGGTGGATCTTCTGTTGTAATTGGCACCAGGGTGTCTCCTACATGTTTCCACCCCCACTCTTGAGGGGGTAGCTCATTCCCGAGCCACTGCTGCACTTAGTGGTAGGTGCGCTGGAAATTCCGTTTAGCTGCGCTCTCAGTTGGTGGAAGGGAGCTGATGTCAGGCTTAATATTTGCCACTGACCTCATGAACGACTGGAAGCGGAACTGGTTGAGGGAGGACTGTCTTGCCCTATACCATTTGAGGAAGCAAATCTTCTCAGCCTCTTCAACCTCGTCTTGAATGGAGAAGGGGTTGTAAAAGATCACTGCCGCTTCCTTGATGATTTCTGATTTTAAGTACAATTTTGAGAAGCCCACCTTGCTTTTCTTTAAAATTGAAGAGGTAAAAATCTGTTTTTCGAAAATTTTCACTTTTCTGGAGCGTGTAACTCGAAAACCGTTGCGAATTCGAAAAAAGTATATAGAATGAAAGTTGTAGAGAATTTCATGAGCTTCCATTTTGTATGAAAATTTTTCCCTACGACGCACCGTTTTAGATATATAAGCGAAGAAACCAAAAGTGGGACTTTCTTTGTGCAGGTTCGATGATTATTTTTTGCTTTTTAGTGCAGTATTTATAAAAGCGTGGTTTGTTAAACTATTAATTTATCTTTTCCTTTTTAGTCTTGTATTTAAGGAGAGAATTTTGGCACTTCCGACATTTATGTGAAGAACTCGACTAAATATTTATAATCCGCGACCTCGAAAATCCCCAGATTTCGATTTCCATACGAATCGGACCATAAATTACAAAACTTATCCGTTATTTTGACGCCACAATGTTGAACTGTTAAATTTGGACCGGGCAATTGTAATCTGCAACCTCGATAGCCCACAGATACCGATTTTCAGTAGAATTCGATGAAAATTGATAAAACCTATCCGCTATGTTGACGCCGCCGTTTTTAATTCTTAAGTTCTGATCATATATTTGTTTTCTACTCATCAAGTCCTTTCTTTTGTTACCCAGATCAAGGGGATCGTAAAGAAAATGGTAATCCGTCATCTTGGGGCGGCGGCCATTTTAAACATATTATAATATTGAGTACACTATATTGTATTGTCATCAGAGCTACACACAATTGCCAAATTTCATGACGATACAACAATAAGAAGTGGGTGACTTTCAGTTCCTTATACTTTTTAGTTACAAACATACATAGATGTTATATAAAATTATACGCTTATTACCAAGACTTAGTCATAACAAACCTTCACAGGTATATCATATTGCATGATAACGACTTCTCTTATTAATCGCTTATCTTTGAGATATTATGTTTCACCTTTGTTTCTCATATTTTATGCTGAATGTCAAATTGCATTTCCTTTGTTCTTGGTCATGATTTTTGTATAAACAATTTTTTTTGTACGATAGTTATAAAGAGAGATATCGTCAAGGACCCCGATAAAATAGACAGTCTGTATATAAGTATATAAATCTGTAATTTATACACATCATTTCTTTGAGATATTTCCTGTCTTATTTCAGCTCAATATTACCAGCTTGGGAGTACTAGGTGAGCTTGTCAATCAGGTAGGCGGACCAGCATTCGCTTTCTTGCTGAATCATAATCCTGCTAAAGATGTTCTGGGTGATGCCTTGCTATATAAATTAAATCGAGACTGGATGAGTAAACCCGAAAGACTTGCCACACTTATAGCGAAATGCGAGGAATAAAGATACCCTTTTTGTTTAACTTACAATTGTGCATGTATTGATGTTATTAAGTTTTGTTTAATTTACTAATTACAGTTAAGGCTCAAGTTGCAATTCTTATTCCATACATCTTGTGGCCTAAATTCCAAGATGATTTTCTAATTTTGAATAAATAAAAAGAAATTTTTTATTAGAATAGTATCCTTAATTTCTCTGCTCTTATTCTATCATTACTTTGTGAAACGTGTATATTTTTTTCTAATTTGACGCTCTCAAACTAGTTACTCTTTGTCTAGAAAGTTTGACAAAAATGTCAGTTTTAATACGTTTTTTTGTACTATACTCTAATAGCCCTTATTGATAGATATTCCTTCAAAATCATTTTAAATTTCAAATAGTTTTAAATATCACGAATATATTCTAAACCTGCTTTGTCTAGAGTAGATTTTAATAGAGGATTTTAAGACAAGACGAATTCCCAAGCTATGGGCTGAGTCTCAACAGATCGCAGCGTGGAAACTACTCTACCGAGCACAACACCCTGCCAGGTACCTAAGTCGTCTACAGACAATTCCGAGTTCCAACATCGAAACGTTTGTGCGACCCACCATCGGCCGTCAACAAGTGTGAGATCAGGTCGGGACGGCAAGGATCGATCCCACAGCCGACCGTCGATCTCGACGGCGAATGGGCTAGTGTGACGATCGCGTCGAACCGCAACAGCCTAGTAAAGTCACATTGTTTTAAGCCTTTCGACTCTCAGAACTCTAAGAGATATCGTTGCTACCTTCGACTAGAAAGGATACGACCTTAGAGGCGTCCAGGAAGAATCCCATGGATGGCAGCTTCGCACCATCACCCACTTGAACGAGTGCGTGAACCAAATATCCTAACCTGCGGTTCCTCTCGTACTGAGCAGGATTACTATCGCAACGATGAGTCATCAGTAGGGTAAAACTAACCTGTCTCACGACGCACAGTGGGACCGAATTCATTTCTAGCCGTACAAAAGTGCAAAAAACAATTGACGTCAAACAAAACAAAACTTGTCTTGACGTGCTCGTTAGAGGTAGCTAGGTTTATTGTATACACGACGCGTCGCTGGTAAGTAGATTCAGAGTGTAAGGTGCAGTGTAAGTTGCATGTTATTTGCGTACGAAATTTTCGTAATAAGTGGCACCTCTGAACGTTTGATATTATCAACATAGCGTAGTTGACTATCAGCTAGAGGGTTGTTTTTTTTTTTAATAGTAAGGTGAGTGTATGTAGCCTACATTCACATTTCCCAAATTAGGATTGTCTGTTGAATAATAAAGTATAATCAATTGTCGACTGAAAAATTTAGTTATACTTATGTTAAATAGGACCGTAAAAAAAAGAGGGGGCGAGGGGATATCTCTCTATTTTATTTTTCTTTTCTGCACAGTGGTTACTTATGATTGCTTAATAGCTGATGTGCCAAGTTGCGCCATAACTAATGTTTTTAAACATGAAATTTGACACATACCCGCCCATATGCTCTATCGATTAAAATAATTATTTTTTTCGTTTAACTCGTCCTAACACAGGCAAATTGCGATGCGCAGTGAGTTTCCCCGAGTACTAAGGATGCGCAGTGGGTTCCCTCGAGTACTATGAATGTGCAGTGGATTTCCCCGAGCACCATGGATGCGCAGTGGGTTTCCTCGAGTACTACGGATGCGCAGTGGATTGCCTCGAGTACAATGGATGCGCAGTGGGTTTCCTCGTGTGCAATTAATGAGATATGGGTTTCCTTAAATGCAATGGATGTGCAGTGGGTTAGTATCTCAATGTTCTTAATTCCACACAGACGAAGTTCCACGCGAAGGAAGTTCCACGCGGACGAAGTCGCGGGCATCAGCTAATATTGTAATATAAATATTTTACATTTAATAAATTAAATTATTTATAAAATGTGGTTTTATTTCCTAATACCTCGACATGATGATCATGAGTGAGACAGGTGAGACATCTTGAACAGCTGTAACAGGTTCGCGGACCTGTTACACCTGTTCGGGCTGTTCAAGATGTCTAGCTCTTTATATATACATATACATATACGTATATTGTGTGTGATGAGCTCGAACAGCTCGAACAAGTGTAACGGGTGTAACAGGTCCGCGGACCTGTTACTCCCTTACACCTGTTCGAGCTGTCCAAGATGTCTAGCTCTTTATATATACATTGATTCCCGCGACTGTGTCCGCGTGGAACTTCGTCCGCGTGGAATTAAGAACATTGAGATACTAACCCACTGCACATCCATTGCATTTAAGGAAACCCACTCCCCATCTATTGCACAAGAGGAAACCCACTGTGCATCCATTGTACTCGAAAAAACTCACTGCGCATCCATAGTGCCCGAGTAAATCCACTGCACATCCATAGTACCCGAAGAAACCCACTGCGCATCCATTTTGCTCGGGGAAACCCACTGCGCATTAATAGTACTCGAGGAAACCTACTGCGCATTCATAGTACTCGAGGAAACCCACTGCGCATCCTTAGTACTCGGGGAAACTCACTGCGCATCGCAATTTGTCTATTTTTGTGTTAGAGCGAGTTAAACGAAAAAAATAATTATTTTAATCGACAATAGAACCCATGAGCGGGTAATGGTCAAATTTCATGCTTAAAAACATCCCTCTCTCTGTCCTCCGTTCGTGGTAGGGGCTGGGGGGTCTCTTTTTGAACCGTTGAATACGTGTCTCCTTATTTCCTCAGAAGAGCTCGTCACTGGACTTACGCGATTTCAGAGATACGGATACACTTTAGACCATCTACCACCCCCGGTCTTACCCCTTCAAAAAGTGAAAATCGAAATTTCGTCTCATTCGTGTCTAATAGATTCAAGTAAAGATTATTTCTGCCAAATTTCACGCTTCTAGGTCTGACCATTTCCGAAAAGTTTAAAAAACACTCCTCCCCGTTTACCCTTTCGGGGGGTCTCTTTTTGAAAATCCGTCGAATACGTGTCTTCTTATTTTCTCAGAAGAGTTCATCATCGCTCGAATAATCACGTTTATGACTTACGCAATTTCAAAAATACGCGTGCGCTTTAAACCATCTACTACCCTCGTTTTCACCCCTTCAAAAAGTGAAAATCGAAATTTCGTCTTACACGTATCTAAGAGATTTCAACAAAAAATATTTCTGCCAAATTTCACGCATTTAGATCTAACAGTTTCTGAAAAAGTCTAAAATTTCAAGCCCCTTTTTTACCCCCTTGGAGGTCGAATTTCGAAAAATCCCTTCTTAGTAGATGCCTATGCCACTCGAGGAACCTCTATGCAAAATTTTAAGATTCTAGACTCAGCGGTTTGAGCTGTGTGTTGATAGATGGGTCAGTCAGTCAGGGTATTCTTAATAATAAAAGCGACATTACTCAGTTTGGTTTTATTTATTTTTGGGGCATTTTACTACACTCAGTGATACTATTTAATGTACTTGGCTCTCTACAGTCAACAACAACATTGATTTTATTTTTTTCAATAATATGTATTCACTAGAGGTTATCATTACGTAAAAACTAATTTTGACCAGATAAAAGTTGAATTGGTCCCACTATACGACGGTCTAAACCCAGCTCACGTTTCCTATTGGCATTCCCTATTAACTGTAATATTGTAGAATGCTAGTTGACTACAAACAATATACGTATTTAACTTGGAATCAAGTAGAGCATAAAGTAATTTGGTAGAACCAGATAACATAATATAATTACTAAACATGAAACTTTCCGTCAAAGTTATCTGGAGATGAAACTTTAAACAAACTGTTTTTTATTTAGAACCATTTTATTTCTTTGACGCCGTGTGCTCAATGGTTCTGTTACATTATTTATCCTATTGTGAAACTCCTCATGTGTATTAACTGACACAGTAATAGATCTCCGCATTGTTGCACGGCCACGCTCTATGTAGATCAGAAAATCATATACATAAGGCATTAACATTAATGGGCTTAATTCTGAACCCTGATGAGCTCCAATATCAAATGTATCAGCCTGGTCATTTTACCGTTTCTTTAATGATCTATTTTCCATATAGGAGATTAGTCACAATCTAATCTTAAACTCAATGCCAACCCCAGATAATTTACTGTTTAACATCTATTTTTGACAGTATGAAATGCTTTGGGAAGATCAAACAACAATGAAACAATATACTCTCATCCAAGAATGGAGATGATAGTAAACCATCTCAGTTGATTTGTCCAACTTAAACCCATGCTGCGAGACTGTCTCTTATTATTTTCAATATAACTCGACATTCTGTTGCTCACTTGCTCGGATATTTTAGAGAGCACACATAAGACGGAAATTTGTCTATTGTTATCTAAGTCAGTAAGGTCGCCTTTTATATGTAAAGGAATGACTTGTCAATTTTAGACTGTCTGGAAAAATACCACCGTCTATGGCTCCAAAAGGGGGAACCCTAGCAAAAAAAAATTACAGATGATTTTAGTGTTATTTTAACCCAAACTATACGCTCCTAAGGTATTGCTTGATATTTCTAGGACACCCTGTATATGCTACCGGAGGTGCTTTTTAGTTTTCAATACATATTCTTTAAGTATGCGTTTAAGTTGTATGATGCATGGCCCTACCGTTTTATGATACCGTTTCGATTATAACGAGCATAAGCTTCTGGTACTTATCGTAAGTCTAAGAACGTAACAGTTTTGGTTAGATTTATGAATGTTCTTCGTTACTTTTAACATTTAATGTATTAGTTCGATTTTATTTCCTTTCTGTCGAATAAATTGCACTAGAGCAATTTTCAGTTGGGCGGAAATGCACCTTGCTTATTAGAAGTGCATAAAAACACTGGAATAAATTCTAGGCCACACATATTAAGTTCAATAGCAGAGTACCATCGGGACGTGTGGATTTATCGATTGCAGAGTTCTTGAAAACCTCGCCTCTTATTACGTTATCGGAAAATATAATAACATATTTAATATTCACATATTTATCTCCATATTTCCAACGTGATAAAATATGGTGTATTCAATTACTATGGTGCACCTGCCCTAACTGGAAATTTGTAGTTTCGAGTTAAAGATGAGCATTTCTTATTTAATGCAGCCATTAAAGTTTTTCATGCAGACTACAGCTGGCTTCTGCTGAATCCAGTCACGTTCAAATCCAATATATATGCTGGGTCTTACATAAACAAGGCACACATTTAGGCGGTGATGAAGAGAAAATAACTAAATAGTACAGGGAAAGATTTAAAAAAAATGACTGTAACTCGAAAAAAATTTGTGCAGACTTTAAACTTTGGTAATAAGTTTAAAATAGGCCATAGTTCACGGAACAAAAAATTTTAGGAGTTTTATGGATCCGCGGGAACCTATGGGGGGAAAAAGGGGTACTTTTTACCATTTCCTCAGGAAATACGGCATTTACAAAAAAATAGTTCAAATAAAAGTTGTTCATGGCAAAATTATCTTTAGTTTGGTATTTTTAAATTAATGTTTTAGCAATAATTAACCGAAATACGGCCATTTTTCTATGGGGGGATAGCGGATGGAATTTTTTTCTAAAACAAGTGTTTTAAAGGGACAAAATAAATTATCTAGGTGATGCTATAATTAACGAAAAAAAATATTGAAAGGAAAATTAATTACTGAGCAATTACAATAACAAAATGCCGACATTTTGTTAACAAAAATGTGAAAACGCACATTGAATCAGCCATAACTTCTTTATTCTTTGTAATGTAGAAACAAACAAAAAAATCATTTTAAAGATTGATTAATTACCTTTAATTTTGTTTCTAAGAACTTTTGATGGAAGTGTCACAGTTTCTAAAATATTCAACATTTTAAACAAAATACTTTATCCTAAAAACGTTCGGAATTAAATACCTCCGAAACAATCAACCCTACACAAATATATAAACAAAATAAATTTATTCTCAGTTTACATGCTTCATTTTTGATGTCCACCATATTTTCTCTTAAACTAATATTTATTGAGATATTTGCAAAGAAAAAAGAATGTTACATTTTCTCTAAAATCCCTGTACATATTAAAACGCAATTTTTTTTATAAAGCAAGCGCTTTAAGCCGATGAAAAAATTTGAGCGTCTAGGTCACACCATATATTAAGGAAAAACAGTATATGGGAATATATTTTTTTAATTACTAACTACTTACATTAACAAAATTTTTTATTTAAAAAAAATTTGAAAAAGTACTTTGTTTCTGTCATAATTTCTTTGTTTTTTATGCTATAAAAATAGGGAAAAAATTATTTGTAAGCCTAATTAATAGTTTTTCATTTTGGTTATTAGCGTTTTTGACCTGTGCCATAGTTTCTGAGATATTTAATATTTAAACTAAATACTTCAGCCTAAAGACGGTCATATGCCATTTATAACATTGAATTTCTCCGAAACTATCAATCGTACACAAATATATATAAAAACCGTTGCCCAAGGAATCACTACTTCCACATCCAGATTTTTTATCCAAGTCACTCACAACGAAAAAATTTTGTATGTGGAAATAATTGTTTATGGAACTTTAATAATATAATATTTGAAATCCTCTAGCTCAAAAACCCATAAAACGATACCCCACATCGGTAGCGAGGTGGGAGTGATGACAGGGGGTGGCAGTGGGGGTGGATGAAGTAAAAAAACATTTTGAGGTTTGTGGTTCTTGTACATACACTAAATCACAATTTTTTTTCATCCCCTTTAATAATGGGGTGGGGGTGGCTAATGCCAAATTTTTTTTTTTAGACCTTAGCTTCTCTTGTATATACTAAATACCAATTTTATGGACTCTTACCTGCTTGATTTACCTATTTTCCTCAAATTTATCCCAATTTACCCCCCACCCTTCGACGGAACAAGATGAAAATATAATCTACTTCTAGATCTCGTTAAAGTACATAAGTGTACCAAATTTCAAGTCAAAATCTCAAACGGTTTCAGAGTAAACGTGCGCACAAAAAAAGTTACAGACCGACACACCAACAGACCGACAGACAGAATTTTTTTTTCGCTCAAGATTCTAAGCCTATTTGAACAATAAAAATTTTTAAAAATTTTTTCGTCGTTACTATACTTCCACTGGAAGTGGAAGTAAAAACAAATTCATTCTCACTCATTTTTATAAACGTTCGGACACCACCTTTAGACTTCCAGATCTCTACATTAACTCTACAAAAATTAGAAAAAAACGAAATTCATCCTTAATTTAGTAGCTTTGTCTCTAGCATCTTTTTGCTCAATGTAATACCTCTCGAATTATTTGAAAAAACGTACTTGAAATACCACTTTTTCAAGCTAAAATCCTTAATTTTCTAGTAGTTATTATTAAATTAACTTAAATCTATCAATTTATATGAAAAGTTTCATAGAACCTTTTCTTCTTAAAATATAATTATCTCTAACTTTTATTTGAACTGTTTTTTTTTCTAAATTTAATATTTCCCGAGAAAATAAAAAAAAATCGATTTTTTATTTAAAAATACCCCGTTTCACCCCCCCTATAGGCTCCCGCGGATCCGTAAAATTCCTAAACTTTTTTGTTTCATGAACTTTGGCCTATTTTGAACCTATAATCGAAGTTTAAGGTCTGAACAAATTTCTTTCGAGTTAAAGTAAAGTTTTCCTGTACTAAAAACACATAAAGTTAGATAGGTAGACAGAAAGATAATATGTTTATTTAGCTAATGGCTATACAATAAGGGCTGATCTAGATCTTAAGCTTGGGGGTAACATAACAAACACATGTAAAAAATATAAAGGGTGAGTTAGTAGTGTGTGAACGGTCAATATCTCTTCAACCGTTTGAAGTTTGAAACAATATATTAAAAAGAGGTTGTGGGGGATCAAGAGTGACTTATTCTAAGATTATATTAAAATATACAGGGTATTTCATACAGAGGTGACAAGCGAAAATTACACGGAAAAAATAATAAGTTTTATATAAAACAGATACTTTTGTTTCAAGAAATAATAAGTTTGAAATAGCTCTTTATTTCTTGAAACAAAAGTATTTGTTTTATATCAAGAATTTCATTTGTTTGTGTATTGTTACATATTTTTACTCCCAGAGGCATCTGTGGGAATTCCCTCTAAGTTCCATGTATAAGTAACAGAAAACAATTAAGTTAGTTAGTTAGCTTGGAAATCGTCCCAGAGATGGCGCGCGTGGTGTCATAATCCAGAATAATTGATGAGTGTTGAGAAATGTGAAACAAGAATTTTTGTCAAGATCTCTGGCGGACCCCCGCACTTTAATAATTGATGAGCGGGGGGGAAAATATGAAAAAAAAAATTGTTGTCAATATCTCTGACGGGCCCCCGCTACGTGCTTCTCGGAAGCCCGGGCCCCTAAACTAAGTACCCAATTTAGCCCCCCCCCCATATAGGGGGCCTGAGTTGAACCAAACTTTACAGAGGGTTCTTCACGATGATTCAAACTATTACATTTTTAAACTGTCACTAAGTGACTACTTGTTTTGATTTTTTTTCGTTTGAAATCGTTGAAGAAAAGTAGTGACTATGAGATATCAGATCAGTATGTAGGTAATTGATTGCCGAAAGTTTTTAAATAGGGAAGGAATCCCTGAGAGACCTAAGGAATCACTAATTTCACATCCAGATTTTATATCCAAGTCTATTCGATGAAAAACTTGATACTATATTTATATTGCACTTTGTGCATTGTCTATTTCTAAAACCCGCAAAAAGATGTAACAGAAGGTCAAACTGGACTTGATGATATCATTTTGCTCCATAAAAACTGTTAATCGATGAAAGCTGTAGCTCGTGCATTCACTAAATCTCAATTTTATGGACTCTTACTTGCTTGCTTTACATATTTATCCTTTTCACCCCCAACCTTTCAACCGAATAAGATCAAAATAAGATATAGTGCCAGATCTCGTTATAAAAAATTTCATGTCAATATCATAAACGGTTCCAAAGTAATAGTGTGCACAAAAAAGTTTCAGGCAGACAGACAGACAGGCAGGATCTTTTTCTCAAACTTAAGATATCGACGTCTTATGGGATTCTAAGCCCATTTGAAGACAAAGAAGTTAAAATTATTTTTAAAAGTAACTATACACATCACTACGTGGATGTGGAAATAATATAGAGAGGCAAGCCTAAAAATGACCGTTTTTCTCTACTTTTCAAGCCGCTTTGGCGAGCCTTCTTACTTAACTATTAAAAAAAAAGGAGGAAATCTCTACAAACATTGAAAAAATCAATGGAAGCTCTACGTCGTATGTATGATTTTTTGCGGTAGTTTGGGTCAATTTCCAACACTTTTATCATTTTGGTGGTGTTAAAAGCAACATTTTTGTTGGTCTTCCACATCCAGTGGAAGTATAGTGCCGACAAAAAAATGTTTATTGTTCAAGTAGGCTTAGAATGTCATGAATCGTCAAGATTTTAAGTTTGAGCAAACAAAAATTTCTGTCTGTTGACTTCAAATTTGGTACACATATGTACTTTAACGAGATCTGGAACAAGATTATATTTTCATCTTGTTCCATCGAAGGGTTGGTAAATTTGGGGTAAATAGGTAAATCAAGCAGGTAAGAATCCATAAAATTGGTGTTTAGTGTATACAAGAGAAGCTAAGGTCTCAAAAAAAATTTTGGCATTAGCCACCCCCATTACCACCCCCACCTCATTATTAAAGGGGATGAAAAAAAATGTGATTTAGTGTGTGTACGAGAACCAGAAACCTCAAAATATTTTTTTACTTCATCCACCCCCACTACCAGCTCCCTATCACCACCCCCACCCCACTACCGATGGGTTTATGGGTTTTTGGGGTAGAGGATTTCAAATATTATATTATTAAAGTTCCATAAACAGTTATTTCCACATACAAAGTTTTTTCGTTGTGAGTGACTTGGATAGAAAATGGATCTGGATGTGGAAGTAGTGATTCCTTGGGCAGCGGTTTTTAAATTAGAATTTAAATAGCTACCCTTTTTGGGGGTGAATAAATCCATCGATTTCGAAAAAGTAGTTTTTAATATTTGACAGCGAGGAATTAAAAAAAAATTCTTTAATAATTGTTTATTTAAAAATTGTTATAAACAATTCGTAACAAATCTATTTTACAAAAATGTGTTTTCAGCACTTGGTGGGGTTTAAAAATACAAATTCAGACCCCTCATTTTTGTTCTACTGTTTTTTTAATATAATTTCTCGTGCTCCTTTTGATGGTGACTTTAAAAAATTGTAATCTTTCATTTTCATTATTTTTTAAATAAACAAATTGTTATACACAATATGTCGAAGTTAAAATATTTTTTATTTAATTAGCATTTTTCTGACAATGGCAATATAACATTTAAATTACACAAAATTTATAATAATTTATAATCATTTTTTTTTTTTTTAGAAGCTTGTAACTCTATTAAAAGCCATAATATAAAAAAACTTTCAATGAAAATTTATTCATTATTTTTACAATTAATTATTTTTCATTTATTTGCTTTTATCGTGACTAGAGAATATTATTTAGGTATTATGCAAATCACAACCGACACACTTTTTTTATTATGAAAATACCTACTTTCTGTATATTGTTGCCCTAATCTGGGCACGCTAATATACTAGTTAGGTAAATACTTTAAAACACACATTATTGGAGAATCTAGCTAATATTGACGAAGTATTGAATTACATGAGAGGATTCTTGGCATTTTAAAGCAAAAAATATATTGAAAATACTTAAATCATTTATTCAAATTTAGTCATTCACACTTTTTTATTTAATATGAAATTGTCTACTTTCTGTATATTGGTACCTTAATCGGGCCACGCTAATATACTACAATACCAATACAGGGTGTCCCGAAACTCCCGCCTTCCCCTTTAGGTGCTAATTCTCCATGCAAAAATAGTAAGAAAAGTTCCTATAAACATGTGTCCGGAAATGCTTCCTAAGGGAGCTACGGCCCTCTAAGAATGTCGCAAAAATAGAGGTTTTTACTAATTATCTCGGAAATGATTTGGGACAACTTTATGAAACTTGGTTAACTTTTTTCGATTATTAAAGGTTATTGTTTTACAGTATTAGCCAAAATTAATTTTATCCAGGGGCGGAGAAACGAGGGGTCGGTGTTTTTTGTTCCTACATATTAATTTTTCCATTTGACATTTTTAGTATTTTAATCCCTGATTATGATTCCCCGGTTAATTCTGCATAAAAAAAGGGCCTCTTTACAATTAGCCATATGGCAAGCCGTTTTCGAGTAAAAGCGGTCTAAACGAAATATTGCGTATTCGTTTGCTAAATGCGCATTATTTATTTTTCAAAGTAGGCATAAAACAATAACCTTTATTAATCGAAAAAAGTTAACCAAGTTTCATAAAGTTGTCCCAAATCATTTCCGAGATAATTAGTAAAAAACATTTTTGCGCCATCCTTAGAGGTCCGTAGCTCCCTTAGGAAGCATTTTCGGACACATGTTTATAGGAACTTTTCTCACTATCTTTGCATGGAGAATTAGCACCTAAAGGGAAAGGCGGGAGTTTCGGGACACCCTGTATACAGAAAGTAGATAATTTCATATTAAATAAAAAAGTGTGAGTGACTAAATTTGAATAAATGATTTAAGTATTTTCAATATATAAAAAATATAATGCTAAAAATCCTATCATGTAATTCAATACTTCGTCAGTATTAGCTAGAAGAGTAGTTGTTTTGATTGATTCTCCAATAATGAGTGTTTTAAAGGATTTACTTAACTAGTATATTATCGTGCCCAGATTAGAGCAACAATATACAGAAAGTAGGTATTTTCATAATAAATAAAAAAGTTGTGATTTGCATAATACCTAAATAATATTATGTAATTATTCACTATTTCTTCCTAAGACGTAAGTTAATATAATCAAAAGTACTTACATGAAAAAAAATGGACGACATTCCTCAATAGATATTTAAAATAAGATTTAGTCATAGTATCATTATGCACTTCCCCTATTTCCGAAAGTAATATTTACTAGTCTATACGTCTTTGAAAACAGATGCAATTTTTAACTCACTAAAATTCCCAGAAATATCCTCACTTCTGTGCAAGAATGTTTCTTTATTTATTAAACCAATTGAAGGTGACAAGAAAGAATACATAAAAGAAGTAAACTGTAACATTGCTTAACAACACAAGCGAAACAAGTTGCCACAGGAGCAAAAGGAGTTCACACAATACATTGTGTGTCGTAAATTCCAAATAATTTCATTTTCTTCAAATACAACTAGCTTTTCTAAATGTAAAGGAATTTAATTCAATTTCTCGTATATTCGAAAAGAGAAGAAAAACGAGTTCGCCCAATATACTGGATGTGACTATCATTAGTGTAAACATTGTTTAAAATCATTTTGCTGGCAATTGCTGGCGGAATTAAAAGAAGAATCTGAAATTGTTAGTAATAAATTCGCCTCAACAGCAATATTAATAAACGCGCACGAGCTAATAGTTGAGTCAAATTAGGATTTTAATGTGAATTGTCTGGTCACGGCAGTTTTTCTGTTTTAACGTATTCAGGGGGTCAACTTTAGTTCACAGTTCAGTTTTGCCGTTTCTGTGAGGTCGGCGTATTGTTTATTTAAACAATTTAATTTTTTAGACCGTGTCTTCCATCGGATTTCTTTGAATATCTCGAAATCTATAAGTCCTATGGAAAACAATAAAAGGAAGGAAAATGTTCGTTTTGAGCTGTACAATAATAGTACATAAACTATAATTCATTCCAATTATTATTTTTAAAAAAATTAAACATTGCAAAATTATGCGTGTTTAAACAAATCACTGTTCCTTCAAAAGTAATGGATAATATTCAATGAAATTATGGAAAAATATAAAATAAAAATATTATAAAATACAATCGCCACTTAAAATTTCAAATCAAAATGATTATTGCTAAAGTGGCTCAAATATACAATTGTTGCTAAAACTTTGCATCCTTCTGAAATCCTGCCATCATGGCCAAGAAATGTGTACGACGGCTCAAATTGAAGCATTCTATAAGTACTTTAAGATCACGGAGAAAAATATATATTTTTTAATTTAAACCCGTTTTATTGCAGTTGTTTATAGTTTTCGAAATTTTAGTTATAAACAATATTGTTATGAGTTTAGCGGCCCAAGGGACGATAAATATTACTTCCGGTCATATTTTTAGGGTTAATATGATACATTCTCAAATATGCTAGACGAAAAACCTCATAACAACACGATTTTGTAGTTTTTCACAATCTAGACACCTTTGACTGTCATTTACATAGTTTGACGTTTCACATAATTTTTCATTGAACGTCAGTTAAAACCAAAGTTTGGAATCAAAACAGACAAGAGGTTTTTGTTTTCTTTTTTTCTTTGTTGTTTTACGTTAAGCGAAAAACAGTTGTATATCACACATACAGAAAACGCATTAGCAGCCCTTAGCAAGGGCAATATACTAATTCTATGATGATTACTAAATTTTTTTTCCCGGCTATAATGTACCTATTTGATTAAATAGGTGTAATAATGGCAGACTGTATCCCCTTTTTTTAAAGGGCTCATACACTCTGCCTCCAGTTAAAAATGCTGTTTAATATATTATATGTAATATGTTTGGTTAGAGAATATTATTTAGGTATTAAGCAAATCACAACTTATACACTTTTTTATTTATTATGAAATTTCCTACTTTCTGTATATTGTTGCCCTAATCTGGGCATGCTAATATACTAGTTAGGTAAATACTTTAAAACACTCATTATTGGAGAACCAATCAAAACTACTACTCTTCTAGCTAATACTGACGAAGTATTGAATTACATGATATGATTATTAGCATTTTAAAGCAAAAAACATATTGAAAATACTTAAATAATTTATTTAAATTCAGTCATTCATACATTTTTATTAAATATAGAGTTGAAACAGAATGTAAGGTTCAATAATTGTTGTGAATGACTGAATTTCAATGAACGATTCAAGTATTTTCAATACATTTTTTTGTATTAAAATGCTAGGAATCCTATCATGTAATTCAATACTTCGTCAGTATTAACTAGAAGAGTAGTTGTTTTGATTGGTTCTCAAATGATGCGTGTTTTGAAGTGTTTTCCTAAGTAGTATATTAGCGTGACCAGATTAAGGTACATACAGAAAGTAGATAAAAACATAAACACAAACATAAGCACACCACATATAGTAGACAACCCCCAAATCCAAAGCTAAGGCTGTCCGGAAGGGAGTTGCACATTTGGAAAAACGCAGACATACATCCATACCCACCAGTGTTGTCAGCACCGGGGCTAGGGCTCGAACCCAGAACGAGATAGACAGTCGGCATATTCACCACTCAATACGCCTTAACCAACTGAGCTACCGCGCCGGTAGCAGCGGGTTAATTGACGATACCTCAGGACTCAGACAGTTTATTAGTTTTATTTTAATTTGACCAATATTTAAGTAAGGTGCGATGTACTGATGTCTGTTTAGTAATATCAATCGATGTTACCGTGTACGCCATCAAAAACTGCAATTAGAAAACAAAATGATTTTCTCCGCTTCAGTAAGAAATGCTTGTTGAGACGTATGCCTTCAGTACTTACGACAATCGTTCGGTTAAATGTCAGTACTCTAGCTAGGAATCGAACCCGGGGCCCCTTGGTCTCAAGCCCAAACTTTAGGTATTTTCTGTGATATAAGTAGCACATTATGTTGTATATGAGATTAAAAACGGATTTCCGTATTTATAAATTTATAACTGGATAGTTAAATTTGCTATTAACAAAATGTTTTTACACAAAATTTATATATGTTAACTGATAAATGTACGTGATTCAATTTTACACAACAATTATTATTTATCGACTATTAATTATTGCATCAAATCAACTAGATTAGAATGTTTGATGTACAATGTACATTATACTACCAATAACAATAACTCATTCATATAAGCTTGATTTTAGTTTTGTTCATTAATAATTTCGCAACAAACTTTTCGAAAACATTAGTTCAACTAGAAATGTAATTAATAGACGTAATTATGTGTTTTGTTTATTAGGTAATTTACATGAATGCGCAAAGTCATTAAAGACTATGGGTAATTAACTTGTTATATTTTGTTGCAGAATATATTACCTATTTGCAAATGTCATAATCAGCAAAAGGTGTTTAAAAAATGCTCAGGTTAGATAACGGGTACAAAAATTTTATTCATGAAATATACATAGGTACTACTAGGGTGAATGGCTCTTATACCACCGTAAATTCGTAGTTTAGGAAAAAAATCTGTAAAATAAAACTCCCGTTTCAATATCCCCTTAATTTATTAAATAATTTACACAACTTTTTATCATAAATAGTACTAAATACCATCATAAATCTAAAACTAAAATAATATTAACACTATTCTAAAGCTTGTGACGTTTGCTTTTTGACATTTGGGAAACTAGATTTATAATCCCTTAAAACTTGGAGTAAAAACTGTCTTTGGTCTTCATTGTAGTCACCAATAACTTTGACACCCCTTTCAGCTGCATCATTTATAGCCTTAAGTCTATTTACAATGACACAAAACGGTGTTTATAAGACTCATTTTTAATCCAAGTTGCTGGATCATTTTCTAATAATTCTGTAGGCAAGTTTAATTTTTCAAAAAACTGTTTACTGTTCTCGCATACGAAGTCCTGGACTTGTTTTTAATGTCGTTAATGCCATGAATCATAAGTCGTTTAATACCTTCCTCATTTGCTTTTTTTTCATAGCTCTCTTGGTGATAACCGATATATCGTCATCAAATAAAGATACCAAAATTCATTGGATTTAGGTATCTCAAATGATTCAGTATTTTAAAACTTGCTGCTACAAATATTTTCTGTCAATATTATTATTATTAACGAGTCCTTTACAAAATTGTCAGGAACAATATTTTTAGACGATTATTTCACTCATTAACGTGACAACCAATGAATGCCCGTTTTTTGACAACCAATCAAATGTCATTATTAGTGGTAAGCTAACCTAGATCGGTTTTTGACAGTACCAACGTGATAATATTTTGGCATATGTCACGTTTTATCTATAAATGTCGTCCTTAGTTTAATGCTGATTGTTAAACTAACTTGTAAATTGTAGTATTGTATTATATACCTCGTAATATAATAATATAAACATAACACAAACACACCATATAAGTAGACAACTCCCAGTTTCAAAACCAAGGCTCTCTGGAATATACAGGTCAGGGGTACGTTAAATACAGCTTTCAGTGGCTCACAATAACGTAATTACAAAATAATTGTCACAACTAAAATACTAAATCAAATGCCTAACAAGCAGGCAAATCAATTATCTGAATATTGATAAATGATCGTAACTGCCAAATAACAAAGCACTGGGTAGATAGCTTGCTAACTACATGGTCTATGTGATTTCCCCAATTCAGTAGAGGATCTATATATACACCGAGGAATCTAACATTACTGCTTTGGGTTATGGTGTGATTATCAAATTTAACGAGTAAACTGTAATCAATTTTCCTGGTTGAAAATAATAAGAAGTCAGTTTTAAAAACTACTTAGAGCTAAACACATAGACGTACAATAATTATGCATATTTTTGACAATTGCGTTGTCTTTACAGCTTAACTCCTCATTATAGTTAGAATGAATAGCAACGGTGGTACCGTCTGCGAAAAGTGATACGAATACTTTCCCTAAATTACATCCAATATTGTTTATGAAAATGAACAATAATGGACCCAGAATGCTTCCCTGCGGCACGCCTGTGGAAATTGTAAGAGGACTAGATATTGATACTTTATCAGAACCTTTTATTGCAACAAACTGTGTTCTCCCATTTAGATATGACTCTACCCAACTCAGGGCTGGATCAAGAATGCTACAATGTTCAAGTGTATCTAATATTAACTTATGGTCAATGGTGTCGAAAGCACGGCTTAGATCAAAGAATAAACAGGCAGTTTTTGATTTTGCTTCGAAATTAGCCAAGACGTAATTATAAAGTGACAGTACAGCATCTTTTGTTGATAGAGTTTTGGAGAAGCCAAACGCCAAACTGATAAGGAGATATCAAGTTTTGCTTCGTTATAAAATCCGACAGTCTCAGATGATATTATTTTTCAAATACTTTAGAAAAAGCCGAAAGAAGTGCTGTAATTAGAAATAAGAGATTTGTCTTTTTTATGTATTGGTATAATCAATGATTCTTTTAGAACAGAAGGAAAAGTGCCCTCTATAAGAGACAAATTTATAATGTATGTCAGTGGTTTGACGATAACTTCTGCTACTTTTAGTAATAGAGAACAAGGTACCTCGTCCTCCCCGGATGAATTTTTTCTAGAGACAGATCTTATAATCGTAAGCATTTCAGTTGTTCAGTTGCGGTTAATGTTGCAGTTTTAGATTTGTTATTTAAATATAAAAATTGAAGTTTGTTATAACATCTTTTAGCATGTTTAATTTTGTTGCCATGATGTAGATCTGTAACCAGTGATGATGACTAGAATTTCACAGACTGGATGTAAAATTACACCTCTGTTGTCTATAAATTCACACGAGGGATAGTAAATTTGCACTCAGTGTGGATAAATTATATATACGTTTTATAATATACGTAACCATAACCATTACCATTTATATAGTTGAGATTTTTGATGATTTTATCCATTTTTTGAGGTTAGAAAACATGCAAACATAGAACAATTCTAATGTCATATTCATATTCTACGGCCCAAAGTACATGGGGTTACCTAATTTCTAAATCCACCACCTTGCCTTACCAATCTTACAATTCAGATTTTTAATGATTTTGAGCCATTTTTTGAGGATAGAAAAAAATTGTGATTTGCTAGAACAATGTTGATGTTTTATTCGTTTTCTGTGGCTCAAAATACATGGGAATATCATGTTCTCATGTTTTGCACAATTTTTTTTCTTGTAAAGCTGGGTTTTTAATTTTGTCCTATACTCTCTCTCTCTCTCTCGCTCTTAATTTTTTGAAGTTTAAATATTTTTATGCATTCTGCCACCAATGGATTATCATAGATATCTTCATAAATTAAAATAACACCAATTTCTTGGTCAACTTGTATATACATTTTATTTAAATTTATTTATTTTAGTGCTTATGGAAAATAAAAAATAAGTTACCAAAAAGTTTAAACTTAAATTATTATATTGCCATTCTGTATAAAATACCCATCCATTCTACTAAAGAGGCGCATATAAAATAGTGAAGTTTCTATGCATAAGTGAATATCTATAAATTATTTCGAGAATACACTTGCAAGAAGTTGGTGAATACTAAGTAAAAAGGAAACCCCCTGGGGATCCATTCCATACCGCAACTTTATATTTTATTTCCGAAAGAATCGATTCTACTTTAAACTAGCATGAAGTGATATAAATAATACATATCAGATTTTCGCCTCGAGGTAAAAATTACCCACATATACAATTTCATATACCTCTTCTCTTTAAATTACTGCGCTGTCTCTAGTAATTTAACATTTTAAAGAAGGTATGTATGCAGCTGCTGGGAATGCAGATTACATTTGATGAGACTAAAGTCTGAGCAATAAGTGTAGACAGTAGACACATTGGCGTGCAAATTTTCAAGTTTCACAAATTCCACAATTTGTTCTGGACGGTAACCTGCACGAATGGATCCTACCTTGCATTTTATGCTCAAGCGTTGAAATTTGGTACACTTGTTCGTTAGACCCTACCCTTTGATATGAAACAATGTTGCCAAGGTCGGGTCCTCCGCGGGGGCCCTGTTATAGCATGGTTGCTTATCTTCAGGGGCAAATCCGCATTTTTCCTTGTTGTGGAGCTAAAAAGTGTCGTAGAGGGCTAAAATTTGGTACACATGCGGCATTTAGGATGTTTAAGCCCAGAGCCCACGGCCCTTTTTTCAAAATGGCGGGGGGGAAAGATCAGTTATGTTATAACCATATATTAGTGAAACTGGTTAGGTGAACGGAACTGAAATTGTTACCTCTGCAATTTAAACTGTATGACGTTAGTTTGGTGGAGGATGATAATTCGAAGGAGATTAATTGGGAACTGACTGTCAAAGCTGACAAGTATGTTGGATACTCGAAATTGGCTGAAAATTTAGATGAATTTGAGTGTCACTGGGCGTAAAAGTTTTGGCTCTGGATGAAGGTGCCGGACTTAACGAAACCTTTTTAGCTAGAGGAGCAAAATGGCATAAAACCTGCTACTTAAAATTCAGCAGCAGCAGACTTGAACGGGCAAAGAAAGGGCCAAGCACAGAAGCTGTTGACCGTGGCCTACGTAAGTGATTTCATCAGGCCACCGCATTACACTCGAATCAGCCTGTAACGTAACGAAAGGAGTCCTTCGATTTTACAAAGCTACTGCGGCTACGGGTGGATTTCGCGCGATTTTGCAAGATTAATACTTTATTATTTTATTTCTTCGTATAATTTGTTTAGTATGAAGTTGAGTATGGGTTAGTGCCAACTAATTAGGTTTCAATTTGTATTGAAGTCTAATGAAAAGTGAACTTAAATATTTAATGTGCCTAACACAGTAATAATTCAAACAAATGGAGAAAATGATTCAAGCTCCTAATACTTAATCACTAACAGTTATTGAAATTTGATCTTGATTTACTACTGTATTTTTATACTGTGAACATTATGAAAATGCCCTGAGTTAATCAATGTCAATTAAACGCAGGTAAGAATGCCCCGTCGATGTTGTATGCCAGGATGCAAATCAAATTACAATAAACAACTACATACTACTGTGTTTCGTTTTCCGTCGGACAAGAACCTGGCAAAAAAATGGTCTTACAGCATTCACCGAAAACATTTTATCCCGAATAAAAATTCAGTAATCTGCGTTAATCACTTTAGTAACGTCTGGTACTTCCATCTCCAGTTAAGTTTATTCTATAGATAGATCCCATGGAAACAATTATTGACACAATTGTATCCAAGCAAATTGTCTGGAGAATAGAGATGAAAGTACCGGGCCTAAGCAATTTTTAATTAATGAAGATTCTGTCAAAAGATGATGGAACTCTTTTAACACGTCCTCGAAAAATCCATAAACTTTGTGAAGATACTGTTTCTACAGTTTTTTATGAACAACGCAAATCCAGAGTTTGATATTTGAAAGATATGAAAATGACTTTCTAAACACAAAGTGCCAAAAATCTTCATTTATTGCTTTGGCTACAAATGAATTAGAAACGAAAAAAAAATTGGAAACGGAATATACAGAAACTTATAGAGTTGTGGTATGCAAAGACTGCAACTAATTCGTATTTGTTTGACATACTTTTCTAATATATTGTTGAAAAATTGTTCTAAAGTAAAAAAATAATCATATCCAGGGAAGAAAAAAAATGAGGCGTAATAAGAAAAAAAAGTTATTATTAAGAACGCCGACTTCTGGAATTTCTCCAATTTTTTTTTTGCATAGATGTGTTCACAGACGTTATAGTAATCGTGTCTGATAGTTGAAATGTTATGCTTATGCGGAAGTAGTAAGTAAGTATTATATTGCCCTAAATATTTTTATTTAGGGCAAGGACAATAAATTTTTTTTCAAAAATACCCTTATTGTAAGGGGTAGTTTTCCAAAATTAAACGCAACATTTCACCTAACAGAAACGATTACTATAACGTCTGTGAACACATTTATGCAAAAAAAAATTGGAGAAATTCCAGAAGTCGGTGTTCTTAACAATCACCGAAAAAAAAAACAAAAATACTAGCAATGAAGAGATTAAAATAAAGTCTGATAACAAAAGAAAAGTTAATAAGTTGCAATCTCTGTGACAGGAATTAAAGTTAAAATAAATATGCTGTACATACCTGTTATGTACCGATCTTTTAATATTTATAACAATAACTGTTGTGACTTATTATTAGAGAGGCATTTTTTTCTGTTACCCACAATTTATTGCTGTTAGAGTTTAAAAAAATAATTATTTTTTGTTTTGTTTTTAACTATTATTAAAAATGTTTTATAATATATTTTATTATTAATTATATAAAGTAAATCATTTTAAGCATATATTTACATTTTTTGTTGTATTCGTTCGTACAATTTTATTAGAAACATTCAAGAAAGCGTTAAGAGTTTCAGTATGTACCATAATGCTAGGACTCCGATGGCCGCCATTAAAATTGAATGCGGTGGCTTGATGAAATCATTTACGTAGGCCACGTGTTGACCCAACAACTATTTCGCCTGTCAAGACTCGCACTAGAAAAGAGTTCTTCTCCCCCGACTGTTGCTTATTCTGCGGCTTGCGGGTTGGGGCTCGAACCCAGAACGCAATAGACAGTCGCAGTCGGTCAGCGTATTCGTCATTCCTTAACCGACTGGGCTACCGTGCCGTTATGGTATTACTCATAAAAGTATAACAACTTACAGTTTACATATATGGTAGATTTTGTACCTGTTCATAGTTTTTATAGAATTTAGTAGTAGGTTTTCATTTATATAAGAGAGGTATCGATAAAATCCACTGTATGTTTATAAACAGATGTGCCGTGCCGTAGTTTTAATCATCACTGAAAACATAAACTATATAAGAAATAGATACAAATCTCCATAAAAGTGAAATTGGATAATATGTACAGAAAAATGGATCAAGCCTTCAGCCACTTCAATGGCTGCATAATGAATCGAAATGATTAATACGATTTAAAAAAGTACATAAAAATGCACGAAAGTATTAAGTAAATCAAGAATCCAAACCATAAATTTATTAAACGTGACACTTTTTTCAAATTCAAATGAAATTGAGATTATTTCTTAACCAAGCCCCCGAGTGTGATTAGATTTCGCACAGGTCATGCTCCTATTAAATCAAGTTAATCATATCCCAGATTACCTAAATGTGTTAAAAGATAATCATTCATAAGCCATTTAACCCAGACGCAAGGTACTGGCCCTTACTGGCCAGAAAATGCAAGATAGTCGAGAAATTTCAGGCGTGTTTCTCTGAATGACATATTACTGCGTGATATAACTAAGGACATAAAGTAAGCCTACCAAGTGCCCCAAACATTGCAACTGTCTTCATTAAATTATCGTGGTCTGCAATGACACTCTATCATTAACAGGCACACTATACTCAGGGTGACTCAGAGTAAAATTCAGTTTATAAAAAATCATAACAAAATTATTTAAATAGTTCAAAAAAATTTATTTTAAAATTAAGATACTACATACATGTGGATTTTATTTTTTAAACACTACGGTATCCAAATGTCATCTTGCCTACAGCACTCCTCCAACCTGGTTCTTAAATTTTGGAAAACACATCGACACATTTCAACAGGAATATTGGTAATGGCCTCCCCTTTAACTGGTTCGTATAGGCCGGGGGATTGATGTAAACAACACTCTTCAAGTATCCCCACAAAAAGAAATCCGGGGGCGTTAGGTCCGATAATCTTGGGGGAAGGGAATATCACCAAATCTGGAAATAAGCACGCTTGGAAACAATTCATGTAGACTGGTCATTGATGCTGCTGCTGTGTGTGCCGTGGCACCATCCTGTTGAAACCAGGTCCAATTGGAGTGGTATCCAGGAAGGTTCTGAAGAGTCAGAATAGAAAAAGTGTGAATGTTGAAATGTGTGAACGAGTTTTCTGAAATTGAAGGACGAGGTTGGAGGAGTGCTGTAGGTAAGATGGTCGACATTTATATAACGTATCCTAATTTTAAAATAACATTTTTTGAACAGTTTAAAGAACTTTGTTATGATTTTTAAAAACTGAATTTTACTCTGAGTCACCCCTTGTCATAGGGATCTTGCATAAAAATTGAATTTAGCAAATAATATTTATAAACGTATAGCTAAGCTAGTATCATTAAAAATCCGGTAGTTCACAAGAAAAAAATTAAATTTTCATATTAAATATAAGCTACTATCTATCTAAAACATCCAGTTGTATACTACCACACTGAGACAATTAGATGCTTTATTTTTTAATCTCATAAACAACATTCATCTAAATATAAAATTTTCTATAGAGACTGAAAATAAATTTCTTGGATTTAACATTAACACATGCCAAAAACAGAATTACGTTGTATATCTAATGAAAACCAACTTTTACGGACACCACTATATCACATGACTGGCATAGCCCTATTAGTCATAGATTGGCAGCCTATAACTCCATGATATATACAGCCTTATCGCTGCTACCTCTCAAAATCAAATTTAATAATTGAATTAAATATAAGCAAAACAATAGCAGAAAACAACGGTTTAAAAAAAACAGTTGAAAATTGAAATAAAAAGCAATACAAACTAGCTTGAAACAGTATTTATCCGAGCATTACAGATAACAACCCAACAAAATATATATCTCCAACATATTACGGTAACACAAAAAAAAATACCACCCATTTTATCTCATCATAATCTAAAAGTTGTTTTCAGATCACAGTCAAGACTCTCACACTTTTTGAATAATGCTAAAGATGTAACTAATGACTTGCAAAAATCTGGAGTTTATAAACTAATGTGTCCAGACTGTGATGCCTTATATATAGGGCAGACGGGTCGTATATTTAAAGCTAGATACGATGAACACGAACGCTCCTTTAAACTTAATAAAAACGATTCAACTTTTTCAAACCGCACATTAGAATCAGGACATGTTTTTCCACAATTAGAACATAACAATATATTACACAGACAGGAAAAGAGTATTAAATTAAATGTATTGGATTCTGTTGAAACATACAAATCTAAATTATCAGAATAACCACTTACTTAATGATCAGGTACAACTTTATTATAGCCCCTTTTTGAAGTATTCAAATCGTAGTTTCAATAACAAAAATCTTATTACTGAACCTTTCTCAGATAATCTCTTTTTTGTTTAACCATATTTCCTAGTAGGTATAAATTATTGTAAAACTCTTCCTCTATCACAGTATTTGTTTCAACCGTTGAAAAATGACACGCTAAGTTGTCGAAACTGCAGTAATGTTTAGTTACAATAAATTAGTGATAAAAACAAAGATAAGTGTTTTCATTTATTTCGTTATTTGTAATATGTATTTTTCTGGGTATCCATTTTTGAAACGTCAATTAAACCCAAAGAACGTAAACAGACGCCGTCACTACAATTTTAAATGACAAGATAATTGCTAGACATTACAACTGTAAATTATAATTAAAATAATCATTTGTTACAAATTAAATTTTGTGATTTAAAAACTGATATTTGGCATAGCTTATTTTTCCATATAAATAAACACTCTAATTAAATAAAAAAAAATATATGCAAGTTGCCTATATGATTATCAGTAATTGATTGAATATATAAAGTGGAGGCCAAGAAAATAACTAATGAACTAAACCTGTAACTTAATTTTAAAAATATTATATGCCAAAAATACTGCACTGAAATTAATCCACGGGTAAGTTATTTCCTCATTTTTTTGACTGTTGAAGTTGAAATTGAGAAAACAACCACCGACGTTTCATCAAGGTGTGTATATGTGTAAGAAAGAATCATCAAAATCGATATTGCGGGAGCCGCCGGCGAAGCTGGAGAAAAAAACGCCTTCTGTTTTAAATATATAGATAATATTAATAAATATGGATACAATAGTATGCCTGCAGAATTTAATTTTCTATCCATTATTTCTTTGATTGGCGAACTGCTTTTCATGTTTTCAATTAAAAACGATTTATTTAAATAGCATCATATCAAGGAGCACACAGAGACAAACAACGTTTAAAATGTTCATGTCTGCCATAAAACACACTCTGAAAAGCGACATCAACTTTTATCTTATTACCCTATAGGGTAAGAGTGACGTTCTAAAAGGTTTTTATCTTTTTCAAATGTAAAAAGGAATTATCCTAAACATAAGAGCCGCAGACGAGGAAATAAAACAAAAAGCATATAGAAAAACGATCCTATTTGTCAAATACTCCCAAGATAGATCACGTTTTCTTTCAGCTCTAATAAAAAAGGACAAATAAGATACTCCACTCTTGTTCCGTTTTCAACTATCCAGCCACATAACTCAATTTCACGAGAAATAATGTATGAAGGAGAACAGTATAGAATTGACAACCAATTAAACAAATTGAGTGTCCAGATGGTAAATCTCACACACCAGAAAAAGAATACTAACAATTAATAGCTGTAAAGATAAATTTATTAAACGCCCGCAATAATTCTCATACTCTTAACAACTGGTTCCAATCTCAGAAGGATTACAAGCCACGCACTTTCATGGATTGAACCGATGAGTTTTGGAAATTAGTGGAAAATAAAATATAATACATTCAGTTTAAAAATATATATACTTTACGCTTTCTCGGGAATCAATGTAAAATTTTATTGCATTTCGTTCCCAAATACTTAATAAATACACATACCATATATATGTTGTATACACATCTTTAAATTTAAATCAAATGAACTTGTACCTATCTCATAATAATATGTTGTTATTCCTCTCTTTAGAATACACCTAGACTGTATGAACAGCCAATCAATCAATAACAATTTTATTAAATATTAAGGTTACAGTTGCGCCTCGCCGGATTACGGTCCGGAGCCAGTCGTACAACCACGGCGCGCTGCGTCGTGGTGAATGTGCGGCTGGGCGGAGCGGGTCCGGTTCAGCTGGAACGACAGATAAGGTGAGGTGGTTAGCACTCCTGTCCTGACGCAGCAGGTCTTAAACTAAATTTGGATAATTATAGTGAAAAGAAACACTTTTGAAAACTTAAGATTAATTGGCGAATTTTCGTTGTGGTGTACTTTGCGAAGCACTGCGCTGCACTGATTACGTTTTCGTTACTGGTACGGTGAAAACAACGAAAAAACCCGTTCGGACTAGTAACGTCCTTCATCTGGTGGTCAGACTGCCTCCGGAAAGGTAGGATGGAAGAAAAGTTGTGGTTTAAAAGGTTTTGATTTTCAAGAGATTATTGGTCGAGAGGGGTTTTTGAAAAGGAACAAAAATGACAAGAGAACAAAAATTAATAAAAGTAACAAAAGGAGACGAGTAGAGGGAGTGAAAATGGGTTTGAGAGTAAAAGGTGGTGAAAGGGAAATTGTGGTACAGGAAAGTGGGGCAAGGGAAATTGTCGAAAGATAGGCAAAGCCTGGTATGGTAGGGGGTGTCTTATATCGAAAAGTATGGCATTATGCTGTCTGATTCGTATTATATCGCGGGTTAGCGGACTATCGCCCAGCTTGAATTGATAGAATTTCTGTGACATTCCCTGGACGAAGTCCGCTAGTGGGGTTATGTTGTGGCAACGTGCGTAGAGATCTCTGAGGGAGGTGTACCTACCGTAGCCTGAAATGAGGCGCATAAATTTATGTTCTAAAACTCTAAGTTTCCGCATTGTCGTGGCCGTGATGCTGCACCATACCGGCGCCGCGTATGTGATGGCCGGCCTGATCACCATCGTATACAACAATTTTTTATTCGTCCTGTTTAGTCCGATACCCCGCGCCAGGAGCGGATACAGACTCCTGGACATGGAGTAGACCTTTCGTACAGTTTCGTTAACGTGTGTGTTGAACGTCAGTCTTCTGTCCAAGTTCACCCCCCCAGATACGCACCTTTTGATTGGAATTTGGCGACCCCCGATCGAAATTGGCGTTGATCCGAATCTTCGACTTGTCGTAATACACCGTGGCACGGGCCATGTGCGCCTTCAGCAGCATGTTCGCCGCTTGTGCATTGTGCGAGTGCGCGTACATTGCCGTGTCGTCGGCATACTTGGCAAGGTTCGTGTTCGGAAACTCCGGAAGGTCGGAGACTTACAGGTTGTATAACTTGGGTAACAGGCACGAGCAAGAGGATTTTTTTCTTCCTGCTACACTCTTACCTCCTCCGTTGTGTGATATTTAGCTATCCCAGAAAACGGTTTCGGTCCGATGAATGACAATTTAGGGCCTTGTCTTGTAACATCACCTAAAATCTCATTTTTAATTCTCTCATGCCCTGACACCCACATCACCTTGTTGTTCCTTGCCACTTGCTTTAGTGTTTTTAGACAATTTTGTAGGTACTCAAAAGTGAATGGTTTTAGAGCCTATGTGCTTCCTGGTTGCCTAAGAGTACAAATTCTTACCCATCGTGTTCATTCTTCTTGCATCCCTGAGCGCAAGGATCTATGGTGCAAATTTTCATATAGAAGATATTAGGAGCGTTTGACAGCATATATTTTGGGCCGTGATGTCTGCACCAACTCCCTCATTCATCTTATATTCGCCTGAATATCGGATGAGTGACTCTCTATATCTGTATCTGATGGATAGAAATCACTACTTCAAAGGTTTGCTCAAGTCAAATCTAACCGGTGTGAAGTCGTGAGTTTGTCTGTGAAGTCAAAATAAAACTTGTAGTTGTTTTCTGTTAGATCTCTTGGTAATATTTATTGTATGAGGTTATTGCTCTACCTTGTAAAATAGAGTTAAGGAGGTTTATAAAATGCAGCAGCATACGTTCATGATGCCAAGTATTTAATCAGGAATTCTTATTAAAGAAAACAAACGAGTATAGAAAATCAGAACAAACGATGATACCTGATATAAGTGCTGTATAACTCCTTGGCGTTTTAAACTTCCCCGCTCATCATTTACTCACAATTAAAATCGGTATTTGTTGTTGAACACGACATTGTTAAATTTACCTTACCTTACTTTTCTTTGTATTATTTCAATTTTGCATTTCTCAGCACTGTTAAGAGGAACGCGTTGATTTGGAAGGTAAGAATCAAGTCTAAATGTCACCATTCCGAGACGAATAGTGGCCAAGGGAACTCTGTGATTTATTGCTCTAATCCAATCAATATCAATTGATTTATCGTTGTTTGTTATACAGACCATATTCGAAGAATAATCGAATGACTTTGCTTTAATTTTCGGGGGATTGCCTGAATAGTTAGAGAGCTGTAATAAATCTTGATTTTTTTATACCAGTTACTCGACCGCTCTCAAATTCTATAACGCTTTCACTTATATGGGGCATTTTATTTTTGATGCCGAATATAATAAAACTCATTATTGTTAATTTTAAGAGACTATACAATATTTTTGTTATGAAAAACTACGCGAGTTTTGCAAATGGCGATAAATGCTAAACTGTTAAAATATTTGTACTAACAAATTAACTTACTGATAAATAAATGATACCATTTACTGAATTTTCAAAATGTGTGTTATATGATTTTTGTTCACGTCTCTTTTAGAAAAGATGTGATTTTTAAGAGGTTGCAGAAAATAAGAACTATACACCTTAATCCTCAAAGCGATTTTGACAGTTTAATTAATTTTGGACTCAATGTGCTACTTCTAATACCCCAATATTAATTAATATGTCTGTATGTATATGTACGTAACAAAATGTGTGTCAGATTTTCTACGAAAAACTAATGAGAATTTGCTTTTATTGTGATTTTTTAAGATAAAAATCTTCAGACCTGAATAAAATCACTTTAAACGTATATATAGTATACTTAAAATTATATTGCATTTTCTGTATCATTTTATTTACTTCTCAGGTATTTATAATTTTTGGAGTCATGTTTCAACTTTGAGCGTGCTTCAATCCCCCTTCCTCTTTTCGATGAGAAAGGGTTAATAGTGCAGGCAAATCCAGTTTTGAGTATGAACTATCTGGGGACAGCTATTTCTTTATCGAAATGGATAGCCCTATTCATGTAGAATGAAGATATAAAAGTCCCGAAAAATCCCGATGTGAGCTAAAGCCACCATTTAGAAAAAATGGCCGCTTCTTTTAGAAGGACATATCTCAGTAACCATTGCTCCGATTTTAGATTTCTGTTCTCTTCCCCTTTTTATGTACAATCGAAAGTGTTATTACATCTTTGGGCATAAAATAGAAGATAACTGAAGAAAATAAGACTTGAGTTCTTGGAAATATACAAGGTGTCCAGTTAGTGCTTCCTCGGAAGATTGTGCAAAAACGGGTAACTTTATAAAAAAAACTTTTTTAACAAAACTTTCAATGTTTCATCTCTACTATAACGTGAAATTATTTTCAATTATACAAGGTGTCACAAAAAGGAGTTACACAAGAATGTATAATTTTTTTAATGGAATACTTTCTAATTTTTTAGCGCCAGTTAAGCTTCTAAGGGTTCTGAATTACACCCTGAATTTTTTTGCCAATCGGATGCAGCGTTGCCAAGTTATAATTTTTTGCCTGTTTTTTTTTTGGCAAATTACAAACATTTTTTTGACTACCATATCTCCGTGATTTATTAATTGTTTTTTCTAAAAATGTAGGGTGTTATTCGATAATGATGCATTTATTGAAAAACATTTTTGAAATACATTATTATTATACCGGGTGTCCAAAATATTTGTTTACATTTCTTGTTATTTAATTATTATTTTTCTCAAATTTTTTAAATGGAATGCCTATATTTTTTTACATGGATGAATAAAGCATAAAATCTCCACATTCTAATATTATACACTTAATTTTTTTATTTCAAACCGTTTTTGAGATATGATTATTTCAAATAAGTTTTGCGTAAATTGAGGTGCTTTTTATTTTAGCATTAAAATCTAGTATGGCTTTGGTCTTTTGTTTTGCGCTTGTTTTTTAGTCTATTCTTTGACATTTCTCTAATGTGTTTAAGATTATCGTGATTAAGTTGAATTAATATTGTTAATATTTAAAAATACGAATTATAATTATTGTCAATAAGATTTAATATCTATGGTAAATGTTATGTTGTTGGTGAATATGATGGAAATTGTTTATTGGCATCAAGAATGTATGGTCAAAAATATCCCTAGAGGAGATGTCCTGATGTGAGGTCTCTAGAAATTTGAAAGAACGTTTTGAACGTATTGGAAATTTTGCATATGAAAAGAAGGCGAGACGACGAAATGTATTGTAATGAAGAAAATGAGCTGGCTATAACTTTAGCGGTAATCGAAAATTCTACGGTAAGTGTTCGGGAGTTAAGTAGGGATTTAGAGGTCTGTGAATATAATGTTTCCCTATGTCTTCGTAAAAATGTGTTTCACCTCTATCGAGCTCGGCTGCATCAAGAGCTTTGGGATGTGAATTTAAATCGTAGACTAAATTTTTGCCAGTGGGTTCAAAACCAAATTGGAGAAAATGAAGAATTTTTCAAATTTGTGTTGTTCACGGATGAATCAACGTTTCATCGCAACGGATTTGTGAATAGGCACAATTTCCATTATTATGCCAGAGAAAACCCTCATGTTTCACAGAAAAATCAGAACCAGAGTTTAAATGTAAGGAAAGGAATTGTACATGATTACGTTATTCATCCTCGCTTTTTTGAGGGAAATGTGAATGGAGCAGTCTTCTTAGATTTTACGCAAAATACGTTTCCACAAATAATCGAGCATATTCCTGATTACATTACAAATAATATGTGGTTACAACTTGAAGGTGCACCACCACATTTTGGTAGAAATGTTCGTCAGGCCATTAGTAATCAGTTTCCTGAAAGGTGGATAGGAAGAGGAAGTCCAATATTTTAATAAACTCTTAGATAATATCTAATTTATTACTTTATTAAATTATGTTAGGTCTCATTACATGGCCGCCTAAGTCACCCGACCTGACTTCAGTGGGTTTTTTCTTTGGAGATTTGTGAAGTCAGACGTTTATAAAGTAGAACCAACGACTCGAGAAGATATAATGGAAAGGGGTTTCAATCGTATAAATGTTGATATGTTACACTGTGTAAGGCGCTCATTTATCAAGAGACCTCAGTTTTACCTGAATTAAAATGGTGGACATTTTGAGCAGTTGTTAGGTTAGTTTCAATATCGTGAAAAAAAAATTATTGCTCAAGAACCGTTCATAAAAGAAAGTGTACGATATCAAAATGTGAGAAATTGTAAGCGTTACTCATCCATTTAAAAGAATCATAGGCATTCCATTTAAAAAAAATGGAAAAAAAACGTAAAACAAAATATAGATATTAATGCTTAAATAAAGAGCACCTTAATTTACGCAAAAATTATTTGATATAATCATATCTCAAAAAACGTTTGAAATAGAAACAAAGAGATATTAAAATGCGAGGAATTGTATGTTTTATTCATTCATGTAAAAAGTATACTTAAACATTCCATTAAAAAAAAAATGAGAATAATAATAATTAAATATCAAGAAATGTACGCAAATATTTTGGACACCCGATATACTAAAGATTTATTTCAAAAATGTTTTTCAGTAAATACATCATTGTCAAACAACATCCCACATTTTTAGAAATAACGATTAATAAATCCCGGAGATATGCCAGTCAAAAATGTTTGTAAACTGTCCAAAAAAACAGAAAAAAACAACTTGGCAAAATATTTTAGGGTGTAATACAGGGCCCTTGGAGGCTTAACTGGCGTTAAGGAAATGCAGGCTGTTTTATTTAAAAAAATTATACTTTCTTTTGTGACTCGTTTTTGTGACACCTTGTATAATTGAAAATAATTTTAAGTTGTAGTACAGACGAAACATTGAAAGTTTTGTTAAGAAAGTTTATTTTTAAACTTAGCCGTTTTGCACAATTTTCCGAGAGAACACTGACTTGGCACCCTTTACACCTTAATGTACATTGTTAAAAATGATTACAATTTTATATATAAACAACTATTACTCCGTTAATATTTAAGTTAGTATCATCGGCCAAAAAACAAATGAAAGCTAATTGTGTGCTCTAGAACTTTTTTTAAAATTATTTTTTCAAAAATTAACTAGAAATTTCAGTACAAACGTCTCGAGTTTACAAAAGTTTAAATTTCCGTAATATTTAAATTATTTTTAAATTTCCTAAGTTTATCGTTTAATTTATCGTAAAATATGTAATCATACTTTCTGTAAAATGTAAAGTGAGGAATGGAACAAAAAAAAGAAATCTAAAATCGGAGCAACGGTTACTAAGATTTATGATTTTAAAAAAAATGTCTCTGGCGGTCATTTTTTCTAAATGGCGGCTTTAGCTCACTTCGGGATTTTTTGCGACTTTATGTACTTATTCTACATTAATATAGCTATCCATTGCAATAAACAAATAACTGTCCCCAAATAGTTCACGCCAAACTCATTTTACACTGAGATTTGCCTGGTCTATAATGAGAAAAACCAAGAATTCGTCTCTGTATGATATTTTCAATGCTGTACGGGAGAGACCGATAGATCTTCCTGATTGCTAGTTCATTTTTGATGGCGGCCATTTGATTCATCGAGTAGTATGGCCAAAGCAGGGTACTTTTGACGATGTTTATATAGCATACGTTCGCTTTATTCGTAATCATTACGGCAAAAAAGTGACTGTAGTGTTTGACAGGTATGCTGAGGTATGCTGACAATGTCTGCAGTACGAAGAGCATCGAAAGACAGCAGCGACTTTTGAAACGCATTTCACCGGAAATTATTTTCAATGAGAACACGGCACTAACTGAAACGCAAAATAAAATGATAAACAATCTCACGAATAAGGACCGGTTTATTTCGCCATTGGTGGAGAGATTTAAAAACGAGGGAATCAAAACAATTACTGCTGTAGACGATGCTGACGTACTCATAGTTCAAATCGCCTTAAATGAATCTCACGAAAATGATACAGTAGTCATCGTCGGAAAAGATATTAATCTTCTCGCATTGATTGTCGCTCGCGCACCTGAAGATAAAGATATCCGTTTCTTAAGAGAGGCTCAGGGAAAAATAGAAAATAAAGCGTACAGTTCTCGTGACTTGCAGTTCTCGGAAGTTTTAAAAAGCTGTAAGGAGACAGTTTTGTTTGTCCACGCGTTCAGATGCGATACCACTTCAGCTTTTTTTTGGTAAAGGAAAAGTGCAAACAGTGGAATGCGTCAATAGTAGAAAAGATCTCGAGGAGGTTGTCCGTATATTCAACAACCGTAACTCAACGAAACAAGAAATTACAAGTGTTCGAGAGCAATTCGCGCTTGCATTATACAAATCTCCAAAAAAGAGACATCTTTGAATCATCAAAGGTTCATTATTTCAATAAGTTGGTCGGTCAATCTAGTACTGCCGGGATTCTACCAAGACTGCCACCAACATCTGAGGCATTACGTCAACATTCTTAAAGAGTATTTCTCCAAATTCAATCTTGGCGAGGAGAAAACTTGGAACCAACGGAGCTAATATCCTAATATCCTGCAGTTGCAAAAAGGGTTGCAGAAAACGATGCAGCTGTGTTAAGGTTGGATTGCTCAACAATGTGCTCTAATTGCCGTGGGCAAGGATGTTTAAACTCCGAATTTGAAGAAGAGTTCGTATATTAATGAGTAAAATTGAACAGAATTTTAGTGGAATAGGCCTACAGGGGAAACCACTTAAAAAAAACGCACCGTAGTGTGTAGTGTAGTTACCCAACTATTTTCTACATGATTTGTTATAACGTTTTACATAAAACTAGATCCCCATGATTAAAATAAAGTTCGTTACTTAGGTTATATATATAAAAATAATAATAATGATGTATATATGTTATATAAAATTATATGCTTATTACCAAGACTTAGTCGTAACAAACCTTCACAGGCATATCACGTTACATGATAACGACTTCTTTTATTAATTGCTTATCTTCAAGATATCATATTACACCTTTGTTTCTCATAACTTGTGCAGACTGCAGAACTGCGATTCCTTTGTTCTATATTTTGCTTACTCAGGTTCTGTATGTTATAAATATGACTAAACACGCTTTGTTAAATCAGTTATTAAACTCACTTAGAATGAAACACTTCTAATTATTATTATTCCTTCTCCAAGAGCCAACGTTGGCTCCATGTAACTAAATAAAAGTTTTTAAAAAGTCATTCATGTGAACCGTGATCTAACATTAGCGCAGTCGGTAGGATCCGTAAACATCATCAGAACAAGAAACCTAACTGGTAGTGAAGCGTAAGAGAACAAGGAGAACATCTGCAGAAGGTGCCTAACTAGTGCATGTACATCTATGAGAACAAGGAGACCTTCCTCACTGGTGGTGGCGGATCCCAATCCCTTGACGGACGAAGAACCTACTCATGGAGATGAAATTAATGTAAGTCATTTTTAAGAATCATCTCGTTATTTTATTTCATTTTTACAATTATTATTTCTCACAAATATTTGCGTGTATTATACCGCTAATACACTCGGCAAACAAAGCCAATTCTGTTATCAAACAAATCCTTTACAAGCTACAACGCAACAATTCTAATTTTAAGTTATTTATTTTCGTATTCACGAAGCGACTGTGTATTATACAGTTAATACACAATTCATTTACGTACGTAACAAAACAAGCTAATTTTAATTTAATTTCCGTATCATACTGCTGATACGTAACCAATTTTAGTTCAGAAATCTCTAATAAAAAAGCAAAATGCCTGATAGAGCTCAACCAGAGACAGTTCAACCAGTGCCACTGGCACCAGCCGAACAACAACAACTACAACAACAACAACTACAACAACAACAACAACAACCACAACAAATTGAGCTTTACAAGCTCTCCGAAATTTTTTCACTAATACCAGAATTCGATGGCAACGCCATAAATTTACAGACATTCCTAAACTCGTGTTCCTGTGCACAAAGTATGGCAATTCATGACCAAAAAATTCTATTAACCATGCACATCAAAAATAAATTAAAAGGCAGAGCCGCCGAACTTATAAATTCACGCAACCCTAGCACATGGCCAGAAATAAAGGCACTACTAGAAACTCATTTCGGAGACTCCCGAGATTTAACGTCCCTAATTCAGGACCTACAACGAATTCACCAATTACCTAGTGAATCCGCCTTAACATTCGTTTCGCGTTTACAAACGCACAATGCGAAAATGCACGCTGCAGTGCAAAAACAAAATTTAACTCCAGAGCAAAGAACCGCGCAAACAAACTTGATCGAAACTATGACATTAAATAATTTGTTAACGGGTCTAGAACCAAATCTAGGCAGAATAATACGTGCCAGTAACCCTCCAACTATAATGAACGCAATTATTAGAATTCGAAGAGAGCTACAACTCTCTTATTTTGAACAACAAAAATTCCCAAAAAATAGTCCAGTCAAAAACCCAGTAATTCAACAAAAGCGACCACAGGGTCCAAATTTGCAACAAAAGTTCTGTTCCTTCTGTAAACGGAATGGACATGTAATAAGCGAATGCCGCACAAGGCAACAGTCTCAAAACTTCCAGAGACCAAGTTTCCAAGGAAACCCAAACTCACAAAATTTTTCTCATCAAAACTTCGCACAACCAGTAATAATCAATTTAGTCATAGGACATTCCCTCAAAATAATCAGCCAAATCAATCACAGCAAAACAGGCCCTCAGCCATAAGGCCGAACCATAATTTTATGCAACAGCGACCATCAGCTATCCAACCTAACCCAAATTTTAATCGCTTTAACCAGCAAAAAGCTCATCATTTGAATTACGAACCTTATGACAATTATGACAATCAATGTAACTATAATCAATATAATGACTACTCATCCGATTATCAAAACGTAAGTGATAGTTATGAAAATTACGATTCAGGCAACGCTCAAAACTTTTCAGATAACTATATGGCTAATTCTCAATATGAGCAGTACGAGAATTATACTGCTAATTCTCAAACACTACAGGAGGATTATACTGCTAATCCTCAGGATTTTCGCTTAGATCCGGAATACCCCACGGATACTCCAACACAACAAATAGACCAATTCGACCGAGAATTCGACCAAATATCAAACCAAATACAAACAATGAATCTCAACGACAGTTTCGATCCAATGCTGAACTTCCCAGAACAGACGTTCATGTAAATACGCTTTCTCATACCCTATTAACCGTAAATTCAAAAAATCTTTATTACATCAAAGACGCAACCGGCAAATTTAAAATTTTGATTGACACAGGTGCAGGAATTTCAATTTTTAAACCCAAGACAGCTGAAAATTATAGACGTAGATCCCCTGAAAATGTAACTATACAGGGTATTACTGATCAAAAATTTCATATCAATGAATCCGTTCTCATCCCCTTTTCAGATGAGACACACAAGGTTTATATCTATAATCTAGATATAGATTTTGATGGATTATTAGGCGCAGACTTTCTAGAACATTATGAATGTCGAATAGATTTTAAAAATAAACAGCTAGTTACAAATTTTAAAACTTTACCGTTGTTTAAAGTTACGGAAGATATAGCTACAGAAAATTTACCTCTACAACCAACTACAAATTTTACTATAAAAAATCAAAATTTAGACATCACAAAAAATCAAAATTTAAGTATCATCAAAAATCAAAAAGTAGACAACGAAAAAAATGTAATCCCTATCGAATCACGTATGAACAATATTTTCAAATTAAAATGTAACTTGGAAAACACCGAGGCTATACTGTTAGCCCAGGAAAATGAAAAGGTACGCCTACCGAATGCTCTTGAAAAAATCGATAACAACGGAGAACTTCTAACATCAATATTAAACGCTAACGCGATATCGAAAACTGTAAGTTTCTCTAACCTTAAGCTTGAACCAGTACAAAAATTCAAAGCAATTTTTAATGCAAATTATCAAGAGCCGGATTCCCAACATAAGAACAGAAATCTTGAAATTAAAAATCAAAATTTAGGCAACAAAAATTATTTAATTCCTTATGAATCACATACCGAAAAAATAACTAAACTAAAACGTAATTTGGCTAACACTAATGCCAAACCAGAAATACAGGAAAAAGCAAAAATCCCAGATTTAACCTCCACTGTTGTTAACCTACAAAGCATTAACATTTCCGATACAAAATCATACTCTATAGATAAACCCAAGCCGATAATTTCAATTTTTAACATTTCAAAAAACGATTCGAAATCACAACTGAAAATAAAAACACCTAACATAGTTTCAAAACCTTCATTTCAAATCGGCAACGAAATATCTCGCAAACCGAAAATTCGGAAAATGAATAAAATTCTAAGAAACATTCGAACAATTTCTTGCAATCAAAATAAAAATAAAGTTCATATACCACACATACACATGAACATAAGAGAACAAAATTTATTTTTAGCATCTATAAAAGCAATAGCAAAAATTGTAGAATTTTCAAACCTAAAATTCGAGCCTATTCAAAAATTCAAATCTATATTTAAGCTTTATTAGTGATACCAGGTTTTGTCTCAATCGGATTTCGACACTATGAAAAATATGCTAACAAATAATAAATTAAGTTTTACAAACATAAACAATTTTTCAAAATTATTCAATAAACATTTTTTCACCCAAATAAAATCTTTCCAGTAAAATAGTTACTTGAAACAGATTATCCACATTAAAGTCATTTACTATCGTTTTTCAAAAACTTTCCTAAATAAAAAAAAATAATAATAATAAAGTATTTCAAAATTACATGATATATTATCTCAAATGATTTATAACATCACCCTGTAGATTAATATCTTTATTTTTCGTTTACTTCTACTGGAAAAAAAAAATGTTTCTTTTCCTTTAATTGAGTTCTAACAATAATGGAAATAGAAAATAAAATACCTTAACTCTTAATCTTACCGATTAAACAAAAGGTGACTTAAAGAAAATGTATAAATTAAATTCGAAGAAATTCTAACAAGCACATTTATACTTCCCACAGAAGAACGTCTTGTATGTTTATCAATTAAACATTTTATCAAGAATTGCAGGACATCTGATACTCCAGTTTTGTATTGTATTCGCTATAATGTTTCATTACACGCGTTTTACATGTAAACAACATTCAAGATAAGATTAAAAAACGATACTTTTCACGATTAAACTGTAACCTAAAGCTAGAATGCATGATTTAAATTAGTAAATCTTTCACAAAAATAAAAAAAAAAATAACAAATATACAGTACGTTGTTTAGAAGAAGAAAAATTAACAATTTTCAGAATGTTCAAATTCCATCATAAATCGTACACGAATTTAACATCTTTTAAGAAAAAAATGTATTAATTAATAGACTAGTCAAACAAGCAACTTTTATATCGAGAATACAAAGATATTATGACTTTCTTTCATCAAAATAATTTATAAGACCTCCGTCACAAAATTTTAAGGAGATATGTTAACCTGAATTTTACAATGATAAAATCAATATTATATCGAACAAAACAGTCAGACATAGGAGATATTTTATCATCCCTCTATCTCTTGATATTGAATCTGTAATTGAACATATATTTTTGGCATTATTTAAAAATCAAGATATTTTAGATCTTTCTAAGATATACTTTGTGGAAAATAATCTAGACCTCCCTATACTTGAAATTTTATCATTCATTTTAGCAGAAAAAAAAGACTTAAAGGTAATAATTGTCAAAACATTGTTCAAACTCCTGACGAAGACCAAATCCCAATAATCCTAGAACAATATTATAGTAAAAAAAATTATCTACACCGCGGAATAAACGAAACGATTCGGAGAATTAAAGAAAAATACACCTGGCAAGGTCTAACTAAAGATGTCGAAAATTTTACAAAAATTGCGAAACTTGTCAAAAGACTAAAGTATGCCAGAAAAATCTAATAACCCTCTAGTAATCACGGAAACTCCAAGAACACCTTTCGAAAGAATTAACATCGATTTATTTGAATTCCCCACTCGAAATTACGCTTTAACCATTCGCGAAGAATTAACTAAATTCACGTAAGCCTATGCAGTCCCGGATAAATCCGCAAAATCCGCCGTAAACACTTTGTTGTTATCTTTCAACATTATGGTAGGTACCCCATTAAGAATCCATTGCGATTACGGTGGCGAATTTGACAACCGCTTGATCAAAGATCTCTGTACCCTCTACGACATAAAACTGACGTATTCAAGCATAGGACATTCCCAATCCAACGGATTCCTAGGAAGATTTCATGTTACTTTAGCTGAAATGATAAGAATTCATAAAACTGAAAACCCGAACGAAAATCCTTTCACAATTTCACCATATGCAAAAATATGCTATAACAATTCGGTAAATAAAACACACGGTTTCACCCCATATGAACTTATCTTTGGTCATACATCTAATAGACCACCTGAAACTCTTCACAACCAAAAAGAGCTAATTACAAAATATGTCAGAGATTTAAACAATAGAACATCTCACTATTTTGAAATTGCCCGCAATCAAACACAAGCTCAAAAAGAGAAAGCGAAAGTTCGCTTTGACAGAAATGTTCCCCAAAAACGACCTGAGTACAAACTAGGCGACTTATTTTATGTAAAAGAATCACAAATTAAGAACAAATTTAACGGTCCCTTTAAAATAAAAGAAATTTTTCAAAATTCTGCTACCTTAATTAAACCTCGAAACAAAACAGGAAACTAAAGTTAATTTGCCGCTGACCAGAAATCAATTCTGTTTAGAAGCGAAGTCAAAACAGAGTTTAACCTTTTAACACAGATATCTAGTTCTGTAAAAATTAAATTTGACAAAGTCTTCTCAGACACAAAGAGATATAAACGCGGAATACTTAACGGTATCGGAACAATATTCAAATCCATAACTGGAAACCTAGATGCTGAAGATGGCCAGTACTATACTAATTATATAAATAAACTAAATAACGACGAACATCAATTGGAAAACGTAATCAAAAATCAAATTTCAGTTACAACTTCTGTTATTAAAAACTTCAACTCGACTATACAAAAATTACAAATTGACGAGGAAACCTTTAACAAAGATCTCGAAGAAATCGACCACACAATTCAAACAATGACTCAAGCTATTGAGGCTGCTCACATAAAACTAAAATTTTTATACATTTCCGAACAACTAATGGCAAGCTATTTGTATATCGAAGACAATCTAAACGATATTTTAAACTCAATAACATTTGCCAGATTAGGAATTATTCATTCATCATTCATAACACCTGATCACTTAGTAACGGCGTTACAAGAGATTTCACAGAGTTTGCGAAGGAACAATTTACCTCTTCCAATTAAACTATCAGCAGTTGCTCAATATCTGGATATTATTGAACTAAAAGCTTTTCAACTAGATTCTAACTTAATATTTGTTTTAACAATACCTCTCATTGAACCTCGAAATTACAACACCTTTCGTCTGTACCCTATACCTATACTTGATAACAGAACTGGTCTACATCACTTTTTATCTATTTCACAAAAGTTTATCGCGAGAGACGATGATTCTTTAATGTACATACCTATACAAAATTTGAAAGAATGCAAACCACTTTATTTTGGAACCAAATTATGTTCGAACCTGTTTGCATATCCTATCGACCAAAATGCCATTTGTGAAGCTAGAATATTAAAACCATTGCCGAAACTCCCAGAAAATTGTCAAACTTCCTTCATCATTAGTCAAGGATACAACGTCCAAGAACTTGAAGACAACACATGGCTAGTAATTAATTCCGAACCACTTCACATTACCATCAACTGCCCGAAGAGAGAATCCATAACAGAGCTAATTAACAAAAATTCCATCATAAAACTACAACCAGGATGTTACGCCTATGCAGGCATTACTCGAATACAAGCCAGTGCTAAAGACTTTTCCGAAATCAAGGACAATTCACATCCAATCCAAATTCCTTTTGAATGCTGGAATCACATGCCCGACAAAATCGAAATTCCAAAGTTAAAGCCACTTAAATTAAACAGTCTCGACGTAGAAGATTTAGATATTGCTAAAAACAAACTAGAGCAATATTCCAAAGACCTAGACGACCTCATAAACGAACCTTTTGTGACCAAACATGTATCTTGGTTCACATACTTCATAATCACTCTCATCATCCTATTAGTTCTACTTTACATAACTTGTAAATGCAGAAGAAGAAGATGTGGAGCATTGCGAATCCAACCCTCAACGGATAACCCTCCTTCACCTCCTTCAGAGCGAAGCAGAGTATTTACCAAATTTCCTAGACTGATCCCTCCAAGAAAGCGACCCGGTATTAGACCTCAAGAAGAAGAGGACATCGAGTTAACATAGACTTTCATGTGGAGTTTTACCCTTGTCTATTAATTTAGACTATTGTATTTTATCCTTATTACGTTATGTAATGTTTTATTATCACTTACCAATTTTAACTTTTACATTATTTTATTATTTTGCTTTGTATTCATTCAACATTGTTTCAATTTATTTTTGCATTATATTCATTTAACGTTTTAACAATTTTCAAAAGTTGCTGCATAACATCAACTTTTTTATTAAGGGGGAAGTTGTTATATAAAATTATATGCTTATTACCAAGACTTAGTCGTAACAAACCTTCACAGGCATATCATGTTACATGATAACGACTTCTCTTATTAATTGCTTATCTTCAAGATATCATATTACACCTTTGTTTCTCATAACTTGTGCAAACTGCAGAACTGCGATTCCTTTGTTCTATATTTTGCTTACTTAGGTTCTGTATGTTATAAATATGACTAAACACGCTTTGTTAAATCAGTTATTAAACTCACTTAGAATGAAACACTTCTAATTATTATTATTCCTTCTCCAAGAGCCAACGTTGGCTCCATGTAACTAAATAAAAGTTTTTAAAAAGTCATTCATGTGAACCGTGATCTAACATATATATGTATGGGTATATGATTTTAATATAAATTGCATCTTAAACTTTTAAACTACATTAAACCATACTTAAAAATTGTTTTACATTTTCTATTTCCTATACTTTTTTCTCCTCCTACGAACGGCTTACAAGATGAAAAACTAGGTTTAAGTCCCTGTTAGGTGTGTTTTTTGCAAAAAAAAAGGGACGTTCCACCCCTAAATAGGGGAGGGGGCGGATCTTTCGGGTATCTATTTCTAACTCCTGTCTGGAGTACGCATCTCAAATATTATTAGTTTATAAATTATTTTTTCTAAAATATCTAATTTTCGTGGGCTATATAGTAGAAATAATTGAAATATTTAAGAAACTTAAAAGATATTTTGGATGAAAATTATTATCATTAATTTAAGGACATTAATACGAGTAGTTTTGCATGTTTCTATAGGGTAGAAAAATATTCCATTGTGGACCAAATTATACCACATCTGAGCCAACGTAGAACAATTAAAATTTATATGATACTACTTTTAAGTTGCAGCCCCATACAATTTGATATTATATGCTTTTCAACATTATATTCCTTAACTTATCTAATATTTAACACGGAAATGTCTGAAACTCTGTCTAAAGTAACCTATTTTACTCTAATGGTTCTACTATAGAGCAGCGGTAACGATGACACTAATGCTAATTGCGACATATCAACGTTATTATATTGTCTTCCTCAATTAACTTACAGGTACCTTATTACTACGGCTAAGGAACTTTTCTCTAACTTTTCCATTAAATTATAGTGTCATGTTTGCTTTTTGTTGAATACAATTTCTTGGCACTTCGTTTAATTGAACAGCGGCAACATTACTCGAAAATGTCCAGTTTAACGTTGGAATAATAACTAAATAGGTTCATGAGAAAAATAGATAATAATGTCTATTCTTTAGAATCTTGCAAACTTTTTATTCATTTTAAAATATTACCATCTTTATATTCTTATATCTATTTAGACTAGAGGACTGGGTATGCGCGTTGGAAAGTGTGCGTCTACGGATTTTCTCTTCGGATTATCTTTACAAGGTTGTTTATCTTGGTCACATGATCTGTAGTCAGTTTTTTCAAAATAACTGCCAAATGTATAGCCGATTTAATCCATTATGGTAAGAAGAAGAAGGGTAACTTATGTCAAATACTATCATGTTTGGTATCAAATTAATACTCTAAAGCATTTTGGGCTCCGCGTCCAATAACAAGCATAAACTACAAGAGTTCTTCGTTCAGTATAGGCAATATAACTTTTTATTTCGGAGGTATTGAAAAATGTGGAGAGAAAACCGTATCATTTTCACAAGGTCAACAAAGTGATGTTTCACACTTAATATCAGCCCTTGAAGAAGCTGACGAAAGAATATTTCTACACGTTTATCATGCCATTCTCTATTTACAGGTTAAAAGAGTTGTTGTGGTAAGCTCCGATACAGATACATTTGTATTAGCAATGTATCATTTACTTTAACAGATTTAAAGTTGAAGGATTAGAAGAATTTTGGATTCTCTGTAGAATGGGAACCACACACATCACGTGCTGTTCCAGTACAGAAATTTGATGAATAAAGTTGAAAAAAAACTTTCTGCATTAAAAGAAGTTAAGCAGCGTTCTTCTTAGTAACTGGTAACATGTGGGAAGTTTGAAATATATGAAAATATGAATAGAGCTGCAGAGAACTTTTTTACAGAAATGCTGTCAACAACAAAGTATAATTAGAGAATATTATTTAGGTATTTAGCAAATCACAACTTACACACTTTTTTATTTATTACAAAATTACCTACTTTCTGTATATTGTTGCCCTAATAATTAATCGTAAAAATAAATCAAGAATAGGCTTGTAAATAACGAATGAATGTTTCTATACTCCACTGATGAGAACTAACGAGTTCGAAAAAACTTGTACAACCTTTCTAGAGTTGAAATAGGATGTAAGGTTCAATAATTGTTGACTGAATTTCAGTAAATGATTTAAGTATTTTCAATATATTTTTTGTCTTAAAATACTAGGAATCCTATCATGCAATTCAATACTGCGTCAGTATTAGTTAGAAGAGTAGTTGTTTCGCTTGTTTCTCCAATAATGAGTGTTTTAAAGTGTTTTCCTAAGTAGCATATTAGAGTGACCAGATTAAGGTACCAATATACAGAAAGTAGATAATTTCATATTAATTAAAAAAGTGTGAAGGACTGAATTTAAATAAATAATTTAAGTATTTTCTACATATTTTTTTCTTCAAAATGCTAGGAATCGTACCATGTAATTCAATACTTCGTCAGTATTAGCTAGAAGAGTAGTTGTTTTGGTTGGTTCTCCAATAATGAAGTAGTAATGAAAGTATTTACCTAACTGGTATATATTAGCGTGCCAGATTAGGGCAACAATATACAGAAAGTAGGTAATTTCGTATATAATAAAAAAGTGTGAAGTTGTGATCTAAATACCTAAATAATATTCTCTAATCATGATAAAAGCAAATAAATAATTGTAAAAGTATAATTTAGTTAACACACTTGGACTTGTTCCGACATCATCCAATTTAAATCTCCTCATATAGCGAGCATTCTTTCAGTGTTATCGATGGTTACATGTGTTGGACAATGTTTAAGATTTGAAATTACTACAAAATGTCACACAGCGATTGCCAACAGATTTTCCACATCCCAGCAAGTGCAAGAAATGTGCCAGCAGCAATGTGTGCCCATGTCGAGTACGCAATAATTCTTGTTCTAGATTTTTCGAATGTTAAGGAAGTGATCGAAATCCAGTCAATGAAGCTTAGCATACATAAAGATACATAATTAGTTTTCTGTACTGTATTATTAATATTTTGCAATAACACATTTCATTGTATTGTGAATTGTTTTACTAACATGACTTAAGTTATTACGAACAACAACATCTCTACTTAGTATATTCTATATACAGGGTGTCTCATCAGGAAGTGCATCGATCGATATAGGGAAAAGTACGGACCAGACAGTTTTGAAAATATAGCGAGCTACTAATGGCAGTGTGGCCAATCCAACTAAAGTAATTACAAGCATCTGGCACTTCCGGTTATACCTGAAGTCGATACCAACTTGCTTATTTTAAATGGAATACCCTATATATTTTAGGGTTTTTGAAAAGAGCGTAAAATTCTGAATCAAAGACATATAGGATAGAGATGGGCACGTGACGTGAATTTCACCGTGTCACGCCGTGTCACGGCGTGAGCGTGTACATTTAAGGTACCAAATCACAGAAGATTTCGTGAGTGTGCGTGAGTCAAAAGATCCCGTGCGTGAGCATGCGTGAGATAATATTCACGCCGTGACACGACGCCTCATCTCTGCTTTAAAACTTCAACCTGTCGTGTCGTGACAAGAGTAAGAAGCGAAGCGATAGACGGAAGACGGAACACGAGCGCGAGAAGGGAGGCAAAAGGACAGGAGACCGGATGAATGACGTAATATTCAAATCAAACTGCGTAATTGCAATCTATCTCTACTGCATTCGCCAGCCGCCTAGCCCTCCTGGCCTGGTCTGGTCACTCTGGTCCAGAGATGGGCACGTGACGTGAATTTCACCGTGTCACGCCGTGTCACGGCATGAGCGTGTACATTTAAGGTACCAAATCACAGAAAATTTCGTGAGTGTGCGTGAGTCAAAAGATCCCTTGCGTGAGCGTGCGTGAGTTTGCCTTAACATATATCAGTCGTGCAAATATTTCAAAAAGCTGTAACTTAAACCCCCACAATGCTTATATCAGAAAATAGGGAATTTAATTCTACATAGCTTGATGTAAAAAAATATAGGATGTTCCATTTGATTTAAACAGGTTTTCGCGGTTTGAAGTTTACAAAATGTAACGTCAAAAATGGAACACTTGGTATAGTATTATTGAATGTAATTCAATTGTAGAGTGCAGCTCTTCTTGTGTTCTTTCTACGTGCCAAAAAACAAATGAGCATCTTTTACACGAAGAAAATTATAAAGATTATTGTAAACCATTCAATTCAATTTTTTTTTTAAATGTCAAATATCTCTGAAACGGCTGGGTTTAGGTATAGGGTATCCTACATGTCTTTGACTCAGAATGTTACGCTCCTTTCAAAAATCCTAAAATATATAGGATATTCCATTTAAAATAAGCAAGTTGGTATCGACTTCCGGTATAACCGGAAGTGTCAGATGCTTTTAATTATTTTAGTTGGATTAGCCATACTGCCATTAGTAGCCAATTTAGTTTTCGTGTCAATTACATCGAAACCGGAAGTCAGCCAATTTGGCTCTTTACATTATATAATTGAAAATTTCATTCAATATCACTACACCAAATTTAAAAAAAAATCCATTCGCCCATTCAAAATATATAACAATGTCCCTATCGGCTGAGCCACCCGGTATAAGTCCAAATATAACGTTAATAAAAGTTACCAATAACAAAAAAATATTTATAGTGATGGAACTCAGTATGCAAAAGTTATAAATAAATCACACTTGCAAATTACACTTGCACTTGCAAAGTGGTGAGCAGTCCAGATTGGCTTTCCCACATTTGTAATTTTTGCAGCCTCCTTTGCAGGAACATTTAATCAATTCTGTGCATGATCGGAAAACCTCTGGAATTGTCATCCAAACTGGTACCATGACTCTTTATTCCAAGCAAAATCCTGTGGACAAGGAATCACTTGCTGTGTTTGTGTGCTGATCGTCCAAATACTTGCTTGATAAACTGCTCTTCGGACATGTTGAAGAAGCGCTTCCTCAGTCGGGGGAAGTTTGTCCATTGCTCGATTCTTCTGACAGATAAAGCTCCTTTCTTATCTGGTTGATACTGCTGAAAGGAATGGTTTTATCACATAGAACAATCAGTCGTTCCAGCTTCTTGAAGTGTTCAGAGTCGGATTTCAGCAGTTGGAATGGATTTACTAGGAACTTATTATTATTATTATTTTTTTTTAATTAAAGGTAAAGAGCCCACCTTTCGATTAAAATGGGTCCGAAAAGGGCCACGTTAATAGATCTTATTTTATTTTAGTTGAACATAAAAATGCGTTCACTAATAGGCCTAATAGGCTCAATGGGCCCAATAATTTGAAAATACAATTAACCTATTACATAACTAACAAGCTAACGTAATTAGCAGTAACTAGAGTTTTAATTTGATACCAAATATTCGACATTTTTACTACTTCACCATAATGCATTAAAAGGCGTTTGGCGGCCATTTTGAAAAAAACTGACAGGCTACCGATAATGTAACCAAGATAAAGAGACATCTCTAACAACCTTGTAAACATAAAAATCCGTAGACGTACACTTGCTAACGCGCATACCCCAGGCCCCCGCACTAATTAAAGTATCTCACAAATTCATAGCAATAAAAGATCACCATTCTGCACTTATGTAGACCATCACATTTATAATGCTAGGCCGACAAACCACTTGTTTAATATATTGGTTAAGGAAAAATACTTCTCTTTAGGTAGTATACTTATGTATACTTATGTTTTTGGGCTTGCTGATTACAAATCTGAAGTCAAAACAGAAACATTCAAAATGGCTACTAAAATATAGCGAAGAGTTTTTCTAAAGTAAATGCTTTAAACTGACAAAAAAAACACAACTTGAGATTGTAGATAATGCTATAGGTATATTAACGAAAAATAGTATTTGAGAGTATTCTTATAGTTACTGGCTAATTACATTAACAAAATGGCGACATTTTTATAGAAAAAATTGTGAAAACGTAAATTGTCTCTGCGCCATAACTTCTTTATTTTTGGTTCTAGAAAAACAAACAAAAATTGGATGAAAGCTAAATTAATAACCTTTAATTTAAATTTATGGATGATTTGTGGTTTTTATGGAAGTGCCATAGTTTCCAAAATATTTAATATTTAAACTAAATATTTCCTTTTTCGATTAATTATTTTTTATTTATTTGCTTTCTTTGTGATTAGAGAATATTATGTAAGTATTAGGCAAATCACAACTTACACACTTCTTTATTTATTATGAAATTACCTGCTTTATGTATATTGTTGCCCTGGGTACGTTAATATACTAGTTAGGCAAATACTTAGAAACACTTATTATTCGAGAACCAATCAAAGCAACTACTCTTCTAGCTAATACTGACGAAGTATTGAATTACATGATAGGATTACTAGCATTTTAAAGTAAAAAATGTATATTGAAAATATTTAAATCATTTATTTAAATTCAGTCATTCACACTTTTTTATTTAATATGAAATTATCTACTTTATGTATATTGGTATCTGGTTTTATGATAAAACCAGTGGGTGTTTACCCTATTAATTGTACGTTCAATGTTCATATAGACCTTATACTCGACATTATATAAAACTATTATTTTTCTGTTTAATTACTTTCATATTCACTGGAATTATGGTAACGACAAAAAAATTTTTGAAAATTTTTATTGCTCAAATAGGTTTAGAATGTCATGAAACAACGAAATTTTAAATTTGAGCAAGACAAAAATTTCTGTCTGTTGGTCTGTAACTTTTTTGTGTGCACGTTTACTCTGGAACCGTTTAGGATATCGACTTGGAATTTGGTACACGTATGTACTTTAACGGGATCTAGAACTAGATTATATTTTCATCTTATTCGTCGAAGGGTAAATGGGGTAAATGGGGGGTAAATAGGTAAATCAAGCAGGTAAGAGTCCATAAAATTGGTATTTAAGTGTATACAAGAGAAGCTAAGGTTTCAAAAAAAAATGTTTGGCATTACCTCATTATTATAGGAGATGGAAAAAAAATGTGATTTAGTGTGTGTACAAGAACCAAAAGCCTCAAAATAGTTTTTTACTTCATCCACCCCCCTATCACCACCCCCACCCTACTACCGTGTGGGATATCGTTTTATAGGTTTTTGGGGCAGACGATTTCAAATATTATATTATTAAAGTTCTATAAACAATTATTTCCACATACAAAATTTTTTCGTTATGAGGGACTTGGATAGAAAATCTGGATGTGGAAGTAGTGATTCCTTGGGCAGCGGTTTTTAGTTTAATTACCGTACATAATTTGGAATCTAGGAAAAAAAGCCGTGGAAAAAAAATCCGCGGATAAAAAAGCCACTTTACACAAAACACATTGACACAAAAAAACCATCAAATATGTAAACAGATGCGACCCTGGGAACGGAAAAAAAAGCCGCGGAAATAAAATTCGAGGAAAAAAAGCCGCGGACAAAAAAGCCGCGTAGAAAATTGCTGATAGCAAAGCTACGTTAAAAACTTATGAACGATGAGACAAGATATGCAAAAATAGAATTATGGCAACGGTAAAGACTCGTACAAGGAGCTTTATAGCGACTATAGCGACTCACTCACTGGAAATCGAGAAGTTCCAAAAGCGAGAAGTTTCCATGGAGTCGCTAAGAAACAAAAAGGAAAACTCGATCCATAATGGAAAAGTTTCCATGGAGTCGCTAGGAAAAATAAAAAACATTCGATATAAAAATATAATATCAATATACTAAAAAATACTAATATCACATAAAATATGAACATGTATTAAAAACAATATAAGTATATTTACTTCCATTTTAATTTTATTTATAGCGATAACGCTATAAATTTGGTGACCCCGACGTGATCATTTTATGTCCAACGTGATAAATATATGCCAGAAGTGAAAATTTTATGTCCAACGTGATAAATATATACAAGAAGAGATTCAATATATCAACTACCGTTATAAATTGACCATTTTATGAAGAGAAGAATTTTCCAAATGAATTTTGAATAGAGGTTCCAAAGTTGAATGGATGTTCCTATAATTTATGGTAATTTCCTAATTCAATCAACTGAAGTTGTACACATTACAAGTACTGTCATCTGTCGGTGAGTGAGTTAAAGTACATTCCCTTTTTATCTAAGAAAACAATCAATCAATCAATCACAATCGATTAGTTATGCCTTCAGACGAGGATTTTCCTCAAACCCATTATGTCACGTCTGTCAAATTACCCCCATTCTGGAAATCAAAACCAGAAATTTGGTTTACCCAGATCGAATCACGGTTTTCTGTTGCAAAAATTGTCAATGACAAGAAAAAGTATGATCAGGTTATAGCTAATTTGCCATTAGATGTGATAGATAATATATACGATATAATATCTAATCCCCCGGAAACGGATCTCTATATAAATTTAAAGAAAGTTTTAATTTCACGTTTATCATCGAGTGAGGAAAAACGTCTGAATGATCTGTTATCAGGTTCCCAAATGGGCGATCTGAAACCTTCAGATTTCTATAGATCCATGCTGAATATGGTTGGAGGATTCAGCATGGTTAGTCAAGATTTATTGATAAAGCTATGGAAAAGACGTTTGCCTCAAACAGTATATATTGCCATTACAGCTTCAGGGAAAACAGACACAAAAGAGATTCTAGATATTGCAGATCAGATCTGGGAGTCCTGTCAAAATTCAATGGTTGCATCGTACTCCAAAAATCCTCTTGACTCTAAGTCAACCCCGTTATCAGATTTAACTACTACTATCAAAAATTTTTCAATCACTTTCCATGATTCAATTAATCAAGTATTACAAAAACAAGAAATTTTTAATTCTCAATTAAACTCTTTAGAATCCAGACTTTCCAATCAATCCTTCGAGCCTCAACCTTCTACTTCATGCTGCAACAATTGCAAAAGTAGAAGCAATTCACAAACTCGTACCACTAATCGCAATCGTTCACCCAGCCGTAATAATGTTTCCAATAAATTTGATCGCACAGACAATACTATTTGTTACTACCATCAACTTTATGGTGCCAATGCCTATCGTTGTGGAGGTGAATGGTGCAAATTCAGTAAGAATTGTAAAAAATCTGATAATTCTCAAAGATGACTGAAGTTTGATAATTCTATGACGTCTGATTTTGACATTTCTAACAGCAAACGTCGTCGACTTTTTATTTACGATAGATCTAACAACCTGAACTTCCTAATTGACACTGGTGCCGATTTATCTGTGGTGCCACGCAATGCTTTCACAGATTTAAAAAAGAATTTCGATACGATATTAACCGCGGCTAACGGTTCAACCATTTTTACATACGGTAAGAAATTGTTAAAAGTCAATCTAAACTTACGTAGATTATTTCCTTTCGTTTTCAATATAGCAGACGTTGACATACCGATAGTCGGAGCAGATTTCTTGTCTCATTTTGGTTTAGTTGTCGATCTTAAAGGAGCTCGAATAATTGATAACAAGACTAATTTGTCAGTTAATTGTTTTATTAAAAATAGTCCTTTAGACAATTGTAGATTAGATTCACTTAAATTATTTCCTTTGACAGATAAATATAACAAATTACTTTTACAATTTCCTAATTTAATTAGTTCCCCAGATTACAATTTACCTATTAAACATTATATTGTACATCATATAGTTACTGAAGGTCATTTACCTTTTTCACGACCTCGTAGATTAGACAATCTTAAATTTAAAATAGCTCAAACAGAATTTAAGAACATGGTAGAATTAGGTATCTGCAAACCATCATCTTCTCAAGTTTCCTCTCCACTCCATCTAGTGGCGAAAAAAGAGAATGACTGGAGACCTTGTGGAGATTATCGACAACTAAATACGATTACCATTCCAGACAGATATCCATTACCTCATATCCACGACTTTAGCTCTCAGTTGCACGGCTGCACTATTTTCTCCAAGATTGATTTAGTGCGAGCGTACCATCAGATACCTGTCGCTGAAAATGACGTTTATAAGACAGCTATAACAACTCCATTCGGACTGTTTGAATTTTCCCGCATGCCTTTTGGTCTACGCAATGCTGGTCAAACTTTCCAACGTTTTATGAATGAAGTACTTGTCAATTTACCTTTCGTTTTCGTCTATTTGGATGATATATTAATCGCAAGTCAATCAGATGTACAACATTTGGAACATTTGGAAAAGGTTTTCAAGAGATTAGACACATACGGAATTAACATTAAACCATCTAAATGTATCTTGGGAGTTGACAATTTAACCTTTTTAGGTCATCACATCTCTTCATCAGGTATTTTACCATCAACTGAGAGAGTCGAAGTCATTAATCATTTCCCTTTACCGGCAACTCTCAAACAACTACAACGTTTCATAGGTATGGTGAATTTTTATCATCGTTTCATACCTCATTTTGCTGAAATATTACTTCCCCTATATTCTCTTTGTAACAGTTTATCTCATGAAATTACAAAGATAAATAGTTGGCCTGATCAATGTTTAGACGGATTTTCGAAAGCCAAAGACGCAATAAGTAATGCAGTAGTTTTAGCTCATCCTTGCAATAATGACGATACTATCTTATCTCTCTCAGTAGATTGTTCTAACCTTGCCATGGGTGCAGTTTTAGAGCAAAAAGATAATAAGGGATTTCTTGCTCCTTTAGCATTCTTTTCCCGTAAATTAACCACAGCACAAACCAATTATTCGATTTTTGACAAAGAACTTTTAGCATTATATACTGCAATTAAACATTTTAAGTTTATACTTGAAGGTCGCAAGTTTAATTGTTTTACAGATCACAAACCTTTAATCAACGCTTTATTCACAAAAGCAGAAAGATCTCCTCGTCAAATACGTCATTTAGAATACATAGCTCAATTTTCTTGTAAAATACAACATGTTAAAGGAAAACATAATGTAATAGCTGACAGCTTGTCACGTATTTACGACACTTCTTCCTTAAAACAAGATATTTTACCACTTCAACTTAAAAATTCTCCCTTCCTTAATGTTAACTTTGACCTAAAGTTGCTTAGTGAAGCTCAGGAGAAAGATTCAAATCTCAACTATTTATTGTCAGATAAATCATCACTAACTAAAACCAATTTCATTTTAAAAAAGATACAAATTCCAGATTCAAATGATTTTATTTGGTGTGATGTTTCTCGTGCAAAAGTCAGACCTTTTGTCCCTCTTGTTTACAGACGAACGATATTTGATATTTTTCACAACTTATCTCATCCTGGTATTAAAGCCACTAGACTGTTGATTTCAAATAACTATTTTTGGCCGAAAATGAACACAGATTGCAATTTATGGTCAAAATCGTGCATTAACTGTCAAGCTGTCAAAGTCAGTCGACATACGCGAAGCGCTCTCGGGAACTTCACCATTCCGAAAATCAGATTCGACCACATCCACATAGATTTGGTAGGACCATTACCTCCATCCAAAGGTAACTCTTACATTCTTACGGTGATTGAACGATTCACTAGGTGGCCGGAAGCATACCCTCTTCGCGACATCACAGCAGAAACAGTTGCACGTACTTTATTTCAAAACTTTGTTTGTCGTTTCGGTGTTCCCTTGTCAGTAACGACTGATCAAGGAGTACAATTCGAGTCAAGATTATTTAATGAATTTGCAAAGTTTTTAGGTTTTCATAGAATACGTACAACTCCATATCACCCAGAAGGCAACTCTTTAATTGAAAGATTTCATCGCTCACTTAAAACTTCCTTGTTAGCTAGAGCCAATACATCACATTGGACAGATGAATTACCCATCATTTTATTAGCATTTAGGACAACTCCCAAGGAAGATCTGCAATGTTCACCTGCTGAACTCATATATGGTCAAACCCTTCGTTTACCTGGCGAATTTTTCGTTGAATCGTATAATTCCCCAGATATTGCTTATTTCATTGACAAATTACGCATTTATTTTAATAATTTAAAATTTGTTCCTCCAACTTCGCATGGCAATTACAAAACTTTTGTTAGTTCAGATCTTGCCTCTTGCGATTTTATTTTCGTTCGCATTGAACGTTTAAAACGTTCATTTACTCCTTTATATGAAGGACCGTTTAAAGTTTTATCTCGTTCAGATAAGTTATTTACCTTTAAGAAAGGAGACAAAGTCATAACTGTCAATATTGATAGGGTTAAACCGGCTTTTGTATTAGTTGACAGATGTGACACTTTGCCTACCCCGATTAAAAAAGTACGTTTTGCAATCGACACGTTGATTGATTGACTATTTTCTTTTTTAACGAGGGGGTGTATATAGCGACTATAGCGACTCACTCACTGGAAATCGAGAAGTTCCAAAAGCGAGAAGTTTCCATGGAGTCGCTAAGAAACAAAAAGGAAAACTCGATCCATAATGGAAAAGTTTCCATGGAGTCGCTAGGAAAAATAAAAAACATTCTATATAAAAATATAATATCAATATACTAAAAAATACTAATATCACATAAAATATGAACATGTATTAAAAACAATATAAGTATATTTACTTCCATTTTAATTTTATTTATAGCGATAACGCTATAAGCTTCTTTAAGAGAGTGATTTTTAACTCCCATTCCAAATGCTCACGATTCCACCCTAGTTTTCGGTTAATAACACCCAAATGCCTCTATCTATACTATTCCTAACATTTGAAATACATATTAACGCATATTTTTCAAATTTTGTGAAAAAATCGAAAGAAAATATTGAGAAAATTGCAAATATTAGTACTTTGTAATTATCGATATATTTCGCCTAGGTTTAGTTTCTGCATTCCATATGCCAATTTGCTTGACTACTTAATACCATATCAATAGTCGATATAGTGAAGGACGTAGGAATTATTTTTTGGCAAGCAACAAGGTCATAAATACTGTTTTCATCGTACAAGAACAGGTATATAAAATTAATGCATATGTAAGGAAATTTTTAAATAAAAAAATATATATTAGTGGATTCTCTAACTTCATTTTTTGGTGGTCCGTGCACTAGTTCATGAGAGAGTATTGTGATTGGTGTCATTTTATGCTGTACAGAATGTGTAAAGTCATAGGTTAGAGGTTAATATTTATAATTGTTAATTATGTGAAAAAAAATCATCGTTTTTAGAAAGTTTAGTTAGTTTCCACACTTGCTATAACAAATCAGGTGAAATGAGTGCCATATTGAATCCAAAATGGCGAAAAACTGTGTTATACATTACAAATTAGACATGGGCAACAAATAAAAGCTAATTATGTATGAGAAATAACTAACATATTTGTTTTATTTCTTTTTCGGTAACATAACATATTTCTTTCATTTTAGAATAAATGACTTTGATGAAAACACTTTCAGACTTAAAGATTTAGTTCAAACTATTAGCTAATATTCATCTTCATCATCAATATCATATTCTACATCACTATAAGAATCTCTAATATTTTCAGACTTCTCATTGTCTACTAAAAACATTTGCATGGTGGTAAAAATTTCGATGTACTGTTATGAACACCTCACTCTGGTGAGCACCTCCCCAGGAATATCGCCAGGCCGATAACATCCAATTTCAGTAACTTTCCAACCAAAATCGGTCACTGCTGCTGTAAGATAATTACTTGTTTTCATATCTTTTCTTAATGGTGCGCTCTTCTAAAACCTCGCCGGAGCGCAGCTCGAGTCAGTCATTGCATTTAAAAAGAAGGCACTTGTCCTGTAATTTCGTTTTGGCTCGCCCCGTATATTCGGAAATAATTTGTTTTTGACTTGTTTTTTTTATTTAATTTACTTGTATTTTTTTTTAAATAATTAACAATTCGAAATGTTAACCCACTCCCCACCAGTCGCGGATCTCATCACTTTTCACATTCTGTACAGTATACCGAACATATGCCAATCACAATGCTCTATCACAAACTTGCAGACGAGATGTAGTTAGAAAACTCGCTACTCCGTTTTGTCGCAGTTTAGGTTTTTTTTTCCTCGGCTTTTTTTTCCTAGATTCGTCGAAGTGAAAGAAACCTTGTTTTCTGTAAAGCAGCCTTTTCTTCCGCTGCTTTATTTTCCTCGGCTTTTTTTTCGGCGGCTTTTATTTCCTTCGGATTTTTTTTCCAGGATTTTATTTCTGCGGATTTTTTTCGGCGGATTTTTTTTCCGTTTACCTTAATTTGTGAATATTTAGCGTTATTAAAACATTTAATAAAACCTTCATATTCTGCGTTTACTTTCGATTGGTAAACGTTGAAAATTAACGAATATTTATTATTTCTTCAATAGTTCTGTACAATATTATTTAATCATTATCTATAATATTTAAAATACATTTATATTTGATTATTTCGCGTGACGTTTCGCGTGACAGTTTTTCGTTGAATCAACGCGTTTCTAAAAACCCTATAACAACGTATGGTTTTCAATCCTTTTTTAATCATTTTTTAAACGTATATGTGCCCATTGTTGTGTGTGGAATAAGCAACAAATTGTGTGAACATATTTCACTCCTGGATATCAGCGCCAAATTTTAGGAGTGAGCTGTAGACATATTTTACTTTGTAAATCCGTTGGAATACACCCTCAGAAGTGATTAATTTAGCTGCGATGACGTCATCAAAATGGCCGCCATACTATTTTTTAGGTTCATATATCTCAAAAACTAATCAACTGATTCGAATGTGCAAAGTCTCATTTTTAAGATAATTTAATATTCTACAAAAAAGGCAACATGCAATTATTTTGTAAAAACAATAGTTTTTATTTTATTTGCAAATTAATAGAGATATCAGAGGTTTGGTTCGCTCAGTAAGAATCACCACAACTGTGCTGTCCTGTTATTATTAATTTAATTTTACAACTACACTACAAACTACACTATACACTAATTGTTTCCTTTTTTGTTCCAGATTTAATTTAGGGATATACCTACTCTTCGCAAATACGAAAACGAAAACTGTATTGCACTTGATTGGCATATTTCTAAAACAGTAAATATCGCTCGCAGACAAAAAAATTTTCATATCATTGCGTTAGTGAACGAATTCTGAACAACTTCAAAATGTTCGTCTGTCTGTCTGTCCGTCCGTCATGTCTCTTACGACAACTTAAGAAAAGAAAGTTCGACTGTATTGAAATTTGGACAGTAAATTAGTGTTAGCTAGAGGAAAATCTTTCAAGAAAATCAATCAGTAAATAAGAAAGTTATTAATCATTAAAAAAATGTGTTTTCTTAATTTTTGTCGCTTGTACTTAAATAGAAATCTTGCGGAATGTTATTTCCTATCATAATTTATTTATTTTTTTTGTTCATACATTTTACTAATGTATATTTCGGAATAATATATCTAATCGTTGAAATATGATTCTCGAATGATATATCAATTCAATTTTATTAGGTAGAAGATAACAATGTTGTAACTAAAAATAACTACATTCCGTTAAGTATATAAAAAAATGATTTAAGCAACTTACCTAAGTTACACATGTAACTTGTGTTGTAATTACATATATTACAGACATTCAGTTTTTGTAGTAAGGTGATAGTTCAGTGACTAAAGTTTTGCCTTGGCTGGCTGGCTGGCTATATCTTAATTATCAGTAAACGTGTGAAAGCAAGTAAAGCAAACGCAAGCAATTCAAGGGTCGTATTTTTGAATCCCAGACAGGTTGGATGTTTTTTATTAACTCTTTTTAATATATTTTTTTGTATATTAAAGAGTGTTTCACCAACAAAGATGGTATTACAAAATTTATAATGTTCAAAAACTAACATTATTTTTAAGAAAACTGCGAAAAGCATCCTATAGAATGTGTAACAATTATATAAAAAGTTCAGTAAATCGGCGAAGAGTATGTTTTTAGCAAGGGATCACAAAGTTACGGAAAAAATATACTGCACATACAAGGACAGAGTAATTTCATCAGGTGACGAAGAGAGTGTGGCCTTCATGACACCTTCATCGCACGAGGAAGCAGATGCACGTCTTGTTTCGCACACCCTGCTAGGAACCGTTATAACAAAGGAATCATTAAGACTCAGATGCCATTGCAATAGTGTTATCACTGCTTGCATTTCCATGTATTGCAGAAGTCGGGTTGAGTATGGAATTGGAAATAATTTTCCAGTGTCTGCCCATTCGTGAATTATATTCTAAATTTCCACGTGGTGTACCAAGTCTGATTCCATACTTCCACACATTCACAGGATGCGATACAGTTTCATCGTTTTCTGGCATTGGAAAGAAGAGTGCGTGGAAACGTGGATGTCATTTCGTGATGTTGATTCGGCTTTCCAAGAATATTCTTACCTGTTAACAATACCTGATAGCCCAAAGTTTTCTATATTCTAGCGTTTTGTTGTATTTATATATCATACTACTAGTGCAGCAGATACAGTTAACCAGGAGCATAAGATACTTTTTACCCAACGAAGTAGAAATATTGAAAATATTCCAACAACTGCTGACATACTATTGTAACACTTGAAACGGGCTATTTTTGAATACAACATTTCGAGAAATTACCTGAGTAGTAAACCTCAGGAACATGACCCTTGCCAGTGGATATGGAAAGTTGATTAATATACAAACCTCTATGGACAAAAGTACAAAAGTTCCGGATGTGAGCAAACACCGTCAATAATTAGTGTACAAAGTGATGTTGCATTAAAAGTGGTCTCAGATGTTCTCTTTTGTATGGATGTGAAGGCCATGGCTCATAAATGAATATCGATTGAATACCCTAAGTTATTTTGTTTAGGTTACAGCATATCTATAGTTCTTTTTAAATTTTGTAAAAAAATTGACAAAACTTTAAATATTTTATATTAATCTGCAAATAAATTTAAAACTATTGTTTCTACGTAATAACTGCTTATTGCCTTTTTTGTAGGATGTTTTCTTATCTTTGAAATGAAACTTCATGCATCCGCATCCGTTGATTAGTTCTTGAGATATTGGAACCAACAGAAATTAGTATGGCCGTCATTTTAATGACGTCATCACAGCTGACGGTCACTTCTGAGAGTGTCTCCCGACAGATTTACAAAGCAATATATCTCTACATCTCACCTCTAAATTTTGGTGCTGGTATCCGGAAGTGAAATATTATTACGCTTATTCCACCCACTATTGGGTTAGATTTACTCCACTATAAATATTGTGTTTAATCATCATCAGTGCCTATCGAACGAATAAAGTATACATACATTTATTACTATTGTTATTTAGTTGCTAAAGTTAATTAACTATCTGTAAAAAGTTATTTTGATTATTCCTACAACATTTGCATGTAATACAACCAAATAAACGGAGATAAATTAACCCAATATACATATTATTATTGCATTGTTTACATTATTTCAATATGTTGATTAAAATATAAATTACTTAATTAAAACATCTCTTTACAGGCCCCCGTTCTGTATGCTGTCGAGATTTATAATGCCAGCGGTAATTTAATGTGAAACTGCACGTTTCGTATTAAATTGCAATTCAATACAATTTATTCCTGTAGCATATGTCTACACCAAATATTCATTTCAAAATCCGCTGGGTCCGTTATCGAATATGATTTATGAAAACAATTGTTGTAAACAGGACGTGTCCATGAAATAAATCTGTATGAGAGATACCGATCTCTCAAATGCTATGGATAAATTATATTCACATAATTGCTAGCTGTGCGAGTTTACATAGTAAATAATGTTTTGCCCCCACAAATAATAATCATGTAATATGGAATGAAATTCAATTATTGCATTTAATGCAAAGATACAATTTAGTTGCACATTTCTATGATAATTTAGTGCAGAGCACAGATGAATCGGTTATTTGTGAAACAACATATGTTGGTTTGCAAAATTTTACCCTAAATTTAAAGAACTTTGTAATTTAGTATAGCAATGGTATCAAAAACAGAATTAGGTGTTACTGGAACATATCAACCTAATAAATTTAAAAAATATCTTGTATTTAAAAAAAAGCTCTTAACATATGATGTTTCCGAAATGAACATCTAAACACATTAAAATCGCTTGGTATATTATTAAGTATATTTATTAAAAATATAAAAACCGCTGCCTAAGGAATCACTACTTCCACATCCAAAGTTCCGCTGGGAGTGGTAGTGAAGGTGGCTGATACAAAGAAAATTCTAAGGCCTTTAGTTCTTGTACATACATTAAATCACAAATTTATTTGTTGCTCCCTTTGAAAAAATGTGGTGGGGAGGTTGGCGTCAAACAAAATTTTAAGGCCCTTGGTTCTTGGACACACACTAAGTCACAATATTATTTTTTACCCCCTTTAATAATGGGGTGGAGGTGGTAATGGGGATGGCTGATGTCAAAACAAATTTTGAGGCCATTGGTTTATGTACACACACATTAAATCACATTTTTTTTTTTGTTTCGCCTCCTTTAATAATGGGGGAGGTAGTGTGGTGGTTATGCCAAAGAAGATTTTGGGGCCTTTGGTTCTTGTATATACACTAAATCCTAATGTTGTGAATTCCTTCAGCGGAATAAAATAGGTGTACCAAAATTCAAGTCAATATCATAAACACAGTTCCAGAGTAGTAATGCCGCCGGGACGAGACATTTCTCGGTCTCGTCTCATCTCGTCTCGATTTGTCGAGACGAGGCCAAATTTTTTTCTCGTCTCGAAAAATCGAGACGAGACGAGATTTTTAAAGTCGAGATCTCGCCGAGACGAGACGAGATAGAGAATTTCTCGACTTTTTTTATTGTCTTGGAAATTAATATAATTTAGGCAAGTGTAATGTTACCTACTTCCGTATTTGTTAGAAATGGTTGAAGTTTTTGTAATTAATCTTATATATTTACTTATTAAAGAAACTAGCAACAACGTATACGTTTTCAGTATAATACGAACTTGATTAATTTAAATTATTAAATCTTATATATTCTTAGAGTATGCCTTATAGAGGCAAAAAAAATCTTAAAATGTGGAGAAAATTAAAATTCACAATATAGGCTATTGTCTACGTCCAAAGAAAAATAGAGTTGAAAGGAACTAAAACGTTTAAGGGATTTTTATTGTTTCTTATGTTCAATTGACCCCAAAATATGAGAAAACTGCGGAGTACTACCATTTAAAGGGGTGGGTGCGTTTTTGAGATCGAAGTAAAAAGGTACACTTTTCACATTTTTGAGTTTTGCTCGAAAACTATGCATTTTTCCTGTAAACACGTCAATAGAAAAGTTGTAGAGAATTAAATTTCCAATCGAAGCGGCACCTTCAGAAGTCAAATACGTCAAAAAAACAAAACAAAAAAAAAACGAAAAAATATTATTTTATCTTTTTATTTTATTTTATTTTTATTTTTTTTTAGCCTGTAACTTTTTTTCGGGTCCATTTAGGCATAGGAATTGCTGCATAAATAATGCTGGCGGTTTACCCGTTAAAATGAGATTTTGTAAAAATTTTTACGATTGATAGTGGACATCTCGGTTACTATTAATGGTAAAAATTTACCTAGATACAGCGTTTCGAATATTGTTACTTTGATTAACTTTTTTTCTAATTTTTACGTTCTTTCTTTTCAGTCTATAACTTATAGGCCGAATTTCAAAAAAGAAAGAATGAACGTAAAAATTAGAAAAAAAAGTTAATAAAAGTAACAATCTTCGAAACGCTGTATCTAGGTTTCTATTTGTCGTAGAAAATTTTACCAGCCACCATTTCAACGGGCGTAAAGTCAGCTTCCACTTTAATGTAATAATGTCTATACCTAAATTCACTCAGAAAAAAGTTACAGGACGAAATTTAAAAAAAAAACTTTGAAACGCTGTATCCCGGTCACTATTAATCGTAAAAATTTTTACAAAATCTCATTTTAAAACGTAAAACGCCAGCTTTTTTATGCCGCAATGTCTATGCCTAAATGTACCCGAAAAGAAACTTACAGGCTAAAATAAAAAATTGCATTTTTTCGTATTTTTTTGTTTTGACTTCTGAAGGAGCCATTTCGATTGGAAATTCAATTCTCTACAACTTTTCTATTGACGTATTTATAGGATAAATGCATAGTTTTCGAGCAAAACTCAAAAATGTGAAAAAAAAAATTTATTTCGATCTCAAAAACGCACCTCTTTAAATGGTAGCACTCCGCAGTTTTCTCATATTTTGGGGTCAATTGAACATAAGAAACAATAAAAACCCTTTAACGTTTTAGTTTCTTTCTACAATACATGGACAATAGACTAATATTTCAAATAATTCTTTTAGTTAGAGGTACGTTTAAAAATTAAACAAAAGTCAAATATTCATATAAATTGAAGTCTAACTTTATAAATTAAATAAATAGAGATTTTACTTGTAAAAAAAAGAAAAAAAAATGGGAAATTTCACATTTGTTGAGACGAGACGAGATCTCGACCTCGAGACGAAATTTTTGGTAGACGAGAATATGTCGAGACGAGATGGCTGAAAGATCTCGTCCCGACAATGTCGAGACGAGACGAGAAAAACCAATTTCTCGACGAGACGAGACTCACGGCAACACTATTCCAGAGTAATCGTATGCACAAAGAAAGTTACAGACAGACAGACTGACAGATTTTTTTTTGTTCAAACCTAAAATCTAGATGTTTTATGACCTATTTGACATAAACCTATTTAAACAACAAAAAATTTTGACTTTTTTTTACGATTACTATACTTCCATGATCTAGAAGTAAAATTGCTTTTCAAGCTAATTTATATATTATTTTCATAATTTTTCGTTGTAAGCCATCGTAACATTTCGTTGTTGCAAAAGTCTCAACCTAATTTTCACACGTATATAAATTTATTTTTCCTCTTACAATTTCCGAAATATTCAAAATCTTTTCAGTCACGTTCATAACCTCACCACTGTAACTATTATTGATTTTAAAAACAGCACACGTCATATGACTTGTGTTATTTCTGAAGGCATCAATATGTTTAGTCAAGCGCAAATCGTTCTGAAATCGCCTAAAAAACGTTGTACCTCTAGGAATCGATGGGTTTTTGTGCCAGTGTCAACTCGTTGCATGCAGTTGTGATCAAACATCTTCTACGGGATATGTCCATGTTTGCCATGTTTGGTACGCAGATCTGATAAATCTTATGCATAACTAGATATGCAGTTTACCATGTATACTCTTTGAACTTTTATATAATAAATGGTACCATTTGAATCCTTGTCTTTTCTTGATTCAATGATTAACTTTAAGTTTAATCTCTAGGACGAGTTGACAACTGAATTTATGGACCTTCATGAGGTACCTCACGTTCGTTTTTATGGACATCGATCATATCACAGAAGCTCACGAGAAAATTCTATAAATTAAGAATGGTTTAGAAATAAGATGGACATGAGATAAAGTACATCGCATCGAAAGTAGAGACATTGCAGAGAAGAGTTAAGCAATTCATAGTAAGTAGCAATACCACAAGATAATTTTATTAATAAATAATTTGTCTCGCCCGCTACAACTGTATATTATGTCTATAAAATTCAGATTTGTGTCGTTAACAGAGTAGAGCAGGAATAGGTTAATTAAATTTAAAACATACATTGGAAATTTTCATTTTTGGGCCTGATATAGATTTTTATTAGTACATTGCTAGCAATGAGTACCTACTATACTAAAATAGTTGGAAAAGTCGTCTACCCCCCTCTCCCAAATAATTTGCTTTCGATCCGCTCCTGGGTATAAGATTAAAAATAATCAGCTTTCGGTTTTGCAGTCTTTTGCTGAGAATTATAGAAAGTGCAACTTAACTTACGTCGAGGTTACATTGCATTCAATTTCCTGTTTCGATTCTACGATTACGCTGTCTCAAAGTGCATTTGCCGTTACAGTTACTTCAAGTTAGTTCTGCTCAATTCTTTGTTGTAAACTTATGCCTTTATTAGGTATTTCTCCTTTATTAGGTATTATCCGAATGTTTAATTGTCGTGCAGCTTTGCAGTTTCTCCTTAACTTTTAAATTAGAATTAGATGCTGTAGTTAAATTTGGAATTGATTAGACAAAACTTATATGAAAAGAGCAACGAAAAACCAACTTATGGATATTCGACATACTTCACAGCGTTAAAAATACTGTTTTTCGATTTTATCGTACCCGGGATATAACGTACGTTTGTTTGGTTTTAACACCATCCGAAACACCATCTCAAAAAAACTTTGACAGATACTGAAAAATGTATATCAATTGACCGGAATTATCTGAAAAGAAAGTCGTTTTTTTCATATTTTCTTTTTCATTACCTGAAAAAATGTTGAATTATCGAGCCATTTGATTTCGTATCTTTGTTGGACTAATGATGTATCAGTGATCCTATGTATAGGGATATGTTTCACACGAGGTTCACTAGTAAGAAATGTTTAAGTAGTTCATACAACAACGAAATTTGGATAATGATATCAATTATCCATATAACTGATATACGAAGTCTTCACAACATGTTCCAACTGTCGATAAATAAAAGGTCTCAAAGTATCCAAGGGTGGATATTCTTATATTGTCCGTAACCATAAGGGTCATAAGGGTTATGATCGTAACTCTTGTCACTAATTGCAAAGTCCTTAAAATTAAATAGAATAAATTTGATTTTAATACTGACAAACCGCGGAAATCTCTCGGAACATTTTATTCGCCTCCACAAGAAGGAAATTCAATATCGAACTAAATCCTACTGTACACTCTTTCTGCGAAAAACCAGACTCCTTTCAGGAATTACATTCTTAAGAGTATATCGCAATCACCAAGTCATCCTAAAATCTTTACAACTACAACTCAGACATTACTTCAAGTCTCCTGCTATTTGAAGAATTCAAAACAGAGCTTATTATGTCCTACTCAAAAACTCCATATACAACATAAGACTCAATCTCAATACTCTACCAACACTCATATATACGAAATCACAGATTCACTCTTTCGGCATTAATTCGATATTCTAGGACATCCTTGACAGATTATTCAACGACATAGTCCAATACATAGAAGACCCCCAACCTTAATCCTCTTCTGCTAACGGCCTTCTGGGCATGGTGTATTAAATAGGTGATGCGACAAGGACCCGTTGAGTGGCTTCATAAGTGCTTACTTTGTATATAATGTAGTAGATGGCAGGAGCAATAAATTCTATTTTACAGGTTCTGTGCGTGCATGCATACAATGTTGCATAAATTCCCGGCCTTTTGTTTGTGTTTTAAGAAAAATCTTGTAGTGAAGCAAGATATCAGTGATATTTGACATTAAATACCTAGAAGAAATACATTCAATACGCTGGCGCTAAATATAAAACAGTCAGCTATATTTTCACACATGAAGTGAAAATATGGAGTGCCTATTTGTGTACTTATCTTTATGACTGTAAAGACCAAAAATGATCACTTTTCTTAGTGCTAAAAAAATACTGAAGAGAGACAGAAATGTGATAGTTTACAAAGTACTTTAAATAAAAAGCCACATGTTTGTGAAAAACATTTTTGCTCCAGCAATACAAAAAGTAGTTTTACTTCACAGTCTGAAAATGGAGTTGTTATTTACACTGTAAGTTTTAAATTGACATAAATATTTGTAACATAATAACTTCTTTTTAAATATATGTTATGCTTTTAGCGGCAGTTTTATGGTAAAGTAAAAAGGTTGAAGAAAGGTGCACTTTCCAAGCAAATTATATGCTTGTTCTTCAGAAAATGTTGTCTCTAAGAAAATTAAGAAGTTATTAAATATGAGTGATGTTCACGATAGTATAACTTATCCTTATTTGTGAAGGTTTGTATTTACACTTACTAGAAAAAATTTTGTCTGAAGAATGTGACGGCAAATTACTAAATAAGAATTGGGATATTCATAAATGTATTGAAAGTAGAAGCTTAATGTTTACATAAGGTAGAACATCATGATAAATTAATTACAACATGTTTTAAGTCGGTAAGTGCTTTTTAGATAGTATTTGTTTCCAAATGCTAATTTAGTTTTTCAAGTAATTATTTGTGTAATTTCTATTTTCAGGTTGGGTTTGGTCTCAGGTTTGGTCCTACAATAGAGGTTATTTTTTGCATAAGGATATTAAGTTAACATCAATCAGTAAACCGATCACTGTAGAAGAATTGCAGCATATTTCTCTAAAAATTTACTCTGCAACGCTTGCTTAGGTGGACCAAATGCAAATTATTATCAAAGTGTTCATTCTGATGTGCAATTAAAGTCAACTCATGTTGGGGGCATAGAGAATGCTGAGTAATTTTGGAGAAAGGAACTATTAAAGGTACTTATTAAAGGCCATGATAAAACTAAACTCTTAAAACATCGCTGACAAATGTTGTGATGAAACCGTTATGAAGAAAAAAAGGCCTCTATAAATCTAAAAGGCAAATTTTAATTCCATAAAACGCTTTTTCAAACCTCAATAAAACATTTATTGTAAAAATAATAAACAATGTGTCTGCCTGAAGTGTCGTTGATGCATGTGTGTACACGTATATTTAGAACACATACGCGCGCGTCACACTGTCAAATTATTTTGAGGTTAAGTTTTAAGTTTTAAGTTTTTTGTATCAAATATCAACGCGGTTCGTCCTGGAGGCGGTTCTTTTAAATCCCAAACGTTTTATTACAGCTTTTATCAAGTCCACGTGATCTTCGCCAAGTGCATTTGCATTTATGTAAGGAAGGGATTATTTGTGATAGTATAAAAAAGACTAAAAGGACTTCATTTAGAGTAAATGTTCTATGTCATTACCATTATTAGAATATATAGTTTAATAAGAGGACAGTAAAATGACAATTTGGTTTTTAGGCCGGTCATGTTTTTCTTGTTTCTTGTTATATAAAAATATTCAAGGTCAATCTCACAATGATAATTATTAATAATCATCACTTTTTCTTTAAAAAATTAAGGTAGAATTACAAGAAACGACTGAAAATTACCGTGGGAATCGAGAAGCAGCCTACTTTTTTTTTTAATTTGCCGATTACGCGTCTATGCAAATTTTATATGGATATTAAAATCATTATTATTTCTGAGGCGCCCTTGTTTTTGGACCTTTCCTTTGTAGTTTTAACGATGAACTGCCGTTGGTGTTAATTTTTTTGTCTTACTTGATGTCTTTTTATTACCTTTTAAATCGGCCTTAGAGAGGTTATAGTGCCACTCTCTACGCTTTATAAATTTCAAATTCCATTTTCTCTTCAATAAGTCTGATGGTGTGTTTGCTTAAATCAGTTTAGAAAAAATAAATGCAATAATAAAATTATTTGGATTCCTTCGTGGACATTCTTATAACTTCTCAGTTCTAATATGGACTTTAAAAATCAGTTTTAAGGTAGCCTTCTAGGAGTTTTCTAGAAATGCAGGAAGCTAATAAAAAAGCTTCCGACAGCTTTAAAATAGGTTTTAAGAAAGGTTTTAAAACGGCTCGAACAAGGTTTTCAAGAGCGCCACTATGCCTCACTAAGGAGTTTTATGATGGAATTTAAATAGGCCTTAACAACCTTCATAAGGATGTGCCCTTTTAGTCTACAAGTTGCTTTATGATGGTATTAAGGATATTGTTACAGCAAAATAGGCATTCAAGGCATTTTATAAATACACTGAAAGAAATTTCTATTATCCATAAAGAAGAATTGACTAACCCCTAAAAAATATCTGCATTAAATAGGCTCCAGCAAGACAGCTTTGTAACCACAACAAAAACGATCTTGCTAAGACGCACTTATTTACCGTTAAAAAAGTATTTTTAATTATTTATTTGTTGCTCTAGGTTGATAGCTTTGCTATCAGGAATCAGAGCCCCATTTTAATCTTAATAAGTTCTTTGTTAGAGTTAGTAAGCTCATATTATTTACACCATTACTACCTTACAAACAGAAAAAAAGCTTTTCCCGCTGCTAATAGATGACTTTTTAACCACTAATAGGCGATTTTTTAACCACTATGCAGCTTACACAGTCATGCCAACAAATACTCTTTTTTGTCCTAGTAATGTCACTTTATAAGCGTTACATAAATATATACTGGATGTAGCAAGACGCTATTCTTGCCATTAAAAAAAAATTGCTACTATAGAAAGATTTTTTGCAAGGGATGTGCACGAGGGTGGTCCAAAAATGTCTTAATTTTTTATAGAAGATCTCGATCCCCCCAATTTGTTTCCAAATTCGAAAAAAGTAACCACGTATTTTGTTGTTTTTCAAAATGTTGATTTTAAATGGTGCCTATGGGACCATTTAAAATCAAAATTTTGAAAAACAAAAAATACGCACTTACTTTTTTCGGATTTGGAAACAAATTGGGAGGATCAAGACCCTCTATAAAAAGTTAAGTAATTTTTGGACCACTCTAGTGTGTACATAGAGGGTGATTCAGTTTTATTACTAATAACTTTATCAATTATTAGATGCCAACAATTTAAATTTATTTTGTACTTCTCTAGATACATGATAGAAAAAAATATGTCTTATTGTTTTCCCGAAGATCAAAAATTGTAATGGTTATTATTTATATTTGGCATCATATAATAGCAGTATGTTAGGCTTCATCTATTTGACTATAGTTTTTTCTATACATGGTTGCTAAAATATTTTGGGAATAAATTATCGTATATTTTCAAAAACCGAAAAAAAAAAACTTTTTGATACCTTTTATTTCACAAACGAAGGCCCTTAGGGAAAAGTACCATGCAAAATAATTTGTTTATTTTGTCACCATCTATCGTTTGATAAAGTTGTCGGTATGAAAACTGATTCTTTGTATACTTATAGGTTATTTTCCTCCCTACTTAATTTCTCCACGACTCTATATATATATTGAAAGCCACCTATTCTCAAAGATTATGAGATTATATTCTTTATGAGTCAAGTAAAAGATACAAGATTACAAAAAATATGAACTTACCTTTCAGGTTGCACAATACTTAGACACTTTTATTTATACACTTTTATATTTTTTATACTGCAAAATGTAGAAAACATTATTCTAATAAAATCTTAATTTTATCATATATTTATATATTTATTTATTATTCAAAGTATTCTGTTTAAGCTAGCAAATTTTTAAATTCTATTTAATATTTTTTAGAAATATAGCGGCACTCACAACTTCATATTCCATATATATTAAAGCACATTCTTTAATAAATTTTTATCTTAACCAGGCAAAGAAGTATATTTGTAGTAAAAATTTAAATGATTCGTTTAAGGAAACAAAGGACTAATAAACAATACATATTTAAAATAATTGGTTTATTATACATATTATTATATGAATAGAATAGAAAATATTAACAGATAAATAAAATATAAATTATTCTTCTAAACAAAGATAAACTTAACACCAATATATGCCTTTATGATGCTATTACCGGGTGCCCACAAGACCAGGTACCTCCCCATTTTTTCTTTATTTCTGGAGCTATTTTTAAATTTGGGTATATTAGCTATAAAAATACATCTACCCAAAAATGCATTAGTATTTTATTATTTTAAACGATACCCTGTACATTTTTTATTCTTATTTGATAGAGGTTTGAATTATCTGTACAACGGATTTTTCAAAATAAAATTCGAATGAGAAATTACCTTGAAAATGCTAACTAAATCTTTATTGTACCATCTTGAATTTTAAACTACAATTTTAAGCCCATTTATTGATCGATTTTAAATTTTGATATTTCATTGGAAAGCTAATTTAAAGATTTATCAAAAGAGCGAAACAAATGTACATGGTGCTTTAAAAAAAGTGAATTTTGTGTTTAATTTTTTTATGGAATAAACGGACAAAACTCCCCTTTTTTAAAAGGCACCCTGTACATTTTTTTCGTTCTTCTGATAAACCTTTAAATTAGCTTTGTGATGATATCTCAAAATTTAAAATCAATCCATAACTGGAGTTGAAACTGTGGTTTAAAATTCAAGATGGTACGATAAAGATTTAGCATTTTTTAAGGTATTTTCTTATTCGAATTTTATTTTGAAAAAACCGTTGTACAGATAATTCAAACCTCTATCAGATAAGATTAAAAAATATACAGGGTGCTATTTAAAATAATACAGTAACTAGTGCTTCCAGTTAAACCGGAAGTGCATTTTTTGGGTTTGCTTAGGTCAAAAGATGTATTTTTATAGGTTATATCATATGCCACATTTCAAATGTTTACCTCTAGAAATAAAGGAAAAAATGGGGGTTACCTCGCCTACTGGACACCCGGTATATTGCAGAAATCTCATTTCTAAAATAAAATAATCCATGATATAACAATGTATCCCATCTATATATCTTACATCATTAAAAACTAAGTAATATATTACTATCTACGAAACTAAGTCATCAAGTGATTCATCCAATGGAAATATATTCGTCGATGTAGTATGTAATTCTTTCTAATCATTACCAAAAAAAAAGGGCACACCCCACTCCCCAGCCCAAGTGTACAGCATTCAAACTACAAATATCTGCAATCTGCATGGTCACCCTACAAGAATGTTGATAACACATATTATGTACAGGTACGCGTGTGATAAACAAAAATTAAAAAACATCAAAAATTCTTACCTTCGAATACTTTCACTTATTCCTTGAGCCCCCAATCTTCTAACTTTGACTTGTAAGAAGACATAATAACATAAAACCAAAGAAGTTTGTTATAAAAATTCTTTGCATAAAACCTTTCATACAACTATTTCACCAAATGTCGAATTGCTCACTGGCGTGCAGATGCAACGGCGCGCATGGGCATCATGACAAATACTCAATTGCGCTTGCGCCACATGTAAAAGTAAATAAGTAAAACGCTAGGAGTAGCAAGCCCATCTTTATGGTTAACAGGTGGCTTACCAACCGTAGGTATGTGCACTTTAATCATTAAGAAGTCAACTTTAACTAAAGGCACTTATTTACCGTAAGAAATTATTTAGTTACCACTAATGAAAAAAAAACTTGAAAAAATATTTTAGCTAGTTTAAGTAAGTGCTGTTATTGGGACAAACAGTTAAAGATTTACCGTTATAAAAGCTCATTAGCAAAACAGTTTTTCTTATGGTTAGATGATGATAATGTAGAGCTAACAAAAAAAATAGTTATGATAATGCAGATCATCTTAGCAAAACATTCTATTTGGTCGATTTCTTTCAGTGTAGTTTTATAGCACCCTTGTATATATTTAAGAAACCAAAATTGTTCCTTGGGTTGTTAATTCACATACGACTTCATATGTGTTGTAACGGCTGTTGAACGAAAGTAGGTTCATGGTCCTTTGCTATCTACTTTTCCCCTTTTTAATGGTCAGTGCATTAATAATACAAATTAAACAACGTAAAAAAACACTGGGTAAAAAAATATCACTCGACATATATGAATATTGCAGTCGTCTTTTATGTATAGAAGTTTATTACTAATTTACTTAAAAAAAAATAAGTAAAAAAAAATCGAACCGCCTTCAAAAAATATCTTTAAAAAGTAAAAAATAAAGTTTCACAAATACCTGTCTACCTATTAGTGGAAAGTAGCAAGGAACTGCAGCTTTTTACCAAATATCAATTTGAAGTAGGTGCAAAAAAATCACTAATTTCGAAAATACGTTTTGCACCGACTTCAAATTGATATGTGTTAATGAGGTACAATTCCTTGCTACTTTGTACTAATAGATAGACAAGCATTTTTTATTTTTATTTTTTAAACATATTTTTTAAAGGCGGTTCGATTTTTTTGGAGGATAAACAAATAATACATAATAACCTCAGTTTAGTTCGTTATAAATATATACTTTTTATCCACAATACACAATATCAAATCGTCATTTACGTTTCGGTTTCCGCAATTGTACCAGGTTCACGTAAATCTACAAAAAAAATGCTGGCATTATTAAGAAATACCATGCAATGAAATCGTCTTCATTAACATCATTGAAAACAATGACATGGACAAAGGAAATTATAATAATGCCACGTTACCAGCTTTTGACCTGCTGTGCGCATAGCGTCACTTTTTGGTCACTTTCAAATCGAGCCTGCGGCAGCGCGTGTGCGATGTCTACCTAAAAACACATCCAAAAACCATGAAGCCTAGAAAGTGGAAATTTATAGGTAGATATTTTACTTTTTAATGTTATAAAATTCAAAGATCCCATTTGTCAGCATTTTTTCACTTAAATGTTGGTGAAATACCTTCAAAATAATTGATGCAAGCATATGATCTTTCACGCCGTTGGTTTTTCAACGGGTTAATGGCTATTAGTATATTAGTTGCTATTTTATTTGTTTTTATTTATAGTCTGGCAGCCACGGAGAAAACCCAACAATTTCGTATTAAGTTTTTTTCAAAACGGATTTGGGGTCTAAGGGTCTTCTAGTTTTGATATCCAAGTGATGACAAAGCGTCATCCTTGAGCAACTCCAGATACGAGGTGTCCGATATTAAGTAGGTGAAATATCAGGCTTTTTAATTTTTTTGTAAATTTTACATAAATAAACGAGTGAGTTTTTTTTACAAATGGTTTGATTCTCATAATAAGGTTTATATAAAATTTAAACAAAAAATTTTAAATACAGGGTGTTCCAAAGTATATTCTATTTATTAGACTTCATCATTTTCTGAATCGATTTCATCATTGGAAAGTGAACATTCGTCTTCTTCGCCTTCATTGTCGTTCACAGTGGCAGTAGGGGTTAGTTCATTGCAGCAGTGTTCATGTACTCTGCAAATGCAGAACATTGTACAGGCTAACCTAGAGCTTTTACAGCTACATCTGTTTGTACTGCATGGTTTGTTACTGCTACAGAAGCACCTAATTAATTTTAAAACATCAGAAGGTGCCACTTCTACTTTCTCTGTAGACTTGGAAGATCTGATTGCAACGCCTTTTTCCAAATGCGGGTCTGTAAGTGGGCATGTTTCACGTTTTCAATAAATGCTGCATTTGTTGGCGGAAGTGATCATAGAAGAGGTAATTGTGACCTTCCGCACGCTGTTCTCTCAGCCCACAGATGTACACGAGCCTCAGATGTTGATTCGCAATTAAGCTTTCTATAGCATGCAGATACAAATTTGGCAGCCTGATTTGTAATGTCACTAATATCTTGATTTACTTCGCCCATGTATGACAAAGAGTATCCTTTTTTTAAAACTTCATAAACTTTGTTCTTACCAATTCCAAAATACATTGCAGTGGTGTCACAACTATTAAGGGCATGTGCTGCTAAAACATCCGGTATTATGTCCTGATGCTTTAACACCGACGCTTTTATATCAACTATCGCACGGCCAGCTACAACGGACTTCATAAAAACGTGAGTATCATCTGACATAACTATTATTACGGCTTGTGGATTGGTCTTAGCGATGGCGCCTACTAGTGAAAGTAACACACGTTCATTTTTCGAATTTTCATGTATTTTTCATTACAAACACATTGCACAAAGTTTCATCAAAATCCATTCATTGGTATTCAAATGGGACTGGACTATAGTAGTAACATTCATTTCAGAAATAGCACATGTCAGGAATTTTATAATTACCGTATTTTCTTCAATTAAAATATTTATTCAAAATTTATAGATTTAAGATGCTCGGTGATATACCAAATTGTAACATTTTTTCCATTTCCCGTAAAACTTTGTAAAATCAATAAATTCAATAAGTTAACGCACAATTAACCATACAATAATGAGAAAAAATTAAGAACTAACTAGTATTCAAGTTTAAAGCCAAAAACATATACAATCATTTTATTAATAAGATTTTTAATTTTTTTCAGCATATTTTGGTAGGTACCACAGGTGGCTTTGCCTTTGTAGCAGGAGAATAAGTTTCTGGTCATAAGTAGATCCTAATTTGTTCTACAATTGAGTAAAATTTTATTCAAATCGAAAACAAAATAAAAAAGTTATAAGGGCTTCTTCATTTTAAGTGAGTCACACTGTATATTTAAGGAAATATATAGATTTCGACAAAATATTACGTTAGTGAATACGTCGAGTGTTGTAAAATAAAGATTGTTTTGTGACTGTGATTTATTAGCAGACCACGGTAAACCGCTTTGATAGAAATATTCAAGGTACCTAATATATTTTTTTTAATTATCTATTTTGGCTGGCGAATATCTCGTAAACTATAACACATAGGAAGAAAATGAATATAGATATTCTTGTAGGAAATTTAATTATGTTTTACTTTGCATAGATTGCCTTTTTCCGTACGACGCATTGTAAAGCCAAAAACATATCCAATCACCTTATTGTTTTGAAACACTCTGTATATCTCAAGTTGCTCAAAGATGCCAGCTTGTCATCAGTCGGATATGGTAAATAGACATATAAATCTACGAGAATCCATTAAAAAAAACTTAATACGAAAATTTTCACTTCAGGGAAAAAACACTGTTCCGCTGCCGGACTATTAGTATCAAATTTTCTTTCATTTAACTAAACACAATAAATAGTAGTAATAAATAATACACCACTTTAATTAATTTTATTATGAAACAGTGCATTTGTCTAACGTTATTCAGGAAAATAGACAAACAGTCAAGAATGAAAAATATTTATTCTATTATTTAATAGTTTTAACAATTTTTCTTAGAGATAAATTGCCGGATTCTTTAATGTTTCTATTAAGAAAATACATTTTGCATTTGTAAAATAGCGTTTTCGCTTTAATAGCGCGGGACATATCAATGTGTTCTCTCATGTAATTATTAAAAATATTTAATGACTCTATTGATTTGCTCAAAAATCTCATTCATTTTTTAAAATCTGAATTCGATTTCATTAAACAACACTCTAACGTACACCATTCTCTGCGCTGTTTCGTCCGTGAGGGCGTTCCGTTTTCTTAATTACAATTCTCTCGAAAACTGTTAGCCTAATAAAAAAGTATCAAATAAAAAAGTTACCTCGATGCTTTACCTTCATACGTCCTCGATATACTTGGTGTCTATCTCGAAAGATAAAAAAGTTTCTCGCTTGTCATATTCGTTTGTCGACATGGTCTTGGAAAAAAAATCATATTTACTTTACTTATTAAAATTTGTCCTTCATATTAACACATTTTGTTAAACAAATATGGAGTCATAACACGGTAAAAAATTGAGATTAATTCGTAGTCCCGTTTTTGATTTAGGGTGAGTTAAACGAGAAAATAATTGTATCTATTATTTGCAATTTTATCACATTTTTGGCTCTATCTTTCATCTCAGCTAACTAAAAAAGTCGTAATTTCTTATTTTATGGAAGGATAAGCTTTTAAACACTTCGGTCAAGGTAATTTTAGTTTACATCTAAAATAAAAATTGACCGCTAAACTAGTCTTACGTAACGGTACAGCGGAGACTGCGATAAGGGAAGGTAAGCGTGGAGCGTATATTTCTTTCATGGTATCATGATCGAGAACTAAATTTTTAATTGGTCACCGGCGCCTCCGCCAAATCTTCGAATATTCCCGTAATATAAAAAATTGTTTCCAATCCGTAGCTTGATAAATTTAGTGGGGGACCACCGCACCTCCGGACCACATTAGGTTTGACTGAAATCGCTTAAGCTACGCCAGAATAATCATTAAACAAATATAAAAAACACACACGGGTCGAATTGAGAACTTCATCCTTTTTTAAATTTTATGAAGTCGGCTAAAAAGCATATAGATCACCGATATTTGTTATTACCTTCGCGCGTCATGCCATATTATAAATACACACAACTATACGCCCATTGACCCTCAGAAGGCAGAGGTTCTCAAACTTTTCGCAGGTAACTAACTGGTCAAATTTTTGTCTGATGTTCTACATTACCAGTTCTATTAATGACATGAGACTAATTACTAGAGGTGTTATAAATTGGAACTCCTTTTGTGCAGATACGATATAATATAATATATTGTATAAATACTTAATGAAATGTCCCCACACAACATGAAAGCGACGAACTGATAAAATATTAATAATATTTCATCGCCTTGTATTATACAATATAATGTGACTGCCCAAGCCGTATATTTTTGTGAAAATCTCGCTTTGTGTATTTGATTTTTATATTTTTTTTAATTATGAACTGTACAGAGAATTTTACTTTTCGCCTCCTCTTATATGATTTCGAATATCTGTGTTTCAATTGTAAAAACGGACCGCCAAGGTTAAATATTTTCAAGGAAATCTATAATCATCGGCTTTGTGTATACACTTTTTACTTGTTTTTTAATCTTAGTCTGTTCAGAGTTTTAGTATTTTCTTCTCTACTTACATATTTTTACCCCCGACAATACGGAAAGGATATATGCGATTGAGAGTTGTTTATAGCGATAATTCACGAACTGTGATTTAATGACTGATATTAAGAAATCACAAGTGTTACTAAAATGATTGCTAAGCTGCGGCTTTCCATTACCTCTATCAATACATATACAACTTGATTTTCACACAAAATATGGTTTAGACATCTGTAAATAAATACCCATTCATTTTAATTGAATTAGTCACGTATAGAACTCGTAACCATATCACGCTTTGAAATAGCTAATATCAATAAATCACAGTAACAATTCACAATGTGATTAAATAATCGCAATATCGCTCATCATTATTTTGACGGCTTCTGTCCGCGTATGACATGGGTCCTCTTCCATGTGGCATTTTGTGACACATTGATGAACCTTCTTAAGCACAGCACGCGTTTTTTGGAAGCTTTGCGACAAATATACAGAAAATAGGAAAAGTTGTTATTATTTATTAAGAAAGCTGCTGAAAATTTTTTGAAGGAAACATAGCAGAATGTACGTCATGAAATTGTTGAGACTGTTTAGAACAGTTAAGATGAATTGATTTCTTTCAAATACCCCATTACCTCCAGAGCCCAGTAAAACACAATGTACCACCATAGGTTACTGATAACATTAAGCATCTTATGTAAATGAGGGACAAAGCTAAAATAAAATATTTAAAAAACAAAAGTTCCCAGAGTCTAGATTACTATAAACAATTAAAAAATTATACAAGCCATGCCATACAGCGGGAAAAGTCTGCTTATTTTGATGCATTGTCGAGAAATAAGGATGGTAAATTATTTTGGTCAGAGGTAAACAAACTAAGTTTAACAAAAAAATAAAACCAGTAATAACATTCCAAATGAGCTTGCTGATCCAAAAAAAATTAATAATTATTTTATATCTTCCGTAACCCCGACAAAGATCCTTCAAACGAAAAAATATTTTTTCACAATTATAATTTACATCATAATAGTAAAAGTAAATTTAATATCAAATTATTAACAAGGAATGATGTTTATAACATAATTAATAATATCAGAACTTGCAGTGTTGGCGCTGATGATATCTCTATTAAAGATCTTAAACTCTGTTTGCCATTTTGTATGGACCATCTTATAAATATTTTAAATAGCTGCATTCTCGATGGCGTATTTCCCAACTGCTGGAAGAAGGCAATAGTTAAGCCCCTCGCAAAGATAGCTAATCCTACAGAATTAAAAGATCTCAGACTATATTAGTATCTTATCGGCAGTTTCTAAAATTTTAGAAAGACACATTCACAACCAAATTTTCCCTTATTTTAATAAAAATTATCTGACCTCCTCAACACAATCGGGCTTTCGAAAAAATCATAGCACTTCCACTGCACTTATAAAAGTAACTGATGATATTTGTCAAAACACAGATAACAATAAAGCAACTTGTTTAGTTCTACTCGATTTTAGTAAAGCCTTCGAAACATTGAATCCACTTATTTTACTCTCTGAATTGCATTATTTCGGTTTTTCTAATGATTGCATTCATTTCTTTAAATCTTACTTAACCAGCAGGGAACAATGTGTAGCTGTAGCAATAGACAATAAAACTATTAAATCCACATTTGCACCACTATATAAGGGTCCATTTTAGGGCCCCTGCTATTTTTAATATACGTAACAGACATGAATGGTGAAATCCAACATTCTAGTGTAATGCAATACGCAGATGATTCTCAGTTAACTCTCGATGTTTGCCCAAGTAATAAAGTAGTTGCACAAGAAAATATTTCAACAGATTTAGAAAAAATTAAAACATTTTCCTTGGATCATAACTTAAATATTAATGCATCGAAATCTGTTTTATTGATAGCAGGCTCAAAATCTTCCAGGGATAAACTGTCTGATTTTGTTGTTAAGATTGGTAATGATGACATACCTAAATTAAATTAAGTGAAGAAAAAAATTTAGGTGTAGTCATGGATGATGCGCTTACTTTTCAATCGCATATTTCTAATAAAGTAAGATTGGTATTTAGTCGATTGAAAAGTTTGTACCCATATAAAACGTGCATGTCACCTACTGCTAAATATCGCTTATGCAACAGTCTTGTACTCTCAATCCTTGATTATGGCGATATAGTATATAACAATTTCATTAGTGCCGCTACATGTCGTCTGATACAAACAGTTCAAAATGCTTGCATGCGCTATGCGTACAATATTCCCTTTAGAAATCACATTACTCCTTACCTAAATCAAAATTCTATCCTAAATATGAAAAATAGACGTATATCACACATGTGCGGACTCATTTATAAAGTGATGACTACTGGTGAGCCCCACTACCTACGAAACAAGTTCTTGGTCCATAATCATGATCAAAATACAAGGCATATGCAAGATTTAAGAATACCCAAACACAAATCCTCCGCTTAACAAAAGTCATTCACATATAATGCAATCCATATGTGGAACAGGCTGGATCCAAATATTAAAAAGTTATCTACAAAAACATTTAATTGTAAAATAAAAAGTATGTTGCTTGCCGATCAAAATGTTGCCACCTAAAATCAGCGGTACCCTTCCCTGCATGCACCATTTTAATAACGAAATTTTAACTTTAAATTATTCTGATTAATCTCCCTCCCCTGCAGTGGCGTCACATCGTAGCACATTTTCATTCATTTTTATTCTTCTATTATTGTATGTACTTAGTTTTAAGTTGTAGATTACCTCCTTCTTGTTAGGGCCATTGGACGAGCACCATCTAGGTGAAATGGTACCTATTTACCAATTATATATTTTTTTTATGGTAAATAAAGATATTATTATTATTATTATTATTATTACTTGGATACAGGCAGCATCATATTATCATTGCAACTTTGATGGCGTCAAATTAATACCACAGCAGTTAAATCCAGATGACGTAATTGCTATTTTACAGGCTTTACAGACATTTGTGAATTGTACTGATAGTTTTTCAATTATGATATTGTCAAATTTCTTATGATATCAGGTATTATAGACTTTCAAACTGCAAGGTAGACTTTTCTACACTGTAAATGTGGCAGCTCTGCATAAGTTCAGATCTCTTAAGTACGCGTCAGTTATGTCTGTTGCCTTGGAGCAGTCTTTCTCCCAATATAAATAGATTTTCAATGATTGATGTCACAGCTTAACTCCAAAATATTTAGAATTTGTAATATTTTAAATTGGTAGGCACAAAAAAAGTGGTCTGGTTCTGGGACTCCATTGTATTTTGATGTGCTGAATATGAATCGGGTGTCCGTTTAGCCTCAGCTCCCACCAATTTTTAGTAAATCGTGAAAAACCTAAAGAACCTCATAAAAAAACCTTATAAAGAAAAATAGTGGGTGATGGAGCTAAAAGGACACCTGATTCATTTTCAGCACGTTGAAATACATATGGAGTCCCAGAAACAATTCACTTTTTTGTGTGCCTGTGTAATTTTATCTCCTTTGGATGTTACGGAATTCGCCAAAAAACTACAAGAGAAAATGTTGTGCGTTACACGCATAATAAACCTCACGTTATGACACATCAACATCGGTCATCATCTAGAGCGAACCCTCATTTATCGTTGCCTCTCGACCTATACTTGAAAAAGGAGTTGGCTGATTGACCTTGGCCGCCGCTGTGGATTGTGGCACTCCTTGTCTAATTTTACTTAGAGCTCCTTATCCAGCTTTGTCTTTTATATCAGACTCCATAGCCTTGATAGGGGATCCTTGGTATAGCTATCTGCTCTTGGTTTCTTTTCGCCAAGTAGTTGGAACCTCAGTCTGGCTAGGCCTTCGCAATGGCACAGCACATGTACTGAGATCTCCTCTCGTACATTAGACTCATATGTCTATTAAGCCTACAATGTCCAGTTAGAAGACCTACCATTATCTTAATGGCCTTTCTATTTTGGCGTAGTAGGTCTTCCATGAATTCGTCCGATTGTTCTTTGATGAACTTTTTGGCCTGTCCCTGTTGTGGGAAATTCTTCCACCACTCTAGAGATTTATTTTGTACCCATACTACATATACCTATACTAACTACACCCTGTATATGAATAATGGCATCAGAAACTAAAAATAATATATTGATTTTATCAAGTAACAAAATAACTACCTGTTTTATTAACTTTTCCTAATATTTCCAAGGAAACTCAGTTATCGAGGAAGACCTGAAAGTACAAGCCTTTACTTGTTTCGCCGGATCATATTACGGCTTTGTTCAAAAAGTTTAAAGAATATAACTTGTAATTTCATTTTCCATCAGAAAGTATATTCTGTATTGGTTTACTTTGGAAATTCGAGATGCTTATGGAGGAATAAAATTTTATTCGGTCGATAGTCGAAAAATAAAAGATGGATGGCTTTATAAAGATCCATTATTGAGTTTCAAAGCTATAAGGGGATACGGCGTATTACTCTTTTACGCACACAGTAATAAGTTTTCTAAGTAGGCCGAGTTTGAGTTGATCTGGGTTATAACTTTGGACCTTTCAGTTCGAAGACAACATTACATTATGTATACAGGATAGTAAAAAAGGGTGAAATAATGGCCGTAATTCTTAGAAAAAATATAAAGCGTGGTCGTGTCAATTCAAGCAGACTGATCTCGCGTTTTTAACTTGAGTTATCCAATGAAATATTGTAAAAATTACTGAAGTTATTCACAAATACTTCACATCTCAAAAAGTAATATGCTTCAAGTCTGGAAACCGAGCCAGGAATTTAATTTCACTTTTTCATTTGTTAACAAATGTGTTTACAGATGCACACCCATATTATAATTCATATTATGGCTTTCTGACTGCATTTGGGACAAATATAACAGGGGGGGGGGGGAATAATATTATTATACATATTTGATTTAATCAAATGGGTTATAACCAGAATTTTCTTTTAATAACCATCGTTGAAAAACATGTTTGTACAGATGTCCGTTTCATGTATAGTTAAACTTAAATAGCCAAATATAGAATAAAAATTGTCTGTGTGTGTATACATGTGTATGTGTGTAAACCGTTTCTCGTCAACACGATACTGTTAGACTTTAAAATTTTTATTTCAAATTTGGAACATTATAGAATAGCATAGTAGCATGTTCGCTAGGCGTGTAAAATGTTTTATATAAACAATGTTTTATTATAATTTTGTGGCTAAGTATTGATAAGATTTTTTATCAAGCACACAGAAATATGAAGATATACAAGACATCTAAATCTAAAAAAATTTCGACACCATTGCTTGACTTGTAGTGGAAGTGGCTAATGTCAATTTTTTCTTGTACACACATATTAAATCACAATTTCATTTTTCACCCACTTTAGAAATGGGGTGGGAGTAGTAATGGAGTTGGTAGTGGAGGTAGCATATGTCAAAATGATGTTGAGAGCATGGCTTCCCGTACATACAGCAGTAAATCGCAATTTTACAGATTCTAACTTGCTTGCTTTGTCAATTTTCCCGCCATTTACTCTATACCCTTTGATGGCATAAGCACAAACTATAATTTAGTTCTAGTTCTCGTCATAATACATACAAATTATAAGTCGATATTTTAAACCATTCCTGTGTCATCATTCGCTCAAAAGAAGTTACAGACAGACAGATCGACAGACATAATTTTTTGGTCGAATTTAAAATCTCGACGTTTCATGACATTTTAAGCCTGTTTGAACAAAAAAACATTTTTTTACAGTATCTATACCATCCCACTACGCGGATGTGGAAATAAAATGTACCACATCTCTTGAACATTTTAGTATTATTTGAATACCAGTTGATTGGTTTTGAATTTCGATATCGTATTTACTATTGAAAATAATAATTTTCACAATTTCTTATATTATTCAGGCTCCGACTCACGATTCATATACTGAAATTAAAAAAAAAAATCAAAAAGGTTTTGTTTAACAACATTCGAAACCTGCGTGAATTATATCTCATCGCTGTCGAACTATTTCGATTATTTTATCCATTATTATACAGGGTGTAATTAGTTTCATGTCGTTAAAAAAACTGGTAATGGGAACCGACTAGACAAACAAAAAATTTTTATGACTTTTTCCTCTAGGAGCACTTTGAAAAAACTGACCTAGGTCAACAATTTGAATATTAGGATAGGAAACATTTGAGAACCACTGCCTTTCTGGGTTAATGGATGTGTAGTTACCTTTAAATTGTCATAAAAAGTGCAAAGATTACCGACCTACTCGTTCTCGTCGGCACGCGGCGGCCCACGGTTTCAAAGCAAAGAAGGGCGGCACCTTTTATGACCGCCGCAACGGAACCAATTATAAAAATGTAAATAATTCGTTATCTCTTTTTGCAGAACTGCAAGCAAATGATGGGCGTAGAGGTTTAAACATAGCATTTCTTTACATGTGTGTTTTTTTAATTTAGAACAAAATATTGGAGCTTTTATTGTTGTTTATAGTTTTTCAGATTTAAATGTGATTTATTAACATTTGTAACCTAAATGAGTGTTCTGGGTTAAAAGCTTAAAAAATGAGAAATTATTGCTTGACATTGGGAAATAAAGAGTTAGACGTCTGAGATACGATAACAGAAAACAATTAAGTGTATTTTAAGTTAGGAAAAAATCTGATTTATTTAACGAATTACCGATCAGGTATCGAAAACTAAAATATTCGATAAACCTAGAACTTACCAATAAATTTGTTGATTTACATAAATTGTTCGAAATGGCTTCCGTTTGCATCAATACACTTTTCGGCAGGTCGAACTAAGGACATACGCACTCCGTTCAACACATTTGGTAAATTAGGATCATTTTTTATGGTTTATATGCACATTAAAATACCACACTAAACTATCAACTGACGTTGTCAATAAAGAAAATAAAAATAAAAGCAACACAAAAAGAACGAACAAGTAGTGTCTGTACGTAATCAAGAACTTAACGACTTGAACGGTAAGTCAATAAAATAAATCTTAACTGTAAATACGTGGCCCAAAATTCAAAAAGAACAAAAGCTACATACGAAAACAACGAACGGGTTCGACGTGTGTACTTAACGAAGTGCCCACAGAAACTAAAATATTGCTTGCACAAGGGAGAGTATAGTTTTATTCAAATCTACTAAGCACTCAGACAACGCCGACGTCTTTCACTTTTACCGCACCGCTAAAGACCTTACCTTACCTACTTTTAAAAAGCTATAAAAAAGTGTGATTATCAACTTGTGTCCTCGCAGACGCGCGGTCTCTAACAAAGTAGTGCGATACTTTGAAAGAGCCGTATTAGCGTATTTGATGGTGCCGACATACGTAAAGATAAAATCCTACCCCAGCAGTTCTCAAACAATATTGAAAATTTTCGAAATTTTTGTTTATTTTTTTTCCTAAAACTATAGGTTTTAGACCCCATGTTATATAAAGTTTTTTTGTTCGTGTAGTCGCTTCCCACCGAGAGTTTTTTTTTAATTACATGAAACTGATTACACCCTGTATGTAATTTCAGGTTTAGTATTACATTATATGCTGAGTCTGAAACTTTTACTACACTGGGAAGTACAAAACAAACTTCTGGAAGGAAATAACGTCTGTTATGTCTATTGTATGTACATTTTCCTTTTCCCATTGTAACAACACACAAAAAACCGCTGCCTAAGTAATCACTACTTCCACATTCAAATTTTGAGGTCTTTTATTCTTGTTCATTCAATCTCAATTTTACGGACTCGCTTACTTGCTTGCTTTACCTATTTACCCCCAACTCTTCAACGGAATGTCATCAAAATATAATCTAGTTGCAGATCTCGTTATAATGTGTATGTGAAAAAAAAAAAATTCAAGTCAATATCACAAACCGTTCCGGAATAATCGTGCACACAAAAAAGTTACAGACAGACCGACCGACACTCATAGAGACAAGAATTTTTTTTCGCTCGAATTTAAAATCTCTGTTTCCTAATATGCTAAGCTTATTTGAGCAAAACAATTCAATTTTTCTACGATTACTATACTTTCACGATGTGGAAGTAATAAATAAATGTATGTCATACATATTGATTGTTACAATGCTGTTTTAATACAACATACTGAATGCAGTTATATTTTCTTTTAATAATCAACAAATTGAGATTCTGTTTTAACATTTACATATTTTTATCCATATAATCATTTCGTACACAAATTTTTATGTAATTCATTTTTTCAACAACGCACGTAAGACGATCCACAGCATGTCGGTAACATATCCCGATAATCTGTCTCTTTTGACAACTTTTATGATAAATGGGAACGTGTCTTACTTCGTCGGTCTGGATATTTAATTGAATTATATTTACCCAGTAGGAAATGGAATAAATCTAATATAATTAATATGTATGTGTTTGAATTCACGTAATTCGGTGTCTAAGGAAACTTAATACTGAACTGAAACCTCCGTTAATATTAATGGTTACATTTCTGCATAATAATGTATTAACGTAATTAAAGAGCACATAGTTCTTATGAAGTTTGGTCTATTTTATTTAACATTAAAATGCGCATTATTTGAAATCAAATGTTGACGCAAGACAGTGAGATTTTAGTATTTTGCGTATCCTTTGAATATTTTACTTTACCCTAAAATTTATTAGAGTAAATTTTCATAAAGCCCCTTCAACAGTATAAGCGAGATACGTACAGCTACAATGGAAACTGTACTCTGTATCTCCTTTAAATCTATTAATAGACGAGTTAGCATTGATGACCGCTGTGAGATTGCAATCTGTAGGCTAATGGTATATTAAAGGCACTGCTGCGAGACATGCACGTATTCTAGAAGATGTCAAAATACAAACTCCTCTTCTGGGAATGGGGATCGACTGTATTTCCCCTATATATAGTTTCAACAAGACCTTTGAGATAAGTTTGAACGTGTCCGAAAATGATGAGCCGCACGTATCAATGCAATCTATACCGATGGTTCAAAAATGGACCGAGATCAAGAGCTGGGGACGCTATTCAGAAGAACTAGATCTACACTCTATAACACCACTAGGCACACACCACTATATTTCGGGCAAAACTAGTAGGGTTTGCCTTAAATAACTGTAGATGTGCCCTAGATGTGCTCGCACAAAACAAGAGTGTCCAGCTCCGTTGGGTGAATGGGCACGATGAAATTCGGGATAACAAGGAAGCGGACGCTTTAGTCCACAAGGGATCTGAGAGCGACCTGTAGAGTTCGGAACCAGCAATGGCACTCTCGGATTCAGTCCACAGTTCCCTGTTAAAGAACTATACACTCAGATTCCACGCTGACTGTTGCAGTGGTCTAAGAAGTTGCAGATATAGCAGAATGGCTCTGACCACATCCAGTCGTAAGCTAGGCAAACACTGCCTCCAGATATCCAAAAGTAATCTGCGTATTTATGTAGGATAAGTGATAGAACACTGCAGACTAAACAAACACCTCCATATACTGAGAGTTATAGACAATCCTAAGTATGGAAGGTGTAATCTGGATGACGATACTGTAGAGCATGTGCTGTATCACTGCCCTGCTCTTTCAATGAAAAGAGGATTCATAATGGAAACTTCTATTCCAGTATGACTAGTGCCTGGCCTTCTCCTCAAGTACATCACAAGTGCTGGTTAGCTTGAAGAATGAGGGGCTCAGTGGACAGGCTGGCTCTTACCGGAGTAACACATTGGGCAAACCTACGAGGCCAGAATACACGTAAGCGCAATTTCTGCCCACTCTAATCAATCCAGATTGTAGTGAGTGCTTAATTATTTTCAATATCACCGACGAAGTGCTGTTGGATCTTCTGTAAGCCCCACCGAATCAGTGTCGTCTTTAACAACACTATTGTTTTGTCCTTGGATTATGTCCATGACAAATTCAAATTAATTTACAAATAATGCATGAAATTGTCCACTTATGTTGATTTTCACTTTAGATATGCGCTCTCGAGTCAAAAATATATGTTAACGACGCCCAATACCATACGACTTGAAAATTTGTGGAAAACTCCAGAATGCCATTTTGGAAAATGGCCGTCGTCCTGTATAATAAAGGAAATTCAGAATGCCTCTTCTTCCTAAACAAGAGAACTTGTGTCCTAATCACAACTCAGCAAAGCGGTAATCCAAGTTGAAAAAATACAGTATACTAATAAAATTTGTCTCGTATTTCCTTAACTACAATACAAAACAAATTGGTTTCATTAAACCTCGGCAGTATTATATAGTACATCATCTGCATATAGAGCGACAGCTGGCTGTAGAAAATATGACCGATCAAGTAACTGTATGAAATGTTTTGGAAATGTTAGTACTCACAGCAACCATAACAAAAATCATTTTGTGCCTGGGCAGAATTTGTTCACAAGTTCTGTATGTGCTCTCTCCGGATTATTTTTTGGTACAGCAACCACACCAATGGAGTAACAGGTTGGAAATACTCTTAAAATTATATGATGTAAAGAACTAAAATGTCCGACTTTCGGTTTCTATGCAATTTACATGAAAATCAAATTTTTAATTGGGACAAACTCTATATTTTTGCTAGATTATTAGTCTTCCAGAACAAATTCACGTTAACGTCTGTCGCGGAATATTTTATAAAAAACGTAAAAATATTTTATTCTACTGAAATTTCACCATGTTGGAAATCACAGAAACAAAAGATTTTACAAACAATCTATGTAACTGCAATGTGGCAAAATGATACAGAAGCAAACTACGTCAATTTCTTACCAGAATAATCCGATAGACAGTTAATGACCATAAAATTTAACTGCTTTGGTTCGAAGGTGATCCAACACTTTTTTTAGTTGAGGACATTGTTATGGTAGAGCGTGATGAAGTAGAATTTAATGAAATTGATAATGATAATGACGATTATCATAGCGATAATGATGATGATGTTTGATAACAATAGAAAGATATGTGTTTTAATGTATGTTTCTAGATATGTAAGTTTTTATTAGTTTCATTGTAGTATACCGGATGGCTCAGCTGATAGAGACACTATTGTAACTTTTGAATGGGATAATCGATTTTTTTTCAAATTTGGTGCAGTGATATGGGATAAAATTTTCAGTTATACGATGTAAAAGACCAAAATGGCCGACTTCTGGTTTCGATGTAATTGACATGAAAATCAAATTTTTAAATGGGACAACCTGTATATTTTTGCACGTTTTACTCTGCTGGCCAAAATACATATGATCTGACTTTCAAATATTATTTTGATTTTCAAAAAATATAGATTTTTTAATTTTTAGTTTTAATCATAGAAGGCCGCGATTTTGCCAAAATTGTTAAAAATCGGTCTGCAAGTTCTTTTAAAATGTTATCGCTTCAGATACTAACATTAAACACCATTTATTCTACATTAAGTTCAACAATATTGGTTTTTCAACGAAAATTATTATTATTTTTTTAATGGAACTCCTATGGGACAACCTGTTATTCAATTAGATCTTGAAATTCAAAGAAAATGATATGCATAATGTCTACCTTCTCTTTGTACTAAATTTATAATTGCAAGAAAAAAAAAATTATATTTTTTTTTAATATTTTTTGAAAATAAAAATAATCATCAGATCATCAGATCATGTGTATTTTGGCCAGCAGGGCCAAATATGCAAAAATATATAGTTTGTCCCATTTAAACATTTGATTTTCATGTAAATTGTGTAGAAACCGAAAGTCGGCCATTTTGGTTCTGTACATCATATAATTGGAAATTTCATCGCATATCACTACATCAAGTTTGAAAAAATCTTTTCGCCCATTCAAAAGTTCTTGTAACTTGTTTCTCTATCGGCTGAGCTACCCGGTATAAGAGAAAAATTTCGTTGTATTCTGTATCTATACTTTGTAAAATATCCAAATAAATGAAAACTATTTTTTTAAAATCATTGTGGTTGTTTATTGGATGATTGTTTATCCCTGAATACTTCTGTAATTTGTATTAGTAACAGCATAAGACTGAGAAATAGAAAGTTGTGTGCCAGGTATTTCTAACAGGCATAGCAGTGGCACAAATATTTTTTCTAATAGAAAAATGTTTAAACTTTAATTTGGTTGTAGTTTGAAGCTGTTATTCGATAGGTAAAGTAATGAACCAAAAAGAAAATTAAAAAAAAATGTGTGCCACGGCATTAGATCAAGATTTAACGAGGCATAAAAATATATATTTTTTTTACTCTGTAAACACTAAATTTTAAGAGTAATTCCAAGCTGTTACTTCATTGGTATGGTTGCTGTACCAAAAAATGTTCCGGAAAAAGCACATCTCCGATTAAAGAACTTATATCTAGATACATAATGGCTACCTTTTCTTCATATACTTTATTTGCTCCTAACATAGTCACATTATATGTCCATTAAAATTGATAGATGAACATCTCATCCCATAAGCAACAGAGGCGGGTATGTGTAGAAGGGAAAATGCAAAATATTGTACCTATTTCACGTGATAATTATTGGTTAACTTCTAGGAATATTAACGCAGATTGAAAAAATACAATAGGTAAAGATGTTTTATTCAAGGGAAATATGCATTGGAAGGATATTATTTATAATATTATTATTAAAACTATAAACTGAACCTCATCATGTTACGACTATGACCTACTTACTTATGAAATGATCGATTTCTGCAAATGGCACAGCACTGTTGCATGTTGCACTAAATTGTCACTAAACTGTCTAAATATGAACAGAGAATATTATTTAGGTATTAGGCAAATCACAACTTAAAATAAAAAGACTTCTTCACCACATTTTGATCGAAAAACACGAAAAACACTTATTAACATTAATGACAGATACTGTCAAAACTGACAAACTGAGATTATGATAATCGAACTGAAGCCGACCGTACGAGTGGCCGCGAATACGCCGATGGGCCAATCAGCCACTTATGGGAAGAAGTGCCTTAGATTGGGAGTCTTTCGGGATCATAAAATTCATGCCATTATGTATCTAGATATAAGTTCTTTAATCGGAGGAGCACATACAAAACTTGTGAACAAATTCTGCCCAGGCACAAAATGATTTTTCTTATGGTCGCTGTGAGGTGAGTACTAACATTTCAAAAACATTTCATTCTGTTACTTGGTCGGCCAGGTTTTCTGCAGCCAGCTTTTAGACTAATACTTCAATTTTTGGAGTTTGGCCATCGTCAATACAGACTAAGTAAGTAACGTTACACGAGTCATGCAAGTTGAGTGAGCATATTGACACAACTTGCAACTTATTGCAACCAACAGACGTTAAGAATAAATAGCCAAACATACGAAATATATAAATATACCTACAGTCAATACACAATTATTATTGTTGACAAGCTTCTAGAAAAAAAAAACGAAGAGTTGAGGTACAGTTTTCATCATCTCTAGATGATGTCAACGTGGTTAGCGAAACGCACGCCGAATGTAGCATTCAAGGTAATAATAGAAGTTTTTCTTATTTTGCACATGTTCAAGTGTGACTTATTTTCATTGTACCATCCTTCCACAATATATCAATTTGCAATTATAGCTTTACACAGTCTACATTTTGAGTTGTGGTATGTAACTTCAAGTTCATTAACAAAGATATTTTCATATTTTAAATTTTGTGAATGGTCATTAACAAGAATGATGAACATAAGTGGCCCCCTGCTTGATTCTTGTGAGACCTCAGATGCTTTAAAGAAAAATCGGATTTAGAATTATTATATGCAATAAATTGTAAGGTATTCTTTAGATGTGAAGCAACCATGGGAATCAATGAGCTATTAGATCCCTATACAATGAGTTATTTAATAAAACTGGCTGTGCCGAAAATTACCATTGGCAGTTTATTCCCATCATCACAAGGGGAAAAATTTTTACATTTTTAAGTTATATTCTCCTGAACCACAGAAACTGTTTTGTTTGCGGTTTTTTTTTATTACTCTCAAGTCAGCGAGAGGTAAAAAAAGTATAAAGATTAATTTTTGTCCTGGAAACTGACAACCACTGAATTCCGATTCTAATGCTGATTCAATTGATGTACCAGAAAAGAAATTTAAATATTGAAAATCACAGAGTTCCAATAAGGAGGAGGTGTCGCAATGTAGCAGTAATGAGATGGATAACTTGCGCACCATTTTATTTGGTCTTTTAACCATCCTGTCATTTTTCATGCCTCTCAGAAGGTTTTAGTTAAGGATGCTCTATATTACGTACATTTCAAGTTATACATTCATGACATATTTTAAAAACCACTTGAAATGTAAACAATGTACGAGATGGCCTGCTCCTCCTCGTAGGCACTTCAGCATTTTTAAAGCTAATAACCCATCCTTAAAAGGCAGCATCTTCTCAACTGCCTTCGGCTTAGCTGAGTTTAACGATTACACATACGTTAAACAACATTATTTACGCATTCTGGATAGGACTTATGAAAGAAAATTTAGCTCAGCCAGGATACATTTAAATCTTTTCTTATTGTTGCCCTCATGTGGGTGTTACTCATAAAAAGTATTTCACAAGCCGCGGGTATAGCATCAAAAATACGTGCGTTAGTCGATCTTCAACGAGCCTCATAAAAAATTTGATTGATTATGTTGAAAGTGATCGTCGTACTTCTAAATAACAAGCATATTTATTTTAGTGATGATTACTATTTTTCGTTAATGTGGTGACAGCCTGATGTTTATTTTATATAAATGGCTAATTCTGATTAATAGTTTCATCCAACTTAGGTTCTAATATTGTTAATTTTCATCAATTTGTGAGTTTGTAGATTTTTGTAAACACACACAAATGTCTCTTATGGTTAACTAGGAACTCGCCTCAGCATCGCTCATGCATTTCTGTGGCAGGCCTAAAGAATTCCTTTATAGGCAAGACTTGATGCGGCTATCAGTGCTAACATAAAAAAATATGTTTTGATCTAACGCGAGCTAGCAGTTATTTTCCAAATTACTGCTGGTAAAGATAGCGTTGACTTTTTATATACCTAAACCTTCATCAAAGAATATAACTGTAGAATGGCAAAATTTACATAAAAAAACCGCTGCCCAAGGAATCACTACTTCCACTTCCAGATTGTCTATTTAAGTCTCTCACAACGAAAAAAAAATTGATACTATATTTGCACTCCACTATGTGGAAATAATTGTTCATAGAACTTTAATAATAGAATATTTTAAATCGTCAACCCCAAAAACCCATAAAATGATATGCCACATCGGTAGTGAGGATGGGGATGGTAGTGCGGTTGAGAAGTAAAAAAAAATTGTTTAGGAACTTGGTTCTTGTACAAACACTAAATCACAATTTTATTTTTTCACCCCCTTTCATAATTTCGTGGGGGTGATAATGGGGGTGGCGCATGCCACACATTTTTTTGAGAACTTATATATTCAATTTTATGGACTCTTACTTGCTTGATTTACGTATTTATCCCCATTTACCCGAATTTATCCCTCAACTCTTCAACGTAATAAGATCAAAATATAATTAGTTCCAGATCTCGTTAAAATGAAATAGTCAAGCTAGTTGCGGAGGAAGGCCAGGGTCGTACTGATTCGGAAAGGGAACAAGCTGCCGGAGAAACCGTCATCCCACCGACCGTTATGTTTACTTGACGCGATAGGCAAGCTCCTCGAGTATCTGATATTGGGGAGATTAGAGAAGGAGATAGCTGAGAAGGGTGGCTTATCTAAAAGCCAGGTTGGTTTTCGGAAAGGACGATCAACGGTAGGAGCCATTAGACTACTAAAAGAGATGACGGAGGAAGCCCTAGCCATGAAACAGATATGTGCTGTTGTGACCCTAGATGTCAAAAACGCGTCTAACACGACGGGATTGAATATGATTGTCAGGAAGATGCAGAGCTTGTGGGTAGCTCCGTACCTTGTCAGGGTGATGATGAGCTACTTCCAAGATAGGATGATCGGATTCGAGTAAGAGGAAAAGATAACCTGGAGAAGCATCACGTGTGGAGTTCCACGAGGGTCGGTGCTTGGTCCGTGATGTTTGATGGTGTCTTTCGATTGCCTTGGAAGGAGGGTGTGAAGATCATCGGGTATGCCGACGACTTGGTTATAACGGTGACTGGAAGGTGGACTATCCAAATAATAGAAGCAGCCAACGATGCCATCAGAAAGGCTAGAAAGAATGCAGCTTGAGCTAGATGCCCGGAAAACGGAGCTCCTGGTTATCACCAGGAAAATAAATCTTTCACCCATGAAAGTTAGGGTGGGCCAGGTGGAGATATCCCCAGGGAACCACCTCAAATACCTAGGGGTTTGGCTGGACTCCAAGCTGAACTTCGGTATCCATGCCACAAAGACGGCCGAGAAAGCGGGAAAGGCAGCCACAGTCACTGGGAGGCTTATAGCTAATACACACGAACCGAGAGCGAGCAAGAGGAGACTGCTGTGCAGCGTCGTACACTCTATCCTCTTGTATACATCTCCCGTCTGGGAAAGTGCGATGAAGATGGATAGGATGAGGGAGAGGATGGCTAGGATCCAGCGATATGCCGCACTAAAGGTATGCAATGCATATAAAATGATTTCGTACGAGGCGGCGTTGGTAGTGGCGGGGATACCCCTTTAGATCTGATGCCCAAAGAACGGCTGGAAATCAATTAACATCGCCAAACTTAAATGATCTGTGGGTCCGATGAAAAGCGAAAGCAGTCCCAGGCCAACAGGAAACACTGAAAAGAGGGAGGGATTTTAGTTGGTTGGAGTCCAGCACTACCCGTTCGCGATAGACTCTAAGCGACGGGTGTCCATGATGATTTCCCCTCCCACAGAAAAAAAATATCTCGTTAAAATACATACTTGTACCAAATTTCAAGTCAATAACCTCAAATCGTTCAAGAGTAAATTGCAGTGTCTAGATGTCCTGCTTTAAAGCATAGAATGCGACATAGTAGAATAAAATAGAATATCTACTTAACCAAGAATACAATGTAGTTTCTTGCAAATTCCAGGTATATAGTGTAAGCAACATACATAAACAAGAAACCGCGGTGGAATCATTACTTCCACATCCCGATTTCCTATCCAAGTCTCTCACAAGAAAAAAGAAATTGATATTATATTTGCACTTCACTATCTGAAATAAGTGCCCATAGAGCTTTAATAATTTAATATTTGAAATCGTTTATCATAAAAATCAACAAAATGATATACCATATCGATAGTGGAAGTGGCTGGTTCAAAAAAAAATAAAAATTAAAAATGGTTGCCTTTAGTTCTTGTACACATGCAAACACACATTCCACTACGTGGATGTGAAAGTAATTATATGGAATTATCCATAAAATATAAAACGACAGAGACAAAATTCAAAACAAGACTAGTAATATTGTAAAATTGAAAATTACAGAAACTCATTTATTAAAAACAAAAGAAAAGATGGAGTAGTGTTCATAACATGGAACGCTTCATTTTTTATATAAACATAATTTCGATATCGCTAATGGTTAGAGGGATATAAGCAAAAAACTGAATCGCGCTATCTTTTCAATATGGCGGCTCGAGCACAACAGATTGAGTTTATGACTTTTAGTCTATCTTTGCCAAGTTTCAAAACTTTATCAATTTTTCCCTCTAATTTTCCCTATTTGACTGGATTATAGGAGATTGACAAAAACTGATTTTGTACTAAAATTGGGTAGTAAAAATCCTTACTGGAATAGAAGCAATAATTTGGAAAATGCCGCTTAATCTTACACTTAAAAGATATTTTAAATCATTAGGATTATGATCATATAGTTGAAGTTTTAACGTGTCTTTAATTGATTTTGTTGACATAAGCTGAAGCGTGGCAGAACTTGTGCCTTAATAAGAAATTCATATATTTTTTTTATTTTTGTGGATTCCAAATAAGGTAGTGCACATATGCAAACACCTAACTACTCACTTTTGCAAAATTTTTGAGCCACCCCATAGCAAAATTGCGTAACTAATATGAGAATGGAATATACAGAAATAATAATATCTCAAACTACTAAAACACAAGTCATTTTTTATCCTGAGTAACAAAAAAAATAATACTAGATAGTTTGTTAGAGAATATCTCTACGAGGTCTAACCAGCTAAGAGTGTCATTTAAGATGATGCCAAGAATTTTAATACTACCATGTTTTACTAATAAGAAAAAACACTCATCCCAGTCATACCTTTATTACCCCTAAAATTGTTTGAAGAAAATCAATCACTGGTGTGCTGTATGGAACTAATGCTGTTGCTATTTAAATCCCTGTTAGTTATTGTTAGAATTAGAATCTAGAATCGAGGCGTCATCGGCCTAGGCAAAGCATTTTATTGGAGATATAAAATGGAATAAATCGTTTAGATTTAAAATAAATAGTAACGGCTACAGTACATAGCCTTGAGGCACTCCGCACCTTATAGTTAAAGTTGAAAATTTAAGTTATCAATGACAATACATTGTTGTCTATTGTTCAGATAAGAATTAAAGATATCGAAAGGTAAATTTCTTACAATATAAAAGCTTAGATTTTCTACAAGTAACCCGCGTGGCACACAGTACACACACAGTGGTCTAGTTTACACCGTGAAATAATTTGGTCTGAGCCGAGGGAACTAATGGAGCGGGGATAGATCGACTCGAATTTATTTAGTTTGTGCCTGTTTACAACACATCACTATACTTGAAAATTTGTGGATTAGTTGAGGAGCACCAGGAGCAAGCAAACCTAACCTATAAACGCTTCACTCGTGTGAAAATGTTTTCTAAAAAGAAAATTACATTTGCGGTTTTATGCTAACAGTTCTAAAACAAATTCAAAGAAATAGATGGAAAGAGTTATTAGAAATGCATAAGAAAACAATTGGGACCTTTCATTTTTGTGGCTCCTCTTGACATTACAATTTGTTGAATTACTTAATAATTACAATTATTATTATTATATTTAAAAAGTTTATTTGTTGTTCTTTATGCGTGAACGACGACTCTAACCTCACAAACTTGACATTTCCTAGATTTGTCTAATACGTCTACGTTAACACCACATTACGTTAGGTTCGGTATTAAACCACGAACTATATATGGTCTGATACTCCTGCCCAAGAGAATCAGACCAAAGGCGGATCAGCTTAGTTCAGACTGTTTAAATTGAACGCACTATACTTTTAATACAGAGTATGGTTCGCAAAAGGTACTTAATTCGCAGACCAAGCTGTCGGTGTAAACTAGGCCAGTATGTTATCCCACTAACATTACAGGAGATGTCGTTATTCCCGTTCTGCAAGTTCTAAACCGATTGTCACTACCAACTGTAAAAAAATAGCCTTCTAAAAGTAAAATTCTTCCTTTGTGGATTGTAGAAATATTCATTTGCTAAAGTCTAACCAACCCCAACCAAGCCGACCCTCCATCCCTTCACCTGTATCACGTTTCAAAGTTTAAATATTCTGAATTCGCCAGATATACATGAAAACAATCTTAGATAAGTACATAATATACTGCACATACCTAAACATAACACTTGTATCATCTAAGACAGGTTTCTATTATGGTGCGACGTAATATTATAATAAAACTCGAGAAAATGTTAAAGTATTATCATAATATTAAGGAATGACTCTAAGAGATCTTTCAAATTGAAATTTATATTAGCTTAAAGTTTCGTGTATGCAAAGACTATAGGAGCAGCTTCCAAAAGTGGTTAGATCGATAATAGAACCAAGAAAAAACATTAATAAACCCTGAAGTTTGAAAAATCGAACACTCGTGCCTGAGGCATTTTTAATCTTTTAATTCGTTTAATCTTGACGAACTTCATGTTGAAAAAGAAAATTAAATAAATCACTTTCTTTTAGCTTTATTGAAAAGTACTTCCTTCGACAGCAATTTACTCATGCGTGATTTTTACAAATTTCCTGGCAATGCGCGGCTGCGGCTTGCTCTTTTTATCACTGTGTTTAGTAAAAGATGTTAAATTTGCATTGGGTTTTTGCCGGGACGTGTAATCGTTTTTGTTTACTTTTGTAAAAGGATCTAAGCTCAAAAATCCTTAACAACTTGCGTAAACAGTTTCGCAAAAAGTGTACGTGTATATAAGAGGTCTGTATAGGAAGACCTCGTGCTTGCCTTCCGTAACATATATACATAGGCGGAGGCCACTTAACTGTTGGGGAAGTTAAATTTTAAAATCATGCGTTGACGTTATCGAACAGATACTTTTACGCTATGGAAACGAGGGTGTAGGTGTCCACGTGTGTACTTAGTAACTCGGCATGGATACATTTTTTGTGAAAAGTTGAATTTATCAATAGTACAATCATTTGGTAGTTTCTACCTGGAAAGTTTTGGAAAAGTTCTGATTTTTGGTTCATTTATGTTTTTTTGGGTGTTGATTGCGAATTTCTACTTTGTCACCTCGAAAAATTTCGGGAAATGTCAAAAAAGCCTCTTTTCTTTTCTTTTGAAAACATTTTTAAAAGTTCTGATTTTTGGTTCTTTTATGTTTCTCGGGGTGTTGTTTACGAATCTGTAATTTGCCAACTCGACAATTTTCGGAAAATATAAAAAAATCGCAAAAAAAAACAAAAAAGTTTTTTGATTTTTTTCCTTATGGCATGAAACTTATGTATTTTTCGAGAAAAATTAGTCCTGAAAAAGATAAAATACAGAAAGTAAGTAAAGAAAATTACTAGTAATAATTTTCTTAAATGTGTAGGAATATAATATATGATAGATAGATAGATAGCTATATATTTATTTAACTGTATTACATATAAAATGTTTATAGCAAGTAGCAGCAAAAAAATTTAGTTACATTTTAAAAATACCTATTTTCTAAATGTAAACGTAAATTAGGAAGTTTCTTATTTTAGAAATATCATGTACATTCAACCTCATTTAGTAGTCTTTCAGATAATTAGTCAAACAAAAAAAAATTATCTCGATATCTGAAAAACTCACGAACTTATTCAATTTCTTATTTGAATACTTCGCCTCGGCTGAAGTCCACCGTGACGTCACAATACACAACGCGCTGACTTGCCATGCCGACGGCGCGCCGTATGTTCCCTTTATTTAGTGTATGTGCTCGATTTTCTGAAATGTCACAAAATGTCACTTTTGATTCGTTCGTGCCAAGCCGAATTTTCGAATTTCGCCGTGCAATTTACGATCAGGTTTATCTGAAAGACTTCCTCTTTACGTCGCGACATCATACGGCCGTCCCAATGGTGTTTTTCGAAAAATATGAACATGCCAAAATTGCATGTTTTAGCAATTTTTTCGGCTTTCAAATGCAAGCTGGCTATAAATTGTCGGTGCCTGCCAGCGAGTATAAAGGTGCCCGCGCCTGCTCACTGTTGGCGGAATCATGTATTGTGACGTAATCGAGCCTCAGCCCAGATGATCGCAGCATTTTAAACTTGGAAGGACCATAACTGTTTTATTTATAGAGATAATTTAAAAAAAAACTACGGATATTTTTTTAGATTTTTACGACTATTTATTATGAGAAAATGAGAAAAATAGAAACTCCCTAATTATCACAATAAAATTGTCAGTCTTAATATATTTACTTAAAAAATTTAGCACACTTACACAAAAAATAAGAACAGATAAGAGCTAAAATCAATGAAATAGTTCGGTACAAAAGATCACAAAAGAGAAATTGTACATACATTTTTATATTCTCTAAATTACAAATGAGGACGTGAGGACTTGGATGGGTGATCGCTCCGACTCCTCCCGATTGGACCGTCTAAAGGGCACCGCGCAGCGAAACAACAGTTGCTAGGGCTATACAGGGTGAGCACAATAAGCCCAGGAGGCTGCAGTGCCCCCAGAGTAGTATACAGTAGTATACTACTGTATACAGTAGTATACAGGCAAGCCCGGGAGGAGGTCAGTAAGAGTCTGACGCTTCACTGGAAGCCCATGAGGGCTTAAAAAAAAACTGAACAAGAATCATATTAAAAATTATAATAAAAGAAATTAGCTATGTTCTACTGAGGTGTTCATATATTCGTTTATTGAATGTGGTACTTTACCTTCATTTTAAAATTATTATATTCAAGTGTTTTGAAACTTTCTGGGAGTTTATTGCATAATTTTAGGTCTAGCGAATTTCTTTCCGATTTTGTGTGACGAAATTTTGATGTTTTCAGATAGTTGCCAACCTCGTATTGTAATCGTGATAACCTGCATGAGTGGAATATGAATTTTTGTTGCGATGAATTTGCAAGATACTATAATAAACATACAGAGATGAAATTGGCATTATTTTAAATTGAATGAATAAAGGCCTACAATGCTCTAAAGGATGAACACCAGCAATAACTCTCATACATCTTTTTTCAACACAAAAATTTTATCAGCGTCAGTGGAGTTACCCCAAAGGATAACACCATAGCTCATATGTGACTGGATAAGGGCCTGATATATATGCATTTAATAGTGTTTCCCTATTCATCAATTTTTTAAGTTGGCATAAAAGAAATACATATCCTGACGTTTTATTGCACAGCCGACTAATATGAGAGGACCAATTTAGTGAATCATCTAAAATAACTCCAAGAATCTTTATGATTTCACCTACAATTAACGAATTATTTGAGGAAAAAATCAGCTTCAGAGTCTTGTCCCTGTTGACTTTCATAAAATTATTATTATACCAATATTCAGCAAGACTTTGAGTTTCGTTTATCATTAGTTTAAGATCATCCATATTTTTGTTCTGATTTATTAGTGTTGCGTCATCTGCGTACATTACAACGTTGTTTGGAAAAGACAAAACAATAAATCATTTACAAATACAGTAAATAATAGAGGACCTAAAACTGACCCTTGAGGCACTCCGTGTTTCAAAGTTCATTATGTATCATTATTACTAGATATACCGATGTTTACGTCTTCTTAGATATGATTGCAGCAGTTTTAAAGGTGTGCCTTTAATGCCATAAAAATTAAGTTTAAATATGTACTATGTAATTGATCAGATTGTTATAATCGTCTTGGCCGCTTTATCGCAGAAAGTCCGAGTTGTCCGATGTCCTGATGTCCTTGCTCTTCACCCAAAGATTTTCATTCTCCTAGAAAAGACGTAAACAAATGTAATGCTAGGTCAACCTGACTGCATCAAAACCATGAAAATTGGAATATTAAAGTGGTATGTATAGCTGTGTCCGCAAATTAAATGTAACAATAAGAAAAGATTCCTAGATAAGAAGAAAATATGTAAAACAGTTTTGTTAATTCAATGTAATTCTATCAAGGCGCGAATATGGTATAAATCAATCGGAAGGATGGTATTGAAGAATGCAAAATTGCGTTCATAAAAGTAGTATTCAAAATACCTTCTGATTGTTCTGCTTCAAGTTCTTGATCTTGCTCTTCAGTAAGTTCGATGTCGGGTACATACACATGTTCATCCTCGTCCACATTGGCTTTGTCCAAGTTGTCGCAGTTTCCTTCACAGTCCAAACAGATTTGCGAACAATATAGACCTGCCTCTCTATAGCCACAATTCCCTCGGCGGCCTTTGTTACATTTGCATGAAATGTGATTTAATATAGCTCTGGAGCCGCGAGCTGCAATGTGGTGACTGTAATGAGGCCGTTCTTTGATGTTTTCCATCCCCATTCTTCGGGATTTTTTTCATGACCGAGCCATTATTGAACCTTATGGAACACCCGTAGCGAATGCTGTCGCGCCGCATCTTCAGTAGGGGGTAATGAGACAATGTTGGCTGTAGTCCTGTATGCAGACATTATGTAGTTTGTTTAATGAAGCTACCTTTTTACCACAGAACTCGTACAATGCAACAAGGAAACGTTTACCCGCATCGGCAACTGCCTCTTGATTAGCCTCAGGATTTTTAAATACCTCAATAATGTTGCTTAAATCAGGATTTTTCTGCAGAGTATGAATAAAGGGAGTAAAATATGGGAGGGAATAAAGTACATAATTTTCCAAAAAAACATGCATTTTTTTTTCTTTTGCTATTTTTGACATTTCCCGAAATTTTTCGAGGTGGCAAATTGGAAATTCGTAATCAGCACCCCGAAAAACATAAAAGAACAAAAAATCAGAGCTTCTCCAAAACTTCCCAGGTAGAACCGATCTCGACCACCAAATGATTGTACTACAAGAACGGGCCTTATTATACTCTTCGCAAAAACGAAGAGTATATTGTATTTGATCGGCACATTTCTAAATCAGTAAATATCGCTCGTAGAGAAAATTTTTTTATATCGTTATGTTAGTGAACGATTTCTGAACAACTTTCAAAATGTCCGTCTGTCCGTCTGTCCGTCCGTCTGTCCGTCACGTTTCTTGTAAGCACGATAACTCAAGAAAGAAAAATCCGATTGTATTGAAATTTGGAGAGTAACTTAGTGTTAGCTAGAGGAAGAACCCTATTGTTTTTCAAAAAATAGATTGGTAAATAAAAAAGTTATTAGTAATTTAAAATTTAAAAAAATATTTTTTACATTTTTTTATGGTTTGTAATAAATAGAAATCTTGCGAAATGTTATTTCCTATCACTATTTTTTTTAAATACATTTTACTAATGTGTGTTTCCTAATAATCACATTAAATTTTCTAATGGTATATATTTCACTTATTAACAATTTTAGTAATAAGAAATGGTGGTGTAGTGGCAAGAGTTTCGTCTCGCAATCCAAGGGGTTCGATCCCTCACATCGTGATTTTTTTTTCATATATTTTTTTTTTTCACAACAAAGCTGGTATCACAATATTTAGAATGTCCAAAAACTAACATTATTTACAAGAAAAATGCGAAGAGTATCCTATAGAATGTGTAACAATTATATAAAAAGCTCAGTAAATCGGCGAAGAGTATAATGCTTCCTCTAGTTATTAACTATAAATGTATTTAAATCAGCGTTAGATTCCCAACATAATCTATTACGTTTCTAAATTCTATAATGTTCTTCCCCCTAATATAAAATTTATAAAAAAACATCAAGCATTTTAAAATAGAAACAATTCAATTTATAAAAACTAAATGTTAATAATAATAAAAATTGTGTAATTCCACATGTATACATACATCCAATAATAATAAAAATTGTGTAATTCCACATGTATACACACATCCACATTTTAGAAGCAGTGAATCCGCCTCCCATTGTCTACGTTATTATTTGCGTTACACATATGCACTACATGGACAATCATTCACGAGCCTCTCATTATTTAGATGACCTTTTTCGTTTTTGATTTATATATGTTATTTTATTAAAGTTCCTGTAATTCCTGTAATTCAAAAATGTATCTATTTATTTCTCGGTGGTGCAGTGCTTAAGGTGTTAGGCTTGCGACCACGGGGTCCCGGGTTCGAATCCTGGCTAGGGTATGGATTTGTAGTGGCGTTTTTCACGTGTTGCCGAGACGGTAGCAGTGGGCTAGACTGCGGTTGTGTGAGAGACAACACGGTCTAGTCGCTCTCCTCTCCTGAGTTCGCGTCTCAGCTGCGCCAGATGGCAATGTCTTAGGGAATGGGTGTTGTGATATCGTCTATGTGTGTTTCCGTCCTAGTTGAGTGGTAGAATAGCCATCGGCTAAACTCCACCAGGACATTAAAATAAATAAGGCGATAAAAAAAAATTTTAAAAAAAATTATAATTTGATTACATTTTAAATAAAATACCTACCTAAATTTATAAAATAGTTATATACAGGGTGATTTATCACGACATGCGGAAAATTCATCAGTAGGTTATCCCCACCGAAAGGAGTTAAAAAAATGAAAAATTAAAAAAATGTGAGCAAAAAATTACTTTATTTTTTTGTAGCAATGCGCCGCCTATGACTTTAACTAATCTGACGTAACGCGGTTCAACTATATCGCTTCCTCTCGCCTTCTATCAAACTTGGGACTGATAGCAAAGCTGGGACTGATAGCAAAGCTGGAGAGGGTAGAAGTGACTTTTTGGTTTTAATCACACTACAAAATTAAAATAATTTTTGTAGAATACAGTACAACAAAAAACTTAAGTAATGAAAAGTCAGAGAAACAACATTAAACGCACTGTTCTAAGTGCCGAATGTCGTATTGAGCATCGATCTACGAAAACAATTTAAAATTTAATTTTAATAAGGTCAATGTCTTTCCGACACATTGACCCTATGCCAGCGAACTCTACAACAACAAGTAGAATATTACTTAAACCCGTCGATAACATTCCCGGACGACGCGACGATGCAAATTGTTGGCCGATGCGCTAGCCGAGGCCAATAAGCATCGAAGTCCGGGAATGTGCTTTCACACCGAAGTACACATACTGTTTTTTCAGAAATCACAATCAATATTATTATAACTTAAGGAATTTGTATTAATGTATAACATTTCTTCATTACAGTCTAACTGCTTACTAATAAATGCAATTTTAATGTGAACTAGTTTGTCTGCATGTATTTATTTACTCTCTAAAATATACGGCCTAGGCCGGGAAAGTAACAATCCCGTACGCTTTTGTTGATCGTTGCTTGGCAATGGATCTTTTCCGGTCTGTTTTCTGATAGCTTCTTAGAAACGGCTAAAATACTGGAATTGTGCATTTTTTGATCTGAAATCACTCCGAAAATGCACACATTGCCGATCGATTTCAGAAAAAGTAACTTTACCAGCTTAGGCCGGGAAAAAATAACTTTCCCGGACTGTTTTCTGATAGTTGCTTAGCAACGGACTAAAATACCAGAATGGCGTATTTTAGGATCTAAAATTGCGCCGAGAAAGTATACATTAAAGCACATTCTTGACCGAATTCGGAAAAAATTAGTTTTTTGTTGTTGGTGGACAAGGTATTCGGATACTTTTTAAAGCAAAAAGTATCCGTATCTTGTCTTTGGTAAGCGAATACATTTAATGTATCCGTATCCGGTATTCGAATACATTTTAACTGTATCCGACCCAGCTCTGCTAATAGTACAGTAAATAGAGGTTTTAACTTCGGAATAATGTCCTATTGAACGGATTTCTTTCATTTTTGGCAGTATAATAGTAAATGCTTCACAGAAAAGTTTCTGTGTTAAGTTATAACGACTTCAAAATTGCGATTTTAGCTTAAAAAAAAGGTATTTCCAAACGGCTTTCGTCAAGTATCTCGAAAAGTATTACTTTATCGAAAAAATGTTAATGACCAATTATTACAGAAAGTACAAACTCGGAATTAATTATATTTTTTGTTTATTGATGTAGGATTAATAATTTCGGAGATATTTAGGTTTATATTTGGTATAAAAGTGTTTTGAAATTACCCTGTTCAAAATGCATTTTTTTCTAAAGCATGTGCTTTAAATGAGCAAAAACATTTTAGTATCTAGGTAATGCTACATCTTAACGAAAACCTGTATTTGAGACAATTTTTTTAAATTACTGGCTAATTAGAGTAACAAAACGACCTTTTTATATAAACAAATATAAATACGCATATTTTTCCGTCATAACTTTTTTATTTCTTATGCTACAGGAACGAGTAAAAAATAATTTGAAAGCGCAATTAATTGTCTTCAATTTCATTTCTTAGCATGCGAGACGTAGGTGTTACAATTTTTGAGATACTTAACATTTAAACTGCATTTTTCGTCTTATAAACGTTTGGACGCCATTTGTAAACTTTCATATCTCCGAAACTATTAAATCTTTGTAAATAAATAAACAAGCGAAATTCATTATCAGTTTACGAGCTTTATTTTTTTTTAAACTAATATTTATTGAGATATTTGGAAGAGGAAAAAAATACGTTTTATCGAAAATACCTTTATAATTTAAACTGTATTTTTTTCTAAAGCAAGTGATGTATACAAACCAAAAAATTTGAGCATCTACGTCATATGTTAATGAGAAACAGTGTTTTAAATTTCTTTTTTTTAATTACTGGCTAATTACAGTAACAAAATGGCGACGTTGTTAATAAAAAAATGTGTAGACGCACATTAGTTCGGTCATAACTTCTTTGTTTTTTATTAATAGCCTATTAATTAATAACCTATTATTCTACCTATTAGCATCCTTGACGTGGGTCCACAGTTTCTGAGATATTTAACTCTCACTCTAAATAATTATCTTATGAACACTTGGATGCCAAATGTAAATTTAAATATCTCCGAAATTATTAATACCACATCAATAAACAAAAAATATAATTAATTCCTAGTTTGTACTTTCTGTAATTGGCGTGTAACATTTTTTCGATAAAGTAATACTTTTCGAGATACTTGACGAAAGCCGTTTGGAAATACCTTTTTTTTAAGCTAAAATCGCAATTTTGAAGTCGTTATAACTTAAAAAACTATCAATTTATGTGAAAAATTGCATAGAACCTTTTCTTCTTAAAATTTGATTCTACTTCAGCTCCAATAAATATATATTTTTTTAAGTGCCACCCCCCGAGTGAGGGGTGGCATCCACCCCCTATAAATTAGCAAGCCGCCGCACAATATAGAAACTTTTCAGTGAAGCATTTACTATTATAATGCCAAAAATGAACGAAATCCGTTCAATACGACATTATTCCAAAGTTTTGCATATTTTTACCTCTAGGTACTGTACTATAAGTTCCTTGCCCTATTACTGACCACAGATAAATAACAGTAGCGTACCTTCGCAAGATTTAATGCAACAAAACTTACCTCGTATCATTCCAAAATTTTCCACGGACTTTCCCGCATATAACCGGCACGGTAGCTCAATCGGTTAAGGCGTATTGAGTGGCGAATACGCTGATTGACTCGCTACCGCGCTCTGGGTTCGACCCCCAGCCCCGGTATTGACAACACCGGTGGGTGTGGATGTATGTCTGCGTTTTTCCGAATGTGTAACCCCCTTCCGGGCAGTCTTGGCTTTGGATTTGGGGGTTGTCTACTATCTGTGGTGTGTTTATGTTTATAAGACTAGAAAACTATTTTATTTTTCGCATGTCGCGGTAAATCACCCTGTATAAGGCATATATTTCCGTCAATATCATGTATAGAAAATTCACCGACGCCATTTTTATGGTGCGATTTTGGCGCAATTACAATCAATTAACAAAATACTTTTAACATAATACGTACACGCGGAAACTTTACACATATAGTCGAGGAATTATTTCCACTAAAGCAATGCACCAGCGCCCATGTACATCTTCAGAACTTTTAGACGTTGAAGCCTACTGGCCGGTCTTGATATTGATTGTCATTTTATCTGAACTCTGAACTCAGCACTACCATGTATCATTCCTACTCTTTCTTTTTTACTAAACTTCTCTGGTATATATCAAATTGTTATCGTGACAAACGTGTTGCCAAGTTCAATTTACACTTCATGGCGATAATTAATAGTCCTGAGTATGTTTAACTTGAAAAATATTATATTGAAAGCTCTAAAATATCAAAGCAATGAATAGTTTAATATGTAGTATTATATTGACATATTATATATTTCTTTTACACATATAAACTCTGTCCTCCAAAGGCTTTAATATGCTTATTTGAACCAAAAAACCTATAATTTTAACTTATTATTTGAATTAGACTGATCATTTTTAACTGAAATTGAAGTAGCCGTACATAAATTTTATGAAATTCTTTATAAAACTATCGATGAAAATCCCGTTGTATGAAACATAAAAGCGTAGTTATCCACCATGGTTTGATTCAAATATTAATAAGAATGTAAAAAGTAAAGCTAAACTGTTTAAGAGATAAAAAACCATAATGCCTATTTTTTACAAAAATTTAGAAGATTACGATATTTAGTAAAGAAACAAATAAGTGTTGCATATCGAAATTACATTGAAAATGTCCAATCATCAATTTCCAACCATCCAAGATGCTTCTGGTCATATGTATATTCAAAAAATGGAACTTCTAGAATTCCCGGTAAACATATAATAATGAGTTCTACGATACACCTCAAGATATCATGCATGTTTTTTGAGAGTTTTTTAAAAGTATATACTTACTACCAGGGATTGATGATGTGGATGTGCATGATGTATGAAAATATTACTTTTCAAAGTATATCTGAAAATGAAATCTTACATGCCACAAATAAATTAAAAAACAAATTGACATCAGGTACTGATAATGTCTTTTATTGTAAAATATTGTGTGGGTTGTCTCGCTGTCCCATTGTGCACACTATTTAATCTTTCTTTAAAAACACAGACGTTTCCTATTTGCTGAAAAGTGGCCAAAGTTTGTCCAGTGTTTAAAAGCGGTGACAAAGCCCTAGTTGACAATTAATTCTAGGGCTATCTCTATCCTCTCAAATTTTTCGAAGATCTTTGAAATTATTTTGTATGATCGCATCTACATCTCTGTTCGTAATCAAATATCGCCCAATCAGCATGGGTTTATGAGTAACAGATCAACGGTTACTAATTTAGCTGTCTTCATGCAATTTGTTGCCAACACATTAGACCGTCAGGGGCAGGTGGATGTCATCTACACAGATTTTTTAAAGGTTTTCGACAGGATAGATCATGGAATCTAACTTGGCAAAGTATCATTTGGTTTCCACCTTAGCGCTACTGACTTTCTTAAATCTTATTTATTGAAAAGGTACTAGTGTGTCACATATAATGGCTTTAATTCATCTTACTGTTACCTCGGGCGTCCCTCAAGGGTCAAACCTTGGTCCTTTTCTCTTCCTTTTATTTATTAATGACTTAAGTGATGTTCTAGGTTGTTGTAATCTATTTTATACTGATGACTTAAAAATATATTCAAATATAACTTGTACTCATGACTGAAGAAAGTTGCAAATTGATCTAGATCATGTCAGTCTTGGTGTGTGGGTAATAAATTAGGCCTTAATGTCTCGAAAAGCAAGATTACTACCTTCTCACGAGAACAAACCAAACAATATGCGAATTTGTATATCACATTGAAAATAATACATTATCTCGATGTAATTCCATTAAGGATTTGGGTGTGTTATTTGACTGCAAGTTTAGTTTTGAACATATAACTTTAAAAGCGTCTGAGGCAATGAAATTTTATGGGTTCATCATCATAAATTGTAAAAATTTTACAGATATTGATGCTTTAAAAATATTGTATTTCTCTTATGTCCGCTCTAGACTTAAGCATGCAACATTGATTTGGTATCCATACTATAATCGTCATAAAAATATCCAAAGCCAAGACTGTCCGGAAAATACAGACAACATTCATTACCCTCTGAGATTGACAGTGTCAGAGCTGGAGGATGAACACAATACATGATATACAGGGTGTTTCATGAGTGACTGGCCATACGCTAGTGAGGAATACAGTACACTGAGACGATTTCAAAATGGCCCTTATTATATGTCTAGTGCCCTTAATTTCAGATATACAGCATGTTTTCTATTTTTTGACAAAATTTCGATCAGCAATATTTTTATATTGGCTTCACCAAATCGAACCAAATTTAATAGGCATGTTTCACTAATAGAGGTCTTCACAATTTAGTACCGCAAACGAAAAAAAATCTCAGGAATGGGCTACAATTTTTTTTCAAAACAGTCAATACAGCTCATCGGGCACTATGTTTAAAAAAAAAATTAAAGCAACGCGTTCCAAAATAACAGGGTGTTGGGTATTAAATAGCACACACTGTAGATTCTCCGTCGAATTTCATACCCGCATTGTCACCAATAGCCGCAAGTCATACCATCTGATTTACATGGTAATATACAGGGTGGACCAAATTAGATGGGATTTGAAGTTTTCTCTAAAACTATGGCAGATAGACAAAAACCAATATAAGTGTCTTGAGCTCGATTTTCGAGAAACAAACAGTGACGCAAACCGCGATTGTTTATATTTTTTGACTACCGAGCTACAGAGCGTTTTTGGAAAGTTGGCATTTTTGGATGACCTCTATATCTCAATTACCAAGTGTCGAATCGAATATCGAGTAACACATTCTTAATAAAATCCGTTGCCGATAAGAAGAAAATTATATATGCCTCAATTTTCGAGACATAGACATAACTTAGGTTTTTTAAATGGAACAACTTAAATTAGCTATCCAACGATATATCATATGGCATATTTATCTCTAGAAAAAGTGGTTAATTTTCGAAAAATTTAATATATTTGTGAGGAGGCCATGGAAAATTATTAACAACAACAACACTTCTTATAATATAAAATAATTTTGCCAAAGATAGGAAAAATCAAACTAAAATAAACCGTGGTAAAAAAAAAGAAAATCGAAATAATCGTAAATGTCAAAAACTAATTTGTGAGTTAATTGTGTGTGAGGATTGTTATTATTTAGTAATGATGAAAAATATGATATGATTAGTGTTTTATAGAATGCGGAGAAGATTCAAATTTAGCTTCTGAGCTTTATTTTAATAGGTAAGTTATATTCAATATTCAAAAGGCTTCAACAAAATTTAAAAGAGTATGGATCATTTGTAAAACCTTGAGCAAAAATATATAATAAAGCAGGTAGAGATGCTGTAGAAAATATTGTTTTATAAATTAATTGTAAGAGAAAATCCTAACATATCGTCTCGAGAAATACAGGAAAATTTAGGAATACCAAAAACAACTGCGTTGCGTTCATCATCATCAAACAGCCTGTCTTGTCCACTACCGAACATAGACCTCTCTCAACATTTTCCATTTATTTCGATCCTGGGCATACTGGATCCAATTCGTTGTGATTCGTTTTATGTCGTCTGTCTACCTAGTTGGTGGACACCCTCTATTCCTAAACGCATCTTGCCATTCCACAATCCGTTTTGTTCATTTATCATTAGGCATCCTTGCTACGTGTCCGGCTCAATTCCACTTCAGAGAGATCATGCGTTCTATTGCATCACTGACCCTAGTTCTTTGTTTGCTTAAAAAAAAATAAATTCAAACCCTACAAGTCACCATCGTCAAGGACGATTTGGATTTGGTGCATGGTGTGGTTTTATTGGATACCAAACAATTGGTCCTCATTTTCTTCACGGTAATATGAATACCGAAATTTTATCAACATTCTACGACAAGAAATGGAGCCTTTTGTAGACAATATGCCTGTAATACAATTTCAAAAATTAATTTATCAACACAATGGCGTCCCAGGTCATACGTCAAATAAAACACGAAATTATTTAAATGCTCGATTTGGGGAGGATTGTATAGGCCTCTATATATATCACTCGGGACTAGTTTATCAATGTCTAGGTAGTTAAGTTAACTAAATTGATAACTAACAATTAATTTAGCTAACTGGTCATTAATAAACAACAAAGTAATTTAGATATTGTTTAATTTTTAGGAAATAATGGTACTAATAATAGCCGCTAATAAAAAAAAAATGGAATATCGTTGCGCAATGTGAGTCTAAACGTAATAAAAAATTTCTTTCAAATTAAGCGAGGTAAATGGACACGTAATAGTATATTACATACCGAGGTGGAAAGTGTTTCATTGTTGTCGAGAGATAAGATAGTTGACCGAGGCGCGCAGCGGCGAGGTCAACTAATTCTCGAGACAAGAATGAAATTTTTCACCAAGGTTTGTATACTATTTTATTCACAATCATGAACAAAAAGCCAAAAAAATTCGTTTACTAAATTTTTAAGTAGCATTTTCTGTGAAAAACACAGGTTGGCAAATGCTCTTGCCAACCCGAAACTGGTAAGAAAGTGGCTACTTTCTAACCTGAAATGTTAAAATGTCACTTTCCAACCTGCAAATGTCACATTTCAGTTCAATTGGGTTGTTGACGAATTTTCAAAAATGGTGAAATGTGGTAGTGGAGGACTTAATTTAGTTACATATTTAATTTGGAAGAAAAATTCTTAGCGCATCATATTTAAAAAAATTGTTAAACTTCGACTATTTGAATGTGCCGCGAAAACGGTAGTGACATCATAACGGCAGTTAGATGTGAACTTATAAGCAGAACAGATGAAGACGAATAAGTTGATATTGCTGACAAGAAAGAAAATAACCTCATATGTCAAAAGTAAATTTGACGTTTAGCTAGCAGTGATTGATGTTTGCAGTTATTGTTAATATTTTTTTGCAAAACGACTAAGGCAGTATATCTGTAAAAGCTAATTCTGACATTTTACTTGCTGTAGATATATTTATGGTCAGCGAATTTTTAAAAAGAGACGATCGTTTTGACATTGCAATGGTTGGAAGCGCAAAAGCTGCAAGGTAGTTACGTTACAGCTGCTATAGACAGTACAAACTATTGTAATTTCTGCAAGAACTTCCTTTATCTTATCTTATTAATATTACATAATATGTCTAATATGTATTTTAATATTTAATTTAGATGAATTTGTTAACTATACTTTGTATTTAATTAAATATTTCCTTTTCATTGTTTTGTTTCCTATTAACTATATACATGCGTATCTAACTGAAAACAACAAAATAAGTTTATCTACTAAAGAAATTATTTATTATTAAGAAGAGTCAGAATGAGACTTACGAAGATATCAAGAAAGGTCTGTATTATAACAAAAAATAATAAATAGGTAGGTAAGTACTTTATGCTAGTATATATCTAAGCAATAAACAATGATATGTATTTATAACACACATAATTCAAAGGGCATTTATAACTACAATCCAAAGCATTCGTAGCCATTTCCGACTGATTGTGTTCACCGACTTTAGACGACTTTCACAGTTTGTTTCATAATGTTTTTCAACGGCGAGTTTTTAAATTTCCTTTCTTAATTTATTGATCATCCTAGTATTATGGGGCGTCTAGGGAGCTTCATAAATAATCAATAGCTAACGAAAACATTTGCACTTTATTCCAACATAAACTAGATAAAATACATAAAAGCAGAATAAAGCCACTTCCCTTCTTTTAGGAAGTCAAAGCATGAATAACATTCTAATCTAGAGCCGTTAAGAATACAGTAATACACCCTGTTGTATCCGCCAGTTTGGTGGGTAATTTAAATTTGTAACAGCTAAAACGCCACACAAGTCTTGTAATGCGGCCGTTTTTCCTACAACATAAACCCATATTAAAAATCAAATTCCTACATTAATATACAACTTACCACAAATAAAACGCTTAGAATACATTGTAATTTGTTACTTTACTTGACATTGAAATGGTCTCTACAATAAGAAGACTTGGTCCTTCTCCGGTGGCTTTGAATCATTCATTATTACGTTCAGCGTTTATTATTGGAACACAACAATTTTTCTGGTGAATTGGTGGTATTATTTACACAGTACGGCAGAAAACACTATCTGTACTTATATTTATCCATAACTAGATGCTGTTAAACTATACCGAATTGTAACCTATGAACGTCAGTTGAATTTGACGTTAAATATAATGTCAGATTAAACTGTCGTGATTGTCTTTTTTCCCCGTCGCTATCAGCGAGTTTCTAAATTAGTACCCGTTTCTCGTCATTTTATAACTAACTTCTCTACAGACTGCCGTTATTATGTCATCTCCGTTTTAAATGCATGTATTTTTGTAATTAATATTATAATATTATAAGACTTCCTCTTCACTTTCTACATGTTTCTAATGATTTTTTATGAATAATTGTTATTGTTTAACATAGATTCTCCTCAAATTTTAACTTAGTGCAACAACCCAATTGTCAAATGAAGTAGAAATGTCAAACTTTCCAACTTTTGACATGTAAGACAATTTGATTATTTCTGTATGATTGTGAATAAAAGATTTAACTGGGTATTACCTGCACAATGTACTTATGTGCCTCTCATTAAAATCAAAGAACAATCTCGATTATATTTTTAAATGATCTTAAGATCAGGAAACAATACGTTTGAAACCTTTGATGATAAATACATATTGGCGTCAAATCGAACTGAAATTTAATCTCCCGGTATTTCATGCAGCTTTGGTAGATTGTCATGTTTCGAACGCGATGTGAGAGTTATGCCTTATGTTTCATGTTTGGCAAATCAGGCTTAAAATATCGATCCCGCAATGAGATAATAACGTTGGCTATTTATGTAAGCTTATTGGAAAAGAAGATTAGTATTCGAATAAATGAATGCAAACTCCGAAACCTAATTTGGAAATAAATCATTTTGATTGACATCAAACCTATTAAAAGTATTATAGGTAATTTGAATGCATATTTATACAAGTTTTTCGTTGTAATTAATTTATGTGTATTAGGAGGATTTGGTGTAGTGGCATGTGTCAGAAAAATGTTGCTTAATGGTAGGAACTTTTAATATAATAAAATCTCAATCAATAAAATACGATACTGTACATTAGGACCAAGTTTATATATTTTTTTGTACTCTAAATTGTTTTATTTTTCAGCTTATTATTTAGTTAGTGCTCTTAGCGTTGGGATCGTTGCTAATACTCTGGAAAATAATAATCAGAGCATATACTTATTTATTTGTTTAACAGTACACTGCCCAACAGAGCATTCCAATTATAGAGTAGAAGATAATAATACTTACTAATATATTAGAAGGAAATATAGAAACACAGACATGTAAAATAAAGAGATAAAACAATGATAAAGATAAAACAAAAATTCTAATTTATGTAGTTAATCTCTTTTTCTACGACCATGGATGAAGTAAAAAAATATTTTAAGGCTTTTGGTTCTTGTACGTACACTAAATCACATTTTTTTTCATCCCCTTTAATGACGGGGTAGGGGTGATAATGGTGGCTAATGCTAAAATTTTTTTTGAAACCTTAGCTTCTCTTGTATACACTAAATACTAATTTTATGGACTCTTACCTGCTTGATTTACTTGTCTACACCTCATTTACCCAATTTTACCCCCCAACCCTTCGACGGAATAAGATGAAAATATAATCTAGTTCCAGATCCCGTTAAAGTACATACACTCAAAGAAATAGTATGGGTAAATTCAACAAAAAAAAAATGGTTAACTAACAATATCGTTAATTTTGTTAAATCAAACTATATTGATGGTATTTTTAAACAAGATGTGATTGTTATTTTAATTAATAAAAAGTTGTCGTACAACAAAACAAACATTAACTTAAAAAATAGATGAATAAGACTATTATTTTGTTCGTCTGACTATTATTTTGTTGAATTCTGTCAAATTAAACTAGACAATAGTATATTTTATTTTTAACTATTATCGAATTGTAATTCTAACCCAGTATTAGTTCACTGTATTATTGTACTTGGTAGACAAACCAATATTATTGTCGTCTTCTAGAAGTTCTAAAAGAATTACCATAAAATTTGCTTGGTGGTAAGCACGTAGTCTATTACAGAAATTATTCCCAGATGACGCCACATACAAATCACTGACAATAATCAATCATGCATTATCTTATACTTTTATGAATTTATAGAAAATTAATAACATGATTGCAATGTTCAAATTCTCTCAGGGATCATCGATATATTTGGATGGATCTTATAAACGATCTCTAATCTTTGGTTTGGGTGGTTTGATGTCTCAATACTGAGATTTTGGCTAACCAAAAAAAACTGCATCGTACAAGAAAAGTGTAGGTAGATCAACCTAAAAATTAGTTGGAGAACAAAAAACAAAGTCGTTGTACTATTTAATTGTAGACCAAATTGAAAATGGTTAGTGAACATAAAAAAATGTCATTGTACTATTTAATTCGTTACAAGAAGATGATTATTAAACTACTATTTGTTTACGAAAACAAATAAAGTTGTATGACTATTCTTTTCTGATTGATTTAACTATGAAACTAGATAGGCGCGATTTCATATGCTCTTTTTGGTTGAATTTACCTATCATTTTCTTTGAGCGTACGTGTACCAAATTTCAAGTCAATATCTTAAACGGTTCCAGAGTAAACGTGCACACAAAAAGAGTTACAGACAGACCGACAGACAGACAGAATTTTTATTCGCTCAAATTTAAAATCTCGACATTCTATGCCTATTTGAACAATAAAAATTTAAAAAAATTTTTTTGTTGTTACTGTACTTTCACTGGATGTGGAAGTAATAGAGGAGCTCAGACCAGCAGAACAGTTTCGACCATCTTGTCGTAGTCTTCTTCTGAAGCGAAGTGAGCGCTTCAGAAGAAGACCACGACAAGATGGTGGAAACGTCAAGCACTCAACCAAGTCTACGCGGAAGAAGACCCGGAAGCCAGCAGCCAGATCACCAGCTCCGCGAAAGCCTTAGCAACAAGATTCGGGATACCGGTAAGATTTTAACAGTAAATTGATACGAGAATCGCGAAAAATGCGTGGAAGAAGAACGATTGCGAATTGTAAAGGGGGCTGAAGCAATAATATTAGAAGATATTGGATCTCATGTATACGAAATTAAAGTTACCCCGCATCAGATGCTTTCTTAGAAAACGTTGGGAATGACATATCGGACAGTCTTAATGTCCTTATGCAAACAGTTATGTGTAAAAACAAGCACGGGGACAAAAACAAGTTTAATACGAAGTGCACAAAAAATTTTTGAAAATTTTTCACATGCAATAATAGCTTCAGCCCATATACAGGGCGGATGCCATACAGTGCTTGATTTCCACCACCTATAACTCTGAACCATTTCGATATAGAATTTACTTATCTTTAAATTTTATAACCATCATTTTTTTTGTAGGACCGTTCAAAACCGAGATATTGGCAAAAAATGATTTTTAGTCGCTATTCCGGGGGGCGGGCGAGGGGGAAAAATTAGTATGTCTAAAAGAGGCATATAATGAACTGGTTCCAACAGAAAAATCTTTTGTCCTATTTAAAACGGTATTTACGCATCCTGAACTCCCTGACGACTGGCCTAAAACCGAGGCACAATTTGCTATTTTTAAAGTTTCCGTAACTTTTCGTTTTTTTTTTCGGAGATATAGAGGTTTAAAAATGGCGTCAAACGTTTTTAAGTCAAAATACATCTTTAAGAGTTAAATATCTCAGAAACTATGGTGCATACGCCAAAAATGTTAAGAAAGCATACTAAAGATTATCGATTAAGCTAAAAGTCTTTTTTTTTTCGTGCTTAAAAAATAACGAAGTTATGATCGATACAATATGCGTCTTCGCATTTTTCCCTAAAAATCTCGCCATTTGTCACAAATTTACCTTAAAGTGCAACTTCCTGTTGAGTAGTCATAGAAAAAGTATAGTATTCTACTCGCGTGTAATAGCTATTATTCACTCGCCTTCGGCTCGTGCCGTAAACGTCATCCTCTTGAGTGATAGCTATCATTACACGCTCGTTAAATAATATACTATTATCGTAGATACATGGTGAAGACATCAAACTCGTTTTGAAGATTATTATTATTGTAACGTGCTTACACCCTTTTTGTAAACACCCTGTATCGTGGGTTCGGAAATTATAACAACAGGGTAACACTAAACACTAATTTATTAACTACTAATTACAACCACTACTTGGCTAATAATACACTGTGTACTACAATTCAGTTATTCAGTCACTTTATCACTGTGTTTACTCTCTGACCATTTCAACTGACAATTAGTACTGCACTAACTTCCCTCCTTTTGGTTTACTCCATGCCTTATATACCTAAAGATGACAGATCTAGAAGCTTCTCTGATGACGTCACCATACTCTAGACAGTTCCAGAATAGATGTGTCATCTCTCTAGACTTTCTAGTAAGTTCTTTCCACATTCAGACATCCGAACTACTGAATTCTGTGCCTACTTTTCAGTGCAACCAACATAACCTTAAATCTTGAGGGGTTGCAACATATTACATTATAGTTCTCACACATTTTCTTTCATGGTGGCAATTTCTGAGTGCTAGTTCTGGGAGTCGGCTCATAAATTAGTGAATTTTGCCTAGAACCTGATCTATGTGTCCAAAATTTAGCTAACTTAAGATAGCACCACAATCTATTATAGTATGTAAAGTTTAAAATATATATATTTCTTGTGGTATAGTTCTGGGGGACTCGATAATCAAAATTGAAAATTTAGAAAAGCTTATTCTGGGGAAAACCAATAGACACCATCTTCATTATCACTTAAAGTCTTTAAAAAGCGCCTCTGAATTCTGTCTATGTTTTCTATGTTATAGTGAGGAGACTAAATAATTGACGAATATACCAATTTGGATCGAAAAAAGGATTGATATATTAGTTTCAATGTGTTAATGTCATTAACATCATGAGAACACCGTATTATAAATCTCAGTGTTCTAAAACTTCCACGGGTGATGGTGTTTGAATGACAATTAAAGGTTAGTTTACTGTCAAATATTACACCGAGATCACGGAATGTTGATGAAATCGTAAGCACTGAATCTTTTAAAACAATAATTAAATTACGTTTTCCTTTCTTATGTTCAACTGTAATTTGTTTAAATTACATTCATTGATTTTATTAAGGTAATGCCACACAATCATTAACGTCATTTATTTTATTGTATATCATCATATCATTAGCGTATAATAGACAAGTGAAACCCAGTTCTACTGTGATGTCATTGATGAAAATATTGAAGAATAATAGACCTATCACAGAACCATGAGTTACACCCCAAGTAGATACAAATTCTACAGACCACTGACCGAGTTTATTTTCAAGATATGATTTGCGTAAATGTGTAAATTACGACTGTTGTCCAATTGAAATGGACCAAGCCAATTTTTAGGTTCAATTTAAATCAATATTTTTTAGAAAGAAAATAAATACATAGGTCTGTGAGGTCTTGTTGTTGGATTTTGAAGTATTTGAAGTAAAGTACTTAAAAATGGCTTCTTTGTCTACTTTTGAGGTTATGTTATATCATTTTTCAGCTTATTTCTAAATATATCATTTAGTACCATCCTTCCTCTTTGAAATAAGCTTTCGAATGGTTATCTATGATGTTTCCTCGCAAAGTTATAGCTACTTTAAGGTGACATGAATTTAAAACCATAATCCCCTACAACTCAACAATCTTAACCAAACGACTCCAAATGAATCAATATTTAACACAACAGAAGGGAAAAAGCAACAATTTTAATCAACGAGTTCTGGTTATGGTTTAGGGTATTGGGTCTTTTCATGTTTAGGGCTTAGTGTTAAAAGCTTTTTAATTGTTCTGATGTTACAATCTTGGCATTTAAGAGCTCTGGAAAAATTATTCTTCGGTTCCATTTGGGGTGAAAGTTAGGTAGTTTGGTATTGTATAATGATAGTCTTCACCCTCCTAAGGGTTTGGTTTCGTTACAACTTGGGGATGCGTTGGTTTTTATCTCAAAGGTATACAGGGTGCGCCACTTAAAACTCCCCAGACTTGTAACTTTTTTATTTTTGAAGCGATGACCATGTTGGGCACATCAAATTTTTAAAGCCTTTAAACGTGCATACAAAGTGATTTAAAAAAAAATTTTGAAAAAATTATTAAGAAAGGAAACTTAATTTCTTTGAATATTTTTTTACCTCACCTTGTACATGAAATGTGTTAATGTTTTCCTAAAAAGGTTTTAATTAGCTTCAATTTATGTTATTAAAATAAAAAAATTTAAAAAATAAAAATTTTGCAATTTCCAATTATTTAGTACCTGTTAATAAAGTTTGTTTTTAAAAATATTTATTTCTTTTGTTTCTTGTTGCTGTTTTGTTACGTTGAGTATTGTTTGTGATATGTATTTTACAAATAAAGCATAAAATTATTATTTACTTTTTTTCAGTTATTTTAAAAAAATCATTTTGGAATCGGAAGGAGTGTTTTTAATTTCTTTCTCTAAAGCCAAAAAGAATTTCGAATATGACGTAATAACATAAATTGAAGCTAATTACAACCTTTATGAGAAAACATTAACGCAGTTCATGTTACAGGATGAGGTAAGAAATATTCAAGGAAATTAAGTTTTCTTTCTTAACAATATTTTCAAAAAAAAAAAAAAAAATTAAATCACTCTGTACACATGTTTAAACGCCTTAAAATATCTATAATTTGATGTACCCAACATGGTCGTCGCTTAAAAAATAAGAAAGTTACCACCCTGGGGAGTTTTAAATGGCGCACCCTGTATATTTTGTAATCGAAAATATGACAATTTGTCTTTTGAATTCATGTCACCTTAAAATGGCTATAACTTTGCGAGGAAACATCATAGATAACCATTTGAAAGCTCATTTTAAAGATTAAGGATGGTTTTAAATAATGTATTTATTAAAAATAAGCTGAAAAATTTATTGTGTTCTATACATAACCTCAAAAGTTGCCAAAAAAACATTTTTTAAGTACCTAACCTCAAGTATTTCAAAATCCTGACGTGATACATCTGAGATCAGATTCGAATTCAGCGCGAAAAATTACCTCGAAAATTCCTTCAGCTGCCCAACAACATTCATGACCCCTTTATTCGCAGACCTGTGATATAATGTACGGTTTTCAAGGTTTAAGAGATAATTTATTTGTGAAATAGCGAATTTTCCTCGATTCCCTTTATTTGGAGCACGCTAATAACTACAGGGTGTGAAAGAAAAGCAGTTTTTTTCATTAAATTTTATAACTAGGTACCGAGATTACACAAAAATTGTTTTATATTTCTTTGATGCACATTTGCACATTATAAGGAGAAAAATCAATTTCTCAAATTTCTGATATCTCTCTTATTTTATAAGATACCGATATTTTTTTTCTAAAAACCTGTAATTCTTCCATTTTTTGTCATTAACCATTATTGTCTTTCGTTGTAGTTTATTGTAATACCTTGTGACGGCTGATTTTAAAATAATAATAACAATAACTATTTTTTTTGTGCTTTCGGTTCATGGTGAATGAATATCTTCTTCTTCCCTAATACATATTTTATTTTTAATGCGTTATTAATAATAAAAACTTTGTTTCCTCCCTTTTTCCTTAGATGACATTTTATATAATAATAGTGCTTAAAAAAATAGATAAATAAATATTTGCTCTGATTGCTTACTTAGGTTCCATTTTATTCCATTAAAAAGACATACAATTACTCATATATTTGTGTATTCTTTGTGTGAAAAATACATCAAGAAAATTTGAAAAAAAATGATATCTTTAACTGATATCTTTAACCGTTCCAGAGATAGGTGGAATTTCGCTTTTTATATTTTGTTGTAAAAAAAGCAAAGAAATAGGTTTCCCAATCCGTGAACGTATGCCGATTTTGGATACTCCACTGATTACCATGCAAAAACTTACTTATTATTATTCATTATTAAAGGAACTATCATAAGGTATTATAATAACCTATAACGATCAGCTCTTACAAAACACAATAAGACCTAAAGGCAAAGAAAAATGAAAAAACCACAGGTTTTCAGAAAAAGATCGGTACCTCATAAAATAAGAAAGATATAAAAAAAATTGAGAAATTAGTTCTTTCCCCATAAATCAGTAAGTAACTAAAAAACTGCGCACCAAAAAAATTTTAAAAAATGTTTGTGGAATCTCGGTGGATATAAAGTTTGGAAAAAAAACACGCTTTTCTTTCACATCCTGTAGATATTAATGTGCTTCAAAATAAAAGAATCTGGCAAAACTTGGTCTTTCACAAGTAAATTTTCTCTTTAATCCTAAAAACTACATGTAAGTATCTATTCTCTTTCTCAAAATTGAAATTCAACCTAAAAATTCACCTGGTCCGTTTCAATTGGCCAGCAGTTTATATTAGTTTATACAAAAATGTTTTGTTGAGGTAGACCTTAGTAGAGAAATTGTTGATGCTAATTGTCAAAGGTCTGTAATTCTAAATATTATTGTTTTCATCTTTTTCATATATAGGAATTATTTTGGAACATTGCAATACATTGGAAAATAAATAATTTTGTCATGGCCCATCGTGCATTTAGGCTTGATATATTTTTTAGGGAATTTAAAAGTTCTTGCTCTGTAAGCCCTTCAAAATCAGTATCTCCGTCAAGATCGTCCTCAGTTGGATCAATTGAGCTGATAATATGATCTACAAAAATATTGAGCAAAACCATCTACCAACTCTTTGTTGACAACATAATGTTTATCCTTTAATACATATATTTCAGTAAATTATTACTATCTATAAGCTGACAAAACTTACTAGGATTGATTTTAATGTCAATGTCACGCCAATATTTTTTATAGTCAATATCAACTTGCTCTTTGATACAAGTTCTTAATGGTTTCTCCTTGAGTGCAAAAAGACACGTCGAGGTTTTTGTAACCACACCATGTTCAATAAAATACTCATGCTTTTTAAAAATAAATAGTTTGTACTTCTGCATACATCATTATTAAAAAATATTATTTTGGTATTCAGCAGATAACTTTCGAAGGAACCATTAGTTCCTTTCATATGCCATTAATCTAAATCTGACCAAGCTAGAATATCAACAAGAAGTTCCTTTACGAACTGACTTATCAACTTCTTTCATACACTTATCTTTCATATCTGACATTCAATATGAAAAACAAGAATATAACCATTCTTTCTTTTTATTTATTAAGACACGTGAGTGTTTTATATCTATTTTCTTTGTGCTTTTTAGTAGTTCTTGGCTTTGAAATGTGCCAAATGTTTGTTTGTGATGGAGTATCATCTTGTAGGGCTAGAAATACTAGAAAGAATACTTCGTAAGGGAAGTTTCTTATAATATATTGGCATGATCACACTTAGATCATCAGATGTAGAAAGAATGGTTATTTTCTAGTTTTTCGTATTGTAAGTGTTTGAAAGAAGCTGACAAGTTAGTTCGTCGGTTCAATGGAACGAATGGTTTCTTTGAAAGTTAGCTGCTGAATACCCAAAATAATATTTTTTAAATGCTCATGCATTCCCCCTTTATTTATTTCTATCATCTTAGATTCTGGGGCAAATATACTAAATATTTTCCTCTCGTTAGCATATTTCGGTAGCATTGATTTGAAATTATAATGCGGGGAAAATATTCCGTTGAAATGACAGCACTTGTGGTGTTAAATTGACCTTTGCTCTTCTATTTGCATGACCCTTGTAAAAGGTACGCATTGAATAAAATTTTAAGTGGCTACTTCCAAAATTCTTGGCAGCTCTAACCGTATACATTAAGAACAGTTAATAAGACAATAGTACTTTAATATCTCCATTTCTTAAAAATAAAATATCAAGAGTTTAAATGATTTTGCAATAATAAATTCTTAGGATGGGAGAAATAATATTTTAATGCAATTATTATAGATCTGTGAAAACAAATGAACTAATTGAAATAGCGTTTTTCTATAATAATACAGTGTGTTTAGTAAAAAAGCGGGAGATATCCGTGAATCATTTTTATAAAATTTCTTTTTATAATGCAATGGGTTGCCCAAGTAATGTTTTCGACGAAAATATCATTGCTGCTATCGCCACCGTGTTAAAAAAATGACAGTCATAATTTGTTTTCTCGATTATTTTCTTCCGTTCGTGTTAATTATACCCTAAAATTGCAGAGAACAAAATAGCTACAACTCTTGTTTAAACAATTTTTCTATTTTTTTAAACTTTTATGCCTATTTGACTTAACAAAAGGTACCTATATTATTAGAAGAAAATATTTTTTAATCATAATAGTCATCGCAAAAAAATCACAGAAACTCGCTTCATAACAAACTGAACTCAAATATCGAATAAAAAAACATGTACGTCTAAATCTCTGTCTATATGTGTGTATTTGTGTGTAGACCTTTTCTTATAAATACGGTAATTTCCACTGGGCTTAAAATGTTTATTTCAAATTGTAAACATGTAAAATTTCCCGATAAATTACTTCCCATTAAAATTGGGTTATATCCGTCATCTAGAGTAATCACCAGAGGCGCATAAACTTCGGGACGATTGAAAAATGCAGTCATTATCTACAACGATTATCTTTTAAACACGATAGTTTATGTTAGATTCCCCATTTTTTTTTAATCTGGAAGTGTGATACAATATTCACTATTGAAATTGAGCCATATTCAGCGCACAGGGTGATTGCCAGTTGTGTATACTATAATGTTTTATACAAACTGTGCCTTTAGAGTAAAATGTTTTTGATTAAACACAGAAAAATATGTACGATATGACTCCATAATACACAGCGTGTTTCTCAAGTTCGAACGACCTTTAAGCAGGTTAGGTGATTATCAATTTTACTTTGTTTTGTGAAATGCGAAATTAATAAAAATTGCACATACATGGGAATTTTCCGTTTCACATGGAACTTTATTTTGCACAAGAAGTCCAAAAACTTACTTACAGGAATTCTTCTCTCACAAATTGTAGGGAGCCGAAAACAAGCCTTAGAGAGCTTCCTCCTTTCTTCCTTTCTTAAAATTTTTTCTCGAATAACATTACTCTTGGATAACAGTAAAATAAAAAAATTAAAATTCTCAATAAATGTTACTTCAATGATTATAATAAACACAATATGGTACGAAATGCATAAATAATGTGAAACTTCATACTTGTTAACATATTTATATTTTAAAGAGATTTTTTAAAAAATTAGTAATAGATATTATTATTATATAAGATTCAGTTCCTTGCTTAAACGCTACATTGTTAAATCAAAATGGCGGAGAGCGGTATGGTCAGAATGTTCTAGAATGACCTTTTTAATAATAGTACGGGAGACAGCTCTGCATTTTTTCGAGGAATTTTATACCGAATAAATTTCATTTTTATCAGTTGATTAATACTCAATAATCATCAAAATGAGCGTCAGTCGCCGCACCCGCGGTGAAGTTAGAGGTGACAGCATGTTAAAGTTGAAAAAAAAAATTATGCTACGAGTATTTTCATACTCGAAAAACCAACCTAACTTGAACAACTACTGTTCATATATACAGTTTTAATATCACTGATACAATAAAAAAAAATTTTTTTCGCGAGCAGAATTTGAACCCGAGACGTCACTACCCTGAATAAAATGTGCCAGTCGCCTTACCTACTCCGCTATCTAACGACTGAGGTCCGGTTTGTAAGAACATAACATGACATGTAGACATACTTGGTAATTTATTTATTTATTTATTTTTAAATATTAATAACAATTGTATGTACTTTTATGGTATAGCTCATAATGAACATTTTCCTTCTTTTTGTTGTTTTCCATAGAACTTATAGATTTCGAGCTATTTAAAGAAACCGATAGAAAACGATTTTTTAACAACTTTAACATGCTCTCATGATTAGCTCCACCGCTACCCGAGTAGCTGACGGTCAGATTGCTGATGTATTAGAGGAAAACTATTATTGTTATGATTTTCAGTCGGTATGCAATGTCTTGTTCAAAGGCAGCGCTGCCTCCCGTACTATAATGACAGGACTGACGGTGTAACGGCATAATTTTCTTCCCTTTCCATATGGGGTTGAATTGATAAAAATAACTATTAGATGGGGCTATCTCAAAAATTTTGGTAGATTTAATTCTGTCGAATAATTGCAATAAATTACAAATTTTGGAAATTTGAATACGAGCATTCAATAATTAACTGAAACACCACAATGAGAATTGCTCCACTTTCTTTTAAAATTTCTGCCCGAGTCTAGAGATAGTTTTTTGTCACTCAACTCGACTAATCACATTTTAACTAGTTTTATGTCGCAAAATGTAAAATTTAGCTCCTTCTAACATTCTCTAGAAGTATTCGCCACCCTTTGCTGCATGAAAGTGCACAAAACTTTCATACAAAGAGTATGCAATAGAAATTGACGACCAAGAAAAGTCCTATTTATAAATATCAATTTAATAAACACTTCCCAAAATAAAAACAAGTAACAAACTGTCATTATTTATGTTTCCTTCAGAAATGATTTAATAAGTTTGACGGTTATTTTTCATGCAATTTATTTTGATTAGCACATTAATAAGTATTTTTTTCTTTTATTAACTAAATTTCACTGTTTTATAGACAAATTCCGATGTTGAAATTGTCTATGTCAGTAAAATTTATTGTCACTAGTATAGTAGAAGTAGTGTCAAAGGTGGAACTAATTGCAACAAAAATGAATTTTGTTGTAAATGGTAGGTAACACGCTCCTAATCAACATACTAAAAATATACATCCATACTGTCGCGCAAGATGCGTTTATTTGCCCTCCACCTTGAAAAAACATCAAAAAATGAAAAAAATCATCAGTAATTAGGTAAACGAATTTTGATTTTCTTTATTATCTGTTTCAGGTAGGTAATCTTTGTTTTGAGTGAAGAAATCATCCTAAGGGAAATGGAAGAAGAAACCTGCCTTTTGTGTTCCAATGTGCTTTGTGACGATAATACCTATGTCACATTAACAGCTAAAGGCTTGACGGGAATTATCAACGCGAGCCAACTAAGAGATGAAAAAATTTTGAACTTTTCAATCGTATGCCTACTGGTGCTGTTAAAGTACATACATAATGTCGACGTGTATACATCAATCCTATTAAAATTAAAAGTAATATAAAACTGAAAATATCGTAAGAAGATATTCCTTCGACCAGCTCAAGAACGCTACGACGATCGTTCAACTTCAAAGAGAATTGCTTGTTTTGTAGCCAGATTATTATAAAAAGCGTAAAAAAATGGCAGAAAATGCTGACATCATTGGAAGAAACATTCAAGGTAAACTTACCGGCAAACGTTTTAAAGACGAAACTTTATTGAAATCAGACCAAGCAGTAACCGTGAAAGTTTTGAAGAAAGGAATTGTTATTGCTGGTGAGACTCACCATGTAGCTTCTCGTCTTTTAACACAGAGGATGCTTGCTTGTATCTCCTTGGATAATAGCGCTCAAGATGTAAGGGAGTTTTTCAATTACGAGTTATCCACTCTACCAACTTCATTATTTGACCATAGTACCCAGCAAATGAGAAAAACTAGTGAATCATCATTAGCAAGCTCATTAGATAGCATCTCGGATAACTTGAATGTAAAAGGCCATCTAAGTTTTTAAATTATTTTTCTTGGCATGTAAATTGAGATAATTTTCTACTATACTTAGTTTTCTAAATGTCAGCTATATAAATTACAAAAATAAATAAGTTTCTATTTATGGCTGCTCGTGATAACTAAAATTTGAAGAAAATAATCTCTAACTATTCCATACAAGTAATCGCAGGAGAAATTATGATTTTCATTATGTTGGCATCATCGGGAGAGGATTTTAAAGTCCCCTTTTTTGTCTATATCTTTTTCATATTTATATGCTCAATTTTCACGTTCTCTTTTTTGTTTTAATGAAAAAGTGTAATAAATAGCCCGAGTAGGAGGAACTATGTCACCCCATTATGCTGACATAATCGGGAGATGCTGAAAACTCTTTTTTATACTTACCTATCTACGTTTTACTTTCATTTTTTATTGTTGTAAAGAAAAAGTTATTATGTATATAGCAAATTTTGTTCAAACCAACTGGTTTAAATGCTATTTTCAAGATTTAAAAAATAAACTAATTTTTTTTTTAAAGAAAACTTATAAAATTTTTATTTTTAATAAAAGCAACTTGGTAAAACTTTTTTTTAATGAAATACCGTAGATTCGGGTTACTTGGGACACTTTTTAACTACTTTGAGTCATACTGCAAAAGCTGTCAATTTTATTTACATTCTAAATATGTAATAAAAAAACCTAGAAAGCAATCACTAGAGAGAAAAAAAAAATAAAAAGTGGTTGTCCCAAGTCACCCACAGATTTGGAACACTTGGGACAGCCCTTAATTTAGGTGATTTTCTCAAGTCAACTATGTTAAATGTGACTTGGGACAAATTCAAAGTTTGAAACAACTTTTTTTAAGTTAACTACCTACCTATATAACAAAAATACGGCATTTCTAGAAGGTTTATTATACTTTTATTAATAGATAACATAAATAAACATACAAAAACAACGGGGAAATACAAAATAATAAAATAAAAATGAATTTTCTTTGGTAAAATAAAAAAAAAGTAGGTAAACACTTTAGTCATTAACAGAGTAGGTAGTAATTCCGCATTGTTGTCTCATTAAATGTTAGAGCTCCTCTTCTAGATATTTTTGGTGGTGACAATTTTATCACATATTCATTCGGAAATTTGGGGGAAAATAAAGGCATCTTTTATTTTTAGACTTTCTTTTAGGTAAGCGCAACGAGGTGGATTTGTATCTATAATTTTTCCAATAAATCGTTTACTTTTACCTTTAACGAACTTAAGTTCAACAATTATGAAATCATTGACCTTTAAGTCATGAAAACTTGTCATATTAGGGGCAGTTATCTCATTGCTGGACTCTTCAAATTCTAGAGTTTCACAAATGTCAGATTCCTCAGAACCACTCTCTTTAACTTAATTTTTTTTTTAACTCAGGACCCTTCTTACGTTTATTTGGCTGTAGCTGCTTAGGTTTTAAAATCCCAGGGCGTTTGATGGTATTTTTTGCAGGTTGTTTTTTGGACTTTGATACATCCTCAGTTGTGTTAACATCAGTGACAGAGACGCTTGTTCCTGCAGGCAAGTTCAATTTTTTTTCTTCTTTAATGTTTTAGCCGGTGTGCTTTCGTCTGTTTTTTCCAAATCGTGCCTCTTCAAATAAATCATTTAATGTTTCAGGAATTACACTTGCAGAATTAGTAGTCTTATCCTGATTTTGATCTTGCCTTGGTAATTTTTTTAACACTGCGTTACGGTCAAGAGGGATTAAACGAGTTGTTTTAAATCCTGATTTTATAGTCTCTGGTTGAACTGCTCCGACCTTTTCAAGTGTTTTTCGCAAAAGCTGTGGAAACATATCTTTACGTAACGGCCCACGATTCCGTGTTTTCCATGCCTTCAAAAGTTTTCGCCATGCTCCCTTAATTGGACGGAAACAGCTTACATCTAATGGTTGTATTAGGCGCGTGCTATTGGGTGGTAGCAATACAAATCTTATGTCATTATCTTGGCACTCTCGCAAAACTTTAATGGATATGTGGCTGCTAAGGTTATCACCCAATAGCACTTTTGGTCCTTCCAATTTCTTGAGGTAGGGTAGGGCTAATGATAAAAACCAATCCTCAAATATCGCCTGATCGAACCACCCAGATTTGCTTCTATTATATCGAGTATTAGGTGGCCCTCCCTCGGTCCACGTACTCCACAGATGGTCCGCTTTATAGACAATGTATGGAGGCAGGGTTTCACCACTACTACTTACACAAAACATTACGAAAGTATTAGTTTTCGAAAAGTCTAAAATTCGCTCCGCATGCTTCGCTATCTTCCTCACAACAACTTTGCTTCTGCCCGGATCATCTACAAATCCACTCTCATCGTAGTTTAATATATTTTCAGGTGGTACGCCCTTTAATGAATCGGCTAAGTTATGAAACTACCTATTAAGGATATTAATTGATACTGCGGCCCTACTACGTTTAATATTTTCAGAGAGAGTTGGGTTAAGTTTTCGTGTCTTGAGAGAAACCCATAGTACCAGCTGTCACCTGGTTTGCAATTAGAGAATTTCTGCACACCTTGTCGGTTGAGATAACCTTTCACTAAATCCTTGATATCTGATCGCTCTAAAGGAAACCCCCAATCAGCTGCGACTAATATTGCCTCACTAATTACATTTTCTTCGACTTCAGATAGAACAGTTTGGCCACCGGTTTTTTTCATATGTTTTTTATTAAATTTCCGTTCAAGGGTAGATTTCGATATATTGTATTTTTCACTAGTACCTCTATAGGTGAAATTATTCTGTCTAATGTCTTTAATTGCCTCCTGTAGTGTTTCTTCCGTATAATCGTGATATTTACGGCTCCCAAGAACCCTCCTCCTGTATTTATTTGGCATTGTCCCAAGCCACCCTTAAAAGTACAAAAAAAAATAAATGGGATGTTACTGGAAAAACGTTTCAATGCAAAAAAGAGTTAGGTTATATTACGTTTAAAAGACACAATGTGACATCGTAAAAAAATATCTCCAGTGTGTATCTTCAACAGGCTTCAGTGGTCAATTAGAAGTAAAACGGGTATCAAAAACTGCCTCTTTCTTACCTGCAATTCTTAATTTTTAAACAAGTCGCAGGACTAACGCCGACCAAAAATTTCACATGTTTTTATATACTAGCTTGTTACCAATCCATTCACTTATCGTTCGAAGTTTATCTATTGCTCGTTAGATGGCTAAGCACTGAAACACCATACGGCCACTTGTTGTCCCAACACGCCCGCTTGTCCCAAGTAACCCGATTCTACGGTACAACGGTCTCGTTCCCAGCAAAGTACTTCCTATGTTCTTGATGGTGGTGCATCAATTCACCAGTTACCATGGCCCGCTTCTGCAACATTTGGTGACGTCATAAGGCAACCCGAATCGTATGTCAACAAAAGGTATGGAAAGGTGGCAATAGTTTTTTATGGGTATGAAAAAGCAAATATAAAAGATATGGAGCACAGATTGCGCATGAGGCAGTCGTCTGTTGTAGTAGTCTTTGATGAAAATTCGTCTGCGATCATCAAGAAAAACCAATTTTTTTCTAACTCTACAAACAACGCTTTATCAATATACTGGGAAGTTATTTTCAAGGAAGAGTCATTCCGTCATTCATGCAGAAGGTGATGCAGACACACTAATCGTCAAAGAAGCTTTAGCGTATTACCTATCATTTACAACAAGAATCATCTTTGTTGCAATTAGTTCCACCTTAAGTATTTTTTCGCTTATTTCTGTTACACTACACGTATTTGAGCATAATGTTAACCAAATAAGTATTCGCAGTCGGCCACCCACTACAACTTGTACTTGTTTTCACTTGAAGCGATTTTGTATTAGTATGAGCATTTTTTTTAACATTTTTTAATTCCACGATTCGGTTATAACTCACGGTAAGAGCCATCAAACATTTGAAAGCTATTCTGTACAATTTAAAAGCGAGGAAATCATGGGCAATAATATCTTAAAATTGAATCAATTTCCAGATTTTTAATGCCGCATAAAGTCGGAATGCTTTAAATGCCTGCCGATAAATTGGAAATTATTGAGGAAAATAAAACTGTGTTGGTAAAATTTCATTCACGGGACATTAATTTAACCAAAGACGAAGGCCATTAGAGTGTGCTTTACGAGAATTGTAACATTATCTGACCGAACAATGCGGCTTTTAGATATTTGGTAAAGACATTTACGATATATATGATCTATGCGACTGAGTTATGGGCACGTTGTTAAACAGCAATTGCTCAATTCAAGGCACCATCTTCACATGCACACAATAACGGAAGTTCATGCGTGAAATTGTCACATTTATGTTATGATTTATCCTCGAATTTATTTGATATCTGTACGTAGAAATTTGTGGATGTGAACATGTAATACACCGTAAATAGAGGTTATTTATTTCACGTGGAGCGATTGAGATAGCTCTCTTATTATTGTTGAGTTATATCGAAAAAAAATTGTAGATCATATCCAGCGCTATCCTATAATATAAAAAATATAACTTATTTTTTAAATTGCCTTCATTTTATGTAAATTACATCTCACGCATCTTTCTATTCTACAATTTTTATACATCATAATCTTTTTCTTTTTTTGGCAACGCAAAAAATATTTGATCAATACTTGCCCTAAACATATAAATATTTCACAAGAGGCACTTAAAGTTCTTATTCCACTTCTACTTGATTTCAAAATGATCATGGCCAATTAGATCACCGGGTCTAATGTTGCTGGAATTTTATGTTATTTTCAAAATTGGAAGATATCTGACACCCTGTATCTTTTTACAACAATTCATTAAGCCATGATTAGCTACATCTTAATATTTTGACTTCTACCGAGGGGGTAACCGCTGAGGGGAAATAGTGTACAAATCGGAGGAATTAGGAAGGAATTAGGAAGGAATTAGGAAGGAATTGAAGATATTTCGGAAGGAATTATTAGGTATTAAGGGAATTACAGGGAAATTTGAAGGAAATAAATATTATTACGAGGTATTAGAAGGGAATTAAGAGGAAATAGAAGGTATTAGGAGGTAATTAGAGCGTAAAAATATTGAAGTGGAATGTTTATCTTGAAGAATTACATACCAATTCTTATAGAAAGGACGTCAGTGTTGTAAAAACATTAGCGCCGAGATTAGCACTAAAAATATCTAGTAAAGAAAAAGTATTTAATTTAGTTAAACTACCGATGATACTATGGACTTCTAGTTCAGTAATATAACGATTTATATCGGACAAAATTCATAAAGTTTTGAAAATTGGTAGAAATGTTAAGGATAGCATAAAAATTAATAAACCGAAAAGTTCCCAGCCCTAAATAGTGTGCTTAATCCCCTAGGACGCCGTTTCCACCCCCATTTTGAGGTTTACTAGATTATCTCCGGAACGGTGCAGTTTTTGACCAAATATACCTTATAAAATTCTCTATAAAATACGTCTCTACACTTTTTTTCCTAAAATTAATAGTACCGTGGGAAATAAGGCGCACACATAAGGGTTGATTCCGGTCAACACAATAAATTGTAATCTTTACTATAATTTACTTTAAAGTTCAATGCTTAACGCTAAAGCAGTAGCTACTAAAATCCACCTAAAATTATAATAAATGTACCACTTCCACCCTCTCACCTCTATAAAATAACGCGATTTTTAAAGAAGCGAGAATATTGTATATTGTATTTGTTTCCACGCCACCCTAGAGGTAAAGTACTTGGCGTGTGGTGTCCCCTGTAGGCCGAATCCACTAATTATCAAAAGGTTACCTACGTTAATTAATCTTCATCGTTTTCCAGATTCGACATTCATGCATGCTTGTCCGTGGTAATGGTAACACATTGTGGAGCAACGTAAGCCTGCTCTTCTGCAACTGCACCTGTTTTCGCACCCTAATTTGCATGAACAAGAAATTAGTGTTAAAACAGATTCGGGAGCCGGTTCTTTTATTGTCATAGTTCGGGTTAATATACCGCCAACTTTTTTCCATCCCCAATCAGTAGCTTCTAGCGCAACGTTTTTCCATGTTTGAATTTGGTAAGGAACGCGATATGAGTGTTGCCGAGCAGCAGCAGAAGTTGTTGGTAGTTTTGATAATATTACAGTATTGTTCGCTTTACCAACAAGTTTGTTAAAAGTCACGAATCTGTATACATCTAGACTTTTTTCTGCGGAGGTAGAGTTATATAAAGCTAGAACCAATCGCTCTCCTACGTCTATAATTTCTCCATGACTAGCTTTTTCATTATTAAAACTTTGCACGATGTCTTGTAATACTTCAGTAATATAACAGTTAAAATTATAATATATCGGATAAAATTCATAAAGTTTCAAAAATTGTGTGCTTCATCCCCTAGAGGACGTCGTTTCCACCCCCCATTTTGAGGTTTTCTAGATTATTTCTGGAACGGTGCATTTTTCCATAAAAAAACCTATATACAGAATTATTTCTTATAAAATTCTCTATATAAAACTTCTCTAAACTTTTTTCCTAAAATTAATAGTACTTTGGTAAATGAGGCGCAAATGTAATCAGCACAGGTCATATAATTCGCTGAATATCCGTATGGCTATTTCCAAAGCTGTCTTTACGCGAAAAGAGTATAAATATTTATACACCACCACAATGTAAAAAATTTCAATTTCTCCCACTATATCTCAGACGACCCAAGGTCACTGCATTATTTTAGAGCTTGCTGTAACTGCTGTTACTGTTCAGGGCTGCCAATATGCGGGATTTTACGCAAAAAGCGGGTATTTTAAACCCACTTTCGGGTAAAATCGAAACAGGAAGTCGGCCATTTTGGTTCTTTATATTATATAATTGGAAATTATATCCCATATCACTACACCAAATTTGAAAAAAATCCATTCGCCCATTCAAAAGTCCCTATCGGCTGAGCCATCCGGTATACAATATTCTCGCTTCATAAAAAATCGCGGGGGGTTGGAAATGGTACATTTATTATAATTTTAGTCGGACTTTAGTAGCTACTGCTTTAGCGTTAAGTATTGAACTTTAAAGTAGATTATAGTAAAGATTACAATTTATTGTGTTGACCGGAACCAACCCTTATGTGTGCGCCTTATTTCCCACGGTACTCTTAATTTTAGGAAAAAAGGGTAGAGACGTTTTTTATAGCGAATTTTATAAGGAATAATTTTGTATATAGGTATTTTTATCAAAAAGTACACCGTTCCCGAGATAATCTAGAAAATATTGAGGTATTAGGAGGAAATAAAGGTATTTGAGGAATTAGGGGAATTACGAGGAATTAAAGGGGAAATAAAGGGTATTTTTCTAGAATAGGTATTAGGTGTACAAAATTTCGCCAGCGGTTGCCCCCTCGACTTCTACTATGCACAGTTAAGTATTGTACTATAACTTTTCAACCACTCTCTATATTATGGTATAGAATTACTAGACTGAAGGAAGACTTAACTCGAAAACTGGCAATGTTTTAAGATTGTAACCATTGAGACATTTGACCAAGGAGGCAATATCTACAACATACCGCAATTTAAGCCAAATCTACCTAAAGCCATTTTCCATAACATTTATGCAGGATCCTGTTTCAAAAATTTTCGAAAAATGTAACAATTAGGAAATTTTTTCAAATTTCCAAATTTTCTTGGAAAATAATATATTTTTGGAGAAATCGAATATTGTGCAAAATCTGAAAATATTCGTTATTCTAACCTAATAGTACGTCGGGTACAAGGCTACATAAGCCAAAAAGCTGCACTTTTTGATTGGGATGTGCCACTTCCTGTGGTCATAGTTGATGCCAAAAGGTAACTTTTCAAATAGGGAGCTACTTTATAATCCGTGCAGAACACCAAAATGTTTTTGTATCTCAACTCCTAATGGTCCGATTTCTATTTTTTTTTTTTTGTTTGAAAGCACTTGCAAAGAGAACACATTTTTGTCCCTACACATTTATCTCTACACCTTAAGGGTTTTGCGCAATTTGAAAAAATATATACGTTTTTTTAATTTTTCGGAGCTCTTTTTGTAATTTGATTATTTGTGAATTATTTATTTATTTGCACAGTAGATACAGATATAGTTGTTTCGGCAATATCTTTCATTTACGTTTTCAAAACTGCGGGATTTCAAGAGAAGTGGAATATCTTTGATACTGAGAGGGGTCAGAGATACATGAGCATTAATGACATGTTTCAAAGTATGGACCAGGAGCCCGCCGACCACTAATTGGATGTCATAGGTTTACTTCTAAAATGTGTGAATTGTTGTTAATTTGGGGCAGAGCACAGAAATGACCATTCCAGCCCCTTTTTTGGGGGCGGGGGCGTACGGCAGGCCCCCAAAGGTGTAAGAAATATGACTTGTAAAATTAAAAAAAAAAGTCAGAAATAAGTCATAGGTTTACGCATGGGGGTTGGAGGGATTTCTTAATTTACACCCAAAAATCATGAATCCAGACTCCCATTTATTTTGGGCGGTATAAGGAAGCGCTACGCTCGCCCAAATTTGAAAAAAAAGTCAGAAAAAAAAAATGATAATCAGGAACCTGGTAAGTATGAACCTCCTGAGTGTGAAAAGACATTCGCCATCTTTGAAAATTGGTACGAACGTCTTGCCTTGACGGCGTATCGTAGCTTCCTACCGCATGTACTGGTTAACTGTGTAATTCAATCAGAAACTTGTGTGCGCGCGTGCGTGTTTGTGTGTGTGTGTGTCACATGTACGAGAGGGTAATTAAAGAGAAAATAATTAAAACTAGAAGAGAAACTAATCAGAAAAAAAAACAAAGTTTATTAGAATGAAAATAAATAACGGAGCCCCACAAAAAAAAAGTTTAAAGCAGCGAACCAGACCCATGTATTCCTATGTATTTTCGGTCGCTGAATCCGAATCCGGGATCAAAAGAAATCGTACACCCCCAAAATCATTAGCTAGAGCCAACAGTTGTTACATCTTAATCAATCGAATTATACAAATTATGGTTAAACAGCAGCGTACATACAATAGATATGAAACACACCTCCAGGTAGGGGCGAAAACTAGCCAACATATATAAAAAAATCGATCCAAAACAGCAATGACTGCTGAAAAAGCTCAAAATGTCTAAATTTTGTTAAAGTGATAAGAAACTGCATCAGGTCCAACGTAATCTTCATAAACTGCCCCTATAGAGTTGAGAACAACCACCCCAAAATTTAAAGGACACGAGAAAAACAAGAAAAAACGAAAATGCAACAGGATTTCTATTTTCATGGATGCTATGATTGGCTGAAATTGCATAGTATTCTAAAATAGAACTAGAAACTTACGTATTATCAACATTCTACAGTGTCAACCCTCAGAGGGTGTGAAAACTACCCCCTATGTAAGTTTTGACTATAAAAAGTTACAGTGACTTCTATAAAAATTCGAAACACGTGCGTTGTGTGGAAGAGAGAAGAAATTAGACTATGTTCGACGCTGTGCTTGAAAATCACCCCAACGTGGTTGAGAGACGTCCCCTATAAAAAAAAAACTATGGAAATGAAACAAATAAGCAACAATATAGCTTTTTCGTTACATCTTGAATTACGGTAGTTTACATCCTTTCTTAATAACATTTATAGGATATGAGTTTCAAACTCTAAGTGTGCAACACGATTTTTGCCAATCATAGCATCTTTAAAAATGTAAATCCGGTTAGTTTCTCTTTGTTTTCCAGCATCCTACAGATATAGGCGTAGTATCTCGCAACCCCGTGGGGGTGTTTTCAAGCACATCGTCGAACATAGTCTAGTTTCTTCTCTTTTCCACGCAACGCAGGTGTTTCGAATTTTTACAGAAGTCACTGTAACTTTTTATAGTTAAATCTTACATAAGGGGTAGTTTTCACACCCTCTGAGGGTTGACAGTGTTAGGATGTTGATGGCACGTAAGTTTTTGGTTCTATTTTAGAGTACTAAGCAATTTCAGCCAATCATAGCATCCATGAAAATAGAAATCCTGTTGGATTTTACGTTTTTTCTTGTTTTTTTCGTGTCCTTCTCAGCCCTATAGGGGCAGTTTATGAAGATTACGTCGGACCTGATGTAGTTTCTTAACACTTTAACAAAACTTAGACATTTCGAACTTTTTCAGCAGTCATTGCTGTTTTGGATCGATTTTCTTATATACGGGGTCTAGTTTTCGCCCCTCCCTGGGGGTGTGTTTCATATCTATTGTATGTACGCTGCTGTCTAACCTTAATTTGCATAATTCGAATGATTAAGAAATAACAACTATTCTCGTAGCTTAATCTTCTTTATATCTCATTTCAGGGGTGTTTTTTGGCTCTAGCTAATGATTTTGGGGGTGTACGATTTTTTTTACGCACGGATTCGGATTCAGCGACCGAAAATACATATAGATACATGGGTCTGGTTCGCTGCTTTGAACTTTTTTTTGTGGGGCTGTGTAATTATAGTGAAACCAGGCGCTTAGACGTTTCAGCCCCCTCTAGCTGGTCCTTGTACCACTTGTCAGAGATGGCGCACATATTTTCACTCTCAGGAGGTTCATAATTACCAGGTTCCTGATTGCCATTCATAAACTTATCATTTCTTTTATCTGACTTTTTTCAAATTTGGGCGAGCGTAGCGCTTCTTTGTACCGCCCAAAATGAATAGGAGTCTGGATTCACGATTTTTGGAGGTGAACTAGGAAATCCCCTGTTTGTGACTTTTTTTTTACTTTTACAAGTCATATTTCTTACACCTTTGGGGGACTGCCGTACGTCCCTGTCCCCAAAAAAGGGCTGGCATGGTCATTTCTGTGCTCTACTGCCCCAAATTAACAATTCACACATTTTAGGAGTACACCTATGACACCCAGTTAGTGGTCGGCCTACTCCTGGTCTAGTGTGGGTGAACATAATGCTGTTGCATTAAGAGGATTCCATGCATTCACTGGAACAAATGTAAAGTCATCATTTGCAATGAAAGGGAAACACACTGCTTGGAAAGTGTGGAAATCATTTCCTGAAGCTGCTGAAACCTTCCAAGCTATCTCTATACCACAAAAGTCTGACGAGACCTTTGAAGTTTTGGAGAAGTTTAATGTTTTGCTTTACTACAAAAATGCAGAAGACTTCTCAGTCAATCATGTTAGAAAGCTTATCTTTGCTTTAAAAAGTCGTAGTCTACATAGTCTGCCCCCCGCAAAAGAGGTACTAAGGCAGCATTATATGCCATACTACGGTGCGCAAGCGAAAATCTCAGCAGAGGTTTCGTAGACAAACATATTTACATATCCAGCGACAGCCAGGCGGCTCTGAAGTCCCTTGCGTCAAACAAGGTGACCTTTAGGCTGGTGCTTAACTGTCGAAACATTGTGACCGAACTTTGTGAACGCAACTCGGTTAAACTCATATTCAATTCAATTCAATAACAATTTATTTAACATTTTAGGTACATGTATATGCGCCTAGCCGGATTCCGGTCCGGAGCTCCTGGGCGGAGCGGGTCCGGTTCGGCCAGAACGATAAGTTGAAGAAGGGCGTTAGTGCTCCTGCCTTAAGAAATAGGTAAGACTTAAAACTAACAATATGACTCTGTATAGGAGAAAGCTTTTAGAAACTTAAAATTAAACTTGTTGGTTTTTATTTACGGTGCACTTATTAGGGCGCACTGCACTGTTTAAAGTTTCGGTTACTGATACGGGGAAAACTCAATGAAAAAACCCGTTGGAACTCCTTCGTCCTGGTGGTCGTACCGCCTCCAGGAAGGTAGGGTGAGGGGAGTTAAACTCATATGGGTGCCCGGACACAGTGGTGTGGAGGGCAACGAAGAAGTAGATCGTCTGGCGGGAGAAGGAGCAAAAACTGCCTTCCCTAGCCCTGAGCCAGCCTTCGGTCTGCCAAGGAGTCTGATTCACTCAGAACTGTAAGACTGGGCTGCGGCACAGTTTAACAACTATTGGGCTCGAGCCCCCCGTATGAGGCAGTCGAGGCTCTACATAAAGGGGCTCTCGGCTGCCTCTACCGTGAAGTGGTTGCTTGGGTTCGATAGAGAAAAAATGAGACGGATGGTGGGCCTAATAACAGGACACTGTCCTCTGAACAATCACCTACATACAATGAGGCTGAGAGATGATCCAACTTGTCAGATGTGTGGAGTGGAGGATGAAACCATCACTCATATCCTATGCAGTTGCGCCCCATTAGGAGAGTCAAGACATAGGCTCCTCGAGAGGCAATTCTTGCATCCAGAGGAACTACGGGATATCCCTTGGAACAGACTGTTTTCCTTTGTGGAAAGCATTGGTCTTTTCTAAGGGATCCTACACGTCGCGAACGTACAATGGACCGACAGGCCTGAGTACTGCGGATTTCGACATCTGCTCGCGTTCTCTAATCTAAGGCAGCATTGTCTTCGTTCAGCATACCAGGCAGGACAAATTTGCATGCTCAGTGATGGACAACATTCCAGGACCAGAAGGATGGGGATGAACCATTGTTGATGGGGAGTGGACGCCGGTCTGGTATTTTCTTCCTTCTCTTATGGCAGCCTGCAGAGAATTAGTTAAGTGTAGTTGCTCTAGATGCCGCAAACGATGCTCCTGCTCAAAAGCCAAGGTTTCATGCACGTTACTTTGCATGAGCTGCACTGGGGTCGACAATGCAGCAATAAATACAATAAAAGGTATGCGTTTAATTGAATATTTTTAAATTCGTTTCACAATTTCAAAATCATAATATTGCTTTGTTGTTCCAATTCCTTATTATAATAATAATATATAATTATTTAGTTCCGGGGATGAATTGGAAAATAAAAAAGATGATTGCGAGCGATTTAGCGTCGTAAAAGCTCTATAGAAGCAGTTCATTTATATGAATATTTCTTAGTAATTAGTAGTTTTTTTGTTTGTAACATTTTTTTAACTTAATTCGAAATAATTAAAATCACTATTGTTTATGAAAACAAGTCTCTATTGACATATACGGAACACCATATACATAAACTTTTTTTTTGTGTTAAAAAAATGGATATTGAGCACAACTAAAACTTACTTATCAATGTTTGTGAGATAGAAATTTTCAGGTTTTTGAAAATTGCGCAGAACCTTTAAGATTTAGAGATAAATGTATAGGGACAAAAAAGTGTCCTTACAAGAACTCTCAAACAATAAAAATAAAATAAAAATCGGACAATTAGGAGTGAGATAAAGAAAAAATGGTATGGCAAATGGCGGCCATCTGTAATGGCCGCCATTTTAGTGACCTGCACTGATTTTCAAGTGGCTCCCTATCAAAAGTTACCCTTTGACATCAACTATGACCACAGAAAGTGGCACATCCCAATCAAAAAGTGCAGCTTTCTTTGGTGTACCTGACGTACTATAACGAAATTTTCATTACATTGTTTTTCTAAACTTAGAGAAGAAGAATTTTATTTAAATACATTTTTAAGCATTTACAATTTTGGAAATTTTACAAAAATTTAGAATATCTAAAATTTTATATCCGCCATTTTCCAAGGTGACGAAGACTTCTTATGGGTTATTTAGGAAGACAATTATAATAATCCTATGAAAAAAAATCATTACTAACTTTATCGCCGAGGATATATTAAATATAGTTAACTTTTCTGCACTCCAATCTTTAGAATGTTTTGATCAACGTTTAAAAGCATTACGAAAGAAAACTTAAGATTAACGGACGATACCCATTTACCCAGGATATTAGATCGATATTGCCAATGACAGTTTACGTGAAATGTTAATATCTTGATAAACTTTGCCGTCGCTAATTAAAATTCTAATTAAGCAACTAAGCTTGGCGTAAAACAATTTTCCATTATAAAACTAGGAAATAAATTTGATGTTAACTTTAATATACCTCGTTTGATAGTGACATAAAATATACAGTCTCCAGACGCGGGTCAGTTACATTTTATCCAGCCTTATACCTGGATTAAGTCAGATTTATTCTGCATTATAATTAATTTAGGATTATATACTACTACAATGGGTCCGAAATAAAATAAGGTATGTCTACTGCGATTGTGTTTCCACGTCGTGGGAGTATATATTATCTAGTAACTAATAATATAATGATTTTTTGTTTGTTCAAACAGGCTTAAAATACTATGAAATGTAAAGTATTGGCAATCAAAAATTTCTATCTGTGGGTCTGTCGGTCTGCCGGTTTTTTTATGCGCATAATTACTTTGGAACGGTTTATGATATTGACTTGAAATTCAGTAAAGTAATTCCAATATATCAAGCGGTGCACGTTATCGCTAGTGATATTCTGACATCATCAACTACCAATTTAAAATTATAACAACGCACAAATTTCATATAGAGTCTGTTCGCTGATAGAATCCCGGTCGTATAGTGTAAGGAATATTGTCCGGAGCTTTATCTTTCCTTGTCTTTATTGAAATATTTTACTGTAATATTTGTTTGATATAGGTTTCGGCATAATTAGTATTAAGTATATATTTTTATTTTAAGATTACATATACTTATTTGACAAAATTCTATTAACGAATAAAAAAGATTTAGCTGCAACTATTTAAGTGAATTCATTTTGTATATTTGCTGTCATATTTTTTACTTGAAACCAAAACAATTCAATATTATAATTTATTTATATAACTTAAATTACTATAAATTTACAACAGATGTATTATATATGCTTATAATTCAATTTCCTTTAAACAAATCTAATTAAATACATCAAGGAAAATATAAAACAAAGCGACGCCACTGTGCATTCGAAAATACCGTCATGACGTCACACCGGGACTCTATCAGTGAACAGACTTTACATATATGGATCACCTAAGTTGATAATTGGTATTGCATAAAAACTTTTGTTGCATGGTAGATTGCCACACGTTGCTTCTAATCATTCGGTTAAGCTTGCACGTGTTCTCATTTTGTTGTATGTTAAATTGATTTGGTATGTTGGTTTAATCTGTGAGAGTTTTATAATTAGGTGAAGTTTAATATGTGCATTTTTCATTACTAATATTATTGCGAATAATTAAATTTACTATTACTAAATTACTATTATTAAATTTAAATTAATTTGAATTCATGTAATCGGAATAAATATGAATTCACATTTTAAGAGTGACGTGCAGCACTCGATTTATTAGAAGCACTCTATACTCATGTATTATAACGAAATCGGGAATTAGATTATATTTTAATCTTATTCCATTGAAAGGTTGCGGGGTAAAAAGGGATACATAAGTAAAACAAACATGTAAAGCTCCATAAAATTGGGATTTAGCATATGTGCAAGAAGCCAAAGTCTCACCCCCATTATTAAAGGAGACAAATATATATTTTTTTAATCTTTCTATTTAACGTTGACCTATTTCCGCTACCAGGGCCAATCACCGACGCCATGACGCCAGGAGACGAGCTACCCCCAACCTAGAAATTTTTCCGAACCTCTTCTCGTAAGAAGAGTACAAGCGCGGATTTATGGGGGGGGCGTGGTAATTACCCCCCCCACCCCAGAGATTCTATAAACCACCAACTTTCGTTTTAAAATTTCATAAATTTTATTATTTTATTTTATATTTTTGAATATATCGTCGCTTATCTGACAAACAGGCGTAACTCATAAAGTGGCGTATTTCAGTTTTACACACTAAAAAGATCAACAGAAACTGCTCTATAATCTCACAAAGTGGCGTGGCTCTACGTCAAATAGTTTTCTTGTAATAACGATTGTGTGTGTCGACCTAAATCATATCTACAATATATTCTCAACCACAAACTGGCTAATATTGATTTAAGCCTATTTCAAAAAACAGAGAATGAGATAAGGTGATGTTGCAAACAGGCGTATATCAATTTACGCCAGCATAAAATGTTGTCTATTCAGAAGCCACGCCTCTTTGCTAAAGACCCGATGAGGTGACTTTGCCTTTACAATGCGCAGTCATAACTTTTTTTTTTAGTTTAGTTATTTTCAGTTTATTTTATTGACTTAATAGTATATTAAAGTTTGGTTTTCGTTCATTTTTATTATTTTTATTATTTAATACAAAACAATAAGAAGGCATAAGTTTAAATAGTAACTGACTATTAGGCACCTATATTATGTGACAAACAGGCGTATCTTGACATTTGTTTATTATTTGTCGATTATACCACAAACAAACAACTATTTATTATAAATGCAGTATGTGGGTGTCAAATTAAGACATCAAAACACCCTATAAAAAAAAAAAAGGAAAACATTTATCGCGTGCATTATACTAGTAGTACTTGTAGAACATAAAATTTGTTTTCGCTCTCGTGAAAAACTGTAGAATATGAGTTACGTCTTTCTGTCAGATAAGCGATGATATATATTCTATTTAGTTGTGTTTATAAATTTTTTTTATGATTCTCCCGCTCATCAATTTCAATTTTCGAGGAAAAACATTTTTGTTATTTTCAGCACACGGCTGTGTTACCCCCACCCTAAGCTCAAGATCCAGATCCGCCCTTGGAAGAGTAGGGATCTTTTACTTGTCTGACATTTAATAGACAAGGGACCGCCTGCTTAACATCCCCTCCGAAGGATAGTATATCCGCTACGTAATCCTCGTCTCGAAATTACATAGCTTCCGTGTATACGCTGATATACAAGCCATTAGAAGGTGGGACGAGATCGCTGTGTTTCCCAAGCTGGATCCCACCCATACAAGTACTAGCCGCGCTAGACGTTGCTTCACTGGAGTATCGAAGGACAAATAAATAAAATTGTGATTTAGTGTGCATACAAGAACCAATAACCTCAATATATTTGTTTGGCATCAGCCACCCTCACTACCACCTCCTTTAATAATGGGAAGTGGGTCGTCGTGGGGGACTTGAATAGGAAATCTAAATGTGGAAATAGTTATTCCTTAGGCAGCCGTTTATTAATTACTCCCATATTTTACGCGAAAAATGCTGATATATAAGGTGTTTCGTGAGTGACTGGCCATACGCTAGTGAGGATTACAGTACCCTGAGATGGTTTCAAAATGATCTTTATTATATCCTTAGTGCCCTTCGTCTCTGATATACAGCGTGTCTTTTATGTTTTGCCAAAATTTCGATATGCCATATTTTTTAATTGACTTCAGCAAATCGAATCAAACAAAAATAGTAATAAAAAAACTAACTCTAACAAAGGGCATAACCGGGTAAGCATGGGAAAACTGCCCTTGAAGTAATATTGCTACTCTTTTTTCGTATAGTGTATATAAGCATTAGATGTAATTCTGCAAAATTTTGACTTTCTAAGACTTATAGTTTTCGAGTAAAAAAATCAATTCTAAATTTTTTTATTTTTATTTTTGACAAACTACGTTTACCAAATTTTTGGTGCTTTATATATAGTATACATCTACTTCAGATGGATTAGTAATAAAAAAATTAGGTTATTATTCTTCAAAGAAATATTTTTTTTTAATTTTTTTATTTTTCAAAAAAATTTTTTTGACACTTCTGCATTATGGACACCCACCAATTTTTTTTTTAATAATTTATCATTTAGTGTTCTATAACATATATTTTTATGAAATACTTTGGATTGGTACAACATACTGAAAAATAAAAAAATCTATGCTACTCTATTTTCCACAATAACATTCGTACTAATTATTAATTATACAGGTCAACATTTAGTTTGAGAAAATACACCGGACTCTACCTAGATACCCAGGAGTTTTTGGGGTCGCTAATTCCGATGCCGAGGTCGGTTAAGCTCTATCACGTCAGGTTCAAGGTCATTTGAAGGTCAAACTAAGAAGAGGTGGTTGAAAACATCTGAAAAAATTGGGGTCGCTAATTCCGATGCCGAGGTCGGTTAAGCTCTATCACGTCAGGTTCAAGGTCATTTGAAGGTCAAACTAAGAAGAGGTGGTTGAAAACATCTGAAAAAATTCACACATAGGTTTTTGGGGTCGCTGAGTCCGAATTTGATGGTTGACCTCATGTTAAAGGGCGTTTGAATGTTAAAGTAAGAACAGGAGGTGAAAAAATTGGAAAAAATGTATACGAATGCTCACCGGCCTAGTCATTGTCTGTTTGTCTGTCTGCCTTTATATCTGCACACTCGTTTGTTTGCTTGTTAGTCTGTATTTATCGTCCGCCTGCATTTTCTCTCTGTCCATCTATCTGACCTGCCTTCCTGTCGGTAATTCTGTCTATCTTCCTGTCTGACTAAATAACTAAATATTTCTGACAGTCCTGTCTGCCTCCTTGTCAGTTTGCCTGACTCAAAAAATTAAATTACTTTGATCCTGACATGATGAGCTCCAAGTGAGTGAAGCCAACGCCCGTGATTCGCGCCGAACTTATATCCCTCTTCTGCCCCAACTCACTTGCGGTGGACATGCGCCATCTGTGGAATGCTCAAGGTACTCTCCACTTGCATGTTCGCTCTGCTCCTGCAACTATACTTAAAGGCCAGTCTTTGCGTTCCACAGGATTTATGTGGTGAATATAAGCTCGTCAACTTTCACAGAAAAAAATAAGTAGGTGATTCATTGAGTTAAATATATTGAGATATCCGAAGAATCTTCATGTGCAGCTAAAGCTGGCGGACGAATGCCATCTTGAAATGACCTCAGAATGACCTTGAAATGACCTCTGGATGCCTTTTAAGGGTAAGCGAACACCGGATTCGGACTGACAGATTTTTTCAACCACATTTTCTTAGTTTGACCTTCTAATGACCTTGAAACTGGCGTGGTAGAGGTCAACCGGAATTGGATCCAGACTTAGCGACCCAAAAAACCTGTATTAAAATTTTTTCAGGTTTCTTCTCAAATTAACCTTGAAATGACCTCCGGATACCTTTTAAGGGTAAGCGAACACCGGATTCGGACTCAGTGACCCCAAAAACTTGTGTGAATTTTGTCAGATTTTTTCAACCACCTTTTCTTAGTTTGACCTTCAAATGACCTTGAAATTGACGTGGTTGAGGTCAACTGGCATCGGATATAGACTCAGTAACCCAAAAAACCTATATAATTTTTTTTTCAAATTTTTTTAATGTTTTTCTCAAATTAACCTTGAAATGACCTCCGGATGCCTTTTAAGGGTAAGCGAATACCGAATTCGGACTCAGCGATCCCAAAAACCTATGTGTGAATTTTTTCAGATTTTTTCAACCACCTGTTCTTAGTTTAACCTTCAAATGGCCTTGAACCTGACGTGATAGAGCTTAACCGACCTTGGCATCGGAATTAGCAACCCCTAAAACCCCTGGGTATCTAGGTAGAGTACGGTGTATTTTCTCAAACTAAATGTTGACCTCTGTAATTAATAATTAGTACGAATGTTATTGTGGAAAATAGAGTAGCATAGATTTTTTTTATTTTTCAGTATGTTGTAATAATTCAAAGTATTTCATAAAAATATATGTTATAGAACACTAAATGATAAATTATTAAAAAAAAATTGGTGGGTGTCCCTAATGCAGAAGTGTCAAAAAAAAAATTTGAAAAATAAAAAAATTAAAAAAACATATTTCTTTGAAGAATAATAACCTAATTTTTTTATTACTAATCCATCTGAAGTAGATGTATACTATATATAAAGCACCAAAAATTTGGTAAACGTAGTTTGTCAAAAAAAATAAATAAAAAATTTAGAATTGATTTTTTTACTCGAAAACTATAAGTTTTAGAAAGTCAAAATTTTGCAGAATTACATCTAATGCTTATATACACTATACAAAATAGTGGCAATATTACTTCAAAGGCAGTTTTCCCATGCTTACCCGGTTATGCCCTTTTCAAAATGTCTCCCTCCAACTCCAACACACTTTCTTGCACGTATCTGTAATCTGTTTAAAGTATTTCTAATCATATATATACGCAGTGTGTGTGTGTAGCCTAACCAAACAGATCAAATAGTGTGTTGCTCCTGGAAAATTGTTTAAATTCAGGTGAATTGTACTAAATAATAACTGAAAACATATACAAATCTACTGCTTTCATCTTGACCTGTGAGTACTACATAGAAATTATAATTTTCCGTTGGAAATTAACAAATTAAATTAAATACTCATATAAAAAAGAAGTAAACAACAGCCTTATCTTACCTGTGATTCCTGTGAATACTGATAAGAAATATTTTTATCTAAAGGATATCATACACTATCAGTTGGAAAAATTAATTTAGAACTAAAATACTGAAAGTAAAACTATACCGATATTGTACTAGTAAATAGCACTGGCTAATTAAAAAGAGTTGTCTAATTTATTATGACTCAATTAACAAACGATGAGCTGTTTACAAAGTTGTCAGAAGCAATAAAAACTCAAGGGATTTTAATAAAGGAAGAAAAAATATGAATTACTCAACTAACGAGTTATTTGCAGAGAGCCATTTATTTGATGCCAGACAGTTATTCTATTATGCAATTTGCCTATATCAATATAAAAATAAAGATACACTTTCACTTATACCTCACGGGTATCATACTAGAAAAAATCGTGAGCAGTTTACTGTTCAATTCATGAAAAAATCATTAGGACAACGAAACTATGCGTATTTAGCTCCTAAAATTTACTCTATCCTACCAGATGACTTAAAATGCAAAATCTTTACCTCTTTTCAAAAAGCGATGTAAAAAATATATAATCGAATTATCAAGATCAGAAATCCACAAACAAATTGATCTAAAGAACAATTAATATGTCCGGGATTGTGTACAGGTGTTTGTATATATATTATATTTAATATTCAAAATAAAATAGATTTTTCTCACACTGTAGTGAGTTGTTACTAGATACTAGATACTATTTAATTACTTATTTTTATTATCTGTTAGTACAGGCTTTTAATATTTTAATATTTTTTAGTATGTTTAGATTATGTTTATTTATATTCCCATTCACAATTTTGTACTCTTCACTAGGGTACTCTTTTTCCCACGCTCAAATATTCTTTCGAGATATTTTGTGGTGAATTATGTTTATATTATGTCTATTTTTCTTGTACCTTTCTGTACTTTTTCATAAATAAACATTATTATTATTATTATTATTATTATATGCGGGTTATTTTTTATTTCAGTGCATTTCCTGTTATATTCGTTCTCTTAATTCCTCCCTGGTTGTAACTTCGGTAGCATAAACTTTTTGCTTTAAGAGGCTACATAAGATTATAGTCCACCGGAGTCAGGTCTGGGGATCCTGCAGGCCAAGAAACTGGACCATTACGACCGATCCACCTATTAGGTTAATGGTAATTCAAATGTTGCTTCACCGCTCGCGAGCAGTGAGGGCGTGCTCCATCGTGTTTGTAATGGAGTAATCTAATATTTATAAATCTTGTAACAATTGTGGTAATGCATCTCGCAAAATGTTTAATACATTTCGCTATTCAATGTACTATCAAAGAGATGGGGGCCAATTAAATTATTATCTAATAGCCCACACCAACCATTTATAGAAAATTTGTATTATTAATTTTCTTGTAAGATGCCATGAGAATTTTGCTCTGCCCATAAGTAAAAACTTCTGCTATTGTTAATACCAGAAATTGTTCTTCTGTGATTTAACATCCAACGACAAAACGCTCTTCGAGGAATTTCATCTCCTGCTTCAAGTCTTTGAACGATTTGTAAATGAGAAGGTACAAATCTTCGTTTTTTAAAGTTTTCCAAATTCTTATATGAGGGATTACTAAAGCTGCACTTACTCTTCGCGTACTAATAGAAGAATTTTGTGACTCTATTTCTAGAATTTCAATTTCTTCATTTACCTCTTGTCTAACAGGTCGTTCACGCCGCAATGGAGCTGAAGAAAATTTCTCATATTGTTTTACATTTGTCGACTTGATAACTTTATCTGTAACGTCAAAATCAGGGTTGGCTCTAGGTCACCGAAGAAAGATTTTTATGTAAGTATGACACAGTATATCTTACCTTATACTTTTTTTTAGAGAATTTCGTAATCAAAATTTCACAATTTCGGCGACTTTGCCTAATTAAAGAAGATAATAAAACCACGTTAGTAAAAAAAAAACATGTAAAAATACCGCCGTACACTGGAATTTAATGTTGACACTCGGTCAGGATCGAATGTCTTCAACATTGCAATTGTAGAAGAATGAACTACGTCTTTAGGTAATCGTCAGTACGTTTCAGAAATGTAGTAGATTTCTGATAAAGGTAGATTAGGCATTAACATTTTAAAATGAAATAAAATTCATTTTATCACGTTATATACATTTTGTGATTCACACGGTACATGGCAGTTTTATGCCATTAAACCTTAGCTTTGTTTGTTGTTGCCAGCAGCTTACTGGGTTATTATATTTAACTAGCTGATGCCCGCGACTTCGTTCGCGTGAAAAATTTCGTCCGAGTGGAATTAAGAACATTGACATACTAACTTATGTTATGTCTATAAAGAAGTACTACATACTCACTGAGTACTCCTATAGTACTCAGGAAGTACATTCGAGGAAACCCACTGCGCATTCATTGCAATCAAGGAAAACTTCTGCGCATCCATAGTACTCGGGAAACCCATTGAACATCCATTGTACTCGAGGAAACCTACTGCGCATCTATTGTACTCGAGGAAATCCACTGCTCATCGCAATTTGATAATAATTCATTATTTTATTTTTGTATTAGAGCAACCAGTAGAATAGTAGCGATTTCTACGGAAGTATTCTAAAAGCGATTAAATACTGCCAAGTTCGTTTGACCTTTTATAGCATTCATCTTCTGCCCATGTTGAAGTAAAATATTTTGTTCTTTTAGTTTTGAATGAGTGTGTCTTTATATAATACCAGCATAATAATTACAAAACGATTTCTTATAAAAAGTATCACAAGCAGTACTATATTATTTTGATAGTAAAGACTTTTGCCTACGTGTTTACCAAAATATTTTGTAATTTCGTCACTACCCAAGTAACAATTTAAATGCTATGTGGATTGAATAAGTTTTGTAATAGCTTTATTGAGGATGTAAGTTTGCTAAATGGCTTTATAGCGGTAGTATAGCAGCAACAACTATTTCAGTCTAAGTAGTTTTATTAAGAGTTGTAACAACCTCCTGGAGGCTAAGTTTCAATATCATTTAGCATTTGTTTTAAATCAAATCTATTGGCACTTTTAAAGGTTTTATGGTGGTGGTCAGCACTACCATGATAAAATCATTTGGCCTAGGAAACTAATTTACCTCAGAGACAACGTTTATAAAACCAGTATGCCTAAGAGTTTTAAAGGGGCACCTGGATATACTAATCATAAAACTGCTATAAAGCTGAATTGGCTTGTATAATGCCAAATGTAACATAGGAACCATTTAGTCTGGACAAATTCCTTCATAAAACCGCAAAAGTTGCAGTTTGACAGGTGAATAAATAGATTTTTATAGCGTTATCGCTATAAATAAAATTAAAATGGAAGTTAATATACGTATATTTGTTATTAATACATGTTCATATTTTATATGATTTTGGTATTTTTTAAGTATATTGATATTTTATTTTTATATCGAATGTTTCTATTTTTCCTAGCGACTCCATGGAAACTTCTCCATTATGGATCGAGTTTTCCTTTTTGTTTCTTAGCGACTCCATGGAAACTTCTCGCTTTTGGAACTTCTCGATTTCCAGTGAGTGAGTCGCTATAGTCGCTATATACACCCCCTCGTTAAAAAAGAAAATAGTCAATCAATCAACGTGTCGATTGCAAAACGTACTTTTTTAATCGGGGTAGGCAAAGTGTCACATCTGTCAACTAATACAAAAGCCGGTTTAACCCTATCAATATTGACAGTTATGACTTTGTCTCCTTTCTTAAAGGTAAATAACTTATCTGAACGAGATAAAACTTTAAACGGTCCTTCATATAAAGGAGTAAATGAACGTTTTAAACGTTCAATGCGAACGAAAATAAAATCGCAAGAGGCAAGATCTGAACTAACAAAAGTTTTGTAATTGCCATGCGAAGTTGGAGGAACAAATTTTAAATTATTAAAATAAATGCGTAATTTGTCAATGAAATAAGGAATATCTGGGGAATTATACGATTCAACGAAAAATTCGCCAGGTAAACGAAGGGTTTGACCATATATGAGTTCAGCAGGTGAACATTGCAGATCTTCCTTGGGAGTTGTCCTAAATGCTAATAAAATGATGGGTAATTCATCTGTCCAATGTGATGTATTGGCTCTAGCTAACAAGGAAGTTTTAAGTGAGCGATGAAATCTTTCAATTAAAGAGTTGCCTTCTGGGTGATATGGAGTTGTACGTATTCTATGAAAACCTAAAAACTTTGCAAATTCATTAAATAATTTTGACTCGAATTGTACTCCTTGATCAGTAGTTACTGACAAGGGAACACCGAATCGACAAACAAAGTTTTGAAATAAAGTACGTGCAACTGTTTCTGCTGTGATATCGCGAAGAGGGTACGCTTCCGGCCACCTAGTGAATCGTTCAATCACCGTAAGAATGTAAGAGTTACCTTTGGATGGAGGTAATGGTCCTACCAAATCTATGTGGATGTGGTCGAATCTGATTTTCGGAATGGTGAAGTTCCCGAGAGCACTTCGCGTATGTCGACTGACTTTGACAGCTTGACAGTTAATGCACGATTTTGACCATAAATTGCAATCTGTGTTCATTTTCGGCCAAAAATAGTTATTTGAAATCAACAGTCTAGTGGCTTTAATACCAGGATGAGATAAGTTGTGAAAAATATCGAATATCGTTCGTCTGTAAACAAGTGGAACAAAAGGTCTGACTTTTGCACGAGAAACATCACACCAAATAAAATCATTTGAATCTGGAATTTGTATCTTTTTTAAAATGAAATTGGTTTTAGTTAGTGATGATTTATCTGACAATAAATAGTTGAGATTTGAATCTTTTTCCTGAGCTTCACTAAGCAACTTTAGGTCAAAGTTAACATTAAGGAAGGGAGAATTTTTAAGTTGAAGTGGTAAAATATCTTGTTTTAAGGAAGAAGTGTCGTAAATACGTGACAAGCTGTCAGCTATTACATTATGTTTTCCTTTAACATGTTGTATTTTACAAGAAAATTGAGCTATGTATTCTAAATGACGTATTTGACGAGGAGATCTTTCTGCTTTTGTGAATAAAGCGTTGATTAAAGGTTTGTGATCTGTAAAACAATTAAACTTTCGACCTTCAAGTATAAACTTAAAATGTTTAATTGCAGTATATAATGCTAAAAGTTCTTTGTCAAAAATCGAATAATTGGTTTGTGCTGTGGTTAATTTACGGGAAAAGAATGCTAAAGGAGCAAGAAATCCCTTATTATCTTTTTGCTCTAAAACTGCACCCATGGCAAGGTTAGAACAATCGACTGAGAGAGATAAGATAGTATCGTCATTATTGCAAGGATGAGCTAAAACTACTGCATTACTTATTGCGTCTTTGGCTTTCGAAAATCCGTCTAAACATTGATCAGGCCAACTATTTATCTTTGTAATTTTATCATGAGATAAACTGTTACAAAGAGAATATAGGGGAAGTAATATTTCAGCAAAATGAGGTATGAAACGATGATAAAAATTCACCATACCTATGAAACGTTGTAGTTGTTTGAGAGTTGTCGGTAAAGGGAAATTATTAATGACTTCGACTCTCTCAGTTGATGGTAAAATACCTGATGAAGAGATGTGATGACCTAAAAAGGTTAAATTGTCAACTCCCAAGATACATTTAGATGGTTTAATGTTAATTCCGTATGTGTCTAATCTCTTGAAAACCTTTTCCAAATGTTCCAAATGTTGTACATCTGATTGACTTGCGATTAATATATCATCCAAATAGACGAAAACGAAAGGTAAATTGACAAGTACTTCATTCATAAAACGTTGGAAAGTTTGACCAGCATTGCGTAGACCAAAAGGCATGCGGGAAAATTCAAACAGTCCGAATGGAGTTGTTATAGCTGTCTTATAAACGTCATTTTCAGCGACAGGTATCTGATGGTACGCTCGCACTAAATCAATCTTGGAGAAAATAGTGCAGCCGTGCAACTGAGAGCTAAAGTCGTGGATATGAGGTAATGGATATCTGTCTGGAATGGTAATCGTATTTAGTTGTCGATAATCTCCACAAGGTCTCCAGTCATTCTCTTTTTTCGCCACTAGATGGAGTGGAGAGGAAATTTGAGAAGATGATGGTTTGCAGATACCTAATTCTACCATGTTATTAAATTCTGTTTGAGCTATTTTAAATTTAAGATTGTCTAATCTACGAGGTCGTGAAAAAGGTAAATGACCTTCAGTAACTATATGATGTACAATAGAATGTTTAATAGGTAAATTGTAATCTGGGGAACTAATTAAATTAGGAAATTGTAAAAGTAATTTGTTATATTTATCTGTCAAAGGAAATAATTTAAGTGAATCTAATCTACAATTGTCTAAAGGACTATTTTTAATAAAACAATTAACTGACAAATTAGTCTTGTTATCAATTATTCGAGCTCCTTTAAGATCGACAACTAAACCAAAATGAGACAAGAAATCTGCTCCGACTATCGGTATGTCAACGTCTGCTATATTGAAAACGAAAGGAAATAATCTACGTAAGTTTAGATTGACTTTTAACAATTTCTTACCGTATGTAAAAATGGTTGAACCGTTAGCCGCGGTTAATATCGTATCGAAATTCTTTTTTAAATCTGTGAAAGCATTGCGTGGCACCACAGATAAATCGGCACCAGTGTCAATTAGGAAGTTCAGGTTGTTAGATCTATCGTAAATAAAAAGTCGACGACGTTTGCTGTTAGAAATGTCAAAATCAGACGTCATAGAATTATCAAACTTCAGTCATGTTTGAGAATTATCAGATTTTTTACAATTCTTACTGAATTTGCACCATTCACCTCCACAACGATAGGCATTGGTACCATAAAGTTGATGGTAGTAACAAATAGTATTGTCTGTACGATCAAATTTATTGGAAACATTATTACGGCTGGGTGAACGATTGCGATTAGTGGTACGAGTTTGTGAATTGCTTCTACTTTTGCAATTGTTGCAGCATGAAGTAGAAGGTTGAGGCTCAAAGGATTGATTGGAAAGTCTGGATTCTAAAGAGTTTAATCGAGAATTAAAAATTTCTTGTTTTTGTAATACTTGATTAATTGAATCATGGAAAGTGATTGAAAAATTTTTGATAGTGGTAGTTAAATCTGACAACGGGGTGGACTCAGAGTCAAGAGGATTTTTGGAGTACGATGCAACCATTGAATTTTGACAGGACTCCCAGATCTGATCTGCAATATCTAGAATCTCTTTTGTGTCTGTTTTCCCTGAAGCTGTAATGGCAATATATACTGTTTGAGGTAAACGTCTTTTCCATAGCTTTATCAATAAATCTTGACTAACCATGCTGAATCCTCCAACCATATTCAGCATGGATCTATAGAAATCTGAAGGTTTCAGATCGCCCATTTGGGAACCTGATAACAGATCATTCAGACGTTTTTCCTCACTCGATGATAAACGTGAAATTAAAACTTTCTTTAAATTTATATAGAGATCCGTTTCCGGGGGATTAGATATTATATCGTATATATTATCTATCACATCTAATGGCAAATTAGCTATAATCTGATCATACTTTTTCTTATCATTGACAATTTTTGCAACAGAAAACTGTGATTCAATCTGGGTAAACCAAATTTCTGGTTTTGATTTCCAGAATGGGGGTAATTTGACAGAGGTGACATAATGGGTTTGAGGAAAATCCTCGTCTGAAGGTTGTCTTTGCATAACTAATCGATTGTGATTGATTGATTGATTTACTACTCTCTTAGATAAAAAAGGAAATGTACTTTAACTCACTCACCGACAGATGACAGTACTTGTAATGTACAACTTCAGTTGATTGAATTAGGAAATTACCATAAATTATAGGAACATCTATTCAAATTTGGAACCTCTATTCAAAATTCATCGGAAAATTCTTCTCTTCATAAAATGGTCAATTTATAACGGTAGTTGATATATTGAATCTCTTCTGGTATATATTTATCACGTTGGACATAAAATTTTCACTTCTGGCATATATTTATGACGTTGGACATAAAATTTTCACGTCTGGCATATATTTATCACGTTGGACATAAAATGATCACGTCGGGCATAAAATTATCACGTCGGAGTCACCAAATTTATAGCGTTATCGCTATAAATAAAATTAAAATGGAAGTTAATATACGTATATTTGTTATTAATACATGTTCATATTTTATATGATTTTGGTATTTTTTAAGTATATTGATATTTTATTTTTATATCGAATGTTTCTATTTTTCCTAGCGACTCCATGGAAACTTCTCCATTATGGATCGAGTTTTCCTTTTTGTTTCTTAGCGACTCCATGGAAACTTCTCGCTTTTGGAACTTCTCGATTTCCAGTGAGTGAGTCGCTATAGTCGCTATAATTTTACTTATTTTAGGTTAATTTTTAGTTACTTTTTGGTGAAATACCTCAAGGAATTAAATATGGAGACGCATTTTTCACAAGCGTGGATGAAAATAAAAAAAGTGGTTACTTTCAACAATTAGACACACCTCATATTTGACTAATCAAAATAATCAAATAAATATGAGAGGTTATTTTCTTCTTATTTATATCGTTTTGCTCTCTTATTCACATTCCAGTGCAGTTAACTACATCTGGGTATAAGGGCATATAGCCGACCCTTTCAGAACAATCACAGCACAGCAAAGGTAAGGAAAAAGTAATTAACAAGTGTGGGGTTATATGTAAATAAACGCCAAAAAATTCAAATATCTTTGGGCAATAGGTTTCATGGTGGTTGTGAATAAATCCAACAAATCTTAACATAGACCAAATGGTGTTAGACAAGATCAATTAGTATTAGACAATACCAAATGGACTTACATAAATGTAAGAAGACTTAAGTTGGTTGTAATTAGTAGCAAATGCTCCTGTATGAGAACATTGTGACAGTCTTAGGATCAAATGCTCTTATTGTGTTATTGCCGGCAACCAACAGGTTTTAATAAAAAATTGCCATTTTTCTACAAAAATATCTTTGTAAACAAAAGCTGCCATGTTGGAATTATTCAAGTGAACAATTACTTAGTTGCAATTTTTGCAACAATTTGTGGGTAATAAGGACTAAAATCACGATTATTATTACTAATGTGCGATTTAAGTTGATGTCAACAAAAAAAAAACTTTTTTAAAAAATGAATTTTAAAATATTTTTTTTAAATTTACAAAATTTTTAATATTTTTCAAGGGCCTCCATATTTTTCGGCCTAATAGTTGTGATATCATCAGTACAATTTAATGCGTAGCTAAATTTTCACTCACGGCGAGTACCTACTGAACTTGATAATTTTAACCAGTATAGAGAGGCCAGTTGAAAGCTGAACAACAGCAAATGCTTATTATAATATCCATTACCAACACGTGACTAATTTGAAAACATTGCCAACTAGCCAACTTAGTTTTAATATAATAGCAAGCATAAAACCTTTTTATTAAAAATAACCATATTAACACAGCAAATAGCTTTTTTAAGTGCAGTTCTAAGGCATATTAGTTTTAAGATGACTTTACGAAGTGGTTTTATAATAGTTTAAACAACGGTCTGTAGATAGTCCCTTAATAGCCAAAATTATGCTTTTAGGATTTACTGTTGGTTTTATGAATAGTTTTATCAAGGTCTTCAGAACGTTATAAAGGCTGTTTAGAATAAAACCAATTGGTTTTAAAATGACTTTTAAAAAAGGCCCTCAAAACTTTTTTAAGAATGGTCCCTCTTAGCGTTATACAACCTTTATAAAGGTTTAATAGCGTCTGTCAAAGATATAATATAGTTTTATCAGAAATTTTATTAAATGGGCTTCAAGAGGTTCTGAAGATCACGATAAAATTTAAATTGATACTTGGGTATATACATTTTTAATACATTTTTAGTACTAAGAGAGTCAACAATGGTATTAAAAATACTATCCAAGCACTTTAAATTTCAATATGGTAGAAATGAGGCGTGAGTATTATTTTGGACGCTATCTTGAATTGAGAACTTCCAGTAGAGATTTCATGTTACCAGTAGCAATTTTCACTCAGATTTTCATATTCAGTGAGGTCCGCATACCCTGGAAGGCCCCTGTGGTTTTATATGGAATACTTCTTGCATTCCGTTTTACAAAAAAAATTCCGGTAACTGTTTAAAGAAGAGACAACGTTGAGACTCACTTTACATATATTATTTTAAAACAATTTCACAGAGATTACTATCACTATATTTATTTTATAGTACTCTTGATTATATAAGGAATATGAGCAGTTATTTTTAATTTAATACCCACATAAAAACCAGATTAATTTTTTACGATCGCTTTGGAACAATTACATATTAACGACACGAGAAATGCAAAATGAAAAAAACTGTATCTAAGCGATTTGTCAATATCAGTTACCATTAAAACACGTCCCAAATAACTGCTGCCAAAGAGCCATTCATGACTAATTCAGCTAAATTTAAAGTACCTATTCAGAGCACCATATTATGAAGTCTCTTGACAAATAAATACACAATTGCAGAAATCCGTATATCAATGCCACGAGCAAATGAAGTGCTTACCTGTAAACCGCGACAAGATATTGCATTAAACAAGAGATTTACAGTGCTCTGGCAGGATTTTGTGCATTGTGTTACATAGCTGTTTGCTGCTCTCAGCATATCTTAAATGTGCCTAGTAATTATTAATTCGAATTTAACTCCAGCAGATTACGGCTTCTAGAGTTATAAAAGCGACGTTTTGTAGTTTCGTGTATTATTCAAAGTTATCTTATAACTCATAACATAATAGTGTGAGGTCAAAGTGCAATTTCACTGAATATTCATACTACAAAGGAGAATATTAAGAATCTCATCTAATTCAGAGTTTCGAGAATCTCGTCCAACAACATTTAAAAATGAAAACATTCTGACTTCAGTATCTATACAGGGTTGGGAAAATATGTGGAAACACCTGATTTCTGGCTAAACTATAAGTTCGTTTGAAAAATACTTAACAAAAGTTTTTGTAGTATTTTTATTACATTCAGTAACGTGCTTTTACTTTGAACAGCTACTCTATTTTTCATCGGCAATTTTTTTAGATGGATGACCCTTTATATTTTTACATTTCCAGATAGACACTTTTTCAAAAATTATAATGATAAGGTTTGGTGGGTATGCGACTTGTGTTTTTTTAAATATTAAATAAAATAATAAAATAAAGAGTAATAAATATTTATTACTTAATGAAAATTAAATTTGTTGTTATAAAATATTGAGCACTTCAGTATTGAGGAAAAAAGAAAATATTCATAATAAATGTTAAAACTGGAGACTTTTAGCAGCCTGACAATATCCTAATCGATCAACGAAGGCTCTTAAGGAGTTTTGAATAAAATGCTGCCGAACCAGCAAATTTGTTTTATACTTTAAATTTTATACGATTATTTTGTTTTATTGTTATTTTATTAATGCTTCTAAAATGCTAATTGATTATATTAGAGTTGCAAAAAACACTATTTGGTTGTCTGCATCTGAATTGTTTTATAAATTTATCATTAAAACGTTTTTATAGCAAAATTATAAAATATTTTATAAAGCAGTTAAGAAATTATTTTAGAAACGTTTCCGTGACTAAGCTATAAAACATTTCAGCGTACAAAACTAAATAATTTTATATTGCTTTTTTAGTAACGTTCGGCAGTATTTTCAGCACCGTTATAAATATATATTAAAATCATTTCATAGTTATTTCCTATTATTCTATAAAACAATTATATTAAAGCACTATTTGGGATAGTTTGGCTATTTAAAGTAAATTGTTGTTCCAGAGTCTGCTACATAATTATTATATAGCGTTGCAGTCCAGTGCACTAATGGCAATGGCAATAAAGTAGCTACAAAATAAAATTATTTACGTAAACATAAAAATGCTGCTGCTAACTATGCAATAAAATATATTTGAAACAATTGAATTTCTGTGTCAGTTGTGTGTTTATATTTCATCAGAACTTATGCCTACGCCTAACACTGAGCATACTGGTGTAGATCATACGTGCCAAAGAATAAATTAATAATATCAGATTTAGGACAATGGAAAAAACTTTAAAAAACTAATTATGCAAATTGCGCCAATAAAACAACAAACAGCTGTTTTCTAAGATGAAGTGGGCTCTAACTAAATGGGCAGAACAGTGTTGGAAGATTTTACTTTATGCCTATAATTTTTCAAATTTTACATTTCGTTTTTGTCTCTGTAATGTCTTTTTTTTAATCTATTTATTTAACGTCGGTCTATTTCCTCTACCAGGGCCTATCACCGACGCCAGGAGTCGAGCTACCCCCAACCTGGAAATTTTGCCGAACCTCTTCTCGTAAGAAGAGTAGGGATCTTTTACTTGCCTAACATTTAATAGACAAGGGACCGCCTGCTTTACATCCCCTCCGGAGGATGGCATATCCACTACGTAATCCTCGTCTGAAATTACATAGCTTCCGCGTATACACTGATATACAAGCCGCAAGAAGGTGGGATGAAATCGCTGTGTTTCCCAAGATGAGTGGGTCACCCATCCAAGTACTAATCGCGCTGCACGTTCACTGTGTATGTATCTATGATACATACACAGTGAAGACGCATCTATGCTTGCCCCTCACTGTAATGTCTGCCTGGCAGAAAGTGAGCAGCACCACATAGGAAACTTTTCTTGTTAGTGAGTTATCAGAAAATTCTATCGTTTATAAAAAGTTCCGCATGAAGAAAAAGTAATTTCAATACTATAAAAAACGTTACCGATTCCAAGGTTATCCGTCATATTAATCAAAATTCTATATGCATTTCCGTCGTTTCTTATTTGAACTGTTCTCCTTCTTTACCTCTATATTCAAATTATCAACCAACCTTTCTATGTAGTACACAGCCTACTAACTAACATAACCTAACCTAATCTAGCTGTCATTCTTATATTATTTATTTTTTCGTTTAATTTAGGAGTGAAATTTTCTTACCGAATCCCCTACGTGCTTTAATTAATTACCAGAAACTTTTCAAGCACTAGGGAGATTACTAGTGAAAATTTTCATAAAACAAAGGTGTTAAAATGAAAATTTTTTAACAGTTCTAACAACCAATTAAATTTCGTTATTTCTTGTTATGTGACACAAATCACACAATCATTTTAACATTACACTAATAACACCATCCTGGGAAATTTTCAATCACTATGACAATAAAATTATTTAACTTTAACCAGTCTAATGCTGCGTTAAATTTTAGTAACTGTAGCTTTACCAACTGTACTTTTAATAAATAAATAATTGTTTTGTTGTATTGCGACTTTTTGATTTTATTTTTTCAAAAAATTTTCTGACCGAATATCCCTCTGACATTGACAAATGCCTCTTATGATCCCGTACATTATCAATGTCCTAGAGATATTATAGATGAAAACTTAATATGCAATTTAACGGTAATAGTTACAATAAATTACAGTTCTATCAAAATGTTTGTTCCGGTTATTTTTACAGTTATTTTTCTTCGCTTTACGTATCACAAAAATGCAAAATAAGACATCTGTGAAAAAAAAAGTTATATTTTTCATTTAAGATACGGCCTTGTCACAAGACCGTCACCTCTAAGACACATTGTTTTGTAAGGATCACCTATAGTTTAGTTACCTTAAAATGCTTTTATTTAACACAAAAGTATTTTATTTTAACAAATTTTGTAGTTTTTTTAAGCTGGTCGTAGAAAAAGTATACTGTACAACTCGAGTGGATTATCCATATCGCACTCATAAGATTTGAAGCACTCCGCCTACGGCGTTGTGCTCAAACTTCTTTATCGTGCGATATGGATATCATATCCATTCTTGTTGCACAAACTACTATTGTGCAACAAGAGTGGATATGATATTCATATCGCACGATAAAGAAGTTTGAGTACGACGCCGTAGGCGGATTGCTTCAAATCTTTTGAGTGCGAAATGGTTAATCTATATGGTTACTACTATACTTGCACTCCACTATGCGGAAAAAAATGCTTATGGAACTTTAATAATATAATATTTGAAATCTTGTACCTCAAAAACCCATAAGATGATATGCCACATCGGTAATGATGGGGGTGAATGAAGTGAAAATTTGTTTTTTGCGTTAGTATACTTCTACTGGATATGGAAGTAATACACAGAAAATGGCATGATAAAGATATAAAAAATCATTGTGTGCCGTGCACTACACGATAGAAGTAAAGCTTTTACTTCAAGCATTCTGTTTGAGGAAACTTACTGCGCATCCATACTACTCGAGGTAACCCACTGTGCATCCAATTTTATCGAGTAAAGTTACTGCGCATCCATAATTCTCGAGGAAACCCACTTCGCATTTATACTACTTGAAGTAACCATCCATATTACTCGAGGAGGCCCACTGCGTATCCATACTACTTGAGGTAACCTACTGCGCATCTATGGTACTCGAGAAAACCACTGCGCATCCAGTTTACTCGGGGAAACCCACTGCGTATCTAAAAGTCTCGAGGAAACCTACTGCGGATCCATGCTACCTCGAGGTAATTTACTGCGCATCACTGGTACTCGAGGAAAGCTACTGCGATACTACTCGAGGTGACCCACTTATAATAGAATCAAGAAAATAATAGAAGATCTATAAACACCGTACAGGTTGCATGGTATTTTAATTTGAAATTGTAGAAGCTAGACACACACGCGATGACGCGTCTCTGACGCTATCACCTCATCTATCCTTGAAACATTGGTGTCAATTTAGTAGCCTGCTAAAATAATCTTGAAAGGCAGGCACTCTACTCTCACAACGAAAAAATTTTGATACTATATTTGCACTTCACTATGTGGAAATTATTGTTTATGGAACTCTAATAACATAATATTTGAAATCGTCTACCCAAAAAACCTATAAAACGATATGCCACATCGGTAGTGGCAGTGAGGGTGGTGGTGGAGGGATGGTGGCATGGGTGGATGAAGTAAAAAAAAATATGAGGCCTTAGGTTCTTGTAAACAGGCTAAATTAGAACTTTATTTTTTTCACCCCCTTTATTAATGAGGTGGGGGTAGTAATGGGGGTGGCTAAGCCAAAAAAAATTTTGAGACCTTAACTTCTTTTATATATACCAAATACCAATTTTATGGACTCTTACTACCTTGATTTACCTTTTTACCCCCATTTACCCCAAGTTACCCCCAACCCTTCAACGTAATAAGATGAAAATATAATCTAGTTCCAGATCTCGTCAAAATACATACGTGTACCAAATTTCAAGTCAATATCTTAAACGGTTCCAGAGTAATCGTGCGCACAAGAAAAGTTACATACAGACCGACAGGCAGACATAATTTTTTTTTTGTTCAAACTTAAAATCTCGACGTTTCTCGACAATCTAAGCCTATTTTAACAATAGAAAATTTTAAAAATGTTTTTGTTGTTACTATACTTCCACTGGATGTGGAAGTAAAATATATTATTTAATGATTTAACTTCTACTTTATACATTTTTAGACTAGTGGTAATAAAATTAATCGAAAACCAAAATTGTATCATTTCTTTTAAGCGCTGAAGATTATTTAAAGACGAAAAGGAAGTACATACACATTTGAGGCACTGGCAGGTACCTCTTTATTAAATTATTGCACGATTCTCATTATTAGGGTAAAAGTGTTTTATATTAAGACTGCTTCATTTTAGGGTGCAAGAGGAAATACCGCCGTGAATGTTGATGTGTTTCATTAAATATTTTTTTGCCAATTGTGACCGGGGCTTTAGAAAAGTGAAGAATTTATGTGACTATTTTACAGCTAATTAAATTTGTTGACGTTGTATCATTACACCAACAAATTGAAAAAGAGAAATAGTTCGTGAATTATCACACCCAGGTGATCAGATCAATGATGAGTGTTGACATGAGTAGATGGTAATTTTAAAAATAAGAATATAAAATTAGCAATCGATATATGAGAAAGTTATATACATATTTTTATAAAACCAGCTTAGGATTTTTGTTTATTCCTTTTTGAGATTTTTCTGCTAAGTGTCATTTAGCCTAGTCGTTAAAGGTATTTTACCTCCAAAAACTTGCAAAATAAATATATTTTTTTTATTGAGTTCGTAAAAGTGTATGGAATAATATCCTGAAAAGTTTGCATTTCGCTCGGATGTGGACCATTAAAAAAAGTAATCTTTTCATAATATTGAGATTAAGTCAAGGTAGGAAAAAATAAAAAATACAAATGGATAGATCACGTGTTTATGAACAGAAAATGTTCTAACCAAATTATCGCAAAAACTTCAGTATTTCCGGAAAAAAATAGTCAATAACGTTATCACTCGGAGCGAGATCCATGCGTGCGCGCGTTTGAAAACGCATGACTGTGACACCGACGCACTGAATTACGTGTCAATAAATCAGAATGGATGGAAGGGAAAAACATCTGTTTTCATGTATGTATGTATATATGTATTTATCTGTTTTTGTCTCTCTATGTATCTTATGATTATGTTTAAATTTGACTTATCCTATATCATTTATAATATGATCTACTGGACCAATAAATATTATTATTATTATTATTTTTTTTTTAATAAAAGCCAGTCACCCTTTATACTCTGTGGCTCCGACACTCACAGAGGGGAGCTGGTAGTACCGGCAGCCACTCCCCACGTCCGTGGGGTGAGTGACTATTGGGTCCGAGAATCGTGTGCCCTGAGTAGACGTAATGAGCCGAGGATAATGGCCTTCTGCATCCTGCCGGCTAAGATCTTTGCCGAATTTCGGCATGCCGGTATGATCTTTAGTTCTGAAAGCAGTGTGTATCTCGTTCCACCGAGGGCTCCTATGATCAGGACCACTAGCTTAACAGTATGGCCAGGGTAAAGCCTGCGGAGCTCGAAGAGCAAATCTCGATATTTCGTCCGTTTTTCCTCCTCCTTCAAGACAATGTTATTCTCCGCGGGAGCCGAGAACTCCACGACAAACATTGTCTTGAGTTGGTGGTCGAGGAGAACCATGTCAGGCTTATTAGCTTGTATTTGCCTGACGTTGGGAAACGAGTAGTTCTAATAAATTAGATACTTCTCATTTCCCACAACGGACTCAATATCCTCCGGAGCGTAAGGCAGCACTGGTGTCTCGTCTATCCCATACGAGTGCCTTAAGTGATAATAAAGCACTCGTAATGCTGCGTCGTGCCTCTGGATATAGGCCGAGACTGCATATACTGGACAAGCCGACAGCAAATGCATTAATGTCTCCGGTGCCCCGTGGTAGCTTCTGCAGCTGACATCAGGGACCTCTATACCCATGACACGACTTCGATAGACGAGTGTGTTGAATACACCATCCTGGCACGCCATTATGAATCCCTCGGTCTCAGACTTCAGCCCGGCTGACCTTAAGAAAGCAAAGGTCAGCCTTTCGGATAAGCCGCGATCTTCTATATTTTTATAGAAGACTCCATGCAATGGCTTATCCGAGTGTAGCTGCAGAAATAAATCAATTTCAGCAGCTTTGACTTGGGCTTTTTGCCGAGCAGGTTCCAACTCGGTGACAGAGTCGTGATTAACCCGCTCAGCGTCGAAGATCAGACCGAGTTCATCGGCGGCTCTGCGTGCTGCCTTAAACAAAAAGGCTCCTACTCCTGCACTTTCATGGTCTCGGACCATGCAGAGGAGGGGATCAGAACTCCTTATGACCTTACAAGCTCCATCCAGAACCATCCTGTTATGGAGACTCTCCAAACTCACGAGTCCACGGCCTCCCCGATGTCGTGGGAGATATAACCGTGGAACGGACGATTTAGGGTGCAAACTCCTGTAGAAATGCATCTTTTTTCGGGTTCCTACATCGAGTTGTGGCAGCTCCTCTTGATTCCATTTAATTACTCCAAAGGAGTAGAGGAGGATCGGAACGGCAAGCATATTGGTAGCAGACACCTTGTTCTTCCCCGACAGTTCTGAAGACCAGATCTGACGGAGTCGGTGCTGGTACTTGCGCGGAGAGCATTTTTTACTACACTCACTTCTTGGGTGGAGCGTTTCTCGACACCCAAGTAAGAGTACGACTCTCCGCCATCTAAATGATGTAAGATGCTTCCGTTCACAAGCTGCGCATCCTCTCCGTAGTCACCGCATCGTCCTCTCTTGAGGTGGACTAGTGCACACTTGTCCAACCCAAATTCCATGCCGACAGCCTGCGTGTACTCCTGTACCACCCTGAGGGACTGGCGTAAATCCCTCTTTCCGGAGGCATAAAGTTTAAGGTCATCCATGTAAAATAGATGGGTGACCTTATGCCTCCTGTCGCCGGGGGTACCGCAGTTGTATCCACGGGTATTTCGAAGCGAAACAGATAATGGTAGTAGTGAGATGCAAAACAGAAGGGGGCTTAGGGAATCTCCCTGAAATACTTCCCTTCTGAACAATACCGGCTCTGTCTGGACTCTGCTATTACCCGATGTTATGGTAAAGCGAGTCTTCCAGAGCGGCATGAGTTCTTCGATACATCTCACTACGGGACCGGGTACCGCAAGACATCTGAGCAAGTGGACAATAAGCTCATGGGATGTCATATGAAATGCCTTGCGGTAGTCGATCCAGGCCATAGAGAGATTACGCTTATACTGCACGGAGTCCTGCGTGATACATCTGTCGATCAGCAGGTTCTCCTTGCAGCCAGCGACACCTCTCTTTGACCCTCGTTGCTCATATACCCGTTCGTAAACCCGTTCAACTGCCTGGAGCACCCGCATGTACAAGATGCGTGTAAACAACTTGAACCATGCGTTTAAGCAAGTTATCGGCCGGTAAGTTTTTGGGTTAGACAAATCTCCGTTCTTCGGGATCAGCACTGTCTGCCCCTCGACAACCCAAGAAGGAATTTTCTGCTCCCCATTTAGCCATGAATTAAAAATTCTGGGCAAATGGTGGTGGGTACTGGAAAACTTTTTCCACCAAAAGTTATTTATCCCATCGGGACCTGGAGCAGCAAAGTTCTTAGAGCCCTCAAGAGCTCTTCGAACCTCTTCTGGGGTTATCGGTTGGCACACAGCTCGTTTGGTTGTTGAAACCTTTGGCAAAAGGCTTCAAAGTGTGCCAGGGCTGGAGTGTCTCTGTTGAGTGGGAGCTTCTGTCCGTAGAGTGTTTTCCAGAAGTTTTCCACCTGATCTACAGTCGGCGAATTCTCTACAACACGATGAGGCGGTTCGAATTATTATTATTATTATTATTTGTATATATAATCACGCCCGAACTCAATCGTCGCAATAAAAAAAAATACAAAAAAAATAAAAGCCCTTCAAAAAATTCTTTCTTCAATGGGAACTGTTAAAAAGTATATACACTCCATGATTATTAGGTTTATTAAGTTGTAGTAACGTGGATTCAAAAAAATTTACATCTCAAATCATTTTAATTTCCTTGCTTGATGATTCTTTTTATCAATATATATTATATTGGAGACTTTAGCTTGCCGATAACTTGACCCATTGGAATAAAAAAATATCACTATTTCGGAAAAAATGTATATTTTTCGAATGTTCAAACACAAATTCGTTTACTTATATGCATTTTTTCGAAAATATGATCAATCCCATCATGATCAGAAATAGCTATTTTCACGATCTTCTTGTAGCTTGTAATATTCTTTTGAATATTAATTCTTGAATTTTTCCAATACATTAACAAATGTATAGGGAATCCATTGGATATAGTTGAAATGCGTACCTGTAATAAATGCAATCCAGTAAAGGCAGGTAAAAATTCATGCGAGTGACGGCGCGACAGATCTGCTTCGATCCGGTGGCTATGTGTGGTGTCTGTTTATGCGTTCAAAATTATATATTTTTCCTCCATACTCACTATTTACCCTCCTATTCTATAAAATGTTAAAAATGTGTAACCAAAAATATAAAAAAGGCTTTATTTTACTAGTTTGAACTGCTAAGAATTTTGAGAGGTTCCATGGTATGCATTTAAGCGTGTGCTTGGCCGCGCAGAGTGACAAAGTTACTTCACTATTTTTTTGCAGGAACACCATGGCTTTAGCGATAAATTTAATTAGAACATTTTTTGTTCAAACACATGGTATATCCACCTGTATTTTTTATTTTTTCCTACCCTGGCTTAATTTCAAAATTTTGAGTGGGTGAAAAAAATTGTTTTTTCACTTGTTTTTATGTTCTGCATCTGAGCGGAATGTAAACTTTTCAGGATATTATTCTGTATATTTTCAGGAACTCATTAGAATAAAATTATTAATTTTGCAAGTATTTGGAAATTTTACTATAAAATTTCCTGTCGTCTGGGCTTATGTTCTAAAAATGATATCCAATGGATCTACAAAATAATTGAATGACTCTTCATAGAGCCTACGCAATTCGGAAGCATTCCCGTTGGGCTTACCATACACGAAATCCATATCCATCATTTCTTCAAAAGAATAGTGTTCCATGTTTCAGTGGTTTTCAATACTTTACAGGTTTGACAGAAAAACTTGTTAATAACGACATTTCTATCTGGTTGAAACAAGCCAACTGTGATTTCTTGAAAGCACAATTGATCAATCGCCCTTTTTACATCGAACTTTTCAATCGGGTTTTAAAGGAAAACTATGCGTTCTACGAATTTTCACTAGGAGTACATTTTCTTTAAAAATTCGTCTGAAAAATCATATTCAAAAATAAGAAAGAAACGTCAAAGCAAAAAATTATGGACATTTTAATCAGTGGCCCCCCTCATTTCGTACGCCCCTGGTTGTCGCCCTTCGTTTCATCAGTACCAAACAATTTACATATATATTTATATAAAATTACCACATGTACAACATTTCACTCCTCTAGTAGTAGTAGTTTTTAAAATAATTAAAAAAATATATATATTTTTATACAATTTTCGGAGGGGCGTAGCTCCGTTAGGAAGCATTTCCAGGACCCCGTTTATATGAACTTTTCTTCACATTTTTGGATGTAGAACCACCCACCGAAATATTCGAACGTTATTTCCGGACACCTTGCACAATTAGGTGTATTTGTGAAAGAAAAATTTTTATCTCCAAAAAGTTGTCAATCTAAGATTTTCCTTCAATTATTCTCCCAATAATAATAATTTCTTAATTAGCAGAAAACGTTATTAGTTGCTCGAATGCTTCCAAAAATCGACCATTTTAATACTATTTCTTTAGAGATTTAAAATCTTGTATAAGTAATCCATTACACAAAGCGAATAACATGTGTAGTTTTTACAAAATCTATGTTAGAAAAGGCAATAAATTCGTATAAACGTCCGCCTCTTGAAAACGATACACTGTAAAATATTTTAATCTTTGATGCATTATTCAGTCTATGTGCATAATCAAGTTACTCCATTGGTAATATTTTAATTACGTATTCATGAAACTAGTTATTATACCTCTTCGAATGCTTTAGCTGAAATTAAATAGAAGCTATAACGTGAAACTGTAAAATATCCACACAGAATGCCATCGTTTACATTGAAGTCAAATTATACTCCAGGTACGTTGCATTTTATTAGGAAAACCAGCGACGACTGCCGTGAGATAGGTATCAAATTAATTAATACGAATTTACATTTACATGGTTTTGCCCTGTTTTATAGTATTGTATTCAATTTATGCAAACTGTAAAAAATTGCATAAGGAAAGATATAAATCTAGTAACTGTAGGTGTAAATGTAAATTTACCATGCTTTTAATTTAACTACCACTTATGTACCTATCCTGGTCTAGAATCTCGGCAAAATAAATAATTGCACGAAAATAAAATTTACTATAATATCCACCCAGATAATTTTAATATCGACAATACTAAAATATATGGAGTAATATTGCGGTTATAGGCATTTTGAGTCCATTTCATGATACCGTGAAATATAAGTATCATGCTACTGGAGAATCTAATTTGTTAAATAGTTTAGTACCTATATAACTTGGACTATTTTCATAAATTGTCAAATGGTGTTTTGGCAATCACAAATTTGCTTTTTCTAGTATTATAGTCATATTATTGGTAATAAAGGATCCCGCACCAAATACATGGAAAAATAGGTCTCGGTGAAAAGTTTTGTAACTTTGGGAAAACACAGTTCTCACTGTCCCGATCAAACTTTCAAATGTAATTTGGGTCTGAGAACCCGCCGTTTTGGAGTTACAGGCTGTCGAAAAATGTATGTTTCGCTTCTCACAGATTGATCGACAGTGGATAATAATAGTAAATAGTAAAACTCCTACAATGTATATACAAGATAAAGTTAACAGATTATTTTCTTCAAATATTTCTCTACATGACGTTAATATGAGTACACCAGCAATTGCTGTGGCTGCCTTTTTTGTATGTGAAAAATTCGAAGTGCGTGGTGCGAACATCCCCAAAATAAAATACTATTCTAGAGTATCCCAGCATATAAATATGATAACATGACATTTACACTACTAACTTGGCTTAATATATATAGAGCAAAAAATACAGAGGATAGTTTCTTACACTTCCCAGCTAAGGCTGTTTTCAATAAATAAACCGAAAAAATTTGTTTCTGTGACTTGTTCAATACTTTAGCCGTCATTTTGTGTTAAATAATTTTCATTAATTGTTTTGTTTCTTGAAGTGAAGTTAATAAAAACTGTTTTGTTTTTATTCAAGAATAACATATTTGAGTTAAACCATGTAACAAATTTATTAAGTATAATTCGGACTTTATTTATGACTTCGTCTATTGTATTTTCACAATAAAGGTAGTTGGTATCGTCATCAAACATCACTAAGTTATTGAACTGATCTATACTGGGCAAGTCATTAACAAATAGAAGAAACGGCAAAGGCCCTAAGACTGAACCTTGCGGCACCCCATATGAGATTTTATGTGTTTCCGATTTAAGTTTTTTAATTTCAACGAGTTGCTTGCGTCCTGACAGACATGAAATCAATAGCTTACCAGTGTTGTTTCTAACGCCGTATATTTTTATTTTTTTAGTACGCAAGTTATAAAAAACACACCACAGATAGTAGGCAACCCCCAAATCCATAGCCATGGCTGTGCGGAAGGGGGTTACACATTTGGAAAAACGCAGACATACATCCACACCCACCGGTATTGTCAATACCGGGGCTGGGGTAGTATGATCAACAAGATCAAAGTCCTTCTTTAAATCCATAAATATTCCAATAGGTTTTTTTTATGTATGTTCGAAAAGTCAAGGGTTCACATTTTTTTGGCATCAGCCATGCCAACTGTCACCCTTATTACCTTCACCACACCATTATTAAAGAGAGTAAAAATAAAATTGTGATTTAGTGTGTATATAGGAACCAAAGACCTCAAGGAGGTAGAAAATTTTTATTTACTGTGTGTACAAGAACCAAAGGCTCTTGACAACAGCCTCCCCCTCTACCATCCCCACTACCTTGTGGCATATCGTTTTCTGGATTTTTGAGGTAGATGGTTTCAAATATTATATTATTAAAGTATGAACAATTATTTTCACATAATGGAGTACAAATATAGTATTGACATTTTTTGTTGTAAGAGACTTGGGGGAACCTGGATGTGGAAGTAGTGATTCCTTAGGCAGCGATTTTATATTCAGCTTTATGCATAAAATATTCATGCTAGTAGATATCAGCTGCGATTTAGAATTTTAAAGAAAGACTTACAACCAATGAAAATACGCCTATATTTGACCCCATCAGAGTTACATCTAGATAATCACTTGTCATTTTTTTAGTTAATTTGATCTGCTCAAATTAGTAGACAACGTAAAATCTTTCAAACAATTCTAAATTACTTGTGGTGTTATTTATGATAACATGCATCTTCTATAAAGAAGGAGGCTCCCCAAAGCCTGTTTTCGGTCCCTACAATTTTTAAGAAAAATTCTTGAAAGTAAGTCTTTTGGACTTCTTGAGGAAAAATAAGTCATTTCCAAATGAAGCTTCCAATTCCCGCTCATCCTCTACCACCACTTCTTTAATTAGAGCAGGTAAATAAACTATTAGTTATTAAAAATGAATGGAGTGATATCTGAATAAATGGAGGTAGTAAAATACACAGTACGTATGGAAAAAGACCAAGAAAAAAAATGTTACCCCCCCCCCCCCCCCCCCCTGCATACTACCCTATTCCTCCACAATAACGTAAAAATGGCATTAACAAAATTATAACAAATAATTAAAATTTTGCCCAGAAAAGAAATCTAGGTTGATAAAGTACAGTAAAGAATACTTTATTATATAGACGGATGTAATCACTCCCCTCCCCACCTTCCATGCGACCTGTGTATTTTAATACCTCCATTTATTCGGATCTCACGCCACTAATTTTTAATAACTAATAGTTTATTATTTATCTGCTCTAATTAAAGAAGTGGTGGTAGGGGATTAAGGGAAGGTTTGGAAGTTTTCCGTTTCACCTGGAAATAACTTATTTTTGCTCAAGAAGTCCGAAAAACTTACTTTGATGAATTCCTCTAAAAAATTGTAGGGGTCTAAAAACAGGCCTTAGAAAGCCTCCTTCTTTGAACAAAATAGTTCTGCAAGTTCTCAAGTTATTCGGTAACACGTTAATTAAATATATTTCTTCAAAAAAATTCTCTTAATAAGCCTGCGTACCCTGTATATGGCGAGCATTTTATTGTTAGAAAAAAAAAACAAGTTACGTCCGTGAAATAAATGAATGAATAAGGCCAAAAATATAAAAAATTCACAAAAATCTCTGAAACAGTCTTTACATTTCGTAAACAATCTAAACCGCTTGAAGGCATATATCCAATTCTATTTTGTTATCTGATGGTAAATATTCATTTGGAATTCAGCATTAAGTATTCAACAGCCAATTAAACGTTACGAAAACAATATTTATAAAATAAAATAGTATCATTTACATAAAAATATAAAACTTAATATATTGCATGAGTAATAAACCTAGCATAATGTATAAAATATTTCTGAAAATGGAAAAATACCAAAAGTGCGATAATGCATAATATCGTACCTTTTAAAAGTACATAATATTAAAGTTGAAGATACTGGAACATTAAAAGTGCATTAGTGAGTTATTTTATGCATATAAATGCAGTATTATAATCTCAAACTTCAATAGGGGTTTTAATATTTAAGTTTACCAGTAAATACCTCCTGCTTTACTCAGATAAATCTGGATTTAAGAGGGTAACATGAAAGGTCGTTAAAAACATTTTCGGAATTTTAATACAATATATTAATATCGGTAATAAATCTTAATGACATTTTAATATTATCGCTATTTTTATATGTACTCTATTACCTATTATATTTCAGTTAATAATAGAGAAATGCTTAATAATATAATAATATAATAGCATTAATGGCCAACACGGGTGTAATGCAGTAAATAATATTAATAATTTATTGAAAATATCGGAATTTAAAATTTTTGGTGCATGAAATTATAGCAAAAATTTTACATTCTTGGTATTACAATAATATAAATCCATATCTATAAAAGAATACCCTGACTGACTGACTGATCTATCAACGCACAGCTCAAACCGCTAAGGCGCTGGGTTTAGAAACTTCAAATTTTACACAGAGGTTCCTTGAATGACGTAGGCAACCACTAAAGAAGGGATTTTTCGAAATTCGACCCCCAAGAGGGTGAAAAAGGGAGTTGAAATTTTAGGCTATTTCGGAAACGGTTAGATTTAGATGCGTAAAATTCTGCAGAAATACTCTATAGTGGAATCTATTAGACACGGGTAAGACGAAATTTCGATTTTCATTTTTTGAAGGGGTGAAACGGGGGTGGTAGATGGTCTCTCTGAAATCCATTAAGTCAGAAACGTGATATTCCAGCGACGGGCTCTTCTGAGGAAATAAGGAGACACGTATTCGACGGTTTTCAAAAAGAGAACGGGTGAACAGGGAGAGGGATGTCTTTAAGCAAGAAATTTGACACATACGCACCCCTGTGTTCTATTGTCGATTAAAATAATTATTTTTTCATTTAACTCGCTCTAACACAAAAATAGGCAAATTTCGATGCGCAGTGGGTTTCCTCGAGTACTATGGATGCTCAGTGGGCTTCCTCGAATACTATGGATGCGCAGTGGCTTTCCCCGAGCACTATGGACGCGCAGTGAGTTTCCTCGGGTACTACGGATGCGCTGTGGGTTTCCTTAAGTGCAATGAATGTGCAGCGGATTAGTATGTCAATGTTCTTAATTCCACGCGGACGAAGGCGCAGGCATCAGCTAGTATGTCGCATAAAGTAGGAATACATACCAACAGTCACTAAGGATGAAATAACACATTATATAAAATACATAAATGCACCTATATATAGGGTGTTTGGTAAAGCGATGTCGACCCTGAATTATTTTGCATCTATATGACCAAACATACCTATATGAAAAATGAATTTTTCAATTGATTTGGAAAAATGATTAAACCGAGCTATTTTTTTAATTATTTATTTGATATTTATACACTTATTAGTTTTTTTGACAATGCTGGAATTTCATTTATAAATTGTAATAAAGTAATTGTTAATATTTATCATGATAAAAAATAATAAGTATGATTGTATAAGTATAAGTATTAACAAATTGTTATTTTGTTCTAAAAACTTTCTTTAGGAAAAGTTCGACTTTTCATCACCCTAATATTACAAGGTTGTATGTCATGTTTTTTGCACTTTCTGACTTAATAATATAACGAGAGTGTATATTGCCAAATTTCGTTTTGCAAAGGTGTAAACAATATTAGAGTGGCGTTTTCCAAACTCAAATTAGTACTGAAATATAGAACATTTCAAAACGACAGTAGAAAATAGTAGATTGTAATACAAGTGTGGCAAGGGCTTCATTGCAAAACGATGTATGAAAGTAGGATCACGAGCGCAGCGAGTGTTCCTATCATACGAGTTTTGCAATGAAGCTTGCCACATGTGTGTTACATACTATTTTTTCTACGGTTGTGGAGTTATTTCGCTTTTTTAAAGTCTTTCCAAAATTTTAATTTGCTGCCTGTCAGATTTTATTTAAAGTGACATTTTCCACAGTCATTCTGAAAATTTGACTTTATAATTGCAATTCATGTGTAATTAATGTACATTTATAGGATTTAATTGTTATTACCAGTAAGTAATATAAAATTCTTTAAGTTAAACACATTATTTTATTCCGGTGTGTGAAGATGTAATCAAGGCGTGTGGCAAATTGTTTGCCGCACGGCGTGCGGCAAAATGATATTTTCTGCAGTCATTTTGAAGTTAAAAAATTTGACTTTCAGCACAATCGTAGAAAAAATATTGTGTGAAGCTCATGCATAAATAAAGTAACTTTTTTTCACTAATAGGATTGCCAGTCGTGAAAAAAGAATCATTTTAGGCACTTGTTGCATAAATCACTATTTTATACGACTGTTAAAAAAACTGTACTTTTTTCATTATTTTTAATGCGTAAAACATAATTATGTTTATGATAATAATGAAGCAAAGTAAAAAGCGTGAAAGAATAGTATATTATTCAACGAGCGGTAGTGTAATTGATGAGTTACAGCACTCGCTTGCGGCTCGTGCTGTAAACTTCATTTGCGTGAGTTATTATCATTATCGCAAGTTGAATACTATACTTTATCTACGATTATAACAATAAATATTAAATTGCAAGTATACAGAAACAAAGGTTTGACGTTCTTGCCGCCACACCACTCCATAAAAATTTTTTACACACTTTTATATTTGTTCTGCGATTTTTCTGATAATAAATTATGTATTGTATCATTTGCTACTTGCCTTAATTCTGGCATAACAGTTCATCTTCACTAACCGAGTTCATCATTTGTTGCACAATTATTACCTAACTTAATTGAAAACGTCGAAACTATTCAAACATGTTAAATCATCCTTATCCCCTCAATAATAGTGGACCGTTCTATTTCACCGTATTGTAAAAGAATTTCTCTCGGACAGAGCCACCTTCGCATCGCATGTTACAACGATTGGACAGGCTAAGCATAGAGGTAAAGGAGATTGGCACTAGTGATTTATAATAACAACTCATTATAACTCACGCTATTTGTTTATGGATACTATTAATTGTTCAAAATCAGTTTATTAATTAGTATATAATTTAATAAGAGTAGATAAAGTAACATTACTTCACACATATATGATCGGATACATGAGTGCATAGTGTAACGATGAATTCCCTAATCTAGTAATTAATCGATAATTTTCAAAAGATTAAAATAACTTGGAACATACTAACAAAGATTAATCGAATTCACCGTTATGAACAAACCTTTCTTGGTATCTATGGTATTTTCGCTATTGTGGTAACTAAGAAAATGCGTCAGACCTAGCAACCATTTAGTATATAAAGGGATGCAGGAGCTCAGTTGGGCATTCCTATCTCGAGAATCAAACAAGGTTCATAACCTTAAAATTTAGTACCGAGTGAGAAAGACAATACTAATTAGGTAACGAGTGATTCTGAAACTCAGAGTAGACAGTCTGACAGTCTGACAGTCCTAATCTGAATTCACAATGCTGGCTTGTGATTGAGATCTGTCCGATATAAGTCTCCAGAACGAGAACTGGCCGATTCTGATATTGTGAAAGGAGTTACTCGTACCACTTGTTGGCTTGTCTGTTTGATTTCGTTGCTGACTTTTAGAGTTTTATGAACTTAATTAATTGTCATACAATGCGTTGATTAAATATTATTTTGACATACGTTACGTCAATTAGATGTCGAATTGATAAACGACAAAGTATCAGTTGAAGTGACAAACAATCGTTTTATTGGTTAAATATTAAAAGTTTAAATTGACGTAACGAGTGTCGAACTGGTTTCTTCGATCTTAAACTGAATATTCTCATTTAAAAGAACCGTTAATAAATCACTCAATATAGTAAAGGTTGCCAGGTTTAATTAAAATCAAGATCCATATTATTTTCTTTATGTAATACAAAACTTGTAATACTATAGTATTGATTTATATTTATAAATGTTTTGATTAATTATGATTTACGTGTTTCTTCATAATGTTCTATTATTAAATATATCTTGTTAAATTGAAACCATTCTACTTGACTTTCATTGAACCCTGGAATTACTCCACTGATTACTATCTGAGCCAGGGTGTATTAAATAGGTGGTGCGACAAGGACCCGTTGAGTGGCTTCATAAGTGCTTACTTTGTACATAATGTAATAGATGGCAGGAGCAATAGTGTCCGTCATTATTTACGCATAGAAAGATAATTTTGCAGATTCTGTACATACGTGCATACAGTGTTGCATACATTCCCGGGCTTTCGTTTTTAGTGAAAAATCTTGTAGTCAAACAAAATATCAGTGACATTTGACATCAAATACCTGGAGGAAATCACTGAACTCTACTATATAAATGGAAGGTCAATATCCATACCAATTTTTACGCCAAATTGAACCTCGCGCAAGTATGGCGACCATAAGGAGGAGCGCAATCGCACTACAAAATACGTCAGAGCCGGTCTTATTGTTACTGCAACTGTTTAAAACCCGGGACTTTGCCCCGATTCTTGCAACACAGTACCATACAAGATTGCACCATATTGTCTTAATTAACTTTGTTTATAACAGTCACAAAATATTACACAAAATAATCAATTTACAACAACTTTACACAAACGACAGAATAAACAAAGAATAAAATGGTGACACCGACTCTGGAAATTTCATCTAATCCAAGACTTACGCTACAGAATCTATGGAAAAGAAATAAAACACAGAATAGCGTCAGCCTGGCATCGGCGCGTAACTCCCGTAGACAGCCGTTTGGTTCAAGCACAGACATTAATTTCTCTACTGCGTCGACGCATGGCTTATAGATTTTGAATTCGTTACCACTTAATCTGTGCCGTAATTGCCGCATTTTGTTCACGCGCATATACCTATACTGGCCTTCCATTTATATAGTAGAGTTCAGTGGAAGAAATACATTCAATACGCTAGTGCTAAATATAAAAAAGTCAGCTATATTTTCATAAGACAGTTAGAAAATATGGAGTGCCTGTTTGTGTACTTATGCTTATGACTATAAAGACCAAAAATTATCACTTTTCTTAGTGCCAAAAAATACTGAAGAGATAGAAATGTGATAGTTTACAAAGTACCTACTTGAAATAAAAAGCCACATATTTGTGAAAAACATTTTTGCTCCAGCAGTATAAAAAGTAATTTTACTTCACAGTCTGAAAATGGAGTTGTTATATACACTGTAAGTTTTAAATTTACATAAATATTTGTAACATAACCTATAGATATAAAAACGTCTTTTTAAATATATTTTATGCTTTTAGCGGCAGTTTTAAAGAAAAAGGTTGAAGAAAGGTGCACTTCCAAGCAAATTAGATGCTTGTTCTTCAGAAAATGTTGTCGCTAAGAAAATTAAGAAGTTATTAAATGAGTGATGTTCACGATAGTATAATTTATCCTCATTTCTGAGAGTTTGTATTTACACTTACTAGAAAAAAATTTGTCTGAAGAATGTGTCGTTAAATTACCAAATAAGAATTGAGGTATTCATAAATGTATTGAAAGTAGAAGCTTAGTGTTTACATAAGGCAGAACAGCTTGATAAATTAATTACAACATGTTTTAAGACGGTAAGTGCTTTTTAGATAGTATTTGTTTCCAAATGATAATTTAGTTTTTCAAGTAATTATTTGTATAATTTCTATTTTCAGGTTGGGTTTTGTCTCATGTTTGGTCCTACAATAAAGGTTATTTTTTGCATAAGGATATTAAGTTAACATCAATCAGTAAACCGATCACTGTAGAAGAATTGCAGCATATTTTTCTGAAAATTTAATCTACAACGCTTGCTTAGGTGGACCAAGTACAAATATTATTATCAGTGTCATTCTGATGCGCAATTAAAGTCAACTTATGTTGGGAGCATAGAGAATGCTCAGTAATTTTGGAGAAAGGAACTATTTGTAAACATATTATGTAAATCTTGTTCTTATAATATTGCAGCCCATTACGCCCAGTACTGTTGTAAATAAATTTGTATATTTTACATAAATTTTATTTTCTTACCATACCCAAATAAATTTGAAACTGGTGAATATTTGTTCCTTTACGTAACTGAAATTACTGTTCAGTTGCGAATATATGTAACACTATATGCAGCAAAGCAAATTCATGTACCTATATACAGGTTTTTGTTGGACGCTAAAGCTCGCGCCATCTACTAAATTAAATAGGAAGCATGCACTTATGAAGCCATTATTATCATAGGAAAGTGCCTTAGTCGGACCACCTATTTAATACACCCTGATCTGAGCACAATAGTTTTAAGCTATTGTAAAACTATAATAGAAAACAATTGAAGTTGACTTACGATCTTTGCTTTAGAAACGACAAAATATGAATTTGTGTTTTGTCTATTAAGCTTATTTTGAAATTCATCTGTCTAAATTTGAAAATTGAGGATTGCCATAGAAAACATACTGTATGAAACGCATGCATAAAGTGGCTTTTTTTCACTAATAAGATCGCCATTCGTGAAAGAAAGTACCACCTTATGCACTTGCTGCATAAGGAATTTATTCATTTCGTGTTTGCGAAAGGTATGGTAATACTTTTCTAATACGTATGCAGCAGCTCACTTACACCAAGTAAAGGATTTTATGTCGTTATGGAAGTAAAAACAAAACATACACCCCCCCCCCCCCCCTTCCATATGTAGCAGCTCACTTACCCCAAGTAAAGGATTTTAGGTTGTCATGGAAGTGGAAACAAATGAAAGAGAAAAATAATAAGAAACAATATGTGAGGCGGAAAGCAAAAAGGGACCTCTTGTCGGCGATGTTAATTTTTCAGTACAGTTGAAATTAGTGGTTTGGGTCAATATGATCGATTTTCGGATTTTGTCCTTTACAAGTTGTAATCGATTACAAAACCGATATAATTGAATGAAACACTTAAAATAATCGATAAAGCAGTCAATGTTCAGTATTGTTCAGCCCTGGAAAAGGTACCTCCTGTCGCTTATGGAGAAATAACATGGGACCGACAAGAGGTCCCTCTTCATAAACGCACTAGTAACTTAAACAAAAAAAATCATAGAGACATGATTTTTGCACCAAATCGTTCAGAATTAGAGCTTAATTCATTTAATATCAATAACTAAAAATCGGAAATTGCCGACAAGAGGTCCCTTTTTGCTTTCCGCCTCACATATATATTTTTAATATTATCAATAAATTTAATTTTCTAAAATAATGAAATATTCATAAAATAACAACATTATTAATTTATTTTTAACTTTAATAGGTATATGATTTGAATTAAAATGTATTTTTATTATGGTATATCTTTACCATAATTGGTGTTTTAATTACTTCTATTAAAACAAAAAATATAGTACACCTATATATTTTCAAATACTTCAAAGTCGACGGAAAATAAATATTATATAAAAATTTTGGAAAAACAATTGCATATGTCCCTTATTGGTCAATTCAATCTACATGGATCGATATTATCGTCAAAGGGGCCATATTGTAGTCCGTCATTAATGTCACTCAATTGATATAATCACAAAGCAAAACACAATTATGGTTATGGAACTATTGGAACAGTCCCACCGAATTAATTCCGCACTATGAACTGCTGATTGCTGAATCTTAAGTAGTCCCTACAGTGATACGCTCAGTTCAGGAAACTGTAGACAATAAACCAGTATTATAACAGGAAACTCATTATATTTTTGAGCTATTGGTAATTTATTTCTAAATTAGAATCGAATGTTTATTAAGTATCTTTCAGTCAGTTTAAATCAAAATTCAGTTTATTTATGGACCAATGTTAGACAATCACAATAATTACAAAAAACAAATATTTGTTGTATGATTTCATAACATTATACAAGAAACATAAAGTTTTGACCTATTGGCGGGCAAATTTACGAGCTTCGCAAATTCTATAATTTGTTTTGGCTGTTATGTATTTAATAATATATTACATTTAACAAATAGCCCTATCGGTTTTAACAATCTAAGACCAATAAATCGTTTATTCACAATTATACAGAAATAATCAAATTGCCTTACATGTCAAAAGTTAGAAAGTATTACATTTATACTTCATTCGACAATTGAACTGAAATGTGACATTTCAGGTTGGAAAGTAGCCACTTTTCAATTTTCGGGTTGGAAGATGAGCATTTGCTAATCTGTGTTTTTTACTTTTTTACTTTTAGTTGGCCTTGTGGCCCATTGTGCTACCGCTACGTATTTACTGAATGCCCCCATTCAGGCCGGATTCTAACCCAAAGGCCAAAATCCTTCCTATAGGGGCATTCCCTATTTCCTCCAGCACCGGAAAACCAATGCCGAAGTGCTTGTGCCTCAAGTTCATGAGACTAGGGCAGGAAGTAAGGACGTGGATGGAAGTTTCCTCCTCGTCCCCGCAGTACCTGCAGTCTGGGTTGTCAACCACCCCTATAGTATGCAGGTGTTTTGTGAAAGAGCCGTGTCCAGTCAAAGGACCTACCACGATTCTGACCTGTTTCCTGCTTAGTCGCAGGATTTGTTCTGCTCGCTTCGGCAAGGGCCCTGTGAGCAGGAGCTTCGCTTGCCGGAGTCCTGGGTAGGAGGCCCAGAAGTCAAAGAACTGGGACCGTGTCCAGTTCCCTATTAACTTCTTGGCATTTGATCTAGGGTAGTCGAGAGCCGGCTTCGGACCCAGTAGGAGCCTTTGAGGGCCCCCTTTGGCCAGAGTGTCTGCCCGCTCATTGCCCTCGATGTTGCTGTGTCTAGGCATCCAGAGAAGCTTGACCCAGTTCGATGAGCCAAGTTCCCAGAGAGCCTGCTTACAGTTTTGAACCAGGATTGACTTGGTCCGGACTGATGCAAGGGCCTTGAGGGCCGCTTGACTGTCGCTACATATATATATATATATATATATATATATATATATATATATATATATATATATATATATATATATATATATATATATATATGTAGCGACAGTCAAGCGGCCCTCAAGGCCCTTGCATCAGTCCGGACCAAGTCAATCCTGGTTCAAAACTGTAAGCAGGCTCTCTGGGAACTTGGCTCATCGAACTGGGTCAAGCTTCTCTGGATGCCTAGATTCTATAAAAATTCTATAAACATGCATGATTAACTCAATTGAAGCCTTTGAAATAGATGTTATTTGTTAAATTAGTCAATTGTATGGATATTCCCGTAAGATTTTACTTAGAACAAGTAATAGTATATTACATACCGAGGTGGAAAGTGTTTCATTGTTGTCGAGAGATGAGATAGTTGATCGAGGCGCGAAGCGGCGAGGTCAACTAATTCTCGAGAATACAAAATACTATTTTATTCACAATCATTTCCCTTGAAGAACAAAAAGCCAAAAAAATCGTTTACTAAATTTTTAAATAGCATTTTATATTTTTATTAAGCAGACAATGAACAAAAAATTCTTATGTCAGACGACAAATGTCAAAGTAGCATCGCGTCGTTTGAGTTTGTCCCTTGCCTCTATTTATGTAAAATACAGGATAATATTACCGATAGTGAAATGGGACGTACTCCGCCTGAACTCAGAGAAGTTGCAGAGCGAGCAACAGAAAATTTATTGCCAGTAAAAAGTAAGAATAGGTATGAAAAGGCATATAAATATACAAATATTGGTAAAATAAATAAAGGTTTCCGTTAAAATAAATATACATTCAGAAATAATAAATCGAGGTAATGCGCCTACCTTCGTCACTCAACGGGAGCAGGAGGTCATTGACATCACGCTGGGATCCAGACTTGCGGTCCCACTGATTAAAAACTGGAATGTACGGAATGTAAAACTTATCGGACCACCGTCACATCAGATTCAAACTGGACTTGGCTCCCTCCTCAGAGGAGAGCTGGTGCAGGAATCCCAAGGACACCGACTGGGACGCCTATAGGCGAGCCCTCTCAAGCAAAATAACGAGGAACATAGGGAATATAGAATCCTCCACTAAGCTTCTCAATGGAGCGATGACTGCCTCGTATGAGAGCAGCTGTCCTCTTAAGAGAAGAAGGGGAAGGAAAAAGGTTCCCTGGTGGAACAGGGAGCTTCAAAATTTACGCAAGGAGACACGCAGGCTCTTCAATAGGGCAATGCGAACTCAGCTCCCAGAGGATTGGGACAGCTACAAAAAGTCCCAACGCCTCTACAAAAGTTACATTCGTAACAGCAAGAGGGCAGCCTGGAAGGACTTCTGCGAAAGCATAGAAGATCTCCCAGAAGCCGCAAGGCTCTGCAAAGCCCTCAAAAAAGACAGCTCGTCACGAGTAGAGAATTTGAGGCTTTCCTCTGTTAGACTAACGTCCACCACTGAGGAGTGCCTCAAGTATCTACTAGAAACTCATTTCCCCAAACCCGTAGTGGAGAGGGAGGAAATGCCAGCCCCTCGGCCTCCCCGCGCTGCTGTCACGGCAGCGGATTGGAGGACGGCCTCAAGAGTGGTTACAGTGGAAAGAGTCAAGTGGGCTATTTCCACCTTTGACTCGTTCAAAAGTCCAGGACCGGATGGAGTGTTCCCGGCACTTCTTCAGAAGGGATCGGAGACACTCATACGTCCGGTCTATCACTTGCTGACAACCTGTCTGGCCATGGGGTATATTCCCATACCCTGGAGAGCCGTCAAAGTGGTTTTCATACCAAAAGCAGGACGCACGTCGTACGATACTGCCAATTCTTACAGAGCAGTCAGCCTTACTCCCTTCCTGCTCAAAACATTAGTTGGTTGAAAGGTTTGTTAAAGACGGGGCACTGACTTTAGTGCCTCTGCATCCGTCGCAACATACTTACCAGGCCGGGAAGTCAGTGGAGACGGCCTTTCATCCGATCGTTTCCAGGATCGAGAAGATGCTGCACCACAAAGAACTTGCGGCTGATGCTTTTCTTGACATCGAGGGAGCATTTGACAATACCTCCTTCGACTCAATCTGCGCCTATCATGGCATCGATGATACCATCATCAGATGGTTGAGGGCCATGTTGGCGGGAAGGCATATTACAGCTGCCAACGAGGAAACGGCAATAAAAGTTTCAGTAAGGAGAGACTGCCCACAATGAGGCGTCCTCTCCCTTCTGCTATGGAACCTCGTTCTCGATGGTCTACTCCAGGAACTCGAGAACGAGGATCTTTTTGCTCAAAGCGTTAGCGGGTTCTTGCAAAGGGCCTTGCAGATCGTACAGAGATCGACCAGGGCCTTAGAGTTAACCCCTCTAAGGCAGAACTGGTAATTTTCACTAGAAGGCGCAGGCTAGACGGTTTCGTCGAACCAGTACTCTATGACACGACTCTAGTGATCTCCAGGGCAGTAAAGTATCTGGGTGTCATCCTGGACTCTAAGCTGACCTGGAAAGATCATATAGAGAGACAAATAATAAGGCCCACTACAACCCTCTGGGTATGTAGAAGGACCTTTGATAAAACGGGGGGGGTTTAACCCCAGGGTAATAATGTGGTACTATACTGTGGGAGTAAGACCAATGATTACTCATGCTTCTGTTGTGTGGTGGCCTGCTACAACCAGGCTATACATTCAGCAGAAGTTAACACAACTCCAAAGACTCGCCTGTTTGGGAGCCACGGGAGCGATACGCAAGACCCCCACAGCAGCGCTGGAGGTTCTTCTGGACCTCGTGCCCCCCCATTTGGTGATTGAGACAGAGGCTCGGAAAGCGGCCTACAGGCTGAGGTGCGGTAGTCAGTGGAAAACCGGAGGAGAACAATTAGAGCACACAAGTGCCCTTTCCGACGCAATAGGGACTCACTCACTTCTGGAGGCCAGGAGTGATGATATAGTGCCCTTCTTCTCCTTCTCAGAACCCTTCGAGGTTGTCATCTCCAAAAGGGAAGACTGGAACCCACTTGAGGACATACTCAGACCTGCCGATATCGTCTGGTTCACAGACGGATCGAGGTTTGAGGAAAGTGCGGGAGCGGGGATATACGGTGAAAGGCCCAGGGCTGAACTTTCTTATGCCTTGGGCAAATTCGCCACGGTATTCCAGACCGAGATCTTTGCTATTTTGGTCTGCGCACAGGAGAATATCCGAAGGAAATATTCCAACAAGCACATATATATATATATATATATATATATATATATATATATATATATATATATATATATATATATATATATATATATATATATATATATATATATATATATATATATATATATATATATATATATATATATATATATATATATATATATATATATATATATATATATATATATATATATATATGTGCTTGTTGGAATATTTCCTTCGGATATTCTCCTGTGCGCAGACCAAAATAGCAAAGATCTCGGTCTGGAATACCGTGGCGAATTTGCCCAAGGCATAAGAAAGTTCAGCCCTGGGCCTTTCACCGTATATCCCCGCTCCCGCACTTTCCTCAAACCTCGATCCGTCTGTGAACCAGACGATATCGGCAGGTCTGAGTATGTCCTCAAGTGGGTTCCAGTCTTCCCTTTTGGAGATGACAACCTCGAAGGGTTCTGAGAAGGAGAAGAAGGGCACTATATCATCACTCCTGGCCTCCAGAAGTGAGTGAGTCCCTATTGCGTCGGAAAGGGCACTTGTGTGCTCTAATTGTTCTCCTCCGGTTTTCCACTGACTACCGCACCTCAGCCTGTAGGCCGCTTTCCGAGCCTCTGTCTCAATCACCAAATGGGGGGGCACGAGGTCCAGAAGAACCTCCAGCGCTGCTGTGGGGGTCTTGCGTATCGCTCCCGTGGCTCCCAAACAGGCGAGTCTTTGGAGTTGTGTTAACTTCTGCTGAATGTATAGCCTGGTTGTAGCAGGCCACCACACAACAGAAGCATGAGTAATCATTGGTCTTACTCCCACAGTATAGTACCACATTATTACCCTGGGGTTAAACCCCCCCCGTTTTATCAAAGGTCCTTCTACATACCCAGAGGGTTGTAGTGGGCCTTATTATTTGTCTCTCTATATGATCTTTCCAGGTCAGCTTAGAGTCCAGGATGACACCCAGATACTTTACTGCCCTGGAGATCACTAGAGTCGTGTCATAGAGTACTGGTTCGACGAAACCGTCTAGCCTGCGCCTTCTAGTGAAAATTACCAGTTCTGCCTTAGAGGGGTTAACTCTAAGGCCCTGGTCGATCTCTGTACGATCTGCAAGGCCCTTTGCAAGAACCCGCTAACGCTTTGAGCAAAAAGATCCTCGTTCTCGAGTTCCTGGAGTAGACCATCGAGAACGAGGTTCCATAGCAGAAGGGAGAGGACGCCTCATTGTGGGCAGTCTCTCCTTACTGAAACTTTTATTGCCGTTTCCTCGTTGGCAGCTGTAATATGCCTTCCCGCCAACATGGCCCTCAACCATCTGATGATGGTATCATCGATGCCATGATAGGCGCAGATTGAGTCGAAGGAGGTATTGTCAAATGCTCCCTCGATGTCAAGAAAAGCATCAGCCGCAAGTTCTTTGTGGTGCAGCATCTTCTCGATCCTGGAAACGATCGGATGAAAGGCCGTCTCCACTGACTTCCCGGCCTGGTAAGTATGTTGCGACGGATGCAGAGGCACTAAAGTCAGTGCCCCGTCTTTAACAAACCTTTCAACCAACTAATGTTTTGAGCAGGAAGGGAGTAAGGCTGACTGCTCTGTAAGAATTGGCAGTATCGTACGACGTGCGTCCTGCTTTTGGTATGAAAACCACTTTGACGGCTCTCCAGGGTATGGGAATATACCCCATGGCCAGACAGGTTGTCAGCAAGTGATAGACCGGACGTATGAGTGTCTCCGATCCCTTCTGAAGAAGTGCCGGGAACACTCCATCCGGTCCTGGACTTTTGAACGAGTCAAAGGTGGAAATAGCCCACTTGACTCTTTCCACTGTAACCACTCTTGAGGCCGTCCTCCAATCCGCTGCCGTGACAGCAGCGCGGGGAGGCCGAGGGGCTGGCATTTCCTCCCTCTCCACTACGGGTTTGGGGAAATGAGTTTCTAGTAGATACTTGAGGCACTCCTCAGTGGTGGACGTTAGTCTAACAGAGGAAAGCCTCAAATTCTCTACTCGTGACGAGCTGTCTTTTTTGAGGGCTTTGCAGAGCCTTGCGGCTTCTGGGAGATCTTCTATGCTTTCGCAGAAGTCCTTCCAGGCTGCCCTCTTGCTGTTACGAATGTAACTTTTGTAGAGGCGTTGGGACTTTTTGTAGCTGTCCCAATCCTCTGGGAGCTGAGTTCGCATTGCCCTATTGAAGAGCCTGCGTGTCTCCTTGCGTAAATTTTGAAGCTCCCTGTTCCACCAGGGAACCTTTTTCCTTCCCCTTCTTCTCTTAAGAGGACAGCTGCTCTCATACGAGGCAGTCATCGCTCCATTGAGAAGCTTAGTGGAGGATTCTATATTCCCTATGTTCCTCGTTATTTTGCTTGAGAGGGCTCGCCTATAGGCGTCCCAGTCGGTGTCCTTGGGATTCCTGCACCAGCTCTCCTCTGAGGAGGGAGCCAAGTCCAGTTTGAATCTGATGTGACGGTGGTCCGATAAGTTTTACATTCCGTACATTCCAGTTTTTAATCAGTGGGACCGCAAGTCTGGATCCCAGCGTGATGTCAATGACCTCCTGCTCCCGTTGAGTGACGAAGGTAGGCGCATTACCTCGATTTATTATTTCTGAATGTATATTTATTTTAACGGAAACCTTTATTTATTTTACCAATATTTGTATATTTATATGCCTTTTCATACCTATTCTTACTTTTTACTGGCAATAAATTTTCTGTTGCTCGCTCTGCAACTTCTCTGAGTTCAGGCGGAGTACGTCCCATTTCACTATCGGTAATATTATCCTGTATTTTACATAAATAGAGGCAAGGGACAAACTCAAACGACGCGATGCTACTTTGACATTTGTCGTCTGACATAAGAATTTTTTGTTCATTGTCTGCTTAATAAAAATATAAAATGCTATTTAAAAATTTAGTAAACGATTTTTTTGGCTTTTTGTTCTTCAAGGGAAATGATTGTGAATAAAATAGTATTTTGTATTCTCGAGAATTAGTTGACCTCGCCGCTTCGCGCCTCGATCAACTATCTCATCTCTCGACAACAATGAAACACTTTCCACCTCGGTATGTAATATACTATTACTTGTTCTAAGTAAAATCTTACGGGAATATCCATACAATTGACTAATTTAACAAATAACATCTATTTCAAAGGCTTCAATTGAGTTAATCATGCATGTTTATAGAATTTTTATAGAATCTAAAGGCAGGCAAATGGTAAAGGAGATATGTAGAGACCTAAAGAGAAATTTTGAAGGAAAAAGGTTCGGCGTAAAATTCATAATTTTTTATATGGTAATGAAATCCCTACTTAAAAGAAAATTTTACAGTCCTTCAGTAAGAATGAAGAGATATCCAGAATTAGCCAAACGACGCGACGCGCATCTCTAATATTCTTCCAGCTGTCCAATCAGGATTCAGACAATATCATAGCATAAGTACCTACCGCCTTAATCAAAATTGTTAGTGATATTGTTGTAGAACTCTCCAAAATCGTCCTAAGTTGAAGACAGAATCAAAATTCGACTTAGGCAAAAATTTCATTTAAAGACATTTTTAAGAGTCTGCAGAGGCACAGATCAGTCCATAAGGACCGTTTTGGGTTCTATAAGGCGTTGGAAAAGACCAGGTGAAAATTCGAAGAAACACCGAATTTTCACTTAGGAAAAATGTTTTTGGTTCAGGATATGAGAGCAGAAGTATATAATGACAAAGATTTATGAATAATATACTTTTTCAAAGGTACCACAAATTGGACTTTGAAAAATAATATTTTTGAAAGGGCGTCGAAATTTGGCTCAAGAATCGATTTATCGAAAGTACGCCAAAATTTCACTTGCAGACTAATTTTTCAAAACTGCGTTGAAATTTGGCTTGAAAATCGATTTTTCAAAAGTACGCCAAAATTTCATCCGCAGATTAATTTTTCAAAACTACCTTGAAATTTGGCTTGAAAATCGATTTTTAAAAAGTACGCCAAAATTTCACCCGCAGATTAATTTTTCAAAACTACCTTGAAATTTGGCTTGAAAATTGATTTTTCAAAAGTACGTCGAAATTGGTCTTAAAATAGATTTTTCAAAAGTACCACAAAGTCAGTTTAAAAAGTACCACGAAAATATACTTTGAAATATTTTTATTTTTTATTCCTCCACCAAAGACTACGGTCATTGAAAGCCCAATTCTAAAGTATGAGCATAAAATTTTAGCGATGCACTGCATCCAAAAGGCAAAATAGAAGATTTTGACAAAGCCGGCGTAGTGCCGATAAGCAAAAATTGAGAAAAATCAATGCACATGTACAAGGCCGGTTTCTCGCATAGAAAGAGTTTGGATTGACTCAGCGGCTCGCAATTTGGTCGAGCGCGTTGAGTGGTCCAGATAAAGCAATGGTAGAAAAGCCAATAGCAGGGCTTTTCAAATGACAAAGTTATAGAGGAAAACGCCTTGTGCATAAAAAACCAAAAATTCAATTTTGCCTAAAAGTCGCTCGAAGGTGGGTTGCTGCCATATCAATAATATTGAACAACTGCATAGGAGCAAGTAAATCGTGGATTGATCGAACGCCATTAAACTTATGCAGTTATAAGTCCTCATGAATGTGTTTGAGTACGTGAATCTCCGCGATACAAGAACTTTAAAGCTAAGTAGTCTCTAGCGAAACTAAATTCATTTAGTAAAACTTTTTTAAGTTAATATCAGTCAGCCGTAATTATAAATTACAAATAGTCTCAGACTTCTCAAAAAAGCTCGCATTTTGATTCTGAGAATGTATGCATGAATCTTTTCTACCTAATCGATCGTTAGCTTGTATGGTCTGAAAGCCATTACCTTGATTGGGGAAGGCACGATTCTTATCTTGAGAATTTTGTATAACTATTTCTGTTAAATAAACGGATTCTTTGAACTATTGTTTCTTAATTGATCTTGAGGCCTGTTGACGGTCTATAATCCCTGGAACATTCGTATCGAAAACCGGATGTGTCGAGTTAATTCACATTAACATTCGACCTTCTGGTTGCTTTACGGAGGTTTGATAGGGATTTTTTTATGCGTTTTTTGAGAAATAGAGTCCGTTATTAACAGGCCAAACCGTGGTTTCCACATACAAAAATTAATCCCTCCGCAGAGAAATTCTTCGGTTGGGATTTTTTTATGCAAAAATTCAGGAAATTATGAGGTACCTAATCCCCTAACGAGGGAATTCAGGTCCAGAGAGAGCGTCATTTCCGATCTGTGGTAGTGCAGCCTTGGTCCACTATTCGGCTATCGAAGTGCATCTTATCTCGAACCCGCCTGGGAGGTAGAAGAACGGGGTAATAGGCGACTGGCGCCCCCTGAGAAATAAATTGGTGTCGCGTCATTTTGACGCCCCGTAGTGCGTTCTTCTACAATATCACAAAAAATATGGACAACTCTCAGGTTACTTATCTTACCCTGCTGGATTTCAGTAAAGCATTCGACCTTATCAATCATGATCTGTTAATAGCCAAACTTAAATTCTACAGATTTTCAGGCACCCTCTTAACGTGGTTCAACAATTACTTTTCCGATCGTGTGCAGTGTGTTAAACTAGATAATATGTTATCAGACGAACAAAGTGTAGTGTGCAGTGTTCCCCAAGGCAGCATATTGGGCCCACTTTTTTTTTATTGTGTCTACAGCTGATCTACCAAATATTTTAGAATATCAGTGGATGATACATTTGTATGCCGATGACACACAAATGTACAAATCATGCGATTCGGATCTAGTTGATGAAATCATAGATGAACGTAACACTACTTTGCATGTTATTTCTGAATGGGCCACCAATAACGGCTTAATGATAAATCCAACAAAAACAGTAGCTTTGTGTATAGGAACTAAATGTCAGGTAGCTAAAGCTAAAGAAAAACAAACCCGTCAGATATCTTTAAATAATACTATTGTAAACTTAAGTACCGAGGCGAAAAACTTGGGTGTGATTATAGACGAAAATTTGTCCTTTGAAAAACTTGTTATACGTAAGAGAGGCATTTGTTATGCTAAATTTAAATCCTTATGGAGATATAAATGTATATTACCTAACGAAACTAAATGGAAGTTAGTAAATGCAGTAATTTTAAGTTACTTGGATTATGGTAGTACTGTATACTTTAGTTTTCTGACGGATGCCTTCAAGAAAATCAAAATTCTTGCCGAAGATACTCTTATCCTGATACCAACAGACGTGAACATATTACTCCTCATTATATTAAACTGAATATTCTTAAAATAGAATTCAGATTTGCTGTGTTATATGGCTCACTTATTTACAGTGTTATAAAAAACCAAACATCTCTATATCTATTTCTCTTTTTAGTCACAAGTCACATTCACAACCTAAATGTCAGGAACGCACACTCCTATAGTATAGCTAAACACAATACAACCAAATTTCAAAAATGCTTTGAGTATATAACTCCTACAACAATCAATAAATTTTACGAGCTTGTTTGCATACCTAATTTAGCCAATTCAAACTTAGCTATAAAAATTATCTACTTTCCCTTCAAGACACTAAATACTGAATGATTTTCTAAATGTAATTTTAAATGTTCTTAATTAGGTCATGTTTGATTCTAAATATGAAAAGGAAAAATAAAAAAAAGCAAAATATAAAAACATATATATAATAAAAACATTACATTTTTCAAAATTGTAAATATATTTTAACTGTCTTTAAAAATTCTATGTAAATTCTATAATAGGCAGGAATGAAAAATGGCTTTGCCGATTCTCTGCCTATTAGAGTATATAATACTAGGCAGTAAAATTCATTGTACTTAAATTTTTTTGTAACAGTTTCCATATATTATTGTGATGTGTTGCAACCCTTAGAATGAATTCAATTAATTCAGATGTATTTGCACCTACTCGAGAAAGAACCTACCAGAAGTTAGTTCTAAAGTGACATCTGGAATTATCTAGAGAATGGTGGCGTCATCACAGAAAAATAGAGATCTCATTTTTAGGTATAAAAGACCGACCGCATTCTCGGCGAGTAGTTCAGAAAGTACAGAAAGTTTTGAAGTCTTGGATTTGACAAGTGAGAAGACTCCAATGTGAAAAACAAAGTGATAAACATTGTTATTTTTAGTCAGTAAAGTGCATTTAAATTAATAATAGTATTGTGAAGTATCCAGTAAATTGTTTAATAAAGTGTGTTAGTGGTTATCTCTTGTTATAATTTTTGGAACCCACGGAATTTGCAAGGGTGGTTTCCTAAGGGTGGAAACACGTTACAAATTGGTGTCAGAAAGCGGAATTTTATGACAAGAGGAGCTCTGAAGTTGTGCTGGAGTGTTCGAGAAGTATTCTCGAGGGTTAGTGCTAACACGGAGGACTAATTTACTGGACATGTTCGAGGGTTGTTTTCGAACAGGAAAATAGTGTTAAGTGCATTTTTGAGACATTGTAGAACATTTTATTAGGACATTAGTGTGATAATTAAATCCTTTGTACTGAGAAGTGATAGAGACACTGAAAAATACTTACTTGTGTTAGTGCGTGAAAAATTTCTAGAACTTTTCTATTTGGACATTAGTGGAGATTATTAAATTCTCTGAACTGGATAGTGACAAGACTCTGGATAAGACTTTTTCGTGCTGTTTCGAAATTTTTCTGGAAAGTTCCATTACCGATATTGACGTGGCAGTTAAATTTATTTTATTTTAACATAATCATATGCCCATTACAACAAGAAGCATGGCTACGGAGAAACAAATGAAGGACCTATTTGCAGAATTTGCAAGGATGATGGAGCGGTGACGTCAAGAAGACGAAGAAGAAAAAGAAAAGCGACGTCAGAAAGAAAAAGAGGATGAAGAAAAAAGACGTCAGAAAGAAAAAGAGGATGAAGAAAGAAGACGTCAAGAAGAAAAAGAACAAGAAACAAGACGTCAAGAAGAAAGAGACGAATTGAAGAAAATGATGGAGGACCTGAAGGTAAGACAGCGAGAGGAGAAAGAAGAGCAAGAAAGACGACATCAAGAGGAAAAAGAGGAGCAAGAAAAACGCCAGGAGGATTTAAGGAAAATCCTAAATGAACAAATGAAAATACAACAGGACGCTATCATTTCCATCACTGAGGAACTAAAAAAAGAAATCAAAGATGAGATGGGTAGCGTTAAGACTGAAGTCACTGAAGTAAAGACTGAGGTCAGTAAGGTCGAAGGAAAAATAAATAAGGTCGAAGATAAAGTAAACAAGTTCGAAGAAGAAGTCAAAGGAGAAATAGACCGGCTTAAACGACAGTTGAGAGATAGAGGAAGCCAGCAGGTGGTATCATCAGGTCAGCGACTAAAACCTCCTTCTTTTGACGGTCAAAGTTCCTGGACGACGTACAAGAGGCAGTTTGAGGCAGCAGCGTGAGCGAACAACTGGGATAATGAGGAAAATGCCATGGTATTAGTTCTGGCGTTAAGGGGCCAGGCCTCAGAGTTGCTTCAAACTATCCCAGTGGATAAACAAAGGGACTTCAAAGTCTTGGAAGCTGCATTGGACTTGAGATATGGCGACCAACATCTCGCCCAAGTATACCATGCCCAGCTAAAATCACGGACACAAAAGGGTGGAGAAAATTTACAAGAATTCAAGGCTGCCATAGAGAGACTGACACACCTGGCGTATCCGAGTGCACCTAGAGAATTTCAGGAGCAATTAGCCGAAGGGGCCTTTTTAGATGGCATAAGAGACGAAGAGGTCAGGCGAGTTTTGAGGCTGACGAGACACCAAAGTAGTAGTGAAGTTTTGGTGCGTGCACTCGAAGTAGAAGCAGCTTACAGGGATACGCCAAGGTCAAGAGTGCGAGCTGTGACTCTCGAAGAATCACAACCAGAAACGAACCAGAACCCTATGTTGACGGAGATGCAGAAAATGTTTACCAAATTATTCAACAAAGTGGATGATCTCAGGGAGCAGAGAAAACAACAAAATAAAGGAAAACCGAGCGGAGGTATTAAATGTTACAACTGTGGCAAGGTAGGACACATGAAACGAGACTGTCGACAGCAGAATTCGGAGAGTCGAGTAAATGCTGTGAATCTTGAAGAGAAGCAGGAAAACAGTACCAAGGGGGTTGTTCTGGCTAGGGAATGCAGTGACCACAGAGAAATAAAGATTTCCCAGCTTCGAGGAATTTCGAATAGTCTATTGTTACAAGGCCATGTGAACGGAAGAAAATGTTTGTTTACCATCGACACAGGTACTACGACATCAATAGTATGGCCAGGATGTATATCGGGCATAGAGATTACCAAGAGGCAAAATGAAGTGATCGTCCGGACAGCTACGGGGGACAGGGCTACGGTTCATGTAGAAGTAGACCTGGATTTGCAGATTGGACAATTGAGGTTCGACCACAGGGTCATCGTGGCTGACATCACGGATGACTTCAATGACTGAACAACCAATGCGAGAAAACCAGGCTGTTGACAACGCAGGCAGTCAAAATTCCTGCATTATCCAGAAAACCAGACAAGGAAGATTGCAAGCGCTACCCTCAGGTGGGAAAATTGCCGAACATGGTTGAAGTCAACACTGTCAAGATCGATCTTCCAGACAGTTGGACAAAGAAAACTCTGAGGCAAGAGCAATTGCATGATTTAGAAATCGGACCCATGTTGAGAGCAAAAGAAGAAGGAACACGTCCAGTATGGAAGGATGTTTCCAACAAAGAAGTGGGGCTGAAGGCTTTATGGTCACAATGGGATTCACTTACGGTCGTAGATGGGCTTTTGAGGAGAGCATGGGAAAGCCCAGATGGGAAGCAGGTTGCCATGCGTCTAGTGATTCCCAGGTGTTGTGTACCAGAAGTACTCCAGGAAGCACATAATAAAACGTCCAGCAGACACTTCGGCATAAACAAGACATTGAGTAGAGCACGGGAACAGTTCTATTGGGTTAATAGTCGCCAGGATGTGGAGACCTGGTGTTGCAAGTGTAAGAATTGTGCTGCCCGTGGGCAACCATTTTCTATGAGCAACTACAGAAATGGAAGTCGAGAACAGCCGAAGAATGACCGAGAGCAGATGAACAAAACTAGTAACCGATTGAAGGCTCGTTATGATCAGAATCCAGTACAGGGGGATTCAAGGTGGGAGATCTGGTTTGTCTGTACAACCCACAGCGGAAAGAATGGAGACCCCCGAAACTTCAACCTCCTTGGGATGGACCGCATTCTGTTATTACCCGAATTAATGATGTCGTCTATCGGATTCAACAAAACAAAAAGTACAAGATGAAGATCGTACACTTGGATAGACTGGCGAAGTATGTGAATGAGGCTGAATTGCCTGACCGAGACGTTCAGGCTTAAGGAGGAGGCAGTGTGTTAGAATGAATTCAATTAATTCAGATGTATTTGCACCTACTCGAGAAAGAACCTACCAGAGAAGTTCTAAAGTGACATCTGGAATTATCTAGAGAATGGTGGCGTCATCACAGAAAAATCGAGATCTGTCATTTTTAGGTATAAAAGACCGACCGCATTCTCGGCGAGTAGTTCAGAAAGTACAGAAAGTTTTGAAGTCTTGGATTTGACAAGTGAGAAGACTCCAATGTGGAAAACAAAGTGATAAACATTGTTATTTTTAGTCAGTAAAGTGCATTTAAATTAATAATGGTATTGTGAAGTATCCAGTAAATTGTTTAATAAAGTGTGTTAGTGGTTATCTCTTGTTATAATTTTTGGAACCCACGGAATTTGCAAGGGTGGTTTCCTAAGGGTGGAAACACGTTACATTATGAATATCTAATAAATATTTTCTGCTCTATTCTACAAAAATTTTACGTGATATGAACTTTGTATTTGCAAATAGAAACAGCGTCCTACTTGAAAGAGGCGATACTATTTGTTGGATAAGAAATTATATTCGAACAATTAGAGCTACCCGTGAGTGCGGACGAAAATGTTATTATTTAGATGAGACAAGGTTGTATGGAGGGCACACCATAACGCTAATTTTGCAACATAAAAATGTGCAGTGTTCGTCAAACTCATATGGAAGACTGATTAATCGTATTAAAACACCTAGAGGAAAATGGACAACGCTTAATAATAACGTACATAGGAAGTGATTCAGGATTCGTGGAAGATGCTTTGTGTCCAAAAGAAATTGGTGATTATCATGAGGATATGACCGCGGATGTTTTTGCATTCACCGAACTATAAGACATATATAGTGGATCAAGTGACTAAAGCTGGAGTTATTCACGTATTACGACTGTCGCCTTATCACTATGATCTGAATCCCATTGAACTAATTTGGGATGAAATAACGGGTAATGTTGCACGAGAAAATGAAACCTTTAAATTATTGCAGTCGAGAACTCCCGACCTCCACTTTCATTCTTTAGTAATGTTCTCATTAAAAATAAAGATTTAAAGTAAAATTGATATATCATCTAATTTATGTATAGTTTGTTAAAATGTGAGACACATTGATTGTGATTATTACATTTTCAATTCTATGTGCATCTTCGCATTTTTATGTGCTTTATAAAAAATATTATTGCTCTAAATTTATAATAAAACATAGTTTATATCTATAAAACAACACAGTTTGCACGCCTCTGCTGATGATCCTGTGTAACGAATATGGTTCAATTTCAAAATGGAGTATTACACCATTTTATTTTACTTGGTTCAAATTTGAATTAAAAATTTTAAGACCTACAGAAGTTCGTCTTTAATAAGTATTCGCAATCGGCAACGCCCGACTGCAACTTTCATTATATTATTAAAAATATCTTAATATCTTAACTAACTAATTAACTAACCCATTAAGCCTAAAAGTAGTTATTGTGTGTAGATAGGCATACATACACACAAACTTTTTATTCGATATTTGAGTTTAGCCTGTCATGAAACTAATTTCTGTACAGATTTTTTTTTTCAAAATGTATGCCCGGTTATAATATACCTATTTGATTAAATCATGTTGGTATAATAATTAGTTCAGTCCCTGAAGGAAGTCATTAACCGTTTGTTTGATAATGGTGTTTTCTTCATAATTCCTTTTGTATTGTGTTGGGTGTGCCTTAGTAGCATAATGCACCCGGTTCGAGGGGTAGGAAATGCTTTTCAATTACACAGGCACACAAAATAAAAAAAGTGGTGTGTTCTTTTGATTAGACCAATTTATCTTTATGTATTTTTACGCACTAATTTAGGTTATTTTCGGGATTTACTAAACATGATACAACCGTCGTGGGTAGGACTTGAATTTTTTCGTTTTCTGGGGTTGGTATTTTAATTATTACAAGGGGTTGGAGGGTTGTAGGACAATTGCCTAAACTCTTCCAAATACGCTACAGAGTAATACATAATTCGTAAATAATTCATACAATATAAAATCTGAGTAATAACAGTTGTTTTATTTTTTAAAGTATTCATTATATACTGCCTTTTTTAAATATTTTCTACCCTTAAATAGGGGAGATTTTTGCATTTTTTAAAAAAGGAAAAAATATGCTCACCTTACAATTTCTCAAAGTTTAATTTGAGCCCTTTATTTATTCTAGAGGATTTATTTTGCTCTTTCTCTTGGCCCGCTATCTACTATGCAAAAACAGGCGAATTTTGCGATCAGTCTTTACTCATCCGGTGCTGCAGTTATGATCATTTTAATTCTTAAAATAGTTAAAGTTTTGCTCGTTTTTACTTTTACATATTTAAGTATTTTACCTAGGAGTCTAACAAAATATGACATTAAAGCGATACTTTCATACACACGTCACAGTCGAATGACTGTAGGATTCAAGGTAATAAGAATTCATCTCCTATGTGCGGAAAAATCGTAATAATCTTAAATATAAATCTGTGGTAGAACGTAGTCAACGACGGTGTCGCGTCAGGTACATTTATTTACTATTTCCTTTGTTTAAAATTCCGCTCATTTTTTGCTCCACTGTCCACACATTGTGCTCAAACTATAGGATATGTATTACTTACAATTATTATTGTTATTATTATTATTACATTTTTCTACACTAGTTTACCGATAACTGTAACTACATATATCTGCCAACAACCAATACCTATACAAAAGAATATACACAGATAAATATCATAAAAAAAAAACAATAAACCATACTTTAGCACAGCTTTAATTCTCACAATATGCAAATTCTACAAAAGGAAACCGAAGAACCATATATAAAATCCTACAAATTAAAAGACATAACACAATACCCAACCATAATGATACAGAGACTTTAAGCGACACATATTTCAGTTTATTAAACTAACTATAAACTTTATATCCATTGTTGTAAAACTTAAATAGTTTTAAACTTTCCACCAAGTACACAAAACAAAGTGTTTAAACCATAACATTCTACACCAGTATTCATTAGGAAACAACTTCAAATCCAAAATATTATACAAACCACTTAGTACAACGCAGGCAAGAAAGAAATCAGTAAATTATTTGAGTTTTTAGTTGACTGAAAACTCTTAACTGAAATAGAACTAAATGTATATCCAGCGTAGAAAAATATAATAATAATAATACTTGTAAGTAATGGATATGCAATGTTGTAAGAGCAAATGAAAAATTTTAGTTTTTTGCAAATGTTGTGGTTCTCTGATTATGGTTAATAACCGAAACCTAAGAATATCTAATGATTTTCTTTTACACTGACCGAAAAATCCCAGGATATATGAAGTTAATTTGATATCAAGGGACAAAAAATAAAACATATATGGATAATAGTTATTTGTGTATTAAAAGCGCAAAGTGCCTCATTGTCGCTCGAGAAAATAAGTTGAGGTGCGATGCAAACGGCGTGCGTCAAACACTCGAAATCGACATTGACACCTTGTGCTCAAATTACACACATAAATTTATCCACAATCATTTGAAAATACCAAAAAGTTATAGAAATAATTAAGTTGAATTTTTGCTGGAAATCAGGATTTATCAATATTTTATGGGTAGTCTTGCATACATAATCAAAAAATAGACGAACAAAACACAACCTCTGTCAATTTATTTCAGTTTTATCAATTATTATAAAGTACGAATTTTTTTTTATAAATAAATCAGGTAATTAACTGTTTTCTTACATCAACTTTCATTATATTAGCTACAGTTTTGGAGCATTATCATTTAATAAAGAAACATTGTCAAATACCTGAGAAAACTTGTGTAAGGACAGATGCACCCGAATGAGCGTTAAAGTACTTTACCGCTCATTGTCGTGGGAGACGAGCATTTAAGAGACATTATTCATAGCTCCTTAGTAAACGTCAACTTTGCGTTGTTAAATGTTAGATGTGAGCAAGAAGGCCTATGTGTCGATTGTAGATAAAAATATGTAAATAAATAAATAAATAAAATCTTTATTATCCAACGAGATTATCTTTACAATAATATGGGATACGTCACATAGATACAGTAGTAATAAGTATACACATAATCAGGTAAATAAGGGGGCTGTACCTCGCTTAGAATATGTCATCGACTTTCAAAAAATTCCGAAAGAGAATATAAGCAATGCTGAAATAAGTAGTCCTTTAGTTTATGTTGAATGATTGATAATGAATTATGTTCTTTCCGTTGCTTTGGTAAATGAATAAAGGTTTTTGGTCCCAAATTTACAGGTAGATTCTTTCCAGTGTTGAGTCTATTGAGGTTTGTTAAAAAATTCATACCATTTCGAGTATTATAATGGTGCATGTCTTGATATTTACATAGCTAATGCTTATTTTTAAATGTGAAAGTGGCGAGTTCAAAAATTAGCACACAATATAGGGGCAAAATTCTATATTTACTGAAGAGAGGTTTACAGGAGTGTGTAGTTGGAACACCTTCTGTGCATCTGATCAGCCCTTTCTGCGTGATAAATACTTTATTAGCATGAGATGAAGAGCCCCAAATTTGTATTGCATATAGAATCCTGGATTGGACATGAGCGTGATAGAACGAGATCAATTGTTGAACACTTAGGACTCGTTTCAGGTTTCTTAATAGGTAGCAATAAGTATTTAACTTCGAGGTTTTTGTGCAGTGCAATTCCCCATTTAAATTTTCATCCAGTATTATTCCCAAAAATTTGACGTGTGAAGATCTCTGAAGATTGTTATCTACATTATTACTTGGAATATTGGCCTGACGATTATAAAATAGCATATAATTTGTTTTACTGACGTTCAAGTAGAGTTTGAGGTTATTGAATGTACTGTTTATATCAAGTTCTTATCCGCAAGTAAAAATGTATTATCATCAGCATACATGGTCACTTTATACTGAAACAGCACCTGAGGAAGCTCGTTTACAAAAAGTAAAAATTACATAGGGCCCAAAATTGAGCACTGCGGGACCTCCAACTTGACCTCACAGTGGTTAGAGTCTGTTTTCGTCAAGGTATCGTTGTTTTTGTGGCATATCTGGACAAACTGGGAGCGTTCATCGAGATAAGATTTATACCAGTCCAAAGCGACACCTCGAATTCCATAAACATGCATTTTTTGCACAGTCGAATGCCCTACTAAGACCAGAGAAGATCCCAGCAGGACACTCGCCCACCTCAAGTGCCATTACAGTACCTGTGAGAAAATCATTTACAGCTGTTGTAGTATTTTTATTGGACACCCATGTTACTTTTCACTAATAATGTTATTTTTAAATAAAAAACTAAGTGTGTGGTCTTGCATACAATACTCAAAAAGTTTTGAGAAACAAGAACCAAGTGTAATCGGTCGATAATTCTCCAGCAGGAGAGGGTCGTTCTTTTTGTAAACAGGAATAACTTTACATGTTTTTAACAATTTCGGGAAAGTACAATTCAAAAGAGAGGTTTACTAAAAATGTAAGGGGAGCTATGATGTATTCCGCTACAATTTTTAAAATTTTGGCTGGTACCAACTAAAGGGGATTATTCCCATACTGTGGGTATTTATAACCGGGCAATTTAAAACAGTCTCATCAATATCGTTCTTATCAGCCACTGACATTGCACTGACAATTTTCAGTCAAAAAATTGCTAAATTTATTAGAAATTATTTCAGGATCTTCTAAAATAGATATATCAGATATTTGGATATTGGTATGTGATATTTGTTTATTTGTGAAATCACAGACCAGGCGGCTTTACATGCATTCTCTGATTCACTTATTTTTGTTTGGTAATATATATTTTTTGTTTCTTTAACTAATTGTATGTATATAATATAAAGATGATAAAAAAGTAACACACGGATCGAGATTAACTACTTTGTAAAAATTGAATGTGAAAAAATTTATACAATCTCGATTATTCATTCTTTTTCTTTCTTTCCTTTGGAAATAGGCGAGCTGGAATACTTTTCAAAAATTGAAAAACATTATTTTGGGTAAAATACGGAAATAAAAGGAACCTTAAGGAATCCGCTATTAATTTGTTAAATGATGCCAGATGCGTACCTACTAGATAATCATGTATATAAGCATCATGGCATATCAGTATAATATTCATTCAAATTATTATGGAATTGTCTCGACCTGAAATGTTGGTGATATATTTTTATAGCAAAAAAGTGTGTCTACCGTGAAATAGCATATATAATGAGGTCGTAAATTTCAGCTTCTGGCAATAAAACGCAATAAAATATATTTCTAACCACTTTTAGGACCTGCTTATTTTTCGTTACTTACCCACAGAGAGGAAATTGCATATTATGTAGCCATATCTCTGAAGAAATTTCGATGCTGACTCTGCAAATAAATAAAATAAACATTAGTTTTATGTTTTATATAATATTAATATTAATAATAATAAAAATAATAAAACGTTTTTATTTCGGCATGAAGAATAATAAACCTACAATTAAATCAATAAAAGAGATAACGATAATCAACTGGGTTGCTCTTCCATATAACCACCATCTCTGTGAATAAACTAATTTAATATAATTTTTCATTATATAATAGGTGCGTGCGCACAATTTATAAAACAACATAATTTCTTTTACATATAAGGTATCTAGATTTTGATTTGTTTTCTGAAGTTTATCACGAAAGTGAGTTCTTTAAGTTTTTGGGCAAATCGTTATACATTTTTACGGTATTATTGCTAAATGAGTGTTGAAATAGGGAAGAATTGTATTTGGGTACACTAAAACAGCTGACAATGGCGTGTAGGGCACTATTAATAAGTATATTTTGTAGATGTAGAATTAATTATACAAATAAGGTATGCTAGATGAACTTGAAATTTTACACTTTGTTAACCATTTAGACTCCTTAAATTAATTTGTAACATGATCAAATTTGCCAAGTTTGTAACAAAATCTTACACAGGTATTTTGAAATTTTTTAAGCTATCTCTATCTCATTGCAATAAATCGTTTAGCCGCTATCGACGTTCGGCGCTCAAAATATAAACTTTCGAATAAATAATGCGCTACACTTGCAAGTAGTCGATTTATTGTAATTTTTATATAATTATTGCACATTCTATAGGATACTGTGCACATAGTTTCTTGAAAATAATCTTAAATTAAGTTACTCAGCAGAGTGAATGCAAAATAAGCCAGAAATCCGCCTCTTTTTGGGTAGTATATTGCGAGTCACAGATTTGCTGTTCTCAAATTCATGTTAACAAAACTTTACACAGTAAACAGCAGATAGAATATTTTAAAACAAAACCTTACGTACTACTCCACAATCAGACATACATACCATCATTTGAAAGTTTTTTAGAATTTCAGAAAAATATTGCTATGCAGTATTTTAGTACATGTAGATACTATTTTAATGTGATTATCACATTTAACTCTCTCTAGTATATTTTTTTATTATACACATTATTACTGTCTTTCTGAAACAGCAAATTTTTGAAAATTTTTATTTTGGGTATTTAGCAGATAATTTTCATACACCTAATATCTAACATTCAAAATCCAAAGAAATGACCCATTCTGATCACATTAGTATACTAATAAAGCTAATCAATGACATCTTGAACATTTAATAATATACAATTTTCTGAAAAGATTAATAAGAAACTTTTCCCTTACGAGATGTTACTAGCAATCACAAAAAATATAGCAGTACCTCTAGCTCTATCTAGAGAATATTTCATTCTGTGACAAAACACATCGTAAACGTATATTTGAAACGTAAGAATTATTGAAAAGTAAGAATAAAGAAACTATAAAATTTCAGTCATCATTGCATGCCTTATAAATTGCTTCTATTAAGGTAAGTGTACCAGTAGCTGACACATTAAGATAGCACTTCAACAAAAACACGTTTATATCACTTAAGAATCTGATAGAAGCATCAGAAAAATGTCAGAAAATTCCTCACACATTTACCTAACCAGTACATAAGTTTTCATTTGATTAATTTCTTGCATTTTTTCTAAAAAAAAAATTTTTGTTTCAATTTGATTACGCACCTGTAGTTGACAGGTCATACCCAGTAGCTGACATGTCAAATGTACCAGTAGATGACACCAAGAATGTGTTGTATCTGTAGATGACAGTTCAAAGAAAGGTAAAAAAATTATATAAAAAAATATTTTTAAGGAAAAGCTTTTATTTGAAAAAACTACTAAAAAGTAAAAATAATTTTGTTTAAATTCATACACATAGAAACCAAAAGCTTTGGGGGCGGTCATATAGCGCTATTGCATAGTTACTTTGCTCAACTGACCGCCCCCAAAGCTTTTGGTTTCCATGTGTATGAATTTAAACAAAATTATTTTTACTTTTTAGTAGTTTTTTCAAATAAAAGCTTTTCCTTAAAAATATTTTTTTATATAATTTTATTATTTACTTTTTAGTCTACTTATTTTACAAACAGACAGACAAAACCCTTTCATTTGCCACCGCCATCCACCCCTTCCCTCTCCCCTCTAACACTACTTCCCACTTCTTCTCACCCCTTTCCCACCTCTTTCCACCCTATTCCCACCGCTTCCCCACCTCGTCCCACCCTATTCCCACTTCATCCCTCCCTATTCCCACCTCTTCCCTCCCTATTCCCACCTCTTCCCACCCCTTTCCCACCTCTTCCACTGCCCTTTCCTATCTCTCTCCACCTCTTTCCACCCTATTCCTTACCTTGTCCCATCCCTTCCCCACCTCTTCCCACCCCTTTCCCACCTATTCCCCATTTCTTCCCCAACTTTCCCCACCTCTTACCACCCCTTTCCTACCCTTCCCACCTCTTCCCACCCCTTCCCCACCTCTCCCCACCTCTTCCCACCCATTTCCCACCTCTTCCCCACCTATTCCCACCCCATACCCACCTCTTCCCACCCATTTCCTACCTCTTCCCACCTTTTCCCCACTTCTTCCCACCTCTTCCCCACCTCTCCCACGTCTGCCATATTGAATTTAGAATGACGTCACACACTTTATCGTATTTTACTCGTCAAACCCTTTCATTTGACACCCATATCAACGGGATTGTGACTAAAAAGCAGATCCGCCATCTTGGGACGTCCGCCATATTGGATGTAGAATGACGTCACATTGTTTATCGTATTTTGCTCGTCAAACCCTTTCATTTGATACCCATATCAGGGGGGGGGGGTTGTGACTAAAAAGCCGATCCGCCATTTTGGGACGTCCGCCATATTGGATTTAGAATGACGTCACATTGTTTACCGTATTTTAGTCGTCAAACCCTTTCATTTGATACCCATATCAGGGGGATTGTGACTAAAAAGCCGATACGCCATCTTGGGACGTCCGCCATATTGGATTTAGAATGACGTCACATTGTTTACTGTATTTTAGTCGTCAAACCCTTTCATTTGATACCCATATCAGGGGGATTGTGACTAAAAAGCCGATACGCCATCTTGGGACGTCCGCCATATTGGATTTAGACCGATAATGGCTATACTATGTTGCATTGTCACCGGACTTATATACGTGTGCCAAATTTCAAAGCTCTAGCTTAATTAGAACTAGTTGAAATTCAGCTTGCAAGATTTGACCTAAACCAACAAACAAACATACAAACAAACAAGTTAAATAAAAGCTTTTAAAAAAGAATCCAATAAAATATTTTTTATTATAACAAATAATACCACAAAATAAATATTTTTATTTGAATTTCAGTAACTGCTTCTCTGCTTTTGATGAGGTTCTGACAGACCCTTTCAGATATATCTGGGTGTTTTCGCATGAATCGTTCATACCATTTTCTTCCTATCTTATAGTTTTTTCTTTTCATTTCTTTATCTTTTCCTAGCTCTACAGCCATTTTTCTTATAAAAGATAAAAGAAAATGTTCCCTTAGGACTGGAAACTTCCTTTTGGCTGCAGTTTTTACCCATTCCACAATTCTGTTTTCTTCTTGAGCCCTAAAAAGGGTTTCCCATTTTCCGCCTCTTACTTTATATAGTAATGTTGTTCTTGGCACTGCATGTCGACGAGCGGCAGTTGCTGTAGGCATCCCTTTCCGAGAATCTGCTATTGCTGCCTGCATATTTTCCTCTTTATATTTGAGTATTTTTTTATCATCAGCCATAATGTGCAAATGAAATACAAAAAAAAACCACTGTCTTTCTCTCGACAGTACTTACAAAAAACGAACATAAATACAGAATTCAAGAATAAACTTAAAAAATAGAGGTTTCTTCAAGTAATTCATTAAAAAAAATTATAATAAGTGCTCCACATGTTATATATAAATCCTTTATTTAGCCATGAATACACAGAAACATCATATAGATATAAAACAATATATATATAAAACAAATCGTCAGACAGACAAATTTTACACGTCACACTATAAAATTTCACAATGAGCATCTAGAATAACAATAGTAGTACAGCAACCGATATCCCATCGAGATTAAGACAGTTAATTCAGTTTTTAATTGGGAGGTTTGACAAACTATACAAGCAGCTACTCATCCAACAAATACTTTTTAAGTCGACTTTTGAATATATTTAATGTGGGACGGTTACTAATACTTAGTGGCAGATTATTATATTCACTTAATCCCTTATAGAATAAACTATTTTGGGTTGATTTTTTCCTGTATGTTTGCAAGTGAAAGTTTAGATTGTTTCTAGTATTATAACTATGAATATCTGTATTATAAACTAACTTATCCTGCAGATATTCGGGAGTTAAGTCATTTTTAATTTTATATATAAACACCATAGTGAAAAATGTTACATAATTTTTTACAGAAAGCCATCCTAGTGTATTTAACATAAATCTAATAGGTGTCAGTCTACAGCAACCTAAAATTATTCTCATACTTCTGTTTTGAAGCTTTTGAAGTCTACCCATTTCATTTTTATTTAGAGAGACGTCTCTCAATCATGTTGCATGATTGAGAGACGTCTTTATGCTATTTTGAAAAGAGACCATTACTTCCAATACTGGTCCCTTACTGTAATAGTTTTTTTGTAATTATTTTGCTGTTTTCGTTATTCGACAAGCAATAAAACCTCAGTTTGCTATAAATTGTCTTGTACTAACGAACATTTATCGCACGTATCGATCGTCAGTTATTTGTATTAAATTTAAAATATTTTGAGTTTTACAAAATGAATTTTCATAAAGCGGAACTTGTAGACATGACTTTTGTTCTGGGCGAGTCGGACAGAAATTGTTTACTGCCATTAGAATTTATAAGCAAAGGTATCCTGAAAGAAGGATTCCTGATATTAACACCTTCCAAAACCTTGTCGATAGATTTGTGGAACCTGGAAATATTGAATATAAAAAAAGTGAAAGAATAAAACGTGTTGTGAATGAAGAAAATTAGTTTTCTCTGGTGCTGGCAATATTAGTCAGAGAGAAGTGAGCTCATTAGTAGAAATAAGTAGAAGGTGTTGGTCAAATCTTAAAAACAAATAAGTTTCATGCATATCATATTCAAGTACACCAGGAATTATCTGATGACGATTTTCAAAGGCGTCTACAGTTTTGTAATTGAGCCAGAGATAAAATGCAAGAGTCACCTTCTTTCATAGCGCAGATAGTCAATACACGGTTGGGGAGGAATTATTGGAGAACATGTAATAGGGCCACATTTTTTTGACGGTACATTGACTGGAAATTTATCTGCCACAGTTATTGGTGAATCTTCCTGATTCGAAATAGGATGTGGCTTCAGCTAGATGGTGCTCCACCACATTACTTAAATGCAGTTAGCGACCACTTAATAATACCTACCCACTTCAAGGGATTGGAAAAATGGGCTCACTAACAACCAAAATATGAAGGCGCACAGAGATGTGTGTCTGTCAAAATGGGCATCATGTGAAGCACTTATTATAATATTTTATAATGAATTATTTGAAGAAACCTCTATTTTTTAAGTTTATTCTCGAATTTAGTGCTTATTGCTCTATAAAACGAAAATGGTTGCAATTAGCCATAGGAAAGTATTTTCAAAAAATGTTCGTTTTTCATCTTCATCACATCGTCGAAAAACATACAGGTGTTCCATTGAGAAATTTCTATTTAAACAGTTCTTAATTGAAAAATAATTTTTGACCACCCTGTGATTCAAAAACATTAATTAGATGTCTCGTAACTAGCATTCACATAAGTTTTTCTTAAAACCCGTAATTGTGACTTTGGTGATTTTTTCAATATGTATCTGCAGATGGCATTATTTCAACAAAAAAATTCATTACATCCAAGTGGTTGGGAGATAATCAATAATAACCAGAGCCCGTATTTTGGATGACATTGACGTAAAATGCAGAGTCGGCATTGCAGGGTAGTACAAAATTATAATAATTCTTATCTCTTTTTGTAGTTAACTGCTTATCCAATTGGAAACATTAAATCAAACTGTTACATTGCAGATTCATACCACGTAATTAACAATAGATAATTAAATATAAGTCTAAATATTCGGCACGAATAGAACGCCGTACGCCGTTTCTCTAAGAATATCACTTGTAAATCCCTATTTTCCTGTTGATGGGAGTTAGACTAGTGATGTGTCGTATTTGTATGAATCGTATAATAATACGACTCTTTCCGATGATACGTATGGTACGAATCTTTACAATCGATACGGTTTCGTATTCGTATCTAGGTCCGATTTCGTATCGGTAGATACGTTTTATGCGTTAACCGTTTCCAACTTCTGTTCTCCTGTCGAGATTCACAATACATAACAACTAAAAAAAAAACCCTTATGTTTATCCTAGACTGTCACACATCTGTTTATATTGCTCTATAATTTTTAAGGATTTAAGACCAAAATGTTGCATAGGCAACTATACGATATACCAATTCAATTGTATAATAGTACAATTATGTGCAGTTGATTTTCGCGCATACTAGCATCTTGATATACGTTTATAGTACGAAATACGAATACGAAACTTCTGATACGAATCTTTCTGCATACGACACGAATACGATACGAATCTTTGAAAAGAATCATATTGCCCATCACTAAGTTAGACGACACATGCTATGTAATTAAAAACTTGCGCCATCAAAACAGGATAATATTGTACCTTTGAGGTACTTGAGCTTTGCATCATTTAATGTTAGCCCGGCGTCTTCACAAATCCACGATTGTATCGTTTGTGTACGGTAATGGACGCGCCATATTATACTAAACTGCCGAAATAGTCATTGGAAAGTTTCCCTTATCCATGCCTGGAAATGGTATATCAGCGGGTAATCGACGCATAGTGAAGCACTAAATTTAATTATTATTGTTTCATGTTAAATTAATAAAGAAATACCAGCATAGAAACACGCCAAACACAGCGTATGCAATGGCAATATTAGAGATGCAGGTAAACGAAAACATACATATGGAGAAGAAAATATAGAAGCTCTGAAGATATTATGATTATAAAAACAGCTAAAAGTCAGTACATAAAGTGGATGGCTCCAGATTTTTACAAAAATACTGGCAACTCTTAGTAGCGAGTGTGAGTCGGAAAAAAACCCGAAAATTGTAAATATTTTGAGCCGGAACAAGATTACCTCCCCTTCCCCCCCCCCCGTTTTCGAGGTTGCTGAACACGATGGCGGTGTCAGAATTTCTCTTTGGGGTTGCGCAACCCCTCAAAACGGCCAAAAACCACCCCCGAGAGGCTTCACTCGATTTCCCTGCAGAAAATAACCCTCCCCCGTTTTCGAGGATGCTGAGCACGATGGTGGTGCTGGATATCGCCTTCGACCCCAACCAACCCCTCCACCGGCCAATACTCGCCCCCGAAAGGGGTGAATTTTTTTTTTCGTAATATCAGGCAAATTGCATTTCTATCCATTTTCGAGGATGCTGAGCACGATGGTGGTGCTGGATATCGCGTTCGACCCCGACCAACCCCTCCACCGGCCAATACTCGCCCCCGAAACGGGTGAATTTTTTTTATATATATGTATAATATATATGCTATATATACATGTGTATGGGTGCATATTAATACATCCTCGGAAATAAATGTGTTTCCCGCTGATATTACAAAAAAAAAAAATTCACCCCTTTCGGGGGCGAGTATTGGCCGGTGGAGGGGTTGGTCGGGGTCGAACGCGATATCCAGCACCACCATCGTGCTCAGCATCCTCGAAAACGGGGGGAAGGTTTTTTTTCTTCAGGGAAATCGAGTGAAGCGCGTTTTACCCCTCTAGGGGGTGAGTATTGGCCGGTGGAGGGGTTGGTCGGGGTCGAACGCGATATCCAGCACCACCATCGTGTTCAGCATCCTCGAAAACGGGGGGAAGGTTATTTTCTGCAGGGAAATCGAGTGAAGCGCGTTTTACTCCTCTCGGGGGTGGTTTTTGGCCGTTTTGAGAGGTTGCGCAACCCCAAAGAGAAATTCTGACACCGCCATCGAGTTTAGCATCCTCGTAAACGGGGGGGGAGGTAATCTTGTTCCGGCTCAAAATATTTACATGTTCGTCCGACTCACACACGCCACTATCTTCATTCTTAAAGTGTGTGTGTGTGCGTTAATCGAAAATATACACACGGAGAAGAAAATTAAAAAGATTTGGATATATTATGATTAAAATAACAACTAAAAAGTGTATACATAAAGCCAATGACTCAAGATACCCACAATAATATTCAACTTCAATAATATTTTCAACTAAGTTAGCGGTTGCGTTGCGATTTCATTACCTACTACTGCAGTTTTCTCAAAAACAGTTTAAGTTAGTAAAAACATTTTTACTACGTCGTGTTTCTTATCTGTTGTTTTCTCACCTGTTATTTTTGAACAGAAATAACAGTCTGTTAATGCTATTTACAAATAGCAGTTATAAAATAACAGGTTGTTAAATAGCAACTCATCTCTAGTTTGGCCACAGAAAAAGAAACAATCAGAATAGAATCTCTCATTGGCGCGAAAAGTTCGCGCATCTACATCGAGCACTGTCAATCTCGGACGGAATTGTAAAATATTGTGCCAGGCTCGGATCACGGATTTCTTCTGTAACCGGATCGTCTGCGACAAATGGCGAGTGGCGTGATCTCGCCTCGTGATACAGTTTATATATCATGATGCCGCCTAACTAGTTAAGAAATATTGAAAATCTAAAACAAATATTATTTGTCTTCATCTAATGTTTCACAGGTTTTCTGAATCTCTACCAGGCCGTTCCTAAAAGGGGTAAAAAATATTGAGTACTGTCCTTAACTCGCCCAACAATAGTATGGCGGAAATTTACAACACGAGATCAAAGGATTTTTTGCCGACATTCCCTTCTGATTGTTTCTTCTTCTGTGGTTTGGCTTTGGCAGTGTGCGTTGGGTTTCGGGCGGGTGAGCCACGCAGTGTTGATAGCTCCAACACTCATACTCATTACTCATACCTTTACTGTTAGTACTTTATAACCGATGAGTTAATGTTTATGCATGTAAAATGAATTTGACAAATTTATTTTAAATCGAGTCTATTAACATAATTATTATACTTCGGGCTCCATATCATTGAACAATATTTAATACAACTATAACTACTAACGTTTTATATAATAATATTAAAATCCAATTTATATCTTTAAAATTTAGCTATTGTCTAGGTTGACCAAAAAATAATATTTAGAACTTGCAATATTTAAGAATAATTACTTTACTGTGTAATGACAACATATAATACGACCAATAATTTTTTACCTGTCTGGAGGGTCAGGGACTCTTTTTATCTGTAGAGAAACGTAAACATCTCAATAAGCGTTCGCCTGGACTTTCATTAAGGTTTATAAAATAAAAATTTTGTATTTAAAGATTTTTTGGTTTGTGTGGCAATAATACTTATTGTTAGCGACCGATGTTTCTGATTGTAACTTTACAAAAGTATTATATAGTATCGTGTAATTCAGAGTCCGTCTCTGGAATGTCATCCGAAATACGGGCTATGATAATAACACAGGAATGAATGGAGTCTAGAAAGAGGCATCAAAAAATGTACTGATATACAATAGCATTCCATTTAAAAAAAGGCGCTTGATCCTGTAATTTCGTCTTGGCTCGCCCTGTATATTCGAAAATATTTTCCGGTTATAGACTTTTTCATCTAATTTACTTGTATTTTTATTTATTTCTAGCTATCGTAGAACTCGAAATATCGAAGTCCGACGCATTATTGCCCCACCCTGTATGTCAAAAAAAAGACTTATTTCCTTATAGCGTCATAGCTCCATCTAGTATTTAAGAATAATAATTTTTATTTCTGCTGTAATAATTATTGAAATATGATATTTTGGGTATTTAGCAGATAACTTTCATAAAAGAGTAAGTAGTTTATTGTTTTTTCAGTAGTAGGAAAGTTATCTGCTAAACACCCAAAATATTTTTCAGTAATTATGTTCATCAAAGCAAAAATAAATAAATATTATTCTTAAATAGCAAATTTCTTTCTCCAACACTAAACAATATGTCAGTTGTTATTTACACCTAAATCCCTATAGAAAGGCCCTTCCTGTACTAGAATATTGCGTGTGTTTTCTGATTTCAACAGAGAAAATCTATTTCAGAGATGAGAAAGTATATGAATATATGTGGGTTGGGTGTAATAAAATGAATGGCTATTTGGGGAAAATTAAGCCCCAGGCATATTCCCAAATGAAACATAAAACCTGGGTTTTTATTATTTAAGTGTACAATCTGTTAGTGCATTATATACAATTCTGGGCCGGGAAAAAGGTTGCGAATTATGAAAACAATAAGCATCATGCCATATAAATAAAGATGATAATTATTTATTTATTTTATTTAATGAAGTGTATTATCCCAGAAGAACTGTACAACAGTTATTTACGTCGCCTGTAAATAGCCTTTTTAATTATGAGTACTTTCTTTAGAACTACTAAAATGATTAATAATTAATTTTAAGTATATTAAAATTAATATCATAAGTATCCGTATAAGTCGTAGAATCAATCATATAAGTTATACAAACATTAATGACATAGAAATCCTTCCCTGATTAAAGCTATTAACATTTTAGTCTATATAGTCTGATTTCTTAACTACGAGGTATAAATAGAAAAGTCATGGAAACTATTAAAGTCGCTATAATATACTTACTGTATTTTCTTCTTGCGATAAATTAAAAAAATAAACAATTAAAAACATAACTATTATTCATCATTTAATGTTAAAAATTGCACTTAAAATTGTAAACGTTAATGCGCTTTGATTTTTTTACTTGTCGAATTACACATATAGAACAGAAAACTGCAAATAATTAAATCTAAAAGTTCATTCAAGTTTTAAAACTTGTTCTACTACTGTGTTATTATGGTTTATTTGGATTGTTAGTCCTGTTGAAGAAGAAGAAACAACTCATATGCAAGCGCTTCAAACAGTAGATGGGTTAAAGCATGCACCAAATATATGCAAATTTAGTATTTTCTAAAATTGGCGCAGTCCTAGCCAATCATAGGTGTTGTAAGTTTTAATAAATTTGAAATGCTAGTTGAATGATGTCCCTGGTTGCAATTCCTCGATGGTCAGAAGAACAATACAACCACTTGCATGGAGAAGCAGCTTAGATTTACGATAAATAACTGGATAAATTTGACGTATATTCATAGATTATTGATAATAATAATAATATATAATAATAAAGTTTATTGATGCTACCTTTATTTGAGGAGAGAGACATATTTAAAGAGTGACCCCAAAAACAAGGGTTTTTTTAGCTCGTTTGGGGTCCGCAAATTTGCAGCCTTATGATGAGACATTAATCGTAAAAAAATTGGAGTTGAGCGTAAGAAAGGTTTCAAAGATATAGAGGGCCAAAGTGATCAAAATCGACTCACATAGCATAGTGAGTGAAGATGATAATTCAATGGAAAATATCAATTTATTTATAAAATCTCTTGTTCTTTTCTATATATTTCTCTTTTCTTTTCTTTTTTTTAACTACCTCTCGTAGATTTTTATATTTGAACGCGATAAACTCAATAACTACTCAAATGATTACGATGCGGTTATAACCAAAGAATGTGTACATACATTGATGAGTCCCACAATAGATCTCTCTCTCTCGCTCGTCTCTCTCTCTCTGCGACTGCAACCAAGGTGGGAGCAAATAAATAACGCAGCTTCAGATTACGCCGAGCATAAACATGAAGAAATTTTTCTTGTGCAAAAATTCAATCCATCACATAAGCATCCAACTGCAGATTTAGATTATGCTAAATATGGTATCACAATTAAAAAGCCCTTGTTAATTAAAGCTTATATGAAGTCTTGTTTTCGCAGCAGTAAACATCACCATATATTCATTATTATAGATATATGTAATATATCATTGACGATATAGAAACAATAACTAATGAAATATAAATTAAAAACTTAAACCAAAAAAAAAAACACAAAAAAAAATGTAAAAAACCTCTTTGTAGATTAGTGCCGTGACGTGGTAAAGGGGCTGAAGTATTACTTTTATTATTATTATATATTATTATCATTGTTATTATTATCCTTATGTTTTACAATAATAATAATACAACCAAATCTAATCTATTGACCTTCGATATCTCTGAAACCATTCTTATGCTCCACCGCATATTTTTGTGTGATTAATGTCTTATCATAAGGTACCATTTGAACCGCAAATCAACCGAAAATTTGCGGACCTCCAAACGGGCTATTTTTAGGGTCACTCTTTAGCCACGTCTGTGAATTTAGCGACAGTGATATAAAAGAAAGAAAAAAGTGAAACGCGTACGTCAAATAAATTGAAGCAGACGAAAAAACCGCTGCCTAAGGAATCGCCACTCCACATTCAAATTTCCGGTGGGAGCGATAGTGGTGGTGGCTGTAGTAAAAATAAACTTTACGCCTTTGGTTCGCACACATACTAAATCACAATTTTATTTTTTTTACCCCCTTTAATAATGGGGTGAAGATGATAATGGGGTTGATAGTGGGGGTAGCTAATCCCAAACAAAATTAATCACAATTTAATTTTCTTACTCCCTTTAGTAATGCGGGGGTAGGTAATGCACGTGGTAGAGGGGGTGGCTCATATCATAAATTTAGTGAACTTGGCTTCTCGTACATATATCAAATCTCAATTTTATGGACTCTTTCTTGCTTGCTTTACTTAACTACTCCCATCCCCCCCCCAACCCCTAAACGGAATAAGATCAAAATACTATCTAGTTTCAGATCTCACTATAATACATTGGTGAATAAAATTTCAAGTCAATAACATAAAGCTTTCCAGAGTAATCGTGCACAAAAAAACTTCTAAGCCTATTTGAATAAAAATAAAAGTCGATTACGACGTGCAGGCAAAATAACTGAGAATGAAAATGACTATTACATTTTTATTTTATATTTATTCATGAATTATTCCAAATATAAAATAATAATAATAATTATTATTAAAATTTATGAGGTTTTTTATTAACAGTAGTATTTTTTTCTTTCAGAAAAAGGGAAAAGATGTATATACCGGGCGCCCCAGTCAAGTTGATACAACAAAATATCTTGAGAACAACGTATTTTCGTGAAAAATGCTTGAAATAAAACACATGGACAACTTAACTTAACTTAACTTTTGGGCAAGCACTACTTCGGACCTTGTACGGCCCAAATTGCTTTTCTCTAAATAGAAACACCTATTTTTTATGGCGTAATCTTATTGATTGCAGAAAAATAAACAACTTTCTTTGTATATTTTTTAGTAAACATGTTCCTTAAGGCCTTAAATGCATTTTAATAGTAAAATTTTGCTAATTATTGTTAAAACTTTTATTTTAGACGTGTATCTTTTATATTCATTGTTCTCAAGATGTGGTAAAAGTTTTTTTACGGATATACATTCTATCAAGAAGTGAGAAATTTGTATGTGAAATATGTTTTTACAATAAATTTTAACCTTATCCTTAAGAGTGCACTTAAGGCCCTAAAGTGGAGTATGGTAGTTATACCATAAAATAAAATCTTGAATTTAAAGATAAAATATATGTTTTATGGAAGATAAAAATTAACAATTGGCCATAATAATATAATTTGTTATTCTGTATATTTTGTTATTATTTTCTAAAAACATAGCAACAGAGTTTTTTAATAATATGTAGGCAAGTGCGCTACATATTACACCCCCCTGCAAAATAAAAAATCAACCTACCAAAGTATCAATATTAAAACGGACTTTTTTACAGTCAGAAGTGACGGGTAGATTGACAACATCATTTAACAAATATGCAGGTTTAACTCTGTTTAAAGATACAGTATAATCCTTTCCACGTTTAAGGACCGTTATAATTTTGTCTGTTCTAGAAAGAACTTTAAAAGGTCCTTCATACAAGGGGGATAAGGATGGTTTAAGTTTAGCTTTCCGAATGAAAATAAACTTACAATCTTTAATGTCTGGACTGACAAATGTATTTCGAAAATGATCCCGTTTAGGATTTGTGAATTGTAAGTCATTAAAATACGTTTGTAATTTGCTAATAAATAAAGGTAGTTTAATATCAGAATGTGATTTAATAAAATATTCACCAGGAAGATGTAAAGTTTGGCCATAGACAAGTTCTGCAGATGAACAAAGTAAATCATCTTTAGGCATTGCCCGTAAACCTAATAAAATAATTGGTAATTCATCAAACCAATGAACTGAGTTAGCTCTGGCGATTAATGCAGTCTCAGAGGTTCTGTGAAACCTTTCAATCATGCCATTTGATTCTGGGTGAAATGAAGTTGTATGAATTCGGTGAAATCCTAAAAAATTTGAAAATTCACGGAAAAGATTTGATTCAAACTGAACTCCTTGATCTGTCGTGACACGAGCCGGAATGCCAAAGCGACAAATATAATTTCGAAATAAAGTTTTAGCAACAGTTTCTGCAGTGATGTCTGATAAAGGATAAGCTTCTGGCCAACGAGTGAAATGGTCAATAACTGTTAGTATATAAGAAAAACCATGCGAAGGTGGTAATGGTCCAACGAGATCAATATGGATATGCTCAAATCTACCCTTGGGAACTTCGACATTACCAATTTGAGTTTTGGTATGCTTATTTACTTTAGAAGTTTGACAATTTAAGCAAGTTTTAGTCCACAAGGTGCAATCGGTGTTCATCCTTGGCCAGAAATAGTTAGAATTGATAAGTTTTTTTGTAGCACGAATACCAGCATGCGTTAAATTATGAAAAATATCAAAAATTAGTAATATTGATTTTTTGTAAAGAGTATTTGACTTTAGAATTGACAATTGATTGATTGGTTAATAAAGACGAAAGTTCACAATCGGTTGATTGAGCGTCTTTCAATAATTGTAGATTGAAATTGGTTGAGTTTATTTGAGAAATTGAATTAGGTGACAAAAAATCATGCTGTTCGAGTAATGAAAGATCATTTAAACGCGACAAAGTATCCGCAATGAGGTTTTCTCTACCGTGAACATGACGTATGTCATTAGTAAATTGTGCAATATATTCCAAGTGTCGTATTTGACGAGGAGTTTTTTCAGCATTAGTAAAAAGAGCTTTTGTTAATGATTTGTGATCAGTGAAACAGATAAAAGAACGACCTTCTAATAAATGTTTGAAATGTTTGATCGAAGTATATAAAGATAGCAATTCTTTATCAAAAGTTGAGTATGACTTTTGCGAATCACTTAATTTGCGAGAGAAAAATGCTAAAGGAGTAGATAAGTCTCCAATTCTTTGTTCTAAAACTGCACCCATGGATACATTTTAGCAATCTACAGATAATGTAAGCGTTACATCTTTGTTGTAGCTAGGATGAGATAAGATTGTTGCATTTGCTAAAGCGTGTTTAGCTTTTAAAAAACTATCAGTACAATTAGTTGGCCAGGAGTCTATAACTTTAACTTTATTACGGGCTAACTCAGTACTGAAAATGTAAAGGGATTAAAATGTTGGCAAAGTTAGGAACAAAACGATGAAAATAATTAATCATTCCTATAAATCGTTATAGTTGCTTGAGAGTTGTAGGTTTTGGAAAATTATTAATAACGTTAATACGGTCATCGGTAGGTGAAATACCGTTAGCGGAAACATGATGTCCAAGGAAATCTAGAGAACTTTTACCAAAAACACATTTTGACGGTTTAATATTAATTCCGTAAGTGTCAAGGCATTCAAAAACTTGACGTAAATGCAATAAATGCTCATGAGAGTCTTTACTTGCGATCAAAATATCGTCTAAATATATAAAAATGAAAGGTAAGTCTATAAGAACTTCATTCATGAAACGTTGGAATGTTTGTGCAGCATTACGTAATCCGAATGGCATTCTTAAAAAATGGAATAAACCAAAAGGAGTGGTAATTGCTGTTTTGTAAACGTCTGCGTCTGCGACGGGTATCTGATGATAAGCACGAACTAGATCGATTTTTGAAAAACCGAATAACTGAGAATTAAAATCGTGAATACGGGGTAATGGATATCGGTCAGAAATGGTGATTGTGTTAAGTTTTCTGTAGTCACCACACGGCCTCCAGTCGTTCGATGTTCTTTTTTCCACCATATGTAATGGAGAAGAGACTGATGAAGAAGATGGTTCACATATTCCTAATTCAACCATCTGTTTGAATTCATTTTTTGCAACATTATGTTTAGTTGCGTCTAATCTACGTGGACGACAAAAAGGCAAATGACCTTTAGTTATGATGTGATGTTTGACGGAATGCTTAATTGGTAGAAAATAGTTTGGGGTACTAACAAGGTGTGGAAATTGTAGCAATAACTTCGTATATTGATCTTCAAATGAAAAAAATTTTGGAGAAGAAATTGTAATATGTTCAAAGAAACACATAACTGACAGTGAGGTTTTATTGTCTGTCAACCGTTTATTTTTCAAATCAATGATTAGACCGAAATGAACTAAAAAATCTGCACCGATTATTATTAGTACTGAAATATCAGCGATATTAAATACATAAGGAAATACGCGACGTAAACCTAAGTTAACCTGCAACAATTTTTTACCATAGGTATGGATGGTAGACTCATTTGCTGCAGTTAAAACAAGGCCAGGAATCCTTTTAAAATCTGTTAGATAATTTCTACGAATAACTGACAAATCAGCTCCGGTGTCAACCAAAAAACATAACCTGTTGGATTGATCGTAAACGAAAAGGCGACATTTGTTGTCTAGTATACTAGTGTCTGGTGTAAGGACACTAGAATTTATTAGTTTTTTTGACGTTGAAGGGTATTGTGATATTTGAGAATGTATATTGTAAATACACCAAGTGCCAGAGCATTTAAAAGCTTGATCATTATGTAACTGATGATAATAACAAACAGTATTATTAGAAGGATCGTAAAAATTACGATTGGGGGAGCGAGATGATGAGTGATTGTTTGAACGAGAACAATTTCTGGAATTTTGACAATTTTGACAATAATTACTGGTAGTAAAAGGAGTTGAGCAAACTGGAGGAGGAATCGTTGATGGATATTTTGGAGTAGTTTGTAGTGCAGATATTTGTGATTGAAGTGTACGTTGTTTTTGAACAATCTGATTCAAAGTAGTTTGAAAATTCGTGGAAAAAGTTTTAAATTGGGTTAATATATTCGGTAAAATATAGTTATCTATAGCCTGATCGAACATTTTAAATGATGCTGTTCAAACTTATTAAATTATATAGAGTGAATATGAATATAATGGTTGAATTTTGAATAATTATAATTGTTGTAAATTAGAAATAAAAATTAAATATTGATACTTTGATGTTGTGATTAAAAGAGCAGGGAGAAATAATAGTAGGCACTTACCTACAGGGTTACAATATAAATAATATGCAGAGGGTAGTCTCTGAGCGTATAGTAAAATTGTGCTCTTTTCAACCATTTGTGCGTACGTAAGAATAGGGCATGCGCTTCTTCGCTGTCAAGGATTTGATTTAGGGAAATGTTGGGAATATATACTTCCAAGTCGACGAATTTGGACTCGTCTGGAATATCAGGAGCTTTGTTGTTGTTTTAAATCTTCCAGGTTTTTTAAAAAAAATCCCTTGCTTGATCTGAATAAATGTAATCCATAGTTTATTCAAATTTGCGGTAACACAGCTCTTGTTTTTTAATATTTTCCAAGCTTCTCAGAGTTTCTTCTGGATTCCATTTTTGGAGTTCTTCGAGCTCTTTCAGCTTTTGTTTAATTTTCTGTCGTCTAAGAATTCTGTGATATTTCTGACTCTTTATTTTGTTCTGTCGTCTTGCTTTTGCTTTCTTATAACTGAGATGTCTTTTTAATTATGCTGCCTCTTTCCGCTGTTCATTAAGTTTTTCAAATGTTAGAAAAAAACTGTCTGTTTATCTTCTGAATTTGTTATGTATTCTTCGACTTTTTGTTTTAACTTATTCAGGTGGGATTCAGCTTGGTAGGGTTGCTTAACCCATCTATTACCACTAATGGAATTGACCAAAAAAATACTTTTTTTGTATTGACATGTGTTTATTATGATTATTATATTACCAACAATTTTAAATTGCATGAAAAAAATTATTAGGAATGTAAAAAAAATAGTGTTGCGTAAACGCAACTACGGTAAAAACGTTAGCTACGCGTGTGATATAAATAAAAACAATTTACATGCAGTTGTTTTTTGCATTTACGGCAAAAATAAATGGTGTTACTTTTGGAAACTGCACATCGATTCCGACGTTTCGGATCACTTTCAGTTACATGTTCGATATTGTCAAATCGGATTTCATCCATAACATTATAATTGGATCGTCGACGGTTGATGGCACCAGATTTAGATTTTTGCAGTAAGCACCTTGCTAAGTCAGACCGAAAGCTAATTTGTGACATTTTCTTATCAGCATGTATGTACCTGTGCAGTTTCCAGGCATTTCTCACAGCACTGTCTACTAACGGCCACCAACATTTCTTGCCCCTAATTTTTATTCGGTAATTTTCCACACCGTCATGCAGATCAACTGTGCCCATGTACGCCTTATTTTTTTGTATCATATGATGTTGAGGAACTTGGACTTCTTTTTTCCCTTGTGGCTATAACGTTGCACGTGCGCAATAGGTTTAACACTTTCAAAATTGCTCATAACAGTTACAACCGAGTTATCGTTCCAGCGAACTAAACTTACGTCACTTTCGTAATCGTACCTTGCATTATAGGTTCCGCGCATTTTTTTTAGACATTAATTTATTTGCTTCCAAAGGACACTTTTAAATCCTTCGGTCTCTAACTGTTCCAGTCACAAAAAACCCTGCTTCTGAAGATGAGCTATAAGTGCATAACTCGTGAAAAAGTTATCAAAATACACTTTGTGGTTGTTTGGATTTCCAAGTTCATGCAAAAAAGTCGTAACCACCACCAAGAGCAAATTCTCTCTTCTTATGTGATTTGCCACTATATGGTATTGATATCCATAACTAGAAGCCCGACACCATAATTTGAAACCGAATCGCCGCACCCGTTTCCCTTCATGAACATTTTGGCTGAATGTTTGCCAAAATATGGCACCATCTGTTCATCAATAGACAAATGATGTGTAAATATGCTAAATTGCTTAAATGTTGTTTATTAGGTCAAACACTGGCCTCAATTTAGCAAATTAATCGGTTGAATCAAGTTGGTTCTTATCAGACAAATGCAGCCTGCACCATTCTGTAACCATATTAGGGATTGCATTACCGGTTAACCGGTTAACCGGTTAACCGGTTATTAGGACAAAAAACACATGACGATAATTACCGGTTATTTTAATTTTTTACCGGTTATTTCGGTAAATTCTGAACTTACGATATGTCACGTATTCAACGTTTCTATTTATGTCACTGATTAGTATTCACTAAATACAGAGTGATTGTTCCAACACCGAGCACTTTTAACAATAAATAAATAATATTATAAAAAGAAAACTCCAAACACCTAAAAAATACAAGAGAGACATTGACAATATCTTACGACAGAAAATTGAATATTTCACTGCCGCAAATATCTTGGAATACATTTAGAATTATGTTATTACCAATTCTTATTAACTTATTGACCCACCGATTGAAGAAGGGCATCTTCAGTTGGGGTATTCTATGCACAAATATCAGACGACTAACAGATATAGCTTTGAAAAACTAACCCTTTTAACAGGCTATTTTTAAAATAATATTGTATTTTTAGATTAGGTATTCAGTAAATGCCATATTTGAGTTTATGTTTATAATTTTTGTTATTTAAGTGGATATTTTTGTTATTTACAGAATAATTATTTATTTAAATTTGTTTCATTTATATTTTTTTACTTTTGATAAATTAACTCCTATATAAAAAAATCTGTTTGACAGTCACATTTTTGTCACTTTGACAGCGATAAAAAAGATGCATCGTTTTTAATCACCGATAAAAATGCCTGTTCCTCAAGTATTGTGGAAACTATACTGTACAATATGAGTCGTTTTGGGAACATTATAATTATTTTTAATAAATTATTGTTGTTGTTCGTTCACATATTCTGTCGTTAATTTATCTTGCCAAAAAATATTCGAGCTTTTCTTTTATGGATACTTTTTTAACTCAAAATTTTGCCAATCGGTAATTTTGCTCGAAAAACTGACATTTGACAAAATCGCTCGACCTCCGGTCTCGCGATTTTTTTCATGTCAGTTTTTCTTATAAAATCACTGATTTGGCAAAATTATTTCGTTACAAAGAGAAATTTATCCAATAAAAAAAAGCTCTTGTGATCTTACTGTTGATATAAAACCTTTTGTTTGTTCGTTATATTAAATATACGTATTAAAAAATGTTTTTTGTTAAGTTTAGATAATTTTGTACATGGAAAAAGACAATTGCCATTTTCGCCACCCTAATCATCCATTCTAAAAATTACCGGTAAATACCGGTTAACCGGTTATTTACATTTTTATTTACCGATTTACCGGTTATTAAAACTTCCGGTAAATTGCAATCCCTAAACCATATATTACCAATGTTGCGCCCCCCAAGAAAACTTTGATTACTTCACTTTGTTGAAATCTACCATAGAAAATATCTTTCATTAGAATGTTTTCTGTCTAGACCTTGAACTACAATCACATTCGTCAATGATTTCGATGAATTTAGAATTTTTATATTTTACGTCGCAATTTACTTTAAAAAACGCATAGAAGACTTAATTATTTTAGGTATAAAAAAGGGATGTGGAAACTTAAAAAACTATTTTATTTTAGTTGACTCTTTGTATAAATATCCTACGGTATAACATTTATAAAATATCTATCCACCTTTTCAAAAAAAAAATATATATTTTATGTTGCGCCAACGCAACAATGGTACAAGATGGGTTCATGTTCGTTTAGCTCGGGGTCACTAAATTATGGTAGGGTTGCTTAATGTTCGTTTAGCTCGGGGTCACCAATTTATGGTAGTTATACCATAAAATAAAATCTTGAATTTAAAGATAAAATATATATTTTATTGAAGATAAAAATTAACAATTGACCATAATAATATAATTTGTTATTTTGTATATTTTGTTATTATTTTCTAAAAACATAGCAACAGAGTTTTTTAATAATATGTAGGCAAGTGCGCTACAAGGAGGTTTACTGAAAAATACGTGTAGCAAGTTGTTTACTTTTTTTTTTTGAAGAAATTAGATTATGTGATGAAAAATAATAAATGCATGATGTAAAAATTAAGTTATTAATATCGTGGGCCCCTTCATCCGTATAACTTTTATTTCAGCGTTTTTCACTAAAATACGTTCTATTCACGACATATTTTATTTTGTCAATTTAAATGAAACATTTGGTATAAATTGGTATTACATTCATAGGTAGCGAATATATGACGTCATTAAGGCGTAATTTTTAACGTTGTCAAAAATGTAGTGTTAAATGTGACGTAAGTTTCCCATCCCTGATGTCATCGACGAATCATAATTAGAAAATAACGACAAATTGACGACAGAATTCCAGATAGTTAAATGGCATATGTAATTTGAGAGAAATCTGCTCGATCCTGTATTTAGTTGCAAAGTCCAATATATGCACCACCCGTTTTCGATGACGTTGTTTTTATCCCAGAGAACGTAATCAAAATCTAACAAAAACGAATGTAATGTGTTTTATTACTACATTAAATTAGGCACCATGTATAAGAAAACCCACACAAGAAAACAGTTAGAACATAACGTGGAAATTCTCAGCTCAAATTCAATTATAAAGTATGTATTCTACTCGGTTTTATCGCTATGTTCTTGTGTACAACAAATTTTCTCTTAATTGTTTGGTAGAATACCACTGCTTTACCCCTTTGTATAATAAAATTTCATAATGAGTCCTTCTCTATTTCATTCCCAGACATTCACTAACTTTGCATAAAAACAAGATAAACGTTTTTATAAGCGGTTTAGTCATTATATATATATATTTCCCTTGTTTGCAAGTCTCATACTATTTTTGAATTAACTTACAAAATGGAATAATAATAGTATACAATTTCTATTCCCGTACAAAATAACAAATTAAATTTTAATAATATTGCCCAATCCAATCCATTTCTGAATCGCAAACATTTTCAAAAGAAATAGTAATATAACGAGGGAATGGATGGACAATATGGACACGAAGACGAGAAAAATCCCACAACGGCGGAATCAATCATCCTAAAGCAGGTGTAGACACGTAATATCTTAAGAAGACAGCGGCTGTAGATTAAAAGAGCTGGAATCTGCTTATGACTCTTCTTTCGTCGGACTGAGCGCATATGTCTGACAGGGGAGGGCAAATTTACAAGGCTAGTTAAAGAACAGGATAAAAATAAAACTTACACTTGGACCAACCAGAAGTAGACAAAGAGCATCTACGAAGTAGTTGAATAATTCGGGCTTGAAGAAAGAAGAGGAGAGCTTAATTATAACAGCGCAGGACCAAGCGCTAAAAAATACTAGATATCACCAGAATATGATCTTGAAACAGACTGTTGACAGCAAATGTAGAATATCTGGTCTAGCAGAAAAATATGTCAATGTAGTGGCGAGATGTACATTGCGCGTCATATTAATGTGTTCGATTTTATCAATGCAAAGAAGACTAGACTGGTTACATTTGACAAAAATAAGATCTATCAAAAATCAGTATTTCAAACAATAATGATGTCTATAATATTCAGAAGCTTGAGAGAACATCGCAATATACCAATAAATTTAATTAATGGTTTTCAGTTCACAAGTGCTGTACCATATTTATATGCCGCGCAGTGTACTACGTTGGCATCATCTGGCATCCGTGTATACTCACCGACACAACAGAGTGGCCATATATCTCCACTGGGTCATGTGCAAGCACTTCAATGTACCAATGCCACAAAAATATTGAGAATGTACCCTTGAAAAGATTGTCAATACTAAAGACGTCTCACTTATGTGGGACTTGCCGATTTTAACTGACAGAGAAATTCGTGCGCATCGACCAGACATTGTCGTCGGAGAAATCTCATCTCGTCTCATAGATGTATTTACCACCAATGACACCAACGTGATGATCAAGGAAACAGAATTTAAGCAAGTACAAACACCTTCATATAGAAGTTAATATAATGTAGAATGCGAAGATCACAGTCGTGCCAGTAATTGTAGGTGTCCTTGGAATTGTTAAGAAGGACCGTGATCGCAATCTACAGCAACTTCCTGGTCAATCGAACGGACAGAAGATCACACTATTGGAAACGGCGCATATTTTAAGGAAAGTCTTAGAGCAGCAGTCTTTGTGACCTCCTGTTTGGGTCTAAACTGTGAGTTGTTGGAGCGGACATTACTAAAACCTGGAACGGGCTCCAGTAAAGTCGAATTCCAAACGCGTGCGAAAGGTTGGTGAATAGATTCCAGCTATGGCTGAGAAAGTTCGTCGACAAGAATAATAATGATACAGGTCTTTATTAAAACAATGATATAAATGCAAAGTTTCATGGGCGAAGCTTATGCTGTTCTGTCACCTGACTTTATTTTAACACCAAGAAATTAAAAAAAAACACAAACACTCATGCATAAATAGAGAATATACATAAAGTATACAGAATCAGAAAGTGTTGGTCTTGGTATGGCAATAATAGCAAGCGAGAGCGAAGCAAGCAATCTTGTATAGATTCTCTTGATGGGGCGTGTCACTCTTTACCTCTGCTAGAGTACTGGTAGACGTCTTTATTGTAGGCGGTCGCTTGAATGGTTGAAATTAGTGCAATACCAAAACAAACACTTTCTAAATCTGTATGTACATTGGTCTTTAAATTAGGGTAAAAATTTTTTTTCGTAATTTTCTTTGGGGCACTCTGCCATTTTGATCTACTCTATTAAAATGAGTTAGTGTAATTTTTTGTGATTTTTTGTGATTTTTTAACTCCCCGTAAAGTTTCAAAATTAAAAAAAAACAGTTAGGAATTAATAATTAAATTGAGATACAAAAGAAATTATGTTCATTAAACATGTAATTAATATGTACAACTAAGCAGCAATTACAATGTTATATAAATAAAATAATATAAATGAAAAAATACAGTTGACTTGTGCTGAAAGTGGGGGACAATGTACTGTCCTATTTTATTAATTCAATTGATGATCAATATCTTTTTGATGTTCATTTGATTTATTTTGAAAAGAATTTGGCAAAAATTCTTGATTTTCTTGAAAATTCAAGACTTGGTAGCGACCCCTAAAACATTCTTTAAAAATCTGAAATTTTTATGGAAGTCTTTTTTTATATCATAGAACAAAATAAGAGGATGCCCCTGGTAAATTTTAAGAGTTAGTTTTTAAGGACCACCCTAATGTACATACTAATTCGACTATCCAAAATTAAGTACTATGTATGTTTAATTTAACATAAGTAGAAAATATCTAAATTATGAAGGAAATCTTTCAGAGTCAGAGTCAACATCTTTATTGATTTTTTTAAGGATTCAATAGTCGTCCTTTGCTTTGTGTCTATTTTAACTCTGTGTTATATGTTTGAATGGCCTTTTGATAGAAAGATAATTTGATAAATTATATGGCCCCTTGCGATATACATTTGCTGGACCTTTCTACGAAACAACATTATGACAAGCCCTTGGCACAATCTACGTGATTCAATGTAAGTAATCAAATGGATTTTTCCATTACTCGTTTATTATATTATAACAAATAATTGATATTTATTATATACAAAATATAATAATTTTTATTCATTGACTGAATAATTTTATACATTATTGTATTCATATTAAACACATTTATAAATATTTAATTTCTTATAAACAACTTAGGTTTTTGCCTCTTTCTTATAACACCAAAATTATTTATTTATTTGAATACAACCACCCAATTACAGAATGGGAACATTACAATAGAGAATACGAAAACAATATAATAAACTAAAAACTAAGCTAATTAAATTATCACGAAGTAAAACATTGCGATGATATAAAAACATATAATAAAATAGAGATATGAATAAGTATAAGAGAAGTACAAAAAAGAGAAAGCTATATCTCATAAATTAAGTTGTTTAACTGAATGAATACTACAGTTAAATATATCAAGCTGATCTTGCTGTAGATTATAATTATTACACATGAAATATAAAGGTGAAAATATTAATAAAGTAGTTCGAGGGGTAGGAAGATAGAAAGTATCACGATTCCGACTTGTTATAGGAGGCATATAAAAATTTTGTAAAGAAAGATTATTGAATGTATTACTCTTCTATTTTCCAAATTAGACATGTGAAATCTGTCAAGCACAATATTTTGTGAATATCCAGTTATTGGGTAGGTACCATCTTCAACAAACCACAAATACTTAACAAAATGGCGTTGAACATTCTCAACATTATTTATGTAACTAGCATATCCTGGGGACCATATCAACGAGCTGTATTCCAGTTTTGATCGAACAAATGAATAGTACAGTAACTTCATAATATCAATGTTGCTGAACCCTTTGCAGTTTCTTATTATAAAACCTACACTTTTTAAAGCTAACGCGATGGTGAAATTAATATGCTCCTTAAAACTAAGGCACTTATCAGATATAATTCCAGGATCCGTTACTGTATCAGGTCTCTGCAAAATTTGACCTTCTATATGTAGTATAAATATAGTTGTAATCGATTGAATCATGCATTTTAGAGAAGGTGAATATGTTACATTTGGATATATTGGAAGGCAAGCGATTGGATTGAAAATGAATGGTACATTCATTAACCATAGCTAGCTTATTCGGAAGATTTTCACAGTCATTTTCGTTTTCTATTACGCAATATATTTTCAAATCATCAGCATATAAGAGGCTCTCTACATTGAGATTAGCTACAATATCATTTATGAAAATAACAAACATAAGTGGGCCCAGCACAGAACCCTGGGGAACGCCGGAAGTCCCAGAACGTCAAACGATCTGTGACCACGATATTCCACATACTGACCCCCGTTCTCTAGATATAAAGAAAAAACATCTAATTGAATCACTGACAACTCAAACTTACTCAATTTCTCTAATAAAATACCGTGATCTAGGCGGTCGAATATGTAACGTCTTATATGTCAGTTACAGTACTGCCAACCTCTCGCTAACATCTCAGGACCAATCTTGTTCATAATATATGTAAATGGCAAATGAAAAAATATTTCTTGTAAAAATGTTGAATATGTTGATGGTACCTTAGTCTCAGTTGATATAAATTTAAAACATCTTATCAGTATGGTAGAAGAAATATAGCTACAAGTTAAAGATTATCGTAACAATATTAAACTAAAGTTAAATGAAGATAAAAATACTTACCTTCAATTTAAACTATGCATCGAAAAATAATAATTCAGTAAACCATTTAGCCTTATTTTTTATAATAATCTTGCCTGGGAAGCTCACATAGATAACCTATGTAAAAAGTTGCCAAAAGTTATCCTAATAAAGAACCCCGTACATTCCATATCAAATTGACTAATTTTTTAATATGTAAATTTCGACTTTTCCATCAAAAGCTCTCATGGGCAACTCGATCTTACGTCCACTTTTCGAGATACAGCTATAAATTCTGTATCTTGTCGAACTTTTAATTTATTGATGGGGTATTAGGGGTCAAGCAATTTTTGAAAGTCTTTCAATTAAACTTTTTTAATAGGAATACACATACTTTATGTAAAAAATGTTTTAGCCAGTTTGACCGAATATTTTTTTCACTTGTTATTTTTATGTAGATTTCCCGGCGCCTTCCCCAACATTTTCCAAACGTTCATTTTTCCTCCGCTCTTTTTATTAAAACAACAAATGTTCTTAGTGCAAAATATTATAGGGGCTATTGGAATGTATCACAATATAAAATTTATGAAAGAAATCATGAATCCGAAAATTTTTTAATTGTACAAGAGATCATTGCACATTGCACATTTCTTGAGCTGTATCTTGGATTAGACTAGACATTGGATCTAGTTGATCCCATGAGAGACTTTGATCAGAAAGTCGAGATCTACGATATATTAAAAATTCTGCCAATTTGATCTAAAGCCAAATTACATAAGAAAGGTCCTTTTGTCATTTTTAGAAATCTAGTAGAGCACTAAAATATAATACTTGAAATCGTCTATCCCAAAGAACCCATAAAACGTTATGCTACGTCGGTAGTGGAGATGGCTGATGCCAAAAATCTTACGAAGACCTTTGGTTCTTGTACACTCTAAATCACAATTTTATTTTTTATTCCCTTTAATAATGGGGGAGGGGTAGCAATGGGAGTGGTCGTTGGAGACGTTGATGCCAAAAAAGTTTTGAGACATTGTCTTCATACTCTAAAACCTATTTACCCCATTTATCCCCAACTCTTCACGGGACTAAGATCAAAATATAATTTGATTCCAGATCTCGTTATAATACATACAGCCAGTTTCACAATCGTTGGTTATCTTTTTGGTTGACTAACCTGAATCTGAAAGTTAACTATTGGTAATACATATAAGCGTTTCACAAAATCTATTTTATGATTAGTAATGTTATCAACGGTTAAGTTAAGTTAAGTTTTGAATGGTTGCACGCATTTTCTCAAATATGAAAAGTAAATATATATCAATAAGAAAGGTGACAGGGGCGAGCGTAGAGGCGACTTCAATGTGAATGTCAGTCGATATTCCGTTGAAGCAACGTCGAGCGCGGTTAGTACTTGGGTGGGTGACCCATCTTGGGAAATACAGCGTTCTCGTCCCACCTTCTAGCGGCTTGTATATCAGTGTATACGCGGAAGATACATAATTTCGGACGAGGATTACGTAGTGGATATACCATCCTTCGGAGGGGATGTAAAGCAGGCAGTCCCTTGTCTATTAAATGTTAGGCAAGTAAAAGATCCCTACCCTTCTTAAGGGAAGAGGTTCGGAAAAATGTCCAGATTGGGGGTAGCTCGTCTCCTGGCGTCGGTGATAGGCCCTGGTAGCGGAAGTAGGCCGACGTTAAATAAATAGTTAAAAAAAAAAGAAAGGCATCAAATTTACTCCTCAAGAAATATTATCACTGCATGTGTACTGTAAATCTCCCGGTAAATCTGGATATGTAGATTTAAAACGATTTAATAAAACTTCGTTAATTTGTTTTATTTAATTACCTATAGAGTTCATATTTTGGGTCATTAAAAAACATGAAAAATAATAAAGTATTAATATTTAATTGAAATTATAAAGACAGGTAGGATATTTACGCAGCATGATTGTTTTTCTTTCTTTTGTTATTAGATATTTGGGTAGGTATACCCAAAAATTGCAGAGAATATCCATGTTTCCATTCCATTTAATTTATTCTGTTTCTAATATATCTTCGAAGTTAAATTAAAAAAAAAATTGTATTTGCACCAGCGCCAGCGCTGCAATCTGCATCTTGATGTTATATACTTTTAGTTCACCACGAATTAGTGGTTTACCAATAACTATTCTACTGGTTTGCTTAACCATAGGATAACCAAGACCTTCAAATAAACCAAACATTTTGAAACGGATTATCACAGTAAACCTATGGTCAAATCCTAACCATTAGTTAACCAACGATTGTGAAACTGGCTGATAGTGTACCATATTCACAAACCGTTTCAGAATAATCGTGCGCACAGAAAAAAAATACAATTTCTTTTCTCAATCTTAAAATCTCGACGTTTCATGACATTTTAAGCCTATTTGCACAAAAAAGAAATCAATTTTTACCATTACTATACTTTCGCACTACTACCTGGACGTGGATATAAAATTTAGGTATATTTACTTTCACCAACTTGTACATATTTGATTCAAAATTGCTATAATACAAGACAATAACTACAATACAAGTACAACTACAGTACAATTATTTAATCTTTTACCAAACAAATGGAAGTATTTAAATCATAAAATAATTAATAAAAAAAATTAAGATCTTTCTGAAAGAGAAGGTCTATTAACTATTATCAGCACAGCACTTAAAACTGACTAGTTTTGAAGGTGTTTTTATTTTAAAATTAATGTTTTTGTATATAGGTACATAATGGATTTTATATTTTTAAGAATTTAAAATATTGTTTTTTTTTTACTCTTCGACAACTGGATATGTCGTAGTCTTTTAACGAAATACCTCATTTCGTGAAAAGCCTAGGCAATACTGCCAGCATATCATGTCAATTCTTAAGGTTGCACAGTCTGCCTAGGCATTTCGTAAAACACCGAGTTTAAAGACGTTCTACACGATCTGCCGCAAATTAGATGTTGACTGTTCATGAAGTGACTGATACCCGGCAGATTGTGTTGTGTCATGTGTTTAAAGTTAGGTTAGTTGCCATTTCGGTCGATTTATTTGCCCGAAAGCCATGCTGAGCTGTTTGTTTTTATTTATTATGGAAATTAAGAGTGAAAATGACTTCAGTGATCATTACAAAGAGAGAAAGATAGGGATTTAATTAATTTTGAGGTTAGGTTCAGACTTATTTTGTACGTTTCGAGTTTTAGATTGCTAACGAATTACGAATATAACATCTTAACCTCAAAATTAATTAAATATTTTTCGCACACCTCGTTTAATTTTCTGACGGTATACGTTTATTCGGCTTTGCTTCATAGTACTCTTTGTAATGATCATTAAACAAGTCTTTTTCACTCTTACTTTCCATAATAAACAAAACAGGCAGCAAGTAATAGAACACAATCTGCCGGCCTAATTTGCGACAGATCGTGTAGAATAAGTTTAAACATCAAGTGCTAAGTCGACCATCTGCCTAGGCAGATTGTGCAACCTCAAGAGTTTGCATGATATGCTGGCAGTTCATGTGCTGCCTAGGCTTTCCACGAAATAACGTATTTCATCAAGTGACTACGACACTACATATACATTGAATTTATCTCACATGAATAAACTGTCTGTCCGCGTGTCTATCTAGCTATCTCACAGTGGGTTATTTTGAGTAACTAGCTGATATTTAGTATTAAATTTTACAGTCACAGATTGTTAAAATATTGATAGGATCTATTGCCAAGCATCTAGGGATTATCTGGAAATGCGTTAAATCAAGGTCAGTGTAGTTGCACGGTCAGCAACAACATAAAAAATATAGGTTTACTTTTAAACATACTTTGTTAAATTATCAGTGTGATTTCGTTCTTCGAAGTAATAGTGTCGCGTGGGAAAATTCCGTTTTGTTTTTTATAATAGTTATTTACAGATTTATTTTGAAGGTATGTTCACTCCTTTGGATATAATATTTTTGTATTTTGTTCGCTGATTTATTTCTAATATCCTTTATTACAATATTATGAACTGCGGTACTGTATTTATACATAGTTTTAAGTTTATACGTCTCACAAAATACAGATCCTGCTAGATCCTAGTTGACTATTTTTTTTTTCTTAATCGGTAATTGTCTTAGATTCTTTTAAATCAAAATATAATTGTAGACAAATGCAGAGAGCTAAGATTTAGCATTTTTCTCATGTCCATTCAAAGGAGAGAGCTTTTCGCAGTTTGGTGCCAAGAAAAGTTTCTAAAAAAAGAAGAATTCCGCTGTTCTAGAATATGTTTTAAATAAACTGGAACTAAACGATGATGGTGACGAAGATGCGAACTTTCTTAATGCCAAAAAAATAGTGAAAAATTTAACTAGTAAGCTAACAGAGAAATGGAAGGATTGTCATCGAAAGTTGAAAACATTTGAGTTACATCACCAGCAATGGTTGGATGAAACTATTATTTTTACTATCGAAGATACTTCAGTGCGCTCTTCAGTAAAAATCGGTAGGCCATCAAAAGATTTCTCAGATGTTGGTATCCAGTCTAAAAAACAAAAAATTGCACCACTCTTGGAAAGTTACACTACAGAACAGCTATCGTTTACCGCTAGTACAAGCCTAAGAAAATCTGGCTTACGAGATGCTGCCAAAATAGTACAAACAATGACTGAAAGTTCACCTAAAAAAGCAACCAAACTAAAAAAAATAATAGGTTCTCCAAGTTTGTTACCTGTTAAGTACACGCCTGAAGAAGCGCTTGCATTGTACATAGATGGGCATTATACGAAACATTCATACATTCTAATGCAATCTGGAGCAAAAGAACGGAATGCTAACATCTACCCATCCTACAACGTACAACAGGCAAGAAATGACTGCTATCCGAACAAAGAATTTATATCCATTTCAGATATATGTGGTGAAGTTAAACTGCAAGAACTGGTAAATCATATAACGAAAAGGCTTGTGATGTTCCAGAAAGATGTATTGAAGCAAAAAATATCGGAGTTAGAAAGAGGTGTTACTCTTATTTATAAGTGGGGCTGCGATGGAAGTGCAGGTCACTCCACTTATAAACAAATGTTTACCGGTGAAGGGAGTGAAACTCGCACAGATTCATATCTTTTTGCTGTATGTCTTGTTCCTCTTCGACTACAAATAAATGACAAATAAATGACAATCAGAAATTATGGTCCTTCATCGACAAGGTTCTGCAGACCAATTAAAATTATTTTTGAAAAAGAAACCACCGAGCTATCTAAAAAAGAAATTCGGAACAAAGAAAATCAAATACAAGACATTATACCTACGAAAGTAGTGATTTGTGATCAGGAAGTCATTGTTAATCATTGTTTTAAGTTGACTATGATAGACGGTAAAATGTTTGGCGTAATTACCGAGTCATCTACACAAACATGCGGTATCTGTGGGGCAACTCCGAAAATTATGAACAATTTAAACGAAATTTTGAAGCGTGTTCTGAATGAACAAAACCTGAATTTCGGAGTGTCCACCTTGCATGCTTGGATTAGGTGTTTAGAGTTTTTCCTTCACATATCTTATCGCCTTGCTATACAGAAATGGCAAGTTCGTGGCAGTGCACATAAGACAATAGTGAATGAACGTAAGAAATATATAAGAGAAACATTAAGATCGCACATGGGATTACTCATAGATATTCCAAAACCTGGCTTTGGTAAAACGAGTGATGGTAACACTTCTAGACGATTTTTTCAGGAGCCATCTCTCGCAGGATCTATTACTGGTATAGATAAAGACTTGATAGAACGATTTTCTGTAACATTGCGAACAATGTCTTCTGGATATGCTGTAAACATAGATGCATTTAGAGAGTATACGAAAGAGACTGCTCAAAAATATATTGAACTATATCCGTGGCACCCTATGCCCTCCAGTGTTCACAAAATACTTAATCATGTAGCAGTCATTATAAAAATAGCTGTTCTTCCAATAGGAATGTTTTCAGAAGAAGCTTTGGAATGTAGGAACAAGGATTTAAAAAAATATACAGAATTTAACACCCGCAAATTTTCCCGCGAAAAAACAATGACGGATTTATTTAGTTGCTTATTGTTTACCTCAGATTCATTTATGTCAAGTTTATCAAAGTCTAATTCTGCAGTACGTTCCTATCGACAGACTCTTGACAGTAATGTTATTAAGTTATTGTCGGATCCTGCACTTCCTATTTCGTCAGTTTCAACCGAGATATCTGATGACCCCATTAATGACATATTGAGTAGAAGTATGTTCTATAGATAGGTAGATTTTCTTTCATAGAAAACTAAAATTATTTGACTTCTTAGTTTTTCAAAAATTTATTTTAGTTGAACATGAATTATTGTTCTTTTGTTCTTACACATAGAAATAAGTATTTTTAAAGATTTTTGTGACCTGTCGTTTATTTAGAGTTCCTGTAATATTGAATAATTATTTGAAACACTAACATGTAATAAAAAACCATTTTTTACTTATTTTCGACTTTTTATTTGCTAGAATCGGCTTTTAGCCCACTATATGTCTGTCTATGGATTTTTTGTGAATCTTATTTTTTATTATTTCTCTCTATCCAGTGTTTCAATGAAATTTATTTTTGACAATTTTCTTATTGTTGATAGTCTAGTTGCCTGACAATGTGATGAGATTTTTTTTATAAAGAAACCGGCAGTACAATGCACAGGATTATTGTGAAAAAATAGGCTATTCTTTTCATTACCAAGATAAACTTGCATATTATTTGCCCCCTACTGAGAGTCGTAATTAAAAGTAGGTAGGTATTAAATTTTAATAATCATGTTAAATTATATTTCAGGATTATATTAAAGTGCTCGACTTTTAAGCTAGTTAATTTCTCCTGTGTAGGGTATACAATTAAAATCAAAATAAAATAACCCAGAGTAATTGTCTTAACATGGTGGGGGCTATATTAAAAGTTATTATCCCTTCGCGCGAGCCTGGGGACGAAATAAATTAAACAACTCTTTATGAATATCCCTTTTTGCATCAAAGTTTTAATTATAATTTTCATTTGTGTCACAGTTTGAAGGGGATTTAATTGATTTTCTTGTCATCAAACCGGGGTACTATAGAACATGTGGTGCTGTATTTACTACACTCTGGAAAATTCTATTAATGTAATTTTTAACATTCAGATGCGAAAAGTTGGAAATGATATGGATGTTAGAAACTTTTGTGTCCTCTTTATGTTGTGCAGCATGTAAAATGGAGGTAATTTAGAATTATTTTATGGAATATTCTGTATACATCATATTTTTATTATAGTACTTTTCCCTCAACTCAGGGAATATGCGTCCTTTGGATAATGGGATTGTGAAATATAATATTAAGAGTTTTATATATATCCTAAACTAGTTTAAGACATTCTAAAGTGAAAGAAAATTTGTTGAAAATAAACATATGACTTATGAACTGATTAAAGTTCTTTTAATAACATACTTTCAATCTTTAAAATATATAGTGAACACGTAATGCGACGTGTGTTAGGAACTGACAGGATAGAGTAGCTATACGTGGAGCTGAGATTTCTACTTTGAGATCTGCTTATAGCAACTTCATAGTCAAGTCGAAAACCGCTTCCCAAGGAATCACTACTTCCACATCCAGATTTTCTATCCAAGTCTCGCACAACGAAAAAAAATTGTATGTGGAAATAATTGTTTACGGAACTTTAATGATATAATATTTGAAATCCTCTACCACAAAAGCCCATAAAACGATATGCCACATCGGTAGGTGGAAGGGGGGGTGGTAGTGGATAAAATAAAAAAAATGAAGCCTTTTGGTTCTTGTACACACACTAAATGACAATTTTATTTTTTTCATGTCCTTTAATAATGGGTGGTAATGGGGGTGGCTAATGTCAAAACATTTTTTGACACCTTAGCTTCTCTTATAATACTAAATACCAGTTAAAATATATTTTTTACGCACTAAAAATGAGGAAAACTATAATTATTAAAAAAGTGCAGCTTTTTTAAAAATCGTAGAAAAATAATATATATTCAATTATGTAAACAATTACTCACATATTTTTTCATGATGGAAGAATATGTACAACTTAATTTTCTATCTATTGTTAAATTTCGATCCCTCACTGTAACTACAAAATGACGGCTTCTTGTCCTTCTGCCTCAAATTTGTTGATAAACTTAATAAATCAATATAGCAAATCTGTACGCCTATGAGATGGGGCACAACTAGGACGCTATGACTTTCTCCTTTTGATTTGAAGGGAAAAGTTAGGGTTGACAGGGGTAAATTAATGAAGCTAAAATTATTCCTGGAATCCATCTAGGCAGCCCAAGAATTATCATTATCAGCTCCCTTCTTATTATCCAGGCGACAAAAATGTTTATTTCGGGTGAGCAAATTTTATCCGAAACTTTGATAATAACAGTACTGAAATTTCGTCCCGCCAAATTTAATTAATGTGAATACTTCAATATTCACTGAAAAACTTTTCTTAATGGCGGAATTTTTGAACAAAATATTACGTTTTTGCTTTAATCGGTCTCCCGACGTTTATTTAGGGCAACATAATATTGTAAAAGAAATATGAGATTAAGCCATTGGTAATTGAAAATAGACAGCTTTTAATATCAAATAAATACAATACAGGGAGGGTGTTCCAATAAAAACTTCCACGCGGGATATCGTCTAAACGAATAGAGATATTTAAATTCTGTAAATAGTGGAGGCCATAGAGGCTGAAAATATGCACTATTTGGGAATAATTACGGGAAGCTTCGATTTTCATAAACCCTTTTGATAGCTTAAAATAAAAAGTTATAAATATATAATCGCGAGGAAATTGTTTATTAATAAAAAAGAAACCTGTTTTTAGTAGTTGTAAAATTATAAAGCAATTTAATTCAAATTGACATATTAGAGGTCGCTGAAACAGATTATGATGTCAAAAAAGGTAATTCAAAATGGTTGATTCAATGGCCGACTTTCATCAAGCAATAAACTTATTCCAAACACTATTCAATTAAAAACACAATTTAAATATTCACATAAAAACTTAAAAAGAAGCTGAAAAAACGTAATATTGTACATAACATTAGAAGATGATATGTGAAAAAGTGCCCTACTTTTACAACGCTCTGCGAACATACACACAGCACAGCGTGCGGGGAAGGTGATGCGTACTGCTTGCCGCGAAGGTGTTGTTTTACTTTCAATCTCTTTCTATCATCCAAGCACTATAATTTGACTCACTGCCCTTGTGAACACTTTTAATATGTTTTAGATATTTTAAACATGATAAAAATTGTAGAAATAATCAACATTGAGTCGATTTAAGAAAAAACTTGATTTATTCAATATTTTGTGAAAAGTATAGGTTTATATATATTCCATAATTTTTTCATCATTAGATTTGCTTATTTTTAGGTCCTACTGTAAACGTATGCTGCATAGGTAGGCTAAAATTTTTATTATAAAAATTATTAACGTTTATTTATCCATAATTTCACTAATTTAAAACAAACATTTTTTTTTATTTTCGTAAAAAAAAGGGAGGTAATTTAATTTTTAAGGTAAATCTCCTTGAAGCATCTTAAATTACATATATCAAATTTTAAAAATCGCACCTACAGAGATCTAATAAAGCGATTTACACCAGAGAAATAGGTGGTTAAAATTTGTTATATATATATATATATTATCATTTTCTCAAAATTTTGAAATTTTGGGAGTGGACATCTCCAAAAATAAATATTTGAGATTTTTTCACTCATCGTATCTTTTTGTACATTACATCATGGGTAAGATGTGAAAGACCCAACCAAGACCCATATACAGGGCGTCCCGAAACTCCCGCCTTCCCCTTTAGGTGCTAATTCTCCATGCAAAAATAGTAAGAAAAGTTCCTATAAATATGTGTCCGGAAATGCTTCCTAAGGGAGCTACGGCCCTCTAAGGATGCCGCAAAAATAGATGTTTTTACTAATTATCTCGGAAATGATTTGGGACAACTTTATTGGTTAACTTTTATCGATTATTAAAGGTTTTTGTTTTACAGTATTAGCCAAAATAAATTTTATCCAGGGGCGGTGTTCTTTGTTTCTACATATTAATTTTTCCATTTGACATTTTTAGTATTTTAATCCCTATATATGATTCCCTGGTTAATTCTGCATAAAAAAGGGCCTCTTTACAATTAGCCATGTGGCAAGCCGTTTTCGAGTAAAAGCGGTCTAAACGAAATATTGCGTATTCGTTTACTAAATGCGCATTATTTATTTTTCAAAGTAGGCGTATGTCATTCAGTAACAGAAATGGCAGAGTACACCTCGCAGGAATATCCCGATATGATTATCTGTTATGGTATGATTTCCTAAAGGAACTATTTTCAATTATTTGGTAATAGTGGTAAAAGAAACATTGTGCAAAAGTTTAATGAACGTTTATGATTTAAAAAACAACCTGAATTAAAATTATTATTATGACAAAATGTGCTCAAAATGCCTTCCCTCCTGCTCAATGCAGGTCTCAGCATGGCGAACAATATTATTTGTGGCTCCTTGCGCCATTTCCCTGGTAATAGTTTCAAATGCCGCAATTATGTCGGCTCGCATATCGTCCTCACTAATTGTCTCATTAAAATGAACCAAATTTTTAATATGACCCCATACAAAATAATCCATCGGACTTAAATCCGACGATCGTGGAGGCCAACTTACTGGGCCACTTCTTCCTATCCAGCGCCCTCGAAAAACTCGATTCAAATGACGCCTTTCTACCCTACTAAAGTGCGCCGGAGCCCCATCGTGCATAAAAATCAGATTCAAGCTAGCAAGCAGCGGGATTTCATCCAGTAAACCGGGTAGTTGTCTCCGGAGATATCGGTCCATTAAGTCGTGCGGAAAGAAATATGGGACCAATCTGCAAATTGGTGGTAAATATTATTTCAAAAATTAATATGTAGAAACAAAGAACACCGACCCCTCGTTTCTCCGCCCCTGGATAAAATTAATTGTGGCTAATACTCTAAAATAATAACCTTTAATAATGGAAAATAGTTTCATAAAGTTGTCCCAAATCATTTCAGAGATAATTAGTAAAAACACCTATTTTTACGCCATCCTTAGAGGGCCGTAGCTCCCTTAGGAAGAATTTCCGGACACATGTTTATAGGAACTTTTCTTACTATTTTTGCATGGAGAATTAGCACCTATAAAGGGGAAGGCGGGAGTTTCGGGACACCCTGTATATCAAATTTTATCATTTTCTCGAAATTTTGAGATTTTGGACAACTTCAAAAATACATTTTTGAGATTTTTTTACTCATCATATCTTTTTATACAATACTTCAAGAGTAACATGTGAAAGACCCAAGTTTTTATCTTTAAATTTTTAGAAATGGTAGAGCTTTTATCTATTTCATACCAAATCTCTTTATATTCCGAATTCATATGTATATGTACTATTCCTACACGCATTCATCTTTATATTTGAAAATATAATAATCCAATCCAACATGTTTCTTTGTTCATTTAAGATTTTGTGAGGTCAATTCCATTAATTAGTTCAAAAGTTGCAACAAATTTAGTGTAGCGCGCCCGAGGCCGCGCGCGCTTCGCTTGCCGTACTTACGTGTCCTCGCGTTCCATTTTCGGGCGTTAAACAAAAAGGTCTGGAGCCTAAATTTTTGATCGTATATACATTTTTCATGCGACATTTTCTGTACTTTCGAATAGCCCAATTACTTTTTGAAAGAAAAAAAATATTTTAAGATATATTTGACAAAGACTGGTATTTGCAACTAATTTGTTTAATAACAAATTACGCTCAAGGACTATTGTTGATAACTTTTGTTATGTTGTTCATGACATGTTCAGAGATGTATTCTCAAAAGTTACCGCTTCTCGGAATTTTTCCGAAGTGAAAATCTTTATTGACCACTAAAATGCCAGTTTGTAGAGCATAAGAAGGGCTTCAATTTTGAATATAATTGTTTTTTAATGTATCAGTATGTAGATGGCGCTGGGTTATAAAGAAATATTTCGATGGGAGAAACTTTGAAATGGGGTTTATTTGAAAGAAAATGCATTTCTAAGTAGATTATGTTCTACAAAAAAAATCTTTTGAGATATTTGAGTCCAAATGTTGCCATTTGTCCATATTGAATAATTGTAATCTCTTGGACATTTCAGTTCTTTAAGTGAGAAAATCTGTATTTAATTAAGAAATATTAAAAGGAAATCATATTTAAAGAATTTTTCATATAACTGCTTTATTATTAGGTTAAATATATTAAAAATAGTTGGTATCTAGGAAGATTAATACGCCTTATAACTTATAAATTAAATACAACTGAAGTTGCCTTTGTGATGACAAATAGTTTTTCAGTCACATTTTTGTTTATTGGTATTGAACTGTATTGAACTACCTAATTATTGTTTTCTTTGTGAATATGTGTTGGTAAATATAATTTCTCATACAAATCAAGATAAATTAAACATGATTTTAATTTATGGAGAATATCGTAAAAATGCTTCAAGAGCTGTTTATATGAAATACGTTTTCATGACAGACTTTTACCAGATCGTAAAACTATTGTAAGTTTGTGTTCTAATTTGAAAAATTATGAAAGTTTTAAGGAACTAAAAACAACAAGAAGGAAAAAAACTGTAACTGATGATAATATTGCTTTAGTATTACAAGTAGAAAATAACCCCAACATGTCAGTACGCAAGTTGACGGAAGAAAGAAATATTGCACATTCCACCTGCCATAAACAATTTTTTTCCCTGTAAAATTCAGTTAGTTCATCATTTGATTCCAGGGGGCAATATAAGAGAAGATTAGATTTTTTGGCGTAATTTTCCATTCTTTTAGAATAAAATCCAATTTTTTGGATGAAATTATATGAAGTGATGAAAGTTGATTCAACAACAATGGAGTAATCACAAGATATAATTGTCGTTACTGGTCTCAAGAGAATCCTAGGTGAATGAGTCAAACCAGATGCCAGAAATGTTTTGGAGTAAATATTTGGTATGGTATTGTTAATAATTACATTGTTGGCCCATACTTCTACCATGAGAGTTTAACCAGTAAAAGATATTTACAATTTTTGCTAAATGATTTGCAAATACTACTAATGAGTTTGCCCATTCAGTTGGATAAGTGGCATTCATACAAAGTGCATCTCTTTCAAAACTTCTAGAGGATGATTTTGATCGTACAGTCGAGTTTTGTGAAAATATAATGGAGACATAAATGGTGATGTAAATCGTCAGACTTGTAGATATTGGGCAAGTGAAAATCCCACTGGATGCAAGAACACCACACGCAGTGCCCCCAAAAGGTCAATATTTGGGCTGTAATTGTCGGTAATACAATTATGGGGCCATACTTTTTTGAGGAAAGCTTAACAGGCTCTTGTTATCTACAATTTCTAGAAAAATTTCTGTTACCAACTTTAAACAGACTACATCCAAACTGAAATGATCCACAGTTTCAGCAAGACGGGGGCCACCTCATTATGCTATTGCTGTACGGAATTACCCAAATATTTGTTTTCGTGATCGATGGATAGGTCGAAGAGGGTCAATTGAATGACTACCTAGGGCTCTAGATTTAACTCCACTCGATTTTTTTTATGGGGATATATAAAAAGCAAAATTTATGTAAATAGATCGGAAAGTTTAGAAGATTTAACAGAAGGAATAAGAGTGGAGATTTCACAAATAACTCCAGAAACGATAGCAAAAGCTCAAGAAGAATTTTTTTTCTCGCCTATATCACTGCATTATTTCTGAAAGTCAACAATTTAAACTTTTATTGTAACGGTTACCGTTAAACATAAAATACATTTTTGCATACCCTGTATATTTTATTTTATTAATATTAGTATATAGTACAGTACCTAGAGGTTTTAACTTCGGAATAATGTCATATGAAACGGATTTCGTTCATTTTTGGCATCTTAATAGTAGACGCATCAAAGGAAAGTTTTTATATTATGCGCCAGATTGCTAATTTATAGAGGCAAAAAGAAAGAAAAAATTAAAAACATTGGAGCTGAAATAAAGTGAAATTTTAAGAAGAAAAGGCTATATGCAACTTTTCATAAAAAATGGTAATACTTAAGTTATAACGACTTAAAAATTGAGATTCTAGCTTTAAAAAAAGATATTTCAAAACAATATTCGTCAAATAACTCGAGAAGTATTAATTACATTGAGCAAAAACATGCTAGAGACAAATAAGAAAGCTACTAAACTCAAGATGAATTTCGTTTTTTTCTTATCTCTGTAGAGTTAATGGTTTCGGTGATCTGGTGTATAAAGGTGGCTTCCGAACGCCTATAAGAGCTCATCTTGTGTTCTTTCTACGTATCAAAGAGCAAATAATATTTTTTTATCTATTTATTTAACGTCGGCCTATTTCCGCTACCAGGGCCTATCACCGATGCCAGGAGACGAGCTACCCCCAACCTGGAAATTTTGCCGAACCTCTTCCCTTAAGAAGAGTAGGGATCTTTTACTTGCCTAACATTTAATAGACAAGGGACCGCCTGCTTTACATCCCCTCCGAAGGATGGTATATCCACTACGTAATCCTCGTCTGAAATTACGTAGCTTCTGCGTATACACTGATATACAAGCCGCTAGAAGGTGGGACGAGAACGCTGTATTTCCTAAGACATCCAAGTACTAACCGCGCTCGACGAAGAGCAAATAAGGATCTCCTGCACGAAGAAAGTTATAGCGGTTTTTGCAAACCGTTGCACCTGTCTTTTTTTTTATAAAATGTCAAATATCTCCGAAACTGCTCGGTTTAGGTATAGGGTGTTTTAACTCAGAATCTTATGATCATTTCGAAAAATCGAAAATATATAGGGTGTTCCATTTAAAATAACCAAGTTGGTATCGACCAGTTTCGGACTCGCAATAGTCGACTAGGGTAGGGTACCAAATCTCAAATGGTTATCTCATCTGTAAGTGGGAAATATTCTAATGGCCGCCTTAAAAGAATCACCCTTATAATATGACCTAGACGTTCAAATTTTTTTCGTCCGCTTACAGCGCTTGTTTTAGAAAAAAGATGCGTTTTAAACTGTAAAGGAATTTTAGAAAAAAAAACGTAGCATTATAGTTTCCCAGCAAATATTAGTTTTAGAAAAAACATAGTGGACATCAAAAATGAAGCCTATAAACTGAGAATGAATTAGTTTTTTTATATATTTGTGTAAGGCTGATAGTTTCGGAGATATCTAATTTTATAGATGGCATACTACCGTCTTTATGACGAAGTATTTAGTATAAAATGTTGAATATCTTAGAAACTGTGACACTCCATAAAAATTCTAGAGAACAAAATTAAAGATAATTAATCAATCTTTAAAATGATTTTTTGTTTGTTTCTACATCACAAAAAATAAAGAAGGTGTGGCCGATTCAATGTACGTTTTCACATTTTTTTAACAAAATGTCGCCATTTTGTTATTGTAATTGCTCAGTAATTAATTTTTCTTTCAAAAATGCTGTTTTTCGTTAATATATATCATCATCTAGATGCTCAATTTATTTTGTCCGTTTAAAACACTTGCTTTGGAAAAAAAATTCCATCCGCCATATTAGAGCCGCCATTTTGAATTTTTTAATTTTGACTTCAGATTCGGAATCAGCGATCTCAAAAACATAACTATCCTACGCTTCAAAAATAAATTGGTAACACTTTTTCAAATTTTCAATATTCAAATTTGAGGGTAAGAGCAAGTATCCGGACCATATAGAAACTGAAGACAATGCTCCCATAAAGAAAAATTATCATTACATATGAAATTATTCCGAAATTTTTCATATTTTTTACCTCTGGGTACTCTACTAATATGGTCAGATAGATAGTATAATGAATACACCTTCCGAAAAAAGAAATTGAACGTGCTATGTTCATATTTAAAAAAAAACACCAAAATAATGCGGATGACGTAACAAATTGCGTACATATTTCAAGAGATGCGCATATAAATATAAAAATCGCCCTCTCTCTGGATTTTTTAAAACTTATGAAATAATGACTTTATTCCATATATTTTTTGACCATACGTATATATAAATGTTGATTATTGACAAAAAGGTGCAAATATATTGTACCAATATAGTTAAGTTGTTAAGTTACGAAACCCTGATGATAAATAAATAAAAGTTGTTAACCTGATTATAATTGTGAAAGAAAATCGAGTTTAGTATATAACTTCTTTATATCGCTTTGTGATGTGCCACTGTTTCCACAATTAAACTTTATACGTATAAGAACCCCACCCTTCCGTTAAACCTTGAAACAATAAAGATAAAAACACATTGAATTTAAATAGATCTGGAATAAGTTGAAAGCACTAATTTCGGAGCGTCTTACATTCACAACTTGCTAAATTGACAATAATTCTCAGTAAGCGTTAGCCCGTAGAGTTTCTTTGATTTAGGCAGAAAGTTAGAGACAGGGGTAAATTAATGAAGTTCACTTACAACCCAATGGCTCTGTTTTCTAAACAGCTGTCCCGTGTAATTGGTTAGGATTACCAGAGTAACACGCCACAGTCTAAATTGTTTTCGTGTTCTTACAAAAACGGTCGTTATATGGGAAATGATGGTTGCGCATGATTTATTTGTTTATTTGGAAGATGGTAGCTATAATTCTAAAACTAAGAGTTTCCGGCATATTTTTTATTAGCAGGCCAAGATTATTGTTAAAATTATCACAGTGAACACGAAATCAATTTACGATTACTTTAATACTTAAGGAACGATAGTAAAATGATAAATTAGTAATTTTATATTTTGCTTCAAAAAGTAAATGGTACTCAGACATAATAACACAAGTGCTAAACGTGTTGGCGAAGAACACGCTTGGTCACATTGTCTGTCGTGTACTAGGTTCTGTTCCCAGCTCCAGCACTGGCAATGTTGGTGGGTAATGATGTCTGCATTTTATCAAATACTTCCGGGCAGCCTAGGCTTTCAATTTGAAAGGTTGTGTAATATATGTGGTGTGTTGGTGTGTTTAGGTAAACAGAAATTTGGCCTTTTAAATCTGCTTTTGCCTGGTTCCTTTCAAGCGGAAATGTGAAAAAAGAAAACTCATAAATATTTCGAGTAATCAGGTGTTTTGTATGTGTTTTTAGTGAACTTCATAGAAAGTGTAGTTTATTGACCAAACAACGTTCTGCTGAGTATGCGAATGCTATTGAAAGATCCATTCCGGAGAGTGACAAATGTTTCTGGACTTTTATTAAATCAAACAGAAAATTTGACTGTTTGCCCATCTCAGTGTTCTATGATAATATCAACGTTGAAGGTGGTGTGACTATATGGATTTTTTTTTGCAAACTATTTTTTTTCTTCAGTTTATAGTAGATTGTGTAAAGTTGGAAATATAATTTCACACTCAGTGCTACTTTCGATAAGAATAAGGTATATACCAGACCTTTATCAGTGGTCGTTTCTGCTACAGACCATTTAAGAAATGTACCTAATGTTAATCCCTCCTTTTTCCTTGATCCGGTAGCCTCATTTGCGGCTAAGGAAACAGTTAATAGCTTAAAAAATTCTAGTTGCACTAATGTATGTGGTATAAATAGCTTAATCCTTAAAGGAACTATAGACATAATTATACACCCACTTCCTCTTTTTATTAATGCTTGTATTCGCGAGGAGAGCTTCCCTGATGTATTAAAAGTTACCAAAGTTAACATTAATGTTAACGACTACCGTCCTGCCTCCATCATCCCCATATTTGGAAAAATCAAAAAAAGACTTTCAAATTTTTTAAACCGTAATAATGTTCTAAATTGTCGTCAATTTGGTTTTAGAAATAAATGTTCCACCACTTTGGGTGTTTAAATTAGTGTGCGACATAGTTGAGGGCCTTGAGGAGGGCGAATATGTAGCTATTAGCTTGTGCGACCTCTTCAAGGCCTTTGACGGTGTCTCACATGAAATACTTCTAGAAAATATGAGTTTTTATGGTATTCGAGGTTTGTCATTGAATCTTGTCTATTCCTATCTTAACAACAGACTTCAGTGTGTCTCTATAGATAATTTGAACTCAAAACTTCTTCCGGTTAAACATGGCGTTCCTCAAGGCTTTGTTTTGGGGCCCCTAATCTTCATATTAAACGTCAATGACTTTTTTCATTAGACGTCCCCCAAAAAAAACATTGCTTATGCTGACCATGCATCCATTATTGATTTTAACTTGAAATTCGTGACCTAAGTGAGGATAGCTTTATTTCTATCAAACACGCTGGTGCTTGGTTCTCTTCGAATAATCTTAAATTAAACGAAGAAAAACCCAACAAATCGTTTTTTAACAAATAATTCACTAATCAAGGATGTTAAAATTCTTGGCGTTATTTTAGATGACACTCTTAAATGGTTCGATTATGTGGAGCAACTGTCACAAAAATTATCAAGCTTGATATTCATGCTACGTAGGCTAAAAAATCAACTCTATTCTAAAACTTTATGAACAAGCTATTTTTCATTATTTCATGCTCATATTAATTATGCTACCCTCCTATGGGGTGAATCATCCTGGGCAGCTGTAATCCTTCGTCTGCAGAAGAAAGCAGTCAGGTTAATTGTTAATGCTGGTTGGAGGGATCACTGTTTACCAATATTTAAGAGTCTTGGTATAATGCTGGTTCCTTCTCTTCAGATTTATGTCACTTTACTTGAAATTCACAAGAACGTAAATTCTTCTTGAACTAACTCAGATTTTCTTTTGTATGGCACTGGGTCTGCCAATCAACTTAGACAACCTCGTATTAGATTATCAAAATCACAGAAAAGCTCTCAAAATCTTCAATTATACAATCACATTCCTAATGACGTAAAATCTCTTAATTTCAATAGTTTCAAGAACTTAATAATAAAACACATTTTAAAATATTGTTTCTATTCCGTTGATGAATTTTTAAACACCTCTGCTTGTTTGATATGCTCTGGCCATTTCGTGGGAGCATGCCTCATCTTTGTTTTTTTTAAATTTTTTGTGTTTTCTATATTGTGTGAAGTATTTGTATATGTCGTGATGTGTATACATTTTTATATTTTTGTACTTTCCATTTTTGACTTACCAAAAACGTCTTTAATATGTGGATATATACTAGAGCAAGCTAATTTAAATTAGCTTGCTCTAGTATATATCCACATATTAAAGATCATAGTAATGATAAATATGTATCCCTAACGTATTATGGCAGCATTTCAGAAAAAAATGAAAATATTTTGTCATCACATAATTTAAAAGTTAGCTTCAAGTCACCATCTAAACTTACAAATATATTATATAACGCCAAAGATGAAACCAACCAACTCAAAAAATCTGGAGTTTATAAACTAGTGTGCCCGGATTGTAATGCCTCCTATATAGGTCAAACTGGTCGTTCATTTGAAATCAGGTACAAAGAACACTTACGCTCTTTTAGACTTCAAAAAACAGATTCAACTTTTGCAAACCATTTTTTAGAGACAAGTCATACATTTCCGAATATAAACAATCTAAATATATTACACGTGAAAGAGAAATGTTTTAAATTAAATTTATTAGAGGCAATAGAAATTATTAAATCCAATAAAAGTACCGACAATAATCTTCTGAATGACCAGGTAGACCTATACCAATCTATCCTGTTTCAATGTATTTAATTTGAAAACTAATTTGCATATAATTCTTGGTAATGTTCAGTGACAATTTTAGGTAAATTCCTTACTTCCCTTTGTAAATCCGTTCATTTAATTTCATCTACATAACTCAGATTGTATTGTATATAAATACCGGTCATCCCTTGGTAAATTCATTCATTTGAATCATACGTTTGATAATGGTACGTTAAGTATCGAAACTGCAGTAACGTTCAAGTTATAATAAATTAGTGATAGAAACAAAGTAAGTGTTTTAATATATCGTCATGATTGACTGTCACAAAGTAACGGCTTCCACCACAGAATCTGATCTTATAATGTGAGTTGTTTAGGTAGTCCTTGAAATTATCCAGCTCCTCAAGACCACGCTGCCATATAATGAAAGTGTCGTCCACATATTGAAATGTTTTAATTGGTAATTATCCAAGACGCACATTTCAAATGCTTCCGTAAATAAGTTGACGAGTGCTGGTGATAAAGGTGAATCCATTGCTGCTCCATCATTTTGTTTGAAGTAGGTTCAGTTGATATGCTGATAAGCTCCATCAGATCTGCTAAGGTAGTGCCCAATCCGTTATGCTGCAATTTCTCCCGAGTTACTTATATTGCCGCATCAACTGGTATATTTGTGAAAAGTGATGTTATGTCAAAACTGACTAGTATATCTTCTTGGTACCCATGGCAACGCCTTCCCTACCATATATACAAGGGTGTAAGGATAGGATCGGAAGGGTTTTGAAGAAAAAATTATCAAAGTAACATACGGGGTAAACCATTAATAATAGGATATAATTCAAGGATAGATTCTTGAATCCAAAATATGAGGATATAACCAAACATGCTTTAGTAAATTGTTGCTGTGGAAAAAGTACAGGGTGTCAAAATTGTAATTTTTTTTTCTTTTTTTTGCAATATCTCAACTACCTCTTGAGCGATCTTCTCCCAATTCGGTAAGAAAACATTTTTTAAACTAAGAAACAATAATTTATGTATTATGTCACGCTAGCCCGCGAAAGGCGCCTCATAAGCTATACCTGATGATGAATATTATTTCTCTTTTTTTACGAAACGTAGTGGTCCTCTTGACTAGAAAATCTCATGCAGGAGTCATTTCTACGTAAAGAAGGTACACTTGATAGAGCTTGATAATTCCAACCGTTTCCGAGAAAACTGCCGGATAGATCTCAAAAATTCTTTGTAAACAAACCCAATTTGAAAAGGAAAAATTGCATTTATCCTCGTCAGATCCACGTAACACAAACGTGTACAAAGTCGATACTAGGCATGTGGCACCATCTATTGGCTCCCCCTGAGCTATATAATCCGAGGCTAATTTTTTGATCCACAACTAGAGGTTGCAGATATAATTCGTACACATATGTGGATGTTGGGTCTAGCTTTAATTTTGTGCTAAATGGTCCCAAGTTACACATTTGTTTACAAATTTAAAGAAAAAACTAATTTTATATTAGAGGTTTTATTTAAATTCAAAATAAAAGTAAATTATATTTCTAACTATGAAACTCTACAAAACAGTCCGTTCTTTAACTACATCTAGTAATTTGTTAAACGTTTGATGAAAATGCATGTTTATGTTTTCAGCTACTTTTTTAAAGAAATTTGTATCATCATACTGGCAGACATAATAAACTGGAGAAAATCTTTCTCAGTTTTGCGCACTTATAGACTGCGGAATAATCTCTGGAGAGTGTGGTTCAATGCCACAGTCTTCGCTTATGTTGTGTCAATTTTTGTTAGAAGGCTTTTGGTTTTTTGAAGGGTTCTTCGTACATTCGTCGGTGATTCGTCTCTTGCATGAGATGTATTAGATACTACTGCTGCATCATTTTTCTTTCTTGTATAACAGCACTTCCTTTTTGGGTTCGGGGTTGATTTTGAAGGAATTGGTGTTGTGGAGGACTCATTTCCATGAAATGAATTGTTGCAATCGCTTCCCTGATCTTCTCGAGTTGATAAATTTGTGAAAATTTGATCACCACCATCGCTAGATTCTGCAGCTGAAGAATCGCCTCCGGAGGCATTATCACCCGGATTATAATCTTCTTCAACCTGTGTGGCGAAGAAGTCACTGTTTTTATGCAACTCAGCAGTCTGCTCTTCAGATAATAGTGTTTTTCGATTTACTGTGAAGAAAAAAAATAAAAATGTACTTTAAACTGTTACAATCCCTATGTCCATATTTGTGGACAAAATAAATTTGCACTAACACCCAATTACCACAAATGCGTACAAATAAAATCAAATGCTGTTTTTGTAAAAATGGATGCAATTTTAGCACAATTGTATACGTGATAGTGAAATTCAAATATTTTAGAAGCATGTTGTGGTAACATTGAGGGCCATGTTGATATTTAAACATTAATATTTTACACTTACCTCGACAAGTTCACGATTTTGTAGAATTAGCTGTACTAGTTGATCCCATCACTGCTCCATAATCACCTCCACTAACTTTTTGGTTAATTCTGTAGTGATTTTGAAAACCCCTTGAATGCTTATGTTGACTAAAGTGCACCGCACGGCAATAGCTCGGGCGGTAAATTTGAAAAAAAATCAAGAAAATTTGTACACAAATGTGTTCGCGGGGACCGACGAGGATCTTGATAATTCCAACCGTTTCCGAGAAAACTGCCGGATAGATCTCAAAAATTCTTTGTAAACAAACCCAATTTGAAAAGGAAAAATTGCATTTAATGAAAAGTGTGCATTGGATGTCTTAGTTCTGTGAAAATGTCAAAAATGTCAAAGTAATGAAATTGTATGTAAATGACGAACTAAGACGTCACCAAAGCACACTTTTCAATAAATACAATTTTTTCTTTTCAAATTGGGTTTGTTTTCAAAGAATTTTTGATATCTATGCGGCAGTTTTCTCGAAAACGGTTAGAATTATCAAGTTCTATCAAGTGTATCTATTTTATGTAGAAATTACTCCTGCATGAGATTTTCTAGTCAACAGTGCCACTACGTTTCCTAAAAAAAAAGAGAAAAAATATTCATCATCAGGTATAACTCATGAGGCGCCCTCCACGGGCTAGCGTGATGCAATACATAAATTATTGTTTCTTAGCTTAAAAAATGTTTCCTTACCAAATTGGGAGAAGATCGGTCAAGAGGTAATTGAGATATTGCAAAAAAATTTTTAAAAATTAGAATTTTGAGATCCGGTACCTTTTATCACAGCAACAATTTACTAAAGCATGTTTGGTTATATCCTCAGATTTTGGTCCAAAAAATGTACCCTTGAACTATGTACTATTATTAATGCTGCACCCTGTATAATGCGAAACAGAAGATTACACAATATTTTCCCAAATATCAAGGTTCAGAAGAACTAGAAACACCAGGGATATATAGCATCTTGTTTCCTGTAGACAAGTTTATATTGAAGAGACTAAACAACATATAAACTCCAGACTCAAAGAACACAGTAGACATACAAAGAATGGAAATTCTGCAGTATCTATATTAAAAAAAAAATGTCCCGCCTAAGTAATTTTGCTTCACACAGCAAGCAAGAAGAATATGAACGGACTATATTCATAGAATGTGAAATCAGTGAGAAATAACGCATATTTTCATATTTTTCCCAGCTTTGACAAAAATAAGTTTTTCTTCAATTTCTCAATTTCAAATAAATTAATAAACTTGAAATTCAAACCCGGCAGAAAATGTTACTGACTTAAAATTTCTATGTTTTGTTCTTGTATTTCCTTTAGTCGATCCACACCTTTAAAATGCATCCTAGCGAGCACCAGATTCCCTACTATCTAGAGATTATTGAAACTTTAATCAGCCCCAGATGATACCAACACGCGCCGACGACTATAACAGTATTTGTAGCCTTGAGTAAACAATGAAAATGAATATAATATATATTTTATAACAGCTTGTTATAAGTGCAGAGATTTCGGAAACAGTATATCTCTAAAACTAAAGGACGTAAAGCACATTATGGAAATTTATGGTGGAAGGAAATATTAAACTTCAATTTACTACAGAAATATAATATGCGATGTGATGACATAATTCTCATATTTTACACACGAAGCAAAGAAAAATGCGCTGATTTATTAGCTTCTAATATAGGAAAGCTATTTTCTTAATTGTTAATCCTTTTTATATCATCATAAAAATCATATAAATATTTATGGGCAGCACTTCGTTATTGTTCATATTCAGTCACATTAATTTTTATGTATTTCAAATTATTCGGAAAAAATAGTAGATATAAGCCTTAAGAAACTTATCTTTGATATGCCACACCACTGTGATAATTCTCACAAACACCTAAATACGATAGTCTAGACACTTTTCACCAAGCAGGCCAGCGTCATCTGGAGAAACACATTTAAGGATCTTCAAGGAAAATCATCAGCAAAATATTATAAATAGCGGCTAAAAGCTTAAAATCATACGCCTCCTATGACTTGGACATAAATATGAAAATGGAAATAGTAGAAGAACTCTTCTCAATGAGAGAAAACAAATGGGAACATATGGCAAGAGTAGAAAATATATATATATCCACTCACGTAAGAGAAACTGAACTATCCCCGCAGAGGCTGTCAAGATAGTGAGCAACATAGCACCAAACTGGCTTTTAGGTATTTTAAATAGACTACTGAGAGAGCAAAACTTTCCAAAAAATTGGAAGAAAGCGAGATTGGTACTTACAAAAACCAAGAAAAGATGGCATAGTCAAAGTACCATATAGACCAATATGCTTACTTACTAACATAAACAAGCTATTGGAAAACACGGAAAGGCTGTCGGACCACTAGTATGGTTTTCGAAAAGGTAAATCAACACTACATGCTGTAGAAAAAATGAGACAGCTAATCAATGACAATGGAGTAAAGAAGTTGGGAACATTAATCACTCTTGATGTCCGGAATGCCTTCAACACCGCACTATGGGGAAAAATCATGAAGGAGTTAACGAGAAGAGAAATCTCACAATACCTCGTTAACATCGTGAGCAGCTACCTTGAAGAAAGATCGTTGGAAATCGAAAGAGGGGAAGTTCTCAAAGTCACAGCTGGAGTCCCGCAGGTTTCGGTACTTGGTCCGACATTATAAAACATCTTATATGACGGTATTATGAAAGACAAAATACCGGAGGAGACCTGGATCGTAGGATTTGCCGACAACATTGCTCTAGTGCTAGCAGCAGACAGGGCGGAAGGACTAGTCTCCAAGACAGATGACGCCTTGGGGATCATAGACGCATGGATGAAACGCCATTACATAGAGCTCGCTTCAGAAAAAACAGAGGCGGTTATCTTTAAAGGGAAAAGAAAAAGAAAACACATCAGTTTTCAACTGAAAAATGTACAATTTGTTCCGAAGAAACACGTGAAATACCTAGGAATAATTATAATCGACAACATGGGAACATTCGGCGAACACAATAAGCATACGATCAAGAAAGTAGATGCAAATATAGCATCACTTTCGAGAATTATGTCCAGTATAAAAGAACCTGGAAGCAAAAAGCGGGAGGTTTTATACAACGTGACACAGTCAATACTGACGTATGGAGCTCCAATATGGCACGCGGCTATACGGAGAAGACGGCATAGACAAATGCTACTAAGCACCCTATTGAGGGTCATAAGCGGGTATAGCAGTTGTGGCAGGGATACTCCCCATAGACCTTTTGATAGATGAAAGTAGAAAACTCTATGAAAGATAAGACGTGGGTACGCTACAAGCCAAGAAAGAGGAGAGAGTGACCAGTATGGAGAGATGGCAGGCGCAGTGGACGGGCACGCTGGAAGTAGCTCAGTGGACCAAAGTTCTCATACCCGACCTGAGGAAATGCGTCAAGTGCCGAGATAGGCATACGGACTATTTTACAACTCAGGTGCTAACTGGACACGGATCCTTCAAGGTTTATGCGCACAGGATAGGCATGGCAGAAAAGGAGATATGTGCGAACACAGGAACACAGTAGCATTTACAATGATCGGATGCATTAGATGGGAAGCGGAAAGGCAGGATAAATCTGGAAGTAGGAATAGTACTAAACGAGAACAACATCATAGAAGAAATGATGGAAAATGGAGCTCGATAGAAAAGTACATCAGAAAAGTGATGCAATCAAAAGAACAAGAAAAGAGAGACAAGCAATGGAGACGTGAGAATTAAGGCAGAATCTCCCACATTAAGATGTATTCTGCAAAGTGATTCCGGGGTGTTGGAGTGAAAAGGTAGAGGTTTTTAATGGGTGGAAATTCCACACTACCACTGACTGTGGTGTCGTTGAAAGATTTCCCCCCACCGAAAAGAAAAAGTTAACGTCATCTGGAGAAACACATTTAAAGGACTCCAAAGAAAATCATCAGCAAAATATGTCAAATGTGTATAATAAATTCTAGAATAAACATAACTTTATCGGGAAATATTCTTAATTTTAAACATCCAGTTAAACATCAAGAGAAGAAATATCAAAGAATAAAGTGAATAGTCCAAAGTGTTAAAATAAGACAGTTTTTTGTTGTGTTTTGTCGCCGATAGTACCTGACCTAATAAATAGGATATAAATAAACAATAACGACGCAATTTTAACCAACATAGCAAATAATGCAGAAATGTCTATCCCGTCTTTATACCTTTAAAACTATACGAAAACAGTAAATATACCTTTTCTTTGCACAACTATATTAAAGGTCCGGAAGAAACCTCACAGATTTATGAATTGTTGTGAGACTCGTGCCTCATACATTGAAGTTTCGCGACTGTGTAAAATCTATAGGACTGCTGAAAATTTTATTCACCAAAGAAACATTAAAAATGTAAAATTTGTTTTGTTGAGGGAAAGGGTATGTGCATTTATGATATAAGACAAACATAAGTAATATTCCCAAGAAATATTAAAAATGTTACATTTCGTTGCTGAGGGAAAGTAATTGATATTAATCAGTTATTCTTAATCTAGAGAAACACATCATTGGTTTTTATTAAATTTTAAATAACTTTGTTCCGTTTCATGCATTTTTTATTGAAGGAATATCAGCCCCGCGTGAATGATGCAAGTCTCTTCAACTAATTATAATATTTATGAGTTCTATACCAAATTTTTTTTGACTTCGTTGAACAATACGTCGTGCCCGTTGAATCGTCAAAACTAAATATGTGCCATATATTTGGCTGTTTCGATCTGTAATGAAGCGTAAGAATTTGTTTTCTAAAACTGCTAATTTTTCATTGTCATGGAGTAAGGTAATGTGCTGCACCATATGGGCTCTGCACACGTAACGGTAATGTAATGTTACGGTATATATTAATTTCTGGTTTCATCTACTGAATTTGCTGTTTCCTAACCAATAGAAGGTATAGACTCTTGGACATAGAACAGAGTGTCCGTAGTGTCCATATAGTAACATTAATGTGTCGTTTGAACATCAGTCGTCTATTTAGACGCACCCCCAAGTACTTCACGCACTCTCTGGTGGGAATATGGTTACTTATTATCAATATTGGCGTAATGATTTTATTTTTAGTTAGTTTTACACGTAGAAATTTTCATTTAACTTCTCAGTATTTACCCGAATCTTCCATTTGTTGTAATATGCCGTGTCATAAGCTATATGGGCCTTGAGTAATATGTTTCTCGTGTGGGTATATCTCAAGCCGTGGTTCACTGTTTGATTAACAATTTCTGACTTGGTTTTTCTAAAAATTCGTCATATAAAAAGATTAATTTATAGCTAGCAACCGTTGTTTTAGAGAAGCTTGGGCATTTTAGGTAGTTGTGGTAAGAATTAATAACGCAGCTGCGATGGTAATACAGATCCAATAAATTAAAATTATGTATTGGAAATTGACTCTGACTGACTATTCAATTTCATGTATAATAATTCAGTAGACCCCTGTTAAAATTGGGAAGCAATCAAGATTTATTAAAAGTAGTTGTGGTACACATTTATGCGTGGAAGAAAACAATTTTAAATACTACGGAAGCCCACACCTCCTTGGGAACAGTGTTTTTCATAAAGATTAAAGCTTAAGGAACAATTTTAAACATGTCCCCAAAAAATAACTGGCTGTACTTTCAAAATGGCGTCCGCTTATAAAAAGAAATTTTGCAAATATTGTTTTTGTCATTTAACAAAAAGACTAAAAAAGATGGAGAAAAACTTTCTGCACAAAAAGCAAAGTGCATAAAATTTTCTCCAATTTTGTTCCTATACAATATTTAGATAGGTAAGTAACACCCCATTCGCTTTCAGATTCACTATCGCTGTCTCCCGATACATCGAATGTCTCTTCCAAGTCTTCTTCCTCTATTGCTTCATTTATGATATCGTTATCATCCTCACTTTCGTCTATTATGATTTGATTTGGAATTATCTCATGAAGAATTTCAGTAAGCGATTGAGGTAGTATTTTATCTGCCGAACACCGAAGAGGTTCTCCATTTTCTTGTCATCCATAATCATTCCAAGGCTTTGAAATATTGTGTATACGTTCGCCAAATACGTGTTTGGTAAACACTCCTCTTAATATGCTCGATAAGACAAGCTCTTGATGGTGGAATCGAAGAAAAATCAACTTTAGTGTCAATTGATAAAGACAAATTTTTGTCACCACATTTTTGTCTAATGGCAATTAGGCAGAACTCGCCCTTGCTAGCGTATTTATTTGATCCACCCTCTAATGATGCGACTAACTTAACTTCAATATTCCAGCTGCTCCCCAAATCTTGAAATGTTCGGATATATTTGGTATATTTGGGAGAAAGTAACATTTTTAGGAGTTTTATCTTTCCTTTTCCCTTAAAGGCGCTGACTGAGTCACATCCAGTAAATGAATGAAGGCCCAGTAATGCCGAACATTTTTGAGGTCCGCACTCCTCTGCTAATACGGATATGTTAATGAGCCTTCTTTTATTGTCAAATCCAGTATCAAAGAGTAATTACATATAATTTTATTGGAATGAGCCAGCAGAATCCAAAAGATGTCATTATCAACACTTTTAACCCTAATCTGTTCATAACCTGTTGTTTTCGAGATAAATGTCTGCAAATTGTATTATTATTATTATTAACTTGTTTCAGTTTATTTTATTTTTGTTATGTCTAATAATATAAATTTATATTATAAGCCTTACAATAATTGTCAAAGTTATTTCTTCTAAATGATTTACCGATATGTGAATTTCCATGTTTTCTTAATTTTGGACTCAGTTATCTGGAAAATGGCAACTCCTATCAAAATATTGTGTAAGAACAAAATTGTAGAAAATTTTATGCACGTTGTTTTTTGTGAAAAAAGTTTTGGTCCTTTTTTTAGTTTTTATGTTAAATGACAAAAACAACATTGGCAACAGTTTTTTTTTGGGGACATGTCCAAAATTGTTCCTTAGTCCTTAATCTTTATGAAAAACATTGTCCCCAAGGATCGGGGGGAGGGGGTGCACGTACAGTTAGGGAGGGCTCCCCGACTAAAAGGTATGTACAATACTTTTAAAGTTTAAGGTACGAAGTAATGCGTGAAAATCTCACGCATTACTTCGTACCTTAAACTTTACCAAACGGCGGCAACCGAATTTCGAAACTCAAAAAATATCTAAATATAAGGTCAACTCTATTGTCTACCAGAGTAATTTGTGAAGTTTCAATTTACTGTCTCACTAAGTATGTTAAATAAAAGCACCATTAAATTTTTCGTTCGTAATTGGTTCATAATAGTAAAAATTGTACGGCATGCTACATATAAATCAGCAATCTGTTTCTCCGTACAAATAAATCCTGTTTATTTTTGAATGATAAAAATAAGCAGAATTTATGACCATGGATAATAAAATGAAAATTCTCTTGTTGTCACCAGCTGTTGCACCAGTAAACGAAATATGCATCTGCAGTTTCACGGAAATTTGTGCTAAATATTACATAGAACAGTATATTCCTATTTCAAAATTACATTACTTCAAATGCCAAATTAGATCGTGTTTTTAAATAGACTAAACTAACTCCACTGAGATTCGACGGAGTAGGGATATTTGAAAATGTATCCCAGAAATTATTCTTTAGGGGCATACTTTTGAACTTACTATCAGCAGATTCATTTTCAAGAAATTCGCGACGCTGATTTAACGTATGGTCTCACCTTTTTTTTTCCAGAAGTTCATAACATGGCTAAAAACCTTCTCGACATCATCATTCGACATTCAAACGTACTTTTGAAATTAGATATTTTTGCACCGATTTCAAATTGATATTACATAGTAATAGTGGAGTCGATTTTAATGTGAATTGTCTGATCAGGGCAGTTTTCTGTTTCAGCGAGTTCAGGGGGTCCAGTTAAGTTCACAGCTCAGTTTTGCAGTTTCTGCGAGGTCGACGTATAATTCAAATTCAAATTCAAATTCTTTTTTTACCTTTTCAGTGTAATTACACAATCAGACACGTCAATATAATATACAATGTTTAAAAATTAAAAAAATTTAACTTAATATAAAACATAAAATCTAGAAAACAGGTGCATAATTACGAACAAAAAATATACGTACTTGGTTACATATTATACAAAAGCTACACTGTCATAGCAAATTAAAATTAATAATTTATGTCAGCATTTAAGAACTCATCAAAATTATAAAATGCATTTTCTATAAGAATTCCTTTTATCTTTTGTTTGAATCACTTAAAATCTAGATTTATAATTGTCTTTGGTAGTTTATTAAAAAATAATGGTCCGTAATAATTTTTGGCACCTCGACTGTGGTTTAGTCTTATATAATTTATTTTAATGTGACCATTATTTCTGATATTATGCGAATGTATATCACTTACAAGACTATATTGATTTAAGTTCATTTTAACAAACAAAAGACATTCATAAATATACACAGAGGGCAAAGTTAAAATTTTTAAATCCTTAAATTTCTCTCTAACATCTTCTCTAAAACCCATAAAACACATCGATCGAATGGCATGGCGCTGTATAGAAAATATTCGACCAGTATGTGCCGAATGACCCCAAGTGATGATAGCATAACTGATTACCGAATGAAAAAGACTGAAGTAGGCTGTTTTTACTACTTGCATTGGTACGACATGTACAAGATTTCTTATTAAATATAAAGTCTTATTAAGTTTTTTAACCATAAAATCTATTTGGTGCTCCCAGGTAAGGAGGGGATCTAAGTACACTCCAAGAAATTTCGTACAGTCCGGGTTTTTTACGCCGTCTAAATTACGATATGAAAATACCATGTTTGTTGTTTCTTCATTATTTAGTAGTAGTTTGTTTGCTGTAAACCAGTTTTGAAAATCTACTGCTTTATTGGCCATATCATGCAGTAAACACTTTATGTTATTATCTTTAGTGATTATTGTGGTGTCATCGGCATATAATATAGTACTGCAATTTACATTTGCGTAAATTAAGTCGTTAATATAAATAATGAACAACACCGGTCCCAATACAGATCCCTGTGGTACACCGTGATTGATTGGTAAGAGGTCGGAAATTTCTTTATTAAAAAATGTACTCTGTCTTCTATTTGACAAGTAGGATGTTATCAACTTTAAGCTAACCTCATTGAAGCCATAGAAATGTAATTTATCAAAGAGGATATCGTGAGAAATACAATCGAAAGCTTTACTTAAGTCGCAAAAAATGGATCCTACGTAGTTTTTATTTTCGAATCCTTCTACGATATTATCTATTAATTTTAAAAGAGCTAGAGAAGTTGAGCGACTCTTCCTGAAACCAAACTGACTATCAATTAACAGGGCGTTTTCTTCAAAGTATTCACAGATCTGTTTCTTTAGAAGAATTTCGAATATTTTTGAAATTACTGGTAGCAACGATATTGGTCGGTAGTTTACTGGGTCGTCTGCTGAACCTTTTTTGTATACTGGTATTATTTTAGTAATTTTAAAGCAGTCTGGATATGTACCCTCTCTAATGCATATGTTAAATAATTTTGTTAAGGGTATAATTAGAATATCCTTGACGTACTTAATTATTTTATAGTTCATATCATAAACATCTTTGCTACCATTATTTTTCAGCTCATTTAAAGTTTCTCTCACCTCAATAAATCCTACTTCTCTGAATTTAAATGTGTTTGTTCATCTGTCTGTTTTGTATGGTTAGGTAGTGTTGTGATGAATGATTTATATCAGGTAGCTGTTTGATAATATTTTCTGCAACCTCTATATAATAATTATTCAAATCGGTTGCATTAAGGGTGGTTTTTATATTTTTATTTTGCCTATTTACACTGTCATTAATAACGCTCCACATACCTCTTTGGATATTTCCGCAATTTTTAATATAATGTGCATTTGCGTCTTTTTTTATGTATGATAACTCTGCTTTATATTTTTTCCGAGCAATTTTTATTTCTTGTTGAAAAAACTCGCAGGGTCTGTTTTTTTTAATTTCTAGTAGTAGTTTTAAATGCTCCCGCAGACTATGTAGTTTGTTTAAACAATTTACTTTTTTGACCGTGTTTTCCATCGGTTTTTTTTTTGAATATCTCGAAATCTATAAGTCCTACGGAAAACAAAAACAAAAAAAATGTTCGTTTTGAGCTGCGCAATAAAAGTACATAAACTATAATTCATTCCAATTGTTATTATTATTTAAAAGAAATTGAACATTGCAAAATTATGCGTTTTTAAACAGATCAATGTTATTTTCAAAAATAATGGATAACATTGAACGAAATTTTGGAAAAATATAGATAGCTCTTATAAAGTACAATCACCACTTAAAATTTCAAATCAAAATGATTACTAAAACGTCTCAAATATACAATTGTTGCTAAAACTTTGCACCCTTGTGAAATCCCACCATAAAGAACAAGAAATGTGTATGATGGCTCAAATTGTAGTATTCTATAAGTACTTTAAGATCACGGAGAAAAACATTTTTTTTTTCAAAATTTAAACCCGCTTTATTGCAGTTGTCTATAGTTTTCGAAATTTTAGTTATAAACAAATTCAAGTAACTCTCTGTTTTCTTTTATGAAATCAAAAACGGTAAACGAGTAACGAAAGTATATTAAAAAAGACATCTTTTGAAAAAAAAATTATGCTGTACTTGCATTTGGAGCAATTACTTAAATAAGTTATAAAAAAAATGAAAATGTGCATTATGTTCTCAAAGCCGCTTTGTTCGATGTTATTTTAACAATTATAGCTTTGGATTATATTCAAGTGGTAGAAAGAAAACAATAGACATTTGAGAATTACCAATCCAAATTTCAATACGAAATATCGATTTGTTTATTTATAAGTGACCTAAACGTAAAAACTGACGTATCTGACTCTAAATGCACGTAGAGCCTTAATTTCTTTAGCTGCAATAAAAAGGGTTTAAATTTTGAAAAAAATTCTATCTTCGTGATCTTAAAGTACCTATGAAAAGCTACAATTTGAGCCATCGTACACAATTCTTGGTTTTCATGGCAGGATTTCACAAGGGTGTAAACTTTTAGCAACAATTAAATATTTGAGAAGTTTTAATAATTATTTTAATTTGAAATTTTAAGTGGTGATTGAGTTATGTTTTTGCCATATATTTTTTTTTGTTCGTGGGATCAGGTCAAACTAATCCATTTATAACTTTATATAAACCAAAACTACTGAAAAAATAATATTCTTTTTTAATTAAATATGGTGAAATCATAAGTTTTGTGGATGCAAACTATTATGGAAAATTATAACTATCTATTATTTTTTCTAAGAAACGATATTTTAGAAACATTTTTGGATCCTCTAAAAAACTGGCACTTGGTGGCATTAAGACTTTTCTTCTTAAATTGTACCTGCTCAAACGTTCTTTATAATGGCGATGAAAATTATTTTTTTGTGTTGTCTTAAAACTATATTCCGTGCATTTTTGTGAAATGCATTTTAACCTCCCCACAATAAAATTGTGGGAGGTTACTACAATTAGTCCAAAATCGAAAATTGAGATAACATCAAATCTTTACGTTTTGAGGTCCCAGGAACCCAAAAAAGTTGTTTTTGAAAAATGTCTGTGTGTGTGTATGTGTGTGTGTGTGTGTGTGTGTGTGTGTGTGTGTGTGTGTGTGTGTGTGTGTGTGTGTGTGTGTGTGTGTGTGTGTGTGTGTGTGTGTGTGTGTGTGTGTGTGTGTGTGTGTGTGTGTGTGTGTGTGTGTGTGTGTGTGTGTGTGTGTGTGTGTGTGTGTGTGTGTGTGTGTGTGTGTGTCTGTTAGCACGATAGCGGCGAAGCCACTAAACGGATTTGGATGAAAAGGTTTTGGTTGAGATCGGATTACGTTTGTTGCCGTTTTGGCACAATAAGTTGTTTACTTTATGATTACTTACAATTTGTAATCGAACCATTGAAAAGCAGTAAAAATTCCGATTTCAACGATATATCACACTTGCACTCTTTCGATTTGGTTTCCGTGAAAAAAATTAAAAACCAAATAACACGCTTCTTGTGTAAGATATATTTTATAGTGTAACCACAGAGTACAGTAACTGCACAGAGGAGAAGTCTTTGGCGGTTCCTTTGAGTTTTGATGGCTCGTTTTCTGTAACCTTGCGTACCAGTTGCATCTACACCACGCTGTATTAAATAGGTGGTCCGGCACTTTCCTATTATAATAATGGCTTCGTAAGTGCATGGTTTCTATTTACTTTAGTAGATGGCGCGAGCAATAAGGTCCTACAATTACCTGGGCATGTGCATCGTATAACTAACATAACCTCAAATGTTAAGTTTTTTCCTTTATTCTCATTTTTAATGTTTGTATAGGCATTTTTAGCTTGGAGCCATACTGGTTCCAAGCAAATATTTAAAAATTCATGCAAATAATTTTTCAGTATTGTTGATTAATAAAAATAGACTGCTAATTATAGGTTAGATTCCTAACCTGCAAAAGTGCCTTATTTTATCGTGACAAACTATTTAAAACTTCATACACATTACGTTGAACTTGACTTTGGTTGAAAATACTGGGACCAGGCAGAAATTTTAATAATAGCTACGTAATACCTGTGAATCTTAAGAAATATATATTTTTGAGGTTAGCTGTGACGACACGTGCAATACTGCATGTAGTATTGCATATATTCTTTCAATGTTTTAATTTAGCTACTTAATGTTAGATGTCACTGGACTCTTGTCAAAAACAAAAAGCCGGGAATGTATGCATCACTGTATGCACGTATGTACAAAACCTGTAAAATTATCTATCTATGCGTAAGTAATGAGAGAACTTAATTGTCCTGCCATCTTTTACATTATGTACGAAGTAAACACTTATGAAGCCACTGTGAGGGTTGTCGTCGCATCACCTATTTAATACACCCTGGTCTACACTGAGAGAAATATGTTGTTAATTTATTTCTTTTAATAGGTTAGATTTCAAACCTGCAAAATGCGTTTTATTTTATTGTGACAAACTAGTTAGAACTTTATAAACATTACATTGAACTAGATTTTGGTCGAAAGTATGGGAACCGGGCAGACATTTTAATAATAGCTTAATAATAATACTTTTAAATTTTAAGAAATATATATTTTTGAGGTTAGCTATGCCGTCACGTGCAGATCTCCATTTAAGGATACAGTGAAAAAACAGTGTATTTCGAGTTGGATTGAAAAATATTACCATTTGAATTGCTTATAATCGGCGCCTATTTTCAATTGAGTTGTACACTAGGTTTTATTTATGAGAATTTTAATTCTCGGTTAATGTTTTCAATATCCCAAAATGAGTGGAAACAAAATTCACAAATCCAAACTTAACACGATAAACGTCAACAGTGTCAAGATAAAAATGAGGTTGATTGTTAAACAATTAAAAAATGGCAATGAGTATACAAATTTGGTTTTGGCGGGAAGGCTAGCCTTCGCCTCTGTATAGTTACTGTACTCTGTGGCCTAACCTAACGTTCAATAGACTAGTGTGTTAAAGCGTGCAGACTGTATGTTGAGTAAATTTGAGGGTCAAGTGCATCGAGACATTACAAGTTTTTTCGACGTTAATAAAGCCCACGGAAGGTGTGAGAGACCTTCGTGAACCGCTCACAAGCCCTACAAATATAAGCAATCTCACCGGAACGTTTTCGGTGAGTTTTTTCCAATAAAACTTTAAATGTGACAGTGACATTATATTTTAAAAACTACTTCCGCTATTTCCGGCATCCCGATGAGGCATATATTTGTATTCAAATACTGAATAAAATACTAATCTTGTGCAGACTATAAATTTAACACTCAAGTTCTTAGGTCCAAATCCCACCGAACGTAATAGACTTTTTTTTCTGTTTTAATATGAAAGAAATATTTCAACTTAATAAATATATTAAATGAGATCGTTCATATTTTTTAGTGCTCTTTTCGGCTTCAAAGATTCACCGGGTGGGGAGGTTCTAGCCGCTTCCAGTAGCTGCCGATTTTTTGTAATGCTTTTTTTATCGAAAAGGCGTAAAAAATATACTGATGAACACCTTTATTGTGTGTTAAAAGTTCTTCAAAAAACCACAATTAAAAAAATAGATCCTTCTGTTTTAATTATGAACTGAGATAAAAGTCGAAAAGTGAAGAAATTAAGGGAAAACGTATATGTTCAGAAGTTGTGTAGCGGATTTCTGCAAGTGAATCCTCACTTTAGCCACTGGGCTATGGCCGTAGAACATTTGCAGCTTCGATGGATTGTGGCAGAGAAAATCGGTGAGAAGGTCGTACGATGTCGATATAGAATGAGCAAGAATGACCTTTTAACTGCATCGTAAACTGCATACGCCAAATCGAAAATTCGATCCAGCATGAAATATGAATTTCGCGAAACATGTTTGACTTTACCTGAGCACTCTAGATGAGTAAGTAAATAGTATGGAAATCATTACCGCATGTTCGTCTAGGAACTCAAAGCCTCAGCAACTGGAACGGGGAAATGCTCTTGGCGTGACAGTTGTGGTTTTAATGATTATGTTTTTTCATTTATTCACCAAAATTCTCGCACATTAAAAAATATGCAGCACAGATATCAGCTCAAAATGTGTATACTATAGAAATAATTGCATGATAGATAGATAGATCTTTATTAACCATTCAGAGATACATTGAATGTACATTATGGCAAGTCAAACAAACATAAATCGTAATAATTAATAAATGAAAGCATAAAAAAATATAGTATTTTTGTAGTCAAATACAGGATATAAAAAAAACATGATAACGAAATATGTATGTACTTGCACATACATATGCATATCTACATACAGACACATATTTTAAAAACATATATTGTCGCGCCTAAAACGTGCTCAAGCTGAAAATTAGGAAGGAATACCTGGACTACGAATTAACTTCACTGCACTTCAAACAAAATAACATTTATTTGATAACAACAATAGGAAGATAACAACACACTTTAAAAATGATATCACAACTACGATTTACTCTGGGGTACAAACCCGCTAAGCTTTCAACGAACAGATACCTGTGCCTAGACACCCCGGCGTCCAGGTGCCTACCTAGACGCACCTCAGGCACCCCCGTAGAGACTCCCCGATCATTATTTATCTCCTCGTTTTAATACCTCGGAAAATGATGCATGGTATTCATAGTTCAATGTTAGCTTTGTATACCAAATATACCTAACCTTGTCAAATCAGCAATTCTCTGCTTATACTTGTAGACATGAATGTTATTGAACTAATTAATTGTAAATTATATAAAACATTATTCTGCACGTTTGCTATGAATTCTTTAAATAATCTATTAATAAATTAAATTAGGAATTACGTTTGACACATTTCCCCCATCCGTTGAAAGCTGGTCCCCAGCGTTTAAAACTACAATGTATAGGTTAAAATTACCTAATCTACTCTAATTGAGTCTTTGAGAGTTCCAACACACAAAGTTTTTCGAGCACACACCCATCAAGTTTTGTATAACACTGTCACTTATGTCACTGGTTCTAGTGTCTGTTACAACCCTGATCTAGCAGTTGATCCTCGGTGGACTTGACTCCATACCGTCGCTGGACGTCTCTCCGCCTATGGGGTGAAGTAGCGCCAGGACCATGGCTGGGTGGCACGGGGTTTAAGGGTATCTTTTTATAGGGTTTTTGACTATGGCGAAACAGGACGGGAAGTACATGGTTTACCTTGAAAACCAACCAAGAAATCTAGCCTTTTTTGGGAAAGGACATCGAAATGTATGGCAAGAGAAAAATGTGGAAGTTGCCAAATGGAGATGTTGGGATGTTGTATGTAGCAGAGGTAGTTTTGCAGTCCTCAAAACAATCTGCTATGGTCTAGCACCTCCAGGCGCCACGACCTAACTACATTTTCCATCATTTGTTGTCTCCACCTTGTAACAATTGGTTCCTTAGGGATGATTTTCAGATTCGCCGACTAGCTGGTTTGCCTAGTGACGTAGAGTTTTCGAACTACATCCTCCTTTAAGAGATACCCTTATCACCACTGTTGGACGTCGATAGATGGATCCTGTCCATGGGATGGAACATGTTGCAGACTTCTGTGTGTGCTTTGGTGTGTGGACTCTCATTTGTGAGGCGTGAAAAAAAAATCAAACAATTAACTCCAATTTTGACATAAAAAACAATTAAACAATTTATCCTAGTTGAAATCTAACATAAAAAATAATAATCCCTAGTACTACACAAGCTTAAAAATACTAACTACTATTATTACAATTCAGTCTGTTGTAAATTACTTGATTTTTCATCTAAAGTTTTTACGATAACTTTAGCATAAAAAACCCAATAATAAACATGGTACGTACCGCCATTCCAATGAACAAGTAAAAAAAAAATCGTCAAATTAACAACAACATCCCAATTCACTTTTTGGGAGAATCATACACTCTACACTTAACTTACAGCAAAACCCAAACTACTCATAACCTTACCTTCAAACTTCTTAATAAAATAGACTTCCTCAAAACTTTCAGCACAAATCAAATACATCTTGTTTCTTTTCACCTAGGCATATGTAGGACAAGTAACAACTTCCTGTACCAATCTTTACATGTATCATAACATATTTAATCATAACATATATACTCAAATATACTCAAAATCTTGCACTTAGCAGACTTAACTAAAACACATTCCAATATGGACCTTATTCTCTTTTTTAAACAACTACTTTCCCGGCTATGTGCCACGCTGAATATTGAATTATAAAAAAAAGAATAAGTTTCTCCTCCAATCTCTGTTCTGTTTCGAACAAATTACTTACCAATAGTGCAACTATATCTGACAAGGGTGATTTTCAGTCCTTTTTTGGACCATCTGCCAAATCCCCCTTATCTTAAACATCTTATTTGCAAACTCATAATACATAATCATAACCCTTTAATATCTCAATAATAAATCATCATCATCATATCTCCATATCAACCTTGTACATCCTTGTGCACAATTATCAATAAAAAATTCGCCTTCCTCGTTTTAACATATATCGTTTGCAAACTCATAACTACATAATCCTTAATATAGCCCAATAGTAAATCATCATCAAATAATCATATTAAACTTGCACACAGTTGTGCAAAAAAAAACCTGTAACACATGTATTTCGTTTTCCATAACAAAGAAATTCTTGGTACAACTATTTACTTATTTCATGCATCTCTTCTTATTTTCTTTCAAATTTATTATACATCCTCTTAACCCTGCCTAGGTGCATTTGTCTTATAAGGTTTTAATTACTTTGTTTTTCCTAAATCGTATCAAGCTATCATCTATGCTGCCGCATTGTCTACAGGGCAATTCACGAAGTTAGTCGATGCTGGCCAACATCTCGACCAATAGTGCAAATTACCTAGTAGATTCTAAGAACAGTCAGATTTACTTAGTGAATAGTCAAAAAAAAAATACACATATACTACTTTCCCCAGTAAAAATTTCAAGAGTTCAAGGAATTTGATGCTGCAGTTTTTCTTCATACAAAAATAACCCATAAAATTACCTACTGTTACTTATATAACTTATTTCTTAATAAAGATATAGCCCATAATAATTACCACTTATTCCTTATAGCATGCTTATTTATTTAAACCTTAAAAGACATTCGATAAAAAAACCGTACGAGTTTGAGTATGTTTAATTTATATTTTTTAATGTAAACTAGTACTTTTATCTACTCTAATATTGCATTATACCTAAGACCTCATTTATTTTATTAATATATTATTGCAAAATTGACGGCAAATCATAATTTCGAACAAATTTTTATTCAACGTTAGAAATTGGGTATTTAGAATTATTAAAACTATTTGTATGCACTTTTATATTTATCGACACAAAGCAGTCAAGGTCAGTGTCAGTCAACGTTAAACTTGCTTGCGCTTAAAAAAATACTGACCCAAACATATATATTTACAAATAATGTAGGTATGCCTATGTAATTATGTTTCAATGTTTTACTTTATTACTTTTCTTTAAATCATTGAATTTTCGGCCCACATTGTAAAATTGATTTCAAATAAATGAACTTTTGAATTAATAGTGATTCAAAAATAAAAATTAAAAATGATGCTAGAAAATATTTTAAACAAAATTAAGGCTGTAATTAACTAATCTTTGTTAGAAATTTTATTTCTGAAGATAGAGATGACTCCCTCTGAAACATAATTTGAAAATGATTCCAAATTAATACAAAAAGGAAAACCTAAACAGAATAACCAAGGATATACCAATATCATCGACATTATATTTAAAAAATCCAAAGAAAACTTTGATTAAAGAGAAAAAAACAACAAACCAACTCTCTCTTCCAAGAACCTTACAAATTTAGTTTCCAACCTTTGACAACCCTGCAGGAGGCCCCAGTTTATAGCACTGTCAAAAAAGAACAATTGTAAACAAACTGATAAAAAACAATTTAACACTTTCCTTTCCAAGCACCCACAACAACACACTGCACTTACAGTTTTTCAAAATCTTTGGTTATTATCCATCACTGGCGCCTCTGAGAGTTTTCACCACTGAACGAACCCAGGCGGCTAAGGAGAAACCTACGTAATAATGTCAAGTCCCATGGTAAGAAGAAATACATGTCGAAGAATAAAAATTAAGTGCTAGTAGAGTTAAAACTATTAAATCCTAAATAAGACTAGTTAGTAATAAAGAAATTAAAAAAATACCCTAAACAGTACATATAAACAATTAGTAACACTCGATGACCCCCTTTGAACAACAACAACTGCAGCAACTTCCCTCTCGGTCCTGAGGATGAAAACGTTGCAAAAACCACAAATTAATAAAAAAAAATTATTTGACCAATTAGGAAGAATTGGCCAAGGGAACTTTACCTACGGCGCCTCCACCATGTGTCGCGCCTAAAACGTGCTCAAGCTGAAAATTAGGAAGGAATACCTGGACTACGAATTAACTTCACTGCACTTCAAACAAAATAACATTTATTTGATAACAACAATAGGAAGATAACAACACACTTTAAAAATGATATCACAACTACGATTTACTCTGGGGTACAAACCCGCTAAGCTTTCAACGAACAGAGGCCTGTGCCTAGACACCCCGGCGTCCAGGTGCCTACCTAGACGCACCTCAGGCGCCCCCGTAGAGACTCCCCGATCATTATTTATCTCCTCGTTTTAATACCTCGGAAAATGATGCATGGTATTCATAGTTCAATGTTAGCTTTGTATACCAAATATACCTAACCTTGTCAAATCAGCAATTCTCTGCTTATACTTGTAGACATGAATGTTATTGAACTAATTAATTGTAAATTATATAAAACATTATTCTGCACGTTTGCTATGAATTCTTTAAATAATCTATTAATAAATTAAATTAGGAATTACGTTTGACAATATATAACATATATTTTTAAAACCATATTATTCATTTTAAAAAATCACTTACACTGTAAAACGTAGATTGGACTAGAAATGTTCTTACTTCTATTTTAAAAATTCTTACTGTGTTGATTTCTTTTAAGTAACTAGGCAATTTATTGTACATAACTATGAAGTTGTAGTGTGGTGAATCCTTAAAAAATGTATTTTTATGGATAGGAATTTTTAATACATTTCCATGTCGTGTTGAATACTCATGATTTTCGTTTAACTGTAAAAAACTGGATATATTACTTTTTACATAAGTAACGCATTTGAAAATAAAAATACTAGGCACAGTTAACAAATTTTTGCGTTTGAAAATATCCCTGCATGTTGCCTGGGGTTCAAGATTAAATATTAAGCGAATTATTCTCTTTTGACAGATAAACACTCTACCTATATCAGTTCCAATTCCCCAACACACCATATTATTTGCAATATGGCTAAATGCCAATGAATAATAAACATTTAATAGACGGTCCTGATCCAAACATGATTTTAGTTGTAAAATTGCAAAAAATGCGCTATTTAATTTAGAGCAAACATAATCAATATGTTTATTCCAAGACAATTTTGCATCAAGCCAAAGTCTTGGGACTTGGGAATTTAGAGTTCTGAGAAAACTGGATATTATCAATGTTGCCAACTGTCCTACGTTTGTGGAAGTGTAAGTAATCTGTTTTGGTGTTATTTAGGATCAGACGATTTCGCTGGCACCAGATATTGAATTCTTCAGAAACAATTCTGATATTTTCTAAGAGTATCTCAGAACTACTATCAGAGACCGTAATGGTAGTATCATCAGCAAACATAGTAACACTACCTCTACTGATGAAGTCCGGTAAATCGTTGACATAAAGCATAAATAAGAGTGGACCCAATACTGACACCTGAGGAACACCAAGTGTTATGTCTTTTGGCTGTGTAAGGTGACTTTCCAATTTCACTCTGATCTTTCTGTGAATCATGTTCAATCCAATTCAACAAATATCACGTATATCCATATTGTACAATTTTTGTATCAATAATTTTACATCTATTGTGTCAAATGCTCGGGATAAATCGAACATTAGCGATACTACATATCTTCCCTGATCATGGAATGCAACATCTCAGTTTCTGATTAATGTAGAACAGTTAGTTTTTTTTTAATTTCATTTTTTGAAGCACCTTTAACACATCACTAAAGTTCTTGGCTGGATACATTTTTTTTTTTTCGATAAAGAAATGCGTAACAAAAGAAATGTATTTTACAAAAATGAACGAAATTTAACTTTAAAATAATATAAAAAATTAATTTTTATCAATCAAAGCACGTTCAAGAAGCTACAATTTAACGAAAAAAAAGGGTGACCAAATGGTAGTTTCTTATGGGGCTCCAAAATTTTTTTAAAAATATCGTTTCGTATTTTTATTTGTAACTTTCCACAATAGTATAATTTCACCAAGTTTAATTAATACAGACTTATTTTTTCAGTAATTTCGGTTTATGCAAAATTAGAAATTATTGTGATTTTTTTGCAAAAAAAAAACAAAATAATAGATTGCAAATGGACCTGAGGAATTTTATTCATAATTTGTTTATGAACGTTTTGATTTTGTGTTTGACCTGGTCCGATGAACAGAACCCAACGTATTAAAAAGACGAGACAAAAGCATGTTTATTAAAATTAAAACTTAATTTACAATATCCCAGACAATATTTTACTGTAATCTCTGTAATTTCCTGATAATATTACAAATTGCATTTCCATAAGAAAATTGCCCCCGAAACAATCGCTGAGTTGTACAGTTTGATGCGACTAAAAACTTTCTATGTTCATATTCTGGTAAAAAAATGCATTTAAATACTGAAATACTTTGTCTGAGGGAAACAGACCGTATGACATCATTAGATTCTAGGCAAGTCGCAAGTTTGTAGTTAAGATATGAGATATTTCTAGATGACATTATTTGGAAGGTATTTGACACGTTGTCACATAGTGTAGCCTTGGCTTTAGATTTCTATCCAATTGATTATATGGAGAGAATATCTACTCGTCGATAATTCAGTTTTAATGATTCAAAACATGGTTGGTGAAACGTGTATTAATAGTATTCCAATACGGTGTTCAAGTGTTTTGATATTTACAGTTTACATTTTTACATTTATAGTTCACTTATAGTTCCCATTTTGACATTCCTGTACGTTAGTAGAATGCCTTCGCGGCCATTGTTCAATGAAGTGAACCAGAACACAACTTCGATCTGCTTCTGAAGAAGCTGATAGTATGATCAGCGAAACGTCAACAACCACGGCAACACCTGGAAGAAGTCACTTCATCCCTGTACATATTTAACGGTCTTGCATAAATTTGACACAGTTGCTGCATTTTCATATCACTTATAATGAAATCTGATATATTTAGATCACAAAGACAAATTTACATAGACCGTAGTAAATGTGCCAAGAATATTTAAAGTAGTTTTGAGAATTTTATTCCCACCATTTGAATTATCTCTAAGGACAATGTTTTCATTGGAATTATACGCTGGGGAGTTGATATTAAATTATATCAGGACTTGAACATGAATTCAATTATTTCATTATCTTAAAACATTATATTCCACTTCCGGGTATCCCGCAGTGTTTAGATTTACAATTATGAACAATGACATTTATAGCATACAATTTATTTATAAAGTCATAGTTTTTTATTTATGGACAACATAAAATACAGGATGTAATTCGTTTCATGCAATTAAAAAAAACTTGTGGTGGGGAATGACTCGACAAACAAAAAATATAACATGGGGTCTAAAGTCCATAGTTTTGGAGAAAAAAAAAATAAACAAAAATTTCGAAAATTTTTACTAACATTGTTTGAGAACTGCTGGAATATTGCGGTAGGATTTATCATCATCACGTATGTCGGCACCTTTGACCATCAAATACGCTAATGCGGTCCCATCAAAGTGCCGCGCTTCTTTGTTTGGGACTGCGTGGCGGCGAGAACACAAGTCGATAACCATTTCACTTTTTTGTGACTTTTTAATAGTAAGTAAGAAACTTCGATGATTGGGAACTATAACTATATTTTTTGTGGAATTAACAGAACAAAGTACTAGCACATTTCCTCGATCAGCCGATTTCAACCCTATGAACTAATTTTCTGCTTTTCATATAATCAAATTTTGAATAATTTGTATAAACTTTATTTTAATTTTGCGATATATTTATAGTTGAATTATTTTCATTTTGACTAACTGTAGCAGCGGTAAATGTCATTACAATTTTCAATAATTTTTATTTACAAAATCAATCATAAACTGGAACGATATTACTTTTGAGACATCCCGTATTTCATCTGTATATGTTAGAAGAGATACAACTCGGAGTTTTCTTAATATTTAAGAATAAAATCAAGGACAACCCCACTTAAACCTCGTTTGTTCAGCTAAAATTTTAAAATTAATGCTTTAGGAAGTTCTGCATTTTTTCGAAAATCGCGGCGACATTATTCTTAGGAAATTAATTAGGAGAAAAAAAAAACGTTTGTTAAACTTTCCTCTAAAGTTCTATAAGCTGATTTTCGTGAATTCATTCCAGCTGTTACAAAGTTCGTCAAAACAAATTAATTATTTGCGTGTAATTTGGAGGGTAAAGGCAAAGGATTGATGAAAGAATCGTAATCCTTGAATAAGGAACGTTTTAATATACAAATAGATGCGAACTTAATATTACATGACTTTTGCAAGCCGCTATACAAAGTGTTAGGTAATGGTAGGTACATATTTCTATTGCATATTTCAAAGATCAAAATATAAAGATTGAGCTAAATATGCTCTGTGTTTTATAGTGTAGTAAAACTAAAAGGAGGAGGGGCTATAAGGCCGATTTTCGGCATTTTTTTTTTATAAAAAAATTTCGAAAATTTTTCATCACATATATTCAATATCTAATCTATACCATCCCAAACAGAACTTCCCCAACCCTCCTCCCTTTATGTATCGCCTTTAAATTATTAAAGAACCAGTTTATAATAATGCTTTTGAACTTGAAAATCATATGTCCTTTGAACAAACTGCACCCTAAGCTCCCCTTACTACTATCCAACACTCCAACACCCCCATCGACAAGCACTCTTTCCCTCCACTAACATAAACCTTTATACTCCTACCAGGTATAAAATAGTTTTAAAATGACTTTTTATTTACATTATTAACATGTCAATTCCTCTTTCGATCTGGTAGCAGCATAAAGGTTTATGTTGTGGGATAAGAGGGTGCTTGTCATTGAGAGTTAGGGGTGTTGGTTGGGGTGTAGGTAGGTGTTGAGGTATTGTATAGTAGTAAGGGGAGCTTAAGGTGCAATTTATTCAAATGAAATATGATTTTCAAGTTCAAAAACATCTAAGCATGTGTGCTAATATAGAGACTGGTTCTATAATAATTTAATGGGGTTACATGGTAGGGGGTGGGTTGCGGGAAGTTCTTTTTGGAGTGGAATAGATTAGATATTGAATATATATGATAAAAAACTGTTTTCGAAATTTTTTGACCAAAAATAAAAAGGGTCGAAAACCGGCCTTATAGGCTCCTTTGTAGTGAATTATCTTATTAAAGCAATTTTTTGAGGGCAAATTACAAAAAGTGTAGCAAAATGCTTTAGTTTAAATTCGAGTCCAGGAAGGCATTTTTTTAAAGTAAAGAATGTTCAAAATTGTTTTATTCTGCAGTTTTTATTAAATATCGCTGATTGTATAAGTCGTATCGCAGTGAGGAAAAATCGGATGATTCGTAATGAAATGCGAAAATAACTAGATTTTCCCGAACCTTTTTGATAAATTTGTTGTTGCAAAAAATTAAAACAATTGATTTCTAAATAGTTAATGATAACTTAAATAATAATGTATATATTTTAATCTCTAACGGAGATAAATCGTCACTTCAAATTTCAAGTTGACATGCTTATAACAACGCCTAAAAACAATAGTCAAATCGAAAATTGAATTGTCTGTTGTATAAGTGCACCAAGTCGTACATCATTTGTTTTTACATTGTATAGTTTAAAAAAAATCAGTATTTCAATATTTTAATTTTTTTTTAAATCATCAAAATTTTGCTCAAAAATAAAAACATTTTAAAAGCTTTTTTGCTATGATACTTGCTTTAATTTAATTTGACGTGGATTTGTGTTATTTTTGAGAATAGTTTTTTACATTCAGCATCTGTGTTATGTTCTACTGTATATTTTATGTAAAATTATAAGATAAAATTGATCAAATGAATGTCTTGCTTAATTAGAACAAAAAATTAACAGAAAAAGTATGGCGACAATAATTTCATTATAACATGTTATTAAAAAAAAAGTTGTTTCATATTGATAATATAACATATCAGTCGTTACTCTTTCCGTAAAAAATATTTAAAAAAATTATTTTCAAATATTTTCAAATAAAGATGTATTAGAAGCTTTGGGGCCAAAGCATATGGATGATTTTATCCTTCCATAAGGACAAAGGAACATAATTTATACTGAACTGAAAATGGATCAGAACTTAAAGTTTTTAAATGAATTTAGTGTGTGTTAAAAATATTACTCTCATGTTATATTACTCCTCATGTTATTTCCCCTACTATCCCTTGTATCGTTTGAAATGTAGAAATGTCCTGATCGACCTCAGAATGAGAATAAAATATGTATTTGGATTAGGTCTATTAGGTCCAACTATAAATTTCACTGAGTGCTTGCATGATAAATGACCTAGAACCAATTAAAAAAAACTGATAGTAATAAAAACGATAATATAATCGTATTACACACGTGAGTTTTAAGAAATGGTGGATGCGCCGGTCACATTTGAAACCTTCTCCGTTGTGGCAACGTGACCCACACGAATGCCCATCACATTAGTAAAAACCGCATTTAAATCGGTTTAATCATTTTGGAGTTGCGAGGCTACATACATACGTACAAACATTCAAACGAACACGTAATGAACTGAGAACTTCCTATTTGAAATCGGTTAGAAATGAAAGAAACTTACCTTCCCCATCTCGATACATTAAAAAAAAATGTTTTTTGTCCTAGTTATGCTTCATCATCCTGTATTTTAAAAACGAATAATTATACTTTTCATTTTGACATAAGGAATACACTCCTAAATTTGTGCCGTGCATTTTTGGAGCATCTTATACAGTGTGGAGTAATAGTGCGTCGAATTTCGATAGTTAGAATTTTACGACAGCTAGAAATTAAAAAAATACAAGTAAACTAGATAAAAAAAAGTCCATAACCGGAAACTATTTTTGAATATACAGGGCGTGCCAAGACGATTCTACAGGATCAAGTGCCTTTTTAAAATGGAATGCCATGTACATCAGTACATTTTTTGTAGCATCTTTCTATAGTTCTTTCGCTCCTATATTGTTATTGACTATCTCCCGATCACTTGGATGTCAGGATTTCGGTTTTTGTGAAATAATGCCATCTGCAGATGCATATTGAAAAAATCGCTACAGTTACAATTATGAGTTTTAAGAAAGAATTATGTGAATGATAGTTACGAGACACATAATTAATGTTTTTGAATCATTTTAACTTCCTAAAGTTCTGGTTGGCTAAAAATTATTTGTCAGTTAAGGGCTTTTTGAATGGAATATTCTAATTTTTTTTTAAAATGGAACACTGTATATTTTACATTCCTACAACTATTTGTAAGCATTTTCAATTTATTGAGCAATGAGTACAAAATTCAAGATTAAACTTTCAAAAATACAAATTTCTTCTTCTAATTCGAATTAGAATTAGAATTGCTAACAGCAGGGATCCTTCTTTCAGAATACCGTTGCTTATAAATTCTATTGGCAAGCAAGCAATTACTGTTTGACTCGCCTAAAACAAAACTCATGTCTACAAGTTTTGTTAAAATTTATTTTGTAAAACTCCAAATATTTTAAAAGTATGGTCATATAAATTTCTTTTGTTAACCTTCAAATAATCTTTTTTCATAATTATTAAAAATACTCAGGCGAATTTAATATAAACTGAACCCGTAATAATCAAACGTATATGGTCATAATATTCTCTTAGGTAAAATATCAAGTGAGGGTTTTCAGGTCGAAATTACGCTCATTGTCAAGTGTAATAATAATAAAAATAAGTCAATAAACAATCCTTTCTAGCAAATTTACATATGAGTCTGGCCAGGGGCGTGCCCCATCAGGGTGACAGTGCACTGTGTGGAATTGAAGCAATTTAAGAATATAATACATACAAATTGTTTATGTTTCTAGTGCGGCTAGGGTGGGACTGAGAAAGTTTATTAAAAAGTTTAAAAAGGTTAGGACCGTAATAGTGACAAGCAGGGGGTAAACGGGAGATAGTAGCTCTCCGGAAAGCACAAGAATGATGTATCTACTGCGGAGCGCGGGAGCGAGGACACATGGGCTACTGGTGCGAGGGATCGACGGCGACGGGAATTGTCTGTGTGGAGCGCTGGGCCATCGTTGGAAGGAGAAAACATAGAAAACACATTCCTTTTTGTGTGCCATCACTTGGTCTGGATACAGAGTGCGAAGGATACAGTTTTGAGTTAGGTGAGGGATGAGTGTTTGAGGGGTGATGCATACCTCGGGACGTGTGATTGACGATTTTGTGAGTGGTGATTGGTTTTGTATATGATCCAGAGCTAGGTGCAATGTTTTTGGTGTGGTGCGGTAGAGCGGATCAAAAGGAGAGGGGAATGGAGGCGAGGAGAGGTATCACAGAGAAGTGTTGTTGATCCTGACTTTTTGTTGATGCCTAGTTTAATAGGAGTGTGTTTTGTAGTATTGCATATTTTTTGACGTTGTGGGTGTTACAATATATAGTGTTGTGAATCTGATTACATAATATTTTTCTTAAGTAAATTATCAAATGAGGTTTTCAGGTCAAAATTACGCTCGTTGATAAGTGAAAAATTCTGCATTAAATTCTACACTAAAAACAGGGAGACCAGGTTACACGTGGAAATCACAAAAAGGATAGAAATGTACGCAATGAAGTGCTGGGGACACGTACAAAGAAGGGAACCAACACACCTACTGAAGAAAGCACTAACACTGAACAGCAGCAAACTTAAAATGGGGAGACCATGTTACACGTGGAAAACCACAATCGAGAGGATCATGAACAAACTGGGAAAGGACCAAACATACTGGGAAAGAAAAGCGAGGGGAAAGAATGAATTTCACAAAGAAATCGGAGCGATATATACTCTACCAGAATCAGAAACGGAGTAATCAGAAACCTCAGAAGAAGAAGAAGAAGAAGAAGACTTGTAGAAACAGAAGTACAAAAATAGGAGCACAGATAGCAGCGACACAACGCGGCAATATATCTCACAAGAAGACCCAGAATAGGCAGAAACCCAGAACCAAAAATACAAAAAAGGGGGCTTAAACGCTCCCTCACGACATAATGCGGTAACGCAACTCACAAATACCTACACCTCCCATCCCACATTCCTTTACCATGCGCCATGTGACTCTCGCTGCTGGCAACAAGCATGACCTTAGTCCAACCCAGCGTGGACGTAGCAGGCCCAGCTGTATAACTTGGGAGTGGCAGTAATGCCTACCGCACGCTGGTAAATCAATCAATCAATCAACACAAATGAGAACTAACGACCAATAAGCGTAATAAACATTTATTTCTGCAAGACAATTTATACAGAACTAAGGTTTTACTGCTTGTCGAATAACGAAAACAACAAAAAAGATTACAAAAAAAAACTATTCTCAAGAAATTAATGTGCTGGGTGATATCGGAATACAAAGATTAAATTAACTCACTAAAAATTTCACGCTGTTCTTAAGGACAACATGTGGGGTGATTATTATAATTTTTTTTGTGGAAATATTTGAAGAAACCTCTATTTTTACCTTCACATCCAGTGGAAGTATATTATCGACAAAAAAAATGAAAATTTGTATTGTTCAGATAGGCTTAGAATGTCATAAAACGTCGAGATTTTAAGTTTGATTAAAAAAAAATCCTGTCTATCAATCTGTCTATCTTAATTTTTTGTGCGCACGATTACTCTGAAACAGTTTAAGATATTGACTTGAAATTTGGTACACGTATGTATTTTAACGAGATCTGGAACTAGATTATATTTCGACCTTATTCTGTTGTGGGGTAAATTGAGGTAAATGGGTGTAAACAGGTAAATCAAGCAAGTAAGAGCCCATAAAATTGGCATTTAGTATATATAAGAGAAGCTAAGGTGTCAAAAAATGTTTTAGCATGAGCCACCCCCCACCTCATTATTAAAGAGGGTGAAAAAAATAAAATCGTCATTTAGTGTGTTTACAAGAACCAAAAGCCTCAAAAATTCTTCTTACTTTACCCACCCCCACTACCACCCACCTTTTACGACACCCACACCCACTACCGATGTGGCATATTGTTTTATGGGCATTTGAGGTAGACAATAGTTAATTAAAGTTCCATAAATAGTTATTTCCACATACTAATTTTTCGTTTTGAGAGACTTGGACAGAAAATCTGGATGTGGAAGTACTGATTCCTTGGGCAGTGGTTTTAAAGTTTATCCTTGAATTTTCAATAAATCGAAAAAGGTTACAAATAAGCTGCAGGGATGTACTATCGTGCGCAAAAAATGGGACAAGTCTTATAACGTATTTTTGCTAAAATCTAGTTGTGTACATCTAACTTTAATTTTTGTGACATTATTAGTTATTTGTCAAAATTCATTGCAAGTGTGCAGATTAGAAAAAAATAGTTGTCCTATTTTTTTTGCTCACGACAGTACATACAAAAAAATGTAAGTTTTTTTCGTTTCTACATCACATCTTCTGCAGATGGCATTATCTTGAGAAAAAAATTCATTACATCCAAGTGGTTCGGAGATAGTCAACAATAATACAGGAGTGAAAAGAGTCTAAAAAGAGGCTTCAAAAATGTACCTATATACATAGCATTCCATTTAAAAAGGCACTTGATCTTGTAAAATCGTCTTGGCTCACCCTGTGATTATATACTTTTTTACTTAATTTACTTATTTTTTTTATTTCTAGCCATCATAGAACTCGAGCTATTGTAGTCCGACGCACTATTGCCCCACAATGTATTTTACATTGTCCGAAATTATTTTTATATACTTTCTCAAACATTATATATTACACCACTCCTTTGGTTCAGTCCACTTATACAAAATTCAACCTCTGAATAATTAATTATTTCGGCAAATTAATATACATAATTATTCCCTCGCAGCTTAATATTATTTTTAAGCGCCTGCTGGTAGCATATTATCTTTGTGACAAATTTGTTTTCGATTTATCTCTTCGGCTGACGTAAAATATTGTTGCTGTCAGGTTAATTTAATAGTCTGTAATTGAGTCAGCAGTCGACGGCTCTGATGAATCAATTTGGGGTTTAACAGTATTTTTGTTAATTAGCCTTTTGAAATTAGAATTGGAAATTAATGTCGTTTTTCACTTATATTTTAATGGAAATTTTCGAGTAGCTCATACTAATATTGATACTAACTTTAATATACTCTTCCTAAGTAGTTGTAACCAAGCTCTTTCAACTAACTAACTATCAACTAATCGGGTTAACATTGTCTATGTCTAACAACGATAAAAAATATTTCAGATATAGTATAACTTTGGTTTACATTATACTTATTAAAATTTCTTCAAATCTTATATAGTCTTAGTTTATATTATATTTGATGAAATTACTTAAGTCTTAGTTAAAATAAAATGAGTAGAACTTAATTAACATTTTGCTCCAACAAGGTACTATCCACTTTTATGTGGTGCTACTGAGATTAAGCCCTTAGCCGGTATCTCTTTTATTTTTACTTTTCAAATAGGTGTTCGACAACATCCACCTGCAAATATTTTATAAAGAAATACATATATGCTTTTCACTTAATAGTCTATTGTCTATGTACTGTAGAAAGGAACTAAACTTTTAAAGAGTTTTTATTGTTTCTTATGTTCAATTGATCCCAAAATATGAGAAAACCGCGGAGTGTTACCATTTAAAGGGGTGCATTTTTGAGATCGAAGTAAAAAGATCCACTTTTCATATTTTTGAGTTTTGCTCGAAAACTATGCATTTTTCCTATAAACGCGTCAAATAGAAAAATTGTAGAGAATTAAATTTCCAATCGAAATGGCACCTTCAGAAGTCAAATTTTTTTTTTTTTACAAAAAATACGCCCAAAAAACAAAACAAAAAAAACGAAAAAATGCAATTTTTTATTTTTTTATTTTAGCCTGTAACATTTTTTTGGGTAAATTTAGGCACAGACATTACTGCATAAAAAAGCTAGCGTTTTACCCGTTAAAACGAGATTTCGTAAAAAATTTACGATTAATACTGACCGAGATATATCGTTTCAAAATTTGCAACTTTTAACTTTTTTTGCTAATTTTTACTATTTTTTTTTTCAAATTTCTTCTGTAACTTTTTTCTGAGTGAATTTAGGTATAGACATTATTATATTAAAGTGAAAGCTGACTTTACGCCCGTTTAAATGGTGGCTGGTAAAAGTCTCTACGAGAAATAGAAACCTAGATACAGCGTTTCGAAGATTGTTACTTTTATTAACTTTTTTCTAACTTTTACGTTCTTTTTTAAATTTCGGCCTATAACTTATTTGTCAAATACTTTAAGTACAGATATTGCTACATTGAATGTACTCCCAGCATTCTTAAATGGTCTTTGTGGTTTTAGTTCCTTTCAACTCTCTTTTTTTTTGGACATAGACAATAGCCTATAAATATATATGCAATACATGTATATAAACGACATCATTAAAAAGAGATGGTTATTAAAAATTAGATGATCACCTATTCAGCAAGATTCTAGGAATGTAGAAAAAAGAAAACTGTCAAAAAAATGTATTGTTTATCTAATCAACAAGAAATTTATGTTCATTTTATAAATATACCAATAATAAATACAGTTTACCTTCAAAAAGATTTAGAAGAGCGTTTTAAAAAAGGGTAAAAATAAATTTGCTAAATTATTCGAAAATCGTACAGATGTAAAAGATGCTGCTATTATCTTTACTGATAAAAATGCTGACGTCACTAATATTTTGCAATCGGGTATATTATGCATTTTAGCATGCATTATATGGTGCTTCTAAAAACCAAGAAAATATAAATAATTTTCGATACCAATCGTTTCTTAAAGCTACAAGTAAAAATACCTGTGTCAGCTTGGCTTCATTGATACCTACACTCGATGCTAGTTCAGAACATATAAAAAGAGTGTATTTACAAGTACAGCTATGGACATGATAAGTTGTCAAAAGAATGGAGATGAAAAAAAAAAAGATAATTCAGTAGTACCAGTTACAATGAACCAACCAAAAGCTTCTGAAAATTTATTGAAAATGATTTTTTGTTCATGTAAAACTGGGTGGGGCTCTGCTTGTGGATGTAGAAAAAATGGCTTAAATTGTTCTATATCATGTTTACCAAGTAAAGGAGTTAACTGCTTAAATGCTCCACCAATGATGTTAATGAATGACATCGAAAACGTCGAAGTCAATTAGTTTACATGATTATCTTTGTAATAAAAATTTATAATTATTTATGTGATCAAAGTCATAATAACTATTATTTGGCATAAGTTGTTAATAAATTATTTTCTATAAAAAATTGATGTATTTGTATTATTTAACGTTTCTTTCATTTATTTCGTTTTTTGGAGCTTCTGTCATCTTCAAATTAATTTTAAAAAGTCTCATTTTTTTACAAATTCTTTATAAACAACCTAGAAAACTATAACAATCATTATTTTCTTAAAATAAATTTTTAAAAATTACGATAATTTTCTTTTTCGTTGAGATTTCAAAAAATATATATATTTTTTTTAATTTACGGATTTTCGAAATTGAGGTAATTTTCAATGAGTAAACTTTTTAGTTTATGGCATTAGAAATCCAATAAAAAAAATCATTTAAATCGCTAATTACTGGGTTCCGAGGTATAAACCTAATTGCACTGGACTAACTATGAATATGAGAGTCATTACGAATTATTATCTTAAATGTGTCAGATAATTGATAGCATATATTTAAAATTCAACAATAGTTCGCATATACATAACACTGAACTATAGTTGTCAACTAACTGCCACTTCGACCTGTATCACCGATGGGTAAATTGATTTCTGTGTATTATTATAACTTTTTTAGGCTAGGTGGATCCGTTATCTACCTGAATATTGTAAAGTTAAGAATTCTTTATTTTTGTCCTTGATTTTAAATTTTATTCCAGTCCTCGTTTGTAGAAAAAATAATGCGCTACTACGCACATAGGGATTGCAATTTACCGGAAGATTTAATAACCGGTAAATCGGTAAATAAAAATGTAATTAACCGGTTAACCGGTATTTACCGGTAATTTTTAGAATGAATGATTAGGGTGGCGAAAATGGCAATTGTCTTTTTCCATATACAAAATTACCTAAATTTAACAAGAAACATTTTTATATACGTATAATTAATATAATGAACAAACAAAAGGTTTTTTATCAAAGGGAAAAAATATAAATAAAATAAATTTAAATAAATAACACAGGTTTACAAAAAAAAATGTCCGACCAATGCGATTCCATTACCGTACCCCGAAGGTTTTTGACGTTCTGAACACAATGCCGTAGTCCGTTTTGCGCCATTATGTCAGGATTTCGAGAAGGATTTCAGAATTTAATAATTTCTAAATCCAAGATGGCGGATCCAATATGGCAGATGCTAAAATCCAGAAATTCATCAAAATTTGACCCAAAACTTATTACTCGGGGGTTTTTGGGGCCGCTTGAGTGAATTAATTTGTACATGAACGAAGGCGAAAAAGGTATTTTTAGCACATTTAGCAAAACGGACTACGGAATCGTGTTCAGCACGTCAAAAACTTTCGGGGTACGGTAATGGAATCCCATTGGTCGGAGATTTTTTTTGTAAACCTGTGTAATTATTCGGTAAATAACAAAAATATCAACTAAAATAACAAAAATTATAAACATATACTCAAATAGGGCATTTACTGAATACCTAATTTAAAAATATTTAAGTATTTTTTAAAAATAGCCCAATAAAAGGGTCAGTTTTTCAAAGCTATATCTCTTAGTCGTCTGATATTTGTGCATAGAATACCACCAGCTGAAGATGCTCTTCCTCAATCGATATTATTAGGTCGATAAGTCAATAACAATTGGTAATAATATACCTCTAAATGTATTCAAAACTATTGAAGATAATTAATTGAAATTAATAGGAGACATTGATATAAAATAGCTTTATATTTTAAATTTTTTTTACATTCCTATTACGTCATTTAGTATATAAAAAAAATAATTTAATTTTTGAGGGTGCTGTTTTTATATCAACCCCTTGAGTGACACCTACCAAACAAATCTATATTATTTAACACTGACATAATTATCGTGTGTGAAAATTACTTCTAGGTCAAATTGGGACAAGATGATTAAAAATATAAATCTAAATAATGAACACAGGCACACAAAAAAAATTAAGTACGAAGGCCTAGACCACTTAATTCCTACTCATTTGGAAGCTTATAATCAAAAAAATATGCTACTAGTTTTAGCTTGGCTTTCAATTTTTTTTTTTGCTTCAGAAGTATTGATTTTATTAGACAATATGGTAGGGCTATTTTAATTAATCCACAGTAATATCTCTTCAAGAAGGGACACTAGCGAAAAATGTTTCACACAAAAGTTGTCCCGTTTAGAGGGGGCATCTTTTGGGTAGAATAATTTTCCACCTCCCACCCCTGATGAGCTTGGATTGGGGGTAACTTTTGAATTTTTAATGGCACTCTCCACTTTTGATCGCGTATTCTAATTCTATGAAAAAAACTACATAACTTTTGTACCAAACGTTTTTTTCTCCCCCCCATCCTGATGAGCGGGGACGGAGGTGTAACTTTCGAATTTTCAAAAATCTGCAGAGGAACATCTCTGAACTAGGGCATTTGTAGGTAAAATGTTTCAAGCAAAAGGTGTTTAGTTCAGAGAGGGGCATCTTTTGTTTGAAACATTTTTCTTAAAAATGCCCTAGCTCAGAGATGCTCGCTTGCAGGATTTTGAAAAATCGAAAGTTACACCGTCATCGCCGCTGATTAGAGTGGGGGGGAGAAAAAAATGTTTAGTACAAAAGTTATGCAATTTTATTCGTAGAATCAGAATACGCGATCAAAAATTGAGAGTGCCATTAAAAATTCAAAAGTTACCCCCACCTCCCGCTTATCACGGGTGGAGGGTGGAAAATTGCTCTGCCCAAAAGATGTCCCTCTCTGAATGAAACAAATTTTGTCTGAAACATATTTCGCGAATCCCCTTTCCTGAGGAAATATTTCTATGGATTAATTAAAATGGAATAACTGTATTGTCTAATAAAATCAATACTTCTGAAGCAAAAAAATTATTGAGAGCCAAGCTAAAAGTAGTAGTATATTTTTCTGTTTATTGACTTACAAATGAGTAGGAATTACGTGGCTTCACACTTAATTTTTTTTTTGTGTGCCTGTGTTCATTATCTAGATTTATATTTTTAAGCATCTTGTCCCAATTTGACCTTGAAGTAATTTTCACACACGATAATTATGTTAGTGTTAAATAATATATATTTTTTTGGTATTACAGGTGTCACTCGAGGGGTTGATATAAAAACAGCACCCTCAAAAAATTTTGTTTTATATATATATATACTAAATGACGTAATAGGAATGTAAAAAAAAATGTAAAATGTAAAGCTATTTTATGTCAACGTCTCCTATTAATGTCAATTAATTATCTTCAATAGTTTTGAAAAAAATTAATTTTAAAGTTTGGGGTTGTTACCCCCATAACTCTGCTAATATAGGGGATAGAGGTTTATTATATATTTTATTGAGGATTCCTGGTCATAAGCAACATTCATGTGAATGAATGGCCCAATAAGCTGCTGGGCCCAATTCCATATACTTAACCGGCGAGACCCTTTCTTTGATTTACCGGTGACGGTTGCAAATACTGCGTAATTGTATCTACTTTCATATTATTTTCTGCCATAGACTGACACTTGTCGCTGTCAAAAAGCTTATAAATAACGTGTTAGTGAATTAATTGTAAATTCTTGTTGTTTTTGAATTTCTTAATTATGCAAAAAGAACGGAAAGTGGTTTTGTGGAAGCAAAATTTACCGGATGTCAATAAGCAATAATATGAATACGTGAAATGTTCAAATAGTAATATAAACACCAAGTAACAATACAACAAGTAATAAAATAAGTCAAGATAATTACGACGCAGAACAACAAATAAACACAACAAGCATAAGATAATAGAAACGGCACTGACTGAGACGAGACTGATAGCAATTAAAATTAAGATGACAATTCAGAATTTTGGGTTATCTTCTTCTTCTCAACTCCTTGGTATCCTTTTTATAGTAATCCTAATATTTTCGTTTACATACGTCATAAATTTTTAGAGGAAAATATAACTAAACTAAACTTTAACATTTTTTTCACGTTTATATTGCTTAAAAAAAATACGGGTCTCTTCTTTTAATCTAAGGAATTCATTTTTGAATTTTAAAAAAATTTCCGAAATTCCACATTCTTTAATGATGTTACGCACAAAATAACTTTAATTAAATGCTGATTAAATATATAAAATAATGGTGGATTATGGTAAAGATACCACAGCACGAACATTTATTTCAAAGTTTCCCAATTACGTCATAACATTCAACTTTTAGTTATGAACCACTTAAGACGATAAGCACGCTTTTTAAGTTTGCAGCACAGTAAGTTTTAAGAAGAGTAGATTTAGACACGCCAAGTTCATTACTTAATCGAGTTGTAAAATGGCCTGCATCTGATGGCTTCATGAACATTTCACACGGCTCGGGCTTTTCCACGTACGAATGGCATCCCGGACATTCCTCATATTTCTCTGCGATATTCTCGAGCAAAATACGAGTTTATTTACTACGTAAATATTTTAGATGCTGTGTGTAATAAATTGTTTTAGACGCTAAGCGGTTTTCGGGATAAATGAAAATATTCTCCAAACGCAATGAATGTTGACTTGATTTACAAGACGAACTGAATGCTTTAAACTAGTAAAAAAGATGTAATAAATATAATCGCTGTCTACTTACAAATCAACTCCAAACTTAAGTAGACACATATTTTAAATAATAACTCTAAAATATTAAAATCACGAAGGAAATAAAATGAATCAAACTAATACATGAGAAATATCGATTTCTTTAAAAAGTCGATAAATGTAATCAAGTCGTTATTTTAGAGAATGATGATTATTATGAAAGGGTAGATAACTTAACTGGTAATAATGATGTTGTATACCTAGAGTAAAACTTTTTACTTCAGGCATACAATAATGCTTATGTAGCTATCTCAACAGCACCTACACTAATTTGTTTGCAAGTGATATATAAAATGGAAAAAAGCCCGTTTAGACGAGTCTGCCTGGGGTAAAAAAGAGGTGATTTTACAAATTTTGTATACCATTTAAGTTAGCAACGGATTCTTATAGAAAAAATTCCGCTGAACAAGATTTTCTTATGAAAAATTTTCCTAACTCGCGAGCTTCATGGTCAAATAATTGTTTAAACAAAATTTTTTTTCGTTTTTATTTAATAAAATGAAAACGGTTTGACGGATCCGAAAAAATTTTGATTCAATCGAAATATATTTTCAATACGCGTCGGCTGGCGCCAGGCACAACTCATTTTGTCAACCCGTTCATTTTTTATAGCCAAAATAAATTTTTTAATTAACAAATTGATTACTCCGAAACTAATGAGATCAGGATATTGTTTTTTCAAAAAACATGCCTTTTATACCAAAGAATATACTATATTTTTTTGGCCCGATATCTTCAATACTTTTTGATTGTTTAAACAATTGGTATAATTTGTTAATTAGCAAATAACTTTTTTTTCGAAAGTTTGATCGACTTCAAACCAACTTTAAACGATAAATATTGACGTCAGGCATAACCCTCATAGAAGTCTGCACGAATGCAACTTTTTGCTTTTGTTTATTTAAAGTTTAAATTAATTTTGCAAATTAACAAATGGAACATCTCGGCTCTGGGTAAGCGTATCGAAATGGGGTTTTATGCATATGAAAGTGCTTGGAAAAAAGGAAAATTTTGAGACCAGAAAGAACTTGATCGGATAACCGGAACCAGAAATATAAGTGATATTGCTTTAGATGCTCTAATTTGTTTATTAATACCTTTTTTGACACGAGGTTTAGTGCAAATGAAAGCTAACAAGTTTTTCCACCAACCACAAAAAGTTCTACAAAAAATATTCAATCCCTGAAGAGTTATACGCGTTTTTAACCCTTAAAAAATCTCTCCCGCAACGTGAAAATAGTAAGATTTGACACGCAATGGGTAAGCAGGTTCGATCCTCGGTGTATTATTTATGATAATAAATCTTTTTACTTTCTGAGAATTTTTTAAAAACGTCGTAAATATATTTTTTGCAATTTACATTAAATAAATGGCTATCTTGCAACAAACACATGGTCGTTTTTGTCCAACGAGGGTTTGTCGGTAGTTTTTGTTTTTTTACTACTTTTTGTGAAAGAGAAGGCTTGTTTTACTTTATTTGAAAATAGAACAAAAATAAAAAGGCAACAAAATTTTTTTTTTCACTTTTTTCTTATAATGAAAAAAAGTTCACGTCTCATGAAAAAAGCACACACTTTGTTATTTGTAAATGAGAAATAATCAAAAGATTTAACAATTTTAATGGATGAACACGTGGAAAAGAAACACTGTATTTCAAAATATACGTCTGCACGTAGCAAGAAAATCCACGGAAAGAACGAACAGCTGCACGCATCGTGGTCAAGGACCACCGTGTTGTAAAAAACCGGTCCTCCACTCACCAAAAGGGCCCATCCCCTTCGACCGTTCCATGATTTCGACTATAAGAAATGTAGAGCATACAAAGCGGGTGCACAGCATCAGCTCGAGAGTTACGGATTTAATGAAGTTCTCAAGAATAAATAATTATTTATAGCGTTTTTTTACAATTTAAAAAATATTTTATTATAGAAAATATTTTATTGCACGAAAAAAAAAGCAAATTTGACCAAAAAAAAATTGCCCACACCGAGGATCGAACCCGTCACCCCATTGCACGTCAAATCTTACTATTTTCACGTTGCGGGAGAGTTTTTCTAAGGGTCAAAAACGCGCATAACTCATCGGGGATTGAATATCTTTTGTAGAACTTTTTGTGGTTGATGGAAAAACTTGTTAGCTTTCATTTGCACCAAACCTCGTGTCAAAAAAGTTGTTAATACACAAATTAGAGCCTCTAACGCCATATCACTTATATTTCCGGTTACGGTCATCCGATCAAGTTCTTTCTGGTCTCAAAATTTTCCTTTTTCCAAGCACTTTCATATGCACAAAACCCCATTTCGATACGTTTACCCAGAGCCGAGATATTCTATTTGTTAATTTGCTAAATTAATTTAAACTTTAAATAAACAAAAGCAAAAAGTTGCATTTATGCATATTTCTATGGGGGTTATGTCCGACATCAATATTTATCGTTTAAAGTTGGTTTGAAGTCGATTAAACTTTCGAAAAAAAAGTTATTTGCTAATTAACAAATTATGCCAATCGTTTAAACAATCAAAAGTATTGAAGATATCGGACCAAAAAAAAATATGGTATATTCTTTGGCATAAAAGGCATGTTTTTTGAAAAAACAATATCCTGATCTAATTAGTTTCGGAGTAATTTGTTAATTAAGAAATTTATTTTGGCTATAAAAAATGAACGGGTTAAAAAAATGAGTTGTGCCTGGCGCCAACCGATGCGTATTGAAAATATCTTTCGATTGAATCAAATTTTTTTTCGGATCCGTCAAACCGTTTTCAAAATTTGTTTAAACAATTATTTGACCATGAAGCTCGGAGTTTATGAAAATTTTTCATAAGAAAATCTTGTTCAGCGGAATTTTTCCTATAAGAATCCTTGGCTAACTCAAATGGTATAGAAAATTTTTGGAAAAAATCCCAAGCAGATTCGCCTAGTTGTGTCCCCATTAATTTACCACCTTTCAAAATGATGACAGCGGACTTAGAAAATTTGCCAACTGGATAATCTGCATTTGTAGTAATTAATACGAATGAAGATAATAAGATACAATTGCAAAGTTGAGTATTGAAGGAATATATTGACCTTACTAACCTTTGCTTGAGTCAAAATTACTTCAAATTTAATGACATATTCTTCGAGCACCATGGGGGTACTGCAATGGAAACTTTTTGCCACCTTTCATTGCCAGTCTTTTGATAAGCAGCCAAGCAGGCTAGGCTAGAGATAAAGGAAGAACTTGAGTATTTACCTAAAATATAGCTGAGATATATGGATGATATATTCGCACTATTCGATACAATGGTTGCAGATGTAGGCAACTTTATTTCGAAATTAAATACTTTAGTAAAATTTACATTCCGTTGATCAAAATAATGTTTAATTGTCTTTGTTGGTGTATATAGCCATTTTAGTATCACGGCAAATACAGTAAAAACCATTAGAATACGGCTATTAGTGAAACAATTTTATAATTTGGTATACTGATTTCTGTCATTAAAACGACTATTTTTTCGAGCAGCGCCAAATTAAGATGGCTTCCGCTTTCAAGATGGCGGTTGTTTTAGGATATTTAAAAGATCGACGTTTCTAGCTAAACTATTGATTTTATGAAAAGAAGTTATTAAGAAAAATTATTCCGCATTCAATTTTGAATTTTAGAAAGTTCTTATAGGTTTTTTCTAAAATTAAAAATTAAGACTCTACGGGGTAAAATATCACAGTCAGTTTCTTCTAATATTTTACAAAATACGCAAAGTAATGTTCTATACTTGTCATAATAATTATCATTTGACCATAAAGTAACAATCAGAGTTGACTTATAGAATAAAAACCGCTGCCTAAGGAATCACTACTTCCACATCCATATTTTCTATCCAAGTTTCTCATAACGAAAAAATTTTGTATGTGGAAATAATTGTTTATAGAACTTTAATAATATAATATTTGAAATCGTCTACCCCAAAAATCCGTAAAACGATATTCCACACGGTAGTTGGGTGGGGGTGGATGAAGTAAAATAATATTTTGAGGCTTTTGGTTCTTGTAGACACACTAAATCACATTTTTTTTCATACCTTCTAATAATGGGGTGGTAATGGGGGTGCCAAAAAACTTTTTGAAACCTTAGCTTCTCTTGTGTACACTAAATACCAATTTTATGGACTCACACCTGCCTGACTTACCTACTTACCCCCCGTTTACCCCATTTTATCCCCCCAACCCTTCGACGGAATAAGATGAAAATATAATCTAGTTCCAGATCCCATTAAAGTAAAAAACGGTACCAGAATAAACGCGCGAAATTACAGACCGACAAACAAAATTTTTTTTGCTCAAATTTAAAATCTCGACGTTTCATGACGTTCTAAGCCCATCTGAACAATAAAAATTTTCAAAAATTTGTTTGTCGTTACTATACTTCCATTGGATGTGGAAGTAATAAAAGACTAGGGGGCATAATATTTTAAATCTCGGTCCTATAAGTGAATCGCGTAGACAAAATATACAAAATATACCATTATTAAATGAAAATGAGGCAAATATTACACCGGAAGGTAACTACGACTGCCTAATTTTCGACGGCCCCGCTTTAGTCTATCTACTTTTGCCTAAAGGAGATTAAAAATTTGAAGAATATTCAGAAAAAGTTCAGGCACATATTAGACATAATATTATAAAATTAAAAGCTAAACGTGTCGACATAGTATGGGATGTGTTCAAAGAGGACAGTTTAAAAAGTCATACGAGAGAAACTAGAAAAGTCGGAACAAGCATAGTAATAATATACTACCAAAGAATTGGTCAGAATTTCTGAAAAACGCTGAAAATAAAACAGAATTATTTTGTTAATTGGCAAATGATCTAACAACATCTAATAACTTTAATTCTGTTGAAATTGTGTCAACTGGTGGCGAAGAAATTCCGGTTAACGCAATGCTGCTCTAAAATCCTGCAACCAAGAAGAAGCAGATACAAGACTACTGTTACATATTCATGATTGTGTTCAACAAGGTTGGAAGGACATTGCATTAAAACTATCGACAGTGACGTGATAGCACTCGCGGTTTCATTTTTTTACTGTTTGTATAAAGAAGGGCTAAATAGTTGGGGCTAATAAACATTTCGGAGTATTAAAACTGCATGAGATAGCACAAAAACTAGTAGAAAGCAAATGTGATGCATTACGAGGTTTCCACTCCCTAACGGGATGTGATCACGTTTCCTTTTTCTGGAAAAGGAAAAATGACTGCTTGAAACATATAAACTAGACGTAACAGAAGCTTTCACGTTCATTTCGAAATCTCAAGAAAATTTTAACCTTATTCCCATGGTTTGTTGTTTTAGTGTACTGCAATACTTCTGCATGCACTGAAGTAAATCAGGCACGAGAGGAATTGTTTACTTCCAAGATCAGGACAACATACCCCCGTCAACGGATGCTTTGGGGCAACACATTTTACGGGCTAGCTTCCAAAGTGAAGATACATGGGGACAGTCTCTGACATCAAATTTGATTTTGCCTAATCTTGAAAAATGGAAATGGTGCCTATCCGAAAATGTTTGGGTGCCAAAATCGTCAACACTTTCGGAGGTATCTAAAGCCCTTAGACAATTAATTCAATGTAGTTGGAAAAAAGGATACATTGAAACCAAATGTGGTTCTAAAAAAAGCCGGCTTGTAATGCACATCACGGTGCACAAATTGCAAAGGAGAATGCGACTAGCTTAAAAAAGGTATGTAAGTCTAACTAAAAAAATCTGTAGCTATTTTTATTAAAGTATTTTTAGGTTGAAAAATAATGTGTCAGTTTCTCGTAAAGGAATACTCAACAAGAACATTATAATTATTGCTTTAGATTGTAAAATATACATAAAACTGTTTTCTAGTATTTCTCCGTGTAGCGGCTTTATTTTTAGTGTTACATAAACATATTGTATAAAGTTTTTTTATTCGAATTTTAATGTAGAATATAGCTTTTCTCTGTAACAATAATTATTTAGTTTAGAAACTTGTAAACTTTAAATTATAAAAAAAGTAATTTTTTTTGTTTTTCTATGTACCGCCTTTATTTTTAGCTTTGGGTAAGAAGCTGCATTAAACACTTTTTTATTCAGAATTTAATTTGGAACAATTTTTATTAACAACTGTTTTTTGTAACATCAATAGTTAGACAAAAAATTCGTTCTTTTAAAGTTTCTAAATCGGCCGCCATCTTGAAACCGGACGCCATTTTGATTTGGCGCTGCTCGGAAAAATAATCGTTTTAATGACAGAAATCAGTATACCAAATTACAAGATTGTTTCACTAATAGCCGTTTCTTTCTGGGTTGTCGCTCTACTACTCCTGAATTATCTTGAACGGACATTCAATTTTTTTTTTTAATTGATTGTATGTCAACAAACGTAAAAATAAATTACTACACAACCTACTTGACTTTACGTTATTAAATTAGACTTAGGGCCACCACATTATAGTCCACTCAAATTAGTAAAATAGCTGAGAAAAATTCTGAACAGCAGTTTTTCTGCATAGGAAGTAAGTATTCAACTTTTAGAACAAGGTTTTACTTATGCGCAGAAAAAAAAGAAATGATTTTTGAGATATATATACATATATATACGTTTTTTCGTGTTTTTTTTTTCATTTAGACGTATATATCTCGAAAAGTACGCGTTTTTAAGGCTAAACGAACATAGGTAAACACGTTCAGAATACGACTTTCTACAAAAAAGTTTCTATAAATTTTTCTGATTATCCCACTGGCTTTTCCGGAAAAGTAACTTGAAAAATATATGTTTTTTTCGTGTATTTTTTATTTTGAATGCAAATATCTCGAAAAGTGCGCGATTTTAGGGCCAAATGCCAAATTCCGATTATCCCATTGGTTTTTCCGGAAAAGCTTCTTGAAGAATATATATATTTGCTTTTTCGTGTTTTTTTTTTCATTTTGACGTATATGTCTCTCAAATATACAGAAACTTTTTTGTAGGAAATCACATTCTGAACAAGCATGTTCATTAGCCTTAAAAATGCGTACTTTCCGAGATATATATGTCCAAATTAAAAAAAAAATTACGAAAAAGCAAATATATATTCTTCAAGAAGCTTTTCCGGAAAAACCAATGGGATAATCGAAAAATGTATACGGGCTTTTTTGTAGAAAATCTCATTCTGAATAAGTTTATTCATGTTCAATTAGCCCTAAAATCGTGTGCATTTCGAGATATTTGCATTCAAAATAAAAAAACACATAGATATATTTTTCAAGTCGCTTTTCCGGAAAAACCAATGGGATAATTGGGAAAATGTATAGAAGCTTTTTTGTAAGAAATCGTATTCTGAACACGTTTACTTATGTTCATTTAGCCTTAAAAACGTGTACTTTTCGAAATATGAAAGTTTAAATGAAAAAAAATACGAAAAAACGAATATATATGTATGTATCTCAAAAATTGTTCTAAATGTTGAGTACTTAATATCTATGCAAAGAAACTGCTGTTCAAAATCTTTTTTTAAAACGGCGTTTTTTTTTCCTAATTTGAGTGAACTATTAAAGAATTAACAAAAAAGATACAAGGGTTTATCCAAAGCATAATTCGAAAAATTTTAAAATAGAAAATATCCCATAATTTGAAAACTAGTGGTTTTGCAAAAAACATGTATTCTACCAAAATTATATACCATTTGGTACCCTATCGCCTATGCTATATTTTAATCTTACAGCTATCGCACAATAATTTTTCACTTCAGCGCCATTTTTGTACAGCCATTTGAAAATTTGCGAAATTTGCGAAATTAAAGCTACCGATTGTACCTAGTGATAATCTTTTAGCGAATTTATATTTCCTTGCTAGTTACCAAATCTTCGACTGTTTTTGTTTGCTTTATTTCGAAAACCGCTGGTTTTAATGGAAAAGTGTGCACTACGAAAATACTTAGAACTAAACATACGTTTCGGAGCACTGTCGGGCAAGTTCAACACGATAAACCTTTAGCGATTAATGTTATTAAAAAAGTTGTAACATATTCAGTGATGAATTCTAAACATTGGGAAATATTCAGTTTAAATTTCAAGTCATTATATCACTTAGAACCGTCTTAGAGTATTTTTGTATTTATGTAGTTTTCATACAGAAATTAAAAATTCATGTTTTCGTCTCATTTATGGCATTAGACGGTGTCACCGAATATTCTAGAAACTTAAAGATGTTGGTTAACTAGGTATGTATAATCACCAACAACTTCACCTGATCTGTTTATTTTATAGAGTATTACAATTGAAATGACCATCTTATTTCTATGAGAAGTTAAGATTTAAAACGGAAGTACAAAATATTCGCAGGAAACATAATATAACCATTCCACTTAATACAATACGGTAATTTGTATTAAGAAAATTGATCAATCTGTCTTGCAGTTCCATCAAAATTAAACTTAAGATGAGCTTAGTATAAAACCAATGATCTCACTCAAGTTTATTCACGTTTAAAAATTGTCTACAGTTTTAAAGTTCTTGTAATTTGCTGATAAACAATGTGATTTTATTTAATACACATTTGAATTCTGTATTAATATCAAAATTATAACAATTAAATATATATTTAAAAAAGTAAAAAAAATGCAAACTTTCTAATGTCCCCTTAGTTCGTTTCTTTATACTTAAAGCACTAAGGTTATAAATTCTTTCGACAAATAAGGGACTACGCCACAAGTTTTATGAATCATGAAGACCATAGGGGTTCGTTTACGAGAATATCTTTTGTCTTTCTTTCGCTTTATTTACTAGCTAGAGCCTCAAAACATTTTTACCTGTTCTCACCGAGAAATTATTAAGAAAGGTGTTGTTGACTTGCCATAATATAATCAAATATTACGGGTATAATATGTTATACTAGAATGTGAGAATATATTTTAATCATGATTTTTGAAACTATGATATTTTTATTGAATAATATGTCTTGTCCATCCTTGAATGTACCGCGATCTCGCTTCATGACACATGGGGAAATCGGAGACATGGTATTTTGTGGACTTTTTGTGTAAAAATTTTTATCGTTGGCAAAGTAATAAGAGGTGTAACCAAAAAAGTGGCAAATGTATGCTTTAAATGAAATTATTGGACAAAAAAAGTAAAAAATTGCCAAGGCCGCTTTTTCAAATAAAATAAATTTGAATCCATCCGGTGGGTTGCCCATGGCCATGGGGCAGGAGTGTCGAAGGATCATCGAAAAGTAGTAGTAGCATGCCTAAAAGCAGGTTTTTAAAATTAACCATAATAGAGAAAAACCCGCCTTGTGCATAAGCGAAGTCAAGGGATCAAATTCATAAAGGTCACTCGAAAACGAGGTCATGTCACAATACCTATATGGGCTTACATGCCGTTAGTATGTTGCACAGTGTGAAATGAATGAGTTTTCATTTTCAAAATTCCACTCCACGCTTAATTTTTGATCAATTTGGATGAAACCAGGTCCAAAGTGTTGGTGAAAGCTGGATTTTTATCAGGTAACTGCGAGTTTTACAATTAAGGTATTATGTGCCAACTGTCAGCTGCCAAAACCCCGCGAAAATGATAAAAATTTTAAAATTATTATAATTTGTGTTCTCTAAGTTTTTTTAAACGGATTTTTATAACTTATATGAATGTTTTTTGGGTCTCTGATTACGAACTTCGGGATCGAATAGCCTGGAAATGTGCGCAGCACCCTTAAATTAGCAAAAAACACCCCTTTTAAACACTTGTTTTCGCAATATTCTTACTTGCGAGTCTTAAATTATCACATAAACATATTTTTTGACTAGTAATTTGAAAATTCGTTAGGTTTGATTATAATTTAGCAAAATTTTAATATAAGGGTGAATTACAAGCGGTAAAAACTATCCCTAAATAAAAAAAATGAAAATTACATGATATAATTTTTTTTAACTTTTTGCCCTTAAACCAATTAACGGATGAAATTTTGACGCATTTTCACTGAAAAAAGATTTATTCACCTCCTTAGGATATAACCACCCTTAAATAACAATTAACTTGAAAAATAAGTTGCAGAACGGGTTTTCAGTATTATTTTATGATTTTGGATGAGTTAGCTTACAAAAACTTTAGAAACACAATTTTACCCTACCAAGGGTTGAAACCACCCTTAGTTGGGCGTAAACATTTGTAGGAAGGACAAGTAGGGAGGGTTAAAACTACCCCCAAATGAAAAATAATGAAAAAACATAATACATAATTTTTTAACTGTTTGTAGTAATGTTATAAAAATTAAAAAGAAAAAATTGAAATAAGTGATAGTCTTAAAAACACATTTTATAATATCAAATAATTTTGTTAGTTATACAATTTGTGATATGTATGCTTGTATTTGTAATATATGGGCATTTCTTTATTTCTTCCAACAAACAAAGATAAAAAATATGGCAAAAAGTTGAGTGCAAAAAAGGTAAATGTATTTTGACCTCAAGAATAACATTAAAATTTCAGAAAATTCCCTGCTAAATTTTTCTCCTGAACCTCCTTAATATAATTAATAAAAAAGCAATTTTTTTGAATCTATTTAAATTTAACAACGGCAATTAATAATTAAAAGTGTAATCTACATTCTTTATTTAGACTAAATGATGGTAAATGACTAATTGGGACAAAAATATTTGTTCTTTTTCTTTGGAATACGTAATTTTGAAGGTAGTACTCTAGGTACTGTAGTACTCAATGTTAGAAAGAACAAGGGGCTGATTTGCATTATTTTCAGAGATTAAAAAGATACAAATATATAAGTCTTAACTATAATACCATCTTAGACAATAATAATTATTATCCCTAAGGATGTGAAAATTTCTTTTCAAATAAAAATGTCATTCGTTACTCAATTCAAAAACAAACAGTCAAAAAAAAATTATATCACGTTTTTTTCATTTTTTTTTATTTAGAGGTAGTTTTAGAAACCACCCTTAGGTGAGCGTAAACATTTATAGGATGGATAACTAGAGAGGGTAGTTTCCCTCCTATAAATGTTTACGCTCACCTAAAGGTGGTTTCAACCCTTGGTAGGGTGAAATTCTGTTTCTAAAGTTTTTGTAAGCATCCAAAATCATAAAATATAATAATATTTTATAATAAGATTTATTTATTTATTTAGGTTAACAAAAGATACAATGATTAATTTTAATATCTATAGGAATAAATAAATAAGTGATTGTTTAGACTCATTAGAGTCTGTAAGCAATGGGTAGTTTGATAAGAGTGTGCGTACCCAACCAAGTTCTAATTATTTTGCGAAGGGTCCTAAGAACCTGAATGCAAAGGCAATAGACCAGTGTTGCGTATTATAAATATATGTTTTCATGGATTTTACAAAACATATATTTACATTTAATTATAAAAGAATTTGATTGGGTGAATTTTTAGGTATTAATATTAAGAAAAATATTAAAATTATAATATTAGAAGTTAACTTAAAAACGAAAATTTACAAATAAAATAACATAAACTTGAGGAATTAGAAAACTTAAAGAGTAAAAGAAAGCTTAAAGACTTCCAGTATTAATAAATGTATCTATTTCTGTGTAATTTATGTTCAGCAGCCATTTTTTTATTTCTTTTTTATACTTTGTTACAAGTCTGATTTGTTTAATATTTTCTGGGAGCTTATTGTATAATCTAGGACTTAAGTAGACAAAACATTTTGTTTCTATAGTCTTTTGTGCAACGACTACCTTTATTTGTTTTTTATCTTTACCTCTTGTGTAGTAGCTATGATCAACGAGTGTTGTTTCTGAGTATATTTTGTATTGGTACATTAAAAAACATTGAGAATATAGCTTACGCACATTTAATAATTCTGACTCTTCGTATAATAATTCAGTAGGATAAAGGTTGGGTTTTCCATATAAAATCTTTAAATATATTTTTTAGATTAATATTAACGGTGTAATGTTAGTTTTGTTTGCACCTCCCCATGCTATAATACCATATTTTAAAATCGATTCAATCATGCCATAGTAAATGATTTTAATGTGTTTTTTGCTTAATATGTCTTTTAATATGTTAAATCTGTAAATTAAAGATCTTAGTTTTTTTAAGGTGTTGGTGATATGCTGATTCCATTTTAAATGAGTTATTCCCAGATAGTTAATTTTTTCACAGGTAGTTATGACCAAATTAGTGTTAATGTAGAAGAACGCACTACCGGACTTCAAATGACGCGACACCAATTTATTTCTCAGGGGGCGCCAGTCTTCTACCTCCCAGGCGGGTTCGAGATAAGATGCACTTCGATAGCCGAATAATGGACCAAGGCTGCACTACCACAGATCGGTAACGACGCTCTCTCTGGACATGAGCTCCCTCGTTAGGGGTTTAGGTATCTTTTGAAAAGCTGAATTTTTACATAAAAAAAATCCCAACCGAAGAATTTCTCTTCGGAGGGATTAATTTTGTACGTGGTAACCACGTTTTCATCTGTTAATAACGGACTCTACACCTTAGAGATTTCTCAAAAAACGCATAAAAAAATCCCTATCGAACCTCCGTACAATAACTAGAAGGTCGAGTGTGGTACATTAACTCGACACATCCGGTTTTCGGTATGAAAATTCCAGGGATTATAGACCGTCAACAGGCCTCAAGATCAATTAAGATGCAAAAGTTTAAAGAATCCGTTGATTTAACAGAAATGGTTACACAAAATTCTTAAGATAAGAATCGTGCCTTCCCCAATCAAGGCAATGGCTTTCAGATCGTACAAGCGAGAGCGCTTACGCTAACGATCGATTAGGCAGAAAAGATTCATGCATACCTTCTCAGAATCAAAATGCGAGCTTTTTAGAGAAGTCTGAGACTATTTGTAATTTCATAATTACGACTGACTGATTTTAATTAAAAAAGTTTTACTAAATGAATTTAGTTTCGCTAGAGACTACTTAGCTTTAAAGTTCTTGTATCGTGGCGGTTCACGTACTCAAACACATTCGTGAGGACTTATGACTGCATAAGTTTAATGGCGTTCAATCAGTCCACAATTTACTTGCCCCTATGAAGTTGTTCCATATTATCGATATGGCAGCAACCCACCTTCGAGCGACTTTTAGGCAAAATTGAATTTTTGGTTTTTTATGCACAAGGTATTTTCCTCTATAACTTTATCATTTGGAAAGCCCTGCTATTGGCTTTCCTATCATTGCTTTGTCTAGACCACTCAACGCGTACGACCAAATTGCGAGCCGCTGAGTTAATCCAAACTCTTTCTATGCGAGAAACCGGCCTTGTGCATGTGCATTGATTTTTATCAATTTTTGCTTATCGGCACTACGCCGGCTTTGTCAAAATCGTCTATTTTGCCTTTTGGATGCAATGCATCGCTAAAATTTTATGCTCATTCTTTAGAACAGGACAATGATCGTACCTCAAAGGTCAATGTCTTTGGTGGAGGAATAAAGATGAAGAATATTTCAACATTTTTTAAAGTATATTCTCGAAGTACTTTTTAAACTGGTTTTGGGGTACTTTTGGAAAAGTAACTTTTAAGTGAAATTTCGGCGTACTTTTGATAAATTGATTTTCAAGCCAAATTCGACGCAGTTTTGAAAAATTATCTAGAAGTGAAATTTCGGCGTACTTTTGATAAATTAATTTTCAAGCCAAATTTCGACGCAGTTTTGAAAAATTAATCTGCACTTTTTAAAAATATTATTTTTCAAAGTCCAACTTTGTTGCACCTCTGAAAAAAGTATATTATTCATAAATCCTTTGCCATTATATACTTTCGCTCTCATATTCAGAACCAAAACATATTGTCCTAAGTGAAAATTTGGTGTTTCTCCGAATTTTCACCTGGTCATTTCTGACGCCTTATAGAACTCATAACGGTCCTTATGGACTGATCTGTACCTCTGCAGACTCTTAAAAATGTCCTTAAATGAAATTTTTGCCTAAGTTGAATTTTGATTCTGTCTTCAACTTAGGACGATTTTGGAGAGATCTACAACATTAACAATGTTTATTTAATTAAATAAAGGTAAATTGCTTCTATAGGAGCAAAATGGCAAATATTTTGTTTTTGAGATACTAAGGGTCAATATATTTCCATCAAACCAATCCTTAATCACCTTTAATAATACTGAGAACCCGTTCTGCAACTTATTTTTCAAGTTAATTGTTATTTAAGGGTAGTTACACCCTATGGAGGTGAATACAGTTTTTTCAGTGAAAATGCGTCAAAATTTCATCCGTTAATTGGTGTAAAGCCAAAAAGTTTAAAAAAATTTATCATGTAATTTTCATTTTTTTTTATTTAGAGATAGTTTTTACCACTTGTAATTAACGCTGTTATTAAAATTGTGCTAAATTATAATAAAACCTAATGAATTTTCAAATTACTAGTCAAAAAATATGTTTTTGTGATAATTTAAGACTCACAGTAAGAATATTGCGAAAACGGGTGTTTAAAAGTGTGTTTTTTGCTAATTTAAGGGTGCTGCGCACATTTACAGGCTATTCGGCCCCGAAATTCGTAGTCAGCGATCCAAAAAACATTCATATAAGTCATAAAAATCAGTTAAAAAGCTTAGAGTACACAAATTATAAAAATTATAAAATGTTTATAATTTTCGTGGGGTTTTGACAGCTGACAGTTGGCACATAGTACCTTAATTGTAAAACCCGCAGTTATCTGATAAAAAGCCAGCTTTCACAAACATTTTGCACCTAGTTTCATCCAAATTGATCAAAAATTGAGCGTGGAGTGGAATTTTGAAAATGAAAACTCATTAATTTCACACTGTGTATTACCGCAAGATGCCAGGAAGGCCTCATGTAATTTATATACTGCCGTAAAACGCAATCGACGCGTTTATCTAATGAACGTGAATGATATAATCACTATTGTAAGTTAAGTTAACCACAATTGTCCCTAAATTCTAATAAAATTCTAATAAAACATTTTAATATCATAACTCAAAACAAAGTGATTTCATAAACTTCTAAGAAATTGTGAATCTTGTATGCCCAGCTGATTGCTACTACACGTTTTCCATTGTATCGTGGTGAGATACATGCCTCTAGAGGAGACGTTCGTCCTTACCCTGTTAGGGGAGGCGGATTTTTACAAAATATTATTATATCAAACATCTCTAAAACATATCGAACTCATCTGAAAGCGGAAGTACCGTCGCACAGTTAAGGCAGGGTGCGCGGCTGGCGCTCTTAATCCATTACCGCATACAGGACCATATATGGCACATACCAGTTTTAACCTATTTATAATGTGTCGGTATTTTGGATCGTGGGCTAGAGAGATTATCACACTATTGAGCATATTCATTATTCTGTTATATTTACGCCATATAGTTCTAAATTAAGGAAGTTCTAGAATAATTTTGCTATGATCGATAGCAACTAATGTCATAGTCCAAGATCCTAGAGCTGCCAGACCTACGCCATTTTAGCAAAGCTAATATTTTGACAACAAATAGTGTAATATCTAATTAAGAATGTATGCGTATTTGCTAGTTTGAAAGCGGGGCCCTTTTGCAGAGAACAGGTACAAAAGGTACATACAAATTTTACTCAGTACGTTAAATTATGATAGCTGGTTTATTTTCCACGTGACACACTAACGACGTGGTGTAAGCGTCAACCTCCGAATCTTAAGGTCCGAGGTTCGATCCTGAGCGTTCTCAGCTTTTTTTCTTCAACAAATATTAACTTAAAGTGGCGATTACCAAGAAAAAGACAACCGATAGGGAAATATTTATTATTTTTGGCCATAACTTTTTTTCTTAGTACGTATATTTGAAAATAAATCTGAGAACGCTCAGAGATCGAACCTCGGACCTTAAGTTTCAGAGGTTGATGCTGACACCATGTAGTTAGCGTATCACTTGTAAAATAATCCTATCATAATTTAACGTACTGAGTAAAATTTTGATGTACCTTTTATACCTGTTTTCTGCAAAAGGGCCCCGCTTTCAAACTAGCAAATACGCAAACATTCTTAACTAGATATTACACTATTTGTTGTCAAAATATTAGTTTTGCTAAAATGACGTAGGTCTGGCGGCTCTGCGATCTCACTCTCTCAGTCATACAAGATATTTTCTAATTATTTTAAAATTTCATTGCCTGAAAAATTATAAGTAATTGAAAGAATGGTATTGACGACAGGTTACTGAGGTAAGCAAGTATTTCTTATATATCAGATACTTTTTAATGTAAAGAATGCTTTTGTGTCATGTATGGCATTTATGACATGGATTTCTCTTGAATTAGGTATCATAATCTAGAAATTTTTAACCGCCATATTATTCTTGCTCTCCAGGTATTATGCATCTCAAAAGATTTTATGAAGGATATAAATTAACCATTCGAGATATATCAGAGAGTAGTGAAAATGATGATCTGTCCGATTCTGATGAAGAACATATTGTGTTGGCCCGGAATCAGATTATGGCAGTGAAGAATATTCCAGCAAAAATAATGACTATTTGGAAACAAAGGGACCCAGAGAAAAATTTGGCCTCGGTAGACCTCCAATCGGTCATTGCTGAATGCCATTCTAAAGGGGATAAACCTCTTTCTACAGCAGGAGGTCGACCTAAATCATCAAGTGAAGGTGAACTGCAAGCTAAAAACATCGAGGACCAGCAACTGATTTCCCAATTCGAGAAGAGAACAGATATTGACCACTGGAGGCATTGGTGCAAATATCCTGGGTGTACGGGAAAAAGTTTCATAAAACGTAAGAAATGTGAAGCATATTTTTGTCTATACAAACATAGAAAATGTTTTTATGCATTTTATAATGAATAGTGTTACACAATATAGAGTCTTAGTTGCAGGTTGTGCCATATATGGCACAAACACTATTTTTTTGTATAAATTGTTGGAATTTAAAATATTTTTTTTATTACTTTTTTTCCTGTTATCTAAACATTATTTCCTGTCCCAATTTTGTTTCTAAACGAAAATAAAAAATCATGCGGTTAATAAATAAATTACTGTCACATCCTTCAGACGATGAGTGGTAAGTTCTTCTACATTCTCAAGGAAAGTTCTGGATTCTGGATCTTCTACTGAATACAAAAATAACCGAGAAGCAAAGTCTTGTTCATCATGCAATGTCTTCTTTTTCTTTAAATTTATTACGGAACCAGTTTTTAAAATATTTTTGACACCTCTCTAAGACCATTGCGGGAAACACTAACACCGGGAAACTTTTCGTTAATTTCTTGTTTAATGTAGCGGTAACTTTTATCACCCGCACCACAAGAGAGTTTTAAATATATTTTTTTGTTGTGGATTTAACATTTTTGGTGAACAAAAACACTCTGTCAAATTATTTATGACATTTTAATGTGGAAATATCAAATAATAATTTGTTATTTTTTTACATTTTTAACCCAAAGGCAACTAAGTACTGTAAAAGTTTATAAAAGAGCTGTAATTACAAAAAAATATGAAATTAAAATATTTATTTCAAGAACTTACTGCATTATTATTGAAGTTTTTATTAAAGATTTATCCGTTTTAAATCAAGCAAATATTTTTATTCCTTTGGCATTTTGTTGTAAAATTAAAAATAAAATTTTTTCTTGTCCTTGTTCCCGATTTTAAGGTCACACTGTATTAATATTCGAGTTTTAATTACAGATATGTCCATCTTGGGTAGAAATTTTTATTCCTTTAGCATTTTTTTATAAAATAAAAAATAAAAAAATTTCTCCCTTGTAAACTCAATCCAGGAGCATACTATATATTGTACTTATTTTACTGTTCTGTCACAGTATAAGAATTACGATCCGAATAAAATATGGATAACCATGGTTATTTTGCAGAAATGATACGACTCAACTAAAGAGTAATATCAATAGTTTCTATTTTCGAAGTACATACATGTCATAGCGCTGTTAAACTTAGCCAACAATGTATATAGTTAGAACAGGCCATAAAAGTTTCCACTAAAATAAACCAAAGCTAATAGTTCTACTATTGTTTCACACACTTTTATTTCCATTAGATTTTCATTACAACTGCATAGCAATAAAAAAGTTGTCATAGAAGTACACTATTATGAAAACAACGTAGGATTCTATTGCACATAAGCAATAAATATTAATCAAAACAAGTGGTGCTTAGGATTAAAGTTCCTACAGTACGAGCACACTTGCTTTTATTTTTACACAAATGTAATTTTGCGCTTGTAATTCCGTTTAAAACTTTATAACGTAGTGCGTCAACTCAAGTGAAGGTTAATTGGACAAACACACATAAAAAATAACGTACAGCCTCAGAGAAGGTTTAATAAGCTCTTAATCCATAATTGGATTGGATCCGTTATTAAAGTAGCTAGTATTACTTTCACTTCAAAAACTTTACCAATTTAGAGCTATAAAATTACCAGTTAGAGACGGTGGCAGAGGAAGCTTTAATTTGAATACGTTTCAACTATACTTCCAATATTGTTTCGAAATTAAAGGCTGCTTTGAACTATATAAATAGCATAGGGAATTCCACTGGGGCTTAGAATTTAAAAAAGCAGTCACACGTTTCCATTCTGGCAGACTTATTTTCATTGGTTAATACCCCAGATTGCAACAAATGGATAGAAATGATAATGAGTGTGGACCATAATGAAAAGTAAGGTTTTCTGCTTTAATTTTGATCAAAATATGCATAGATAGTAGAATTTAGAAAACTAGCTCGCTAAAAATAATTTATTGTAATACTCATGTGGAAAAGGTCGTGTTAAAATAGTGTACACAGTATGAGCGATGGCAATCACACGAATATTGTAATGAAACATTTTCGCATGGGTATTGCATACTATTTTATTCTACAAATATGAACTTTTTGCATTGAAAAAAGTTTTTTTTTGGCCGACCAGAAAATACACCCTTTATGGAGAAACTTTCCGCCAGAAATTAACGTTTCCCAGGCTAGACTGAAAGGTGGGCATCAGAGATCGGCGAAAGCTTTTTTTTACTACTGCCTTCGAAAACGACAAATAACGTACAGTAACCATGACTCGAAACTGTCTTTGTACGAAACTTTGCGCACGATGTTTTTCACACAGTCCTGTCAAAAACAGAACTGACACGTTCTATCTGTATTTTTTGAAGTAGGTTAACCTATTCAGATTCATAGCAACCGACTTAGTCAGTCAACAACTAAACATCAGTTTTGAAGTCTTCAAACTACATCAGTTTTAAAGATTTTTATTAAAAATGGATGATCTGTTTACTTTTGAAATTGTTTGTTTTTCTTGTAGTCGTAGAAAAAATATTGTAAACAACACGTTTGAAAATATCAATCGATTTGTGGAACTCGCCTTCGGCTCGTTCCACCAAACTGTCTCACTCGTGTGAAAAGATTCGTTTTCGAAGCTTGTTGTTTAAAATACTATTATCGATCCCTGTTATTCTCTTTTCCGATTCATGAAGGTGAAAAATGCTGTCAATTTATGGTATAGGTAGCTTTGCATTCTCGTTGCTATGGAAACGAACTTGTGTTAATTGTTGAGATAAGTGTCAAATAAACACACAATAATTCACAAGTTACGGAAAAGATAGATTCAGATTACAGTTACAAACAGAAATTGAAGTTGTATAATAGTGTGGTTTCAAAAATACTTTTTTATTTAATTAGTTATTATACTCTTCGCAAAAACGAAGAGTATATTGTATTTGATCGGCACATTTCTAAATCAGTAAATATTCCTTGTAGAGAAAAAATTTTTATATCATTATGTTAGTGAACGAATTCTTAACAACTTTTAAAATGTCCGTCTGTCCGCCCGTCGGGTTTTTTGTAAGCACGATAACTTAAGAAAGAAAAGTCCGATTGTATTGAACTTCGGAAAGTAAGTTAGCGTTAGCTAGAGGAAGAACCCTATTGTTTTTGAAAAAAGTCAATCAGTAAATAAAAAACTTATTAATCATTTAAATAAAAAAAAAAAATTCATAATTTTTGTCATTTGTACTAAAATAGAAATCTTGCGAAAAGTTATTCTCTATATTTTTTTTTGTATATATATATATACATATATGTATATATATATATATATATATATATATATATATATATATATTTCATAATAATGTATCTAATCCGTTGAAATATAATTACTGCCGAAAGTAATAATAAAATTTATTTTCACTTTAAGCAAACTTAATTCAACAATTCTACAAGTTTAATTTTGCTGATGCGACTTTTTAAACTGCTGTTAACCCTCGAAACTCTCAAGTTTGTTTGTTTACTATTGATTTGTTAAGCACTGGAGGTTACTTTATTCCTTTCCTCGTTCCTATCAAGGATTCAACAAAGTAAGTTTAACAAACAACAAACAATAATTGGAATTGTATTTAACCCATTACGAGACCCTATTATATTATGATTTAAAATATTCCATTCCCCTTTAAAACTGCCTTTCAAATAAATATGAGAATTTAAATTGTTAGCTTGACTTTTTGAGTAAAATGATATTCAAGCAAATGCCTCCAACAGTGCCAAAAATATGTTTTTCATTCCTTCAAAGTGTAAACTTACAAAGCCTTTCTCTAAGCACGGACGTCTCAAGGCAGGGGCTAATTGGACCCGGGTCTAGGGCCGCAGCTTCCAAAGAACCTTACCGGAAATTTTAATTTAAATCTTATCTCTATATAGAACAAAAAATAAAAGCGAAGGTTATTGCAATAAATCAGATATAAATGCAGGACGACTGTCGACAGTTTTTTAAAGACCATCGAAAAATTGACCTACCTTAGGTAGGTAAACTTGACTTATATCAAAGTGTACAGCAAGCGGGTTTCAGAAAAAAACTATAGCATGCTAGATCACATACAATCCCTCCGTAACATCATGGAAAAAACAATAGAATACAATAAAGACCTATATCTAGCATTCATCGACTCTAACAAAGCTTTTGACTCAATCTAAATGTGGGCAATTATAAATTCTTTACAAAACCGCCGAGTAGATTCAAGATATACCGAATTAAATGAAAATGTCTACAAAGAAGCAACGAGCACAGCAAAACTACATACGGAAATGGAACAGATAAAGATTCAACGGGGAATAGGACAACGAGACAACCAAAACTGTTCACGCTAGCACTAGAGGATATATTTAAACAACTTCATTCGGAAAACTATGAGATCAATATTGAAGGACAAAAACTGAGTAACTTAAGATATGCAGACGATGTAGTTTTGATAATGGAAAATCCTTTAGAATTAGAACAAATGTTAAAAGAACTCAAAGAAAAATCAGAAAAAATATGAGAAAAACAAAAATAATGAAAAAACATCTACCCCAAATAATCAACCATTCATGCTCAATGAATAAATAATAGAGGGAGTAGAACAATAAATGTACCTAGGGCAAAACATCAGAATTGATAAAGCAATGCAAACAGCAGACCTAAATAGAAGAATCAAACTAGCGTGGACAACATTCGGAAGACTAAAACACATTTAGTCCACTCAAATTAGGAAAATAGCGGAGAAAAATTCTGAACAGCAGTTTCTCTGCATAGGAAGTAAGTATTCAACTTTTAGAACAAGGTTTTGCTTATGCGCAGAAAAAAAAAATGATTTTTGAGATATACAGGGTGTTTGGTACATCGATAGAAAGTTTTCACTAGGTGATAGTTGAGGTCGTTTGGCACCTATATGACCATATTGACAGAATTATAGTTCATTAAATTAAAAAAGAAACATATTTGTGGACAAGTACGTTTTTAATAAGGAAAGAATATCAAATACCGGCTCGGTGGTGCAGTGCTTGCTACCACGGGTTCGAATCCTGGCTAGGGTATGGGTGTGTCGTGGTGTTTTTCACGTGTTGCCGAGACAGTAGCAGAGAGACAACACGGTCTAGTCGCTCTCCTCTCATGAATTCGAGTCTCAGCTGTGGCAGATGGCAATGTCGCAGGGAATGGGTGTTGTGATGTTGTCTATGTGTGTGTGTGTCCTAGTTGAGTGGTGGAATAGCCATTGGCTAAACTCCGCCAGGACATTAAAATAAATAAGGCGATAAAAAAAGCCATAATAAATTCTTTCAGCCCCAAATCGGTGATTTTATTTACTAATGTTTAAAGTTTGTGACATATTGAAATAAAAATAAACATACTTACACGTACAGTCAACAAGAAATGACATAAACAAAAGGTAGATATCAGGCGACCAGACGCAAAAAAATATTTTGCTTAGGTACCAGCGACACATTTGAACGCTTGTGTTAAACGCTGTTTTATTTAATTGTTCATAGTACTGTCACATTTTTCTGCAATGGCATCTTTTTCTAATGCAGAATATGCCGATATTCTCTTTATATACCGAATGGCCGACGGAAATGAAGCAACAGCTAAAGATTTCTATCGGGAATGATTTCCTACAAGAATTCCCAATGTCCAGGTGTATTGTAACACATATCAACGTATACGTGAAACAGGTAACCTTCATCATACCATGTGCAACATGGTCCTGAAGTAGATGAGCAAATTTTGGAGGCTTTCGAAGCAGATCCTAGAAGCAGTATTGGAAAAGTAGCTCGTCAACTGAATTTGTCCATATGGAAAGTTTGGACAATTCTTAGAATTGAAGGAAAACATACATTCCACTACACACACTCGAAGACGGTGACCCAATACTGAGAACTGCCTTTTCCCGTTTTGTGCTGAACGCTGATCTGGAAAATGAACGTTTTCTTAAAATTATTGTTATTATATTTTGTGAACAGACGAGTCGAAGTATTCTCGAGAAGGAATAACAAATTTTCACAATCTTCAATACTGGGTTGATGCTGACGAAAACCCGCGCATGAAAAAACAAATCTCTTTTCAATACAAGTTCAGTGTGAATGCATGGGCAGCGGTAACTGGCAGAGCTTTCATTGGTCCGTATTATATTTCGGACTATTTAAATGAATGCAGTTATTTAGAGTTTTTGCAGAATAATTTACCATAATATCTTAGACAACATACCTCTAAATGTAAGAGACAACTTGATATTTCAAAACGACGGATGTTCTGCTCATTACCGAATTACTGCGAGGGAATTTTTAGACGAAACATTTCCTAATCGTTGACTTTGGAAAAATGGGCTAATATTATGGTAAGCGAGGTCTCCAGACTTAACGCTCCTTGATTTTCATGTCTGGGGTCGAATGAAAGACTAGTTTTTGAGATTGAAATAACCGACCGTCGCCAACTTGTACGGAAAATTAATGAAACAGGTGCCAGATTAAGGGAAGAAATGAGGTTAGGCGTCACCACTATCCAAATACGAAAGAGGACACGTAAATGCGTTAGAAATTCTTATTTTGAAAACGAAATGAATTAATTATTAGTTTCAGTTACATTTGTTTTAGTTAAAACTGGAAATAAGTAATAAAATGATCAATACTTACTTAATTTTTCTCCTCATTAAAAATGTAATGTCTGCAAATATGTTTCCTTTTTAGTTTAATGAACTATAATTCTATTATAACGTGGTGTACAATTGGAAAGAGTATGCAATAGAGAAGTTTTTAAAACTATTTGAGCCTCTTGAAGTAAGCGCCGTTTTTGAGAAAATTTTGCTTAAAATAGAAAAAAAAATCGAACCAATGCATTTCAACACATAAATTGTCTTACATAATTTTTATACCAATACTTCGGCATTTCCTTTTATGTTATTTCGACAAAGTGCATATATATGTTTTTTCGTGTTTTTTTCATTTAGACGTATATATCTCGAAAAGTATGCGTTTTTAAGGCTAAACAAACATAAGTAAATATGTTCAGAATACGACTTCCTACAAAAAAGATGTTTATACATTTTTCCGATTATCCCACTGGCTTTTCCGGAAAAGCGACTTGAAAAATATATACATGAGTTTTTGGGGCGTATTTTTTATTTTGAATGCAAATATCTCGAAAAGTGCTCGATTTTAGGGCCAAATGAACATAAGTAAACTTGTTCAGAATGAGATTTCCTGCAAAGCTCCTATACATTTTCCGATTATACCATTGGTTTTTCCGGAAAAGCTTCTTGAAGAATATATATATTTGTTTTTTCGTGTTTTTTTTTTTCATTTTGACGTATATGTCTCTCAAATATACACAACCTTTTTTTGTAAGAAATCACATTCTGAACAAGTTTAGTAATGTTCATTAGCCTTAAAAATGCGCACTTCCGAGATATATACGTCCAAATGAAAAAAAAAAAAAAATGCGAAAAAGCAAATATATATTCTTCAAGAAGCTTTTTCGGAAAAACCAATGTATAATCGAAAAATGTATAGAAGCTTTTTTGTAGAAAATCTCATTCTGAATAAGTTTATTTATGTTCATTAGCCCAAAAATCGCGAGCTTTTCGAGATATTTGCATTCAAAATAAAAAAAACATAGATATATTTTTCAAGTCGCTTTTCCGGAAAAACCAATGGGATAATGGGGAAAATGTATAGAAGCTTTTTTGTAAAAAAACTGTATTCTTAACACGTTTACCTATGTTCGTTTAGCCTTAAAAACGTCTACTTTTCGAAATATGAAAGTCTAAATGAAAAAAAAAAACACGAAAAAACATATATATATATATATATATATATATATATATATATATATATATATATATATATATAAATAACGGTTCGAGATGGGGTGGAACACTTTTTAAAAACAATTTTCAAAGTCTAGTACACGAATGTATTTATTCGATATAACTACAAATGCGACTTTACAACTCAAAGCTCAAGAGTAAACTGAATTATGCTAGAATAAAATATATCATAATACGGCAGTTTGGAATATGACACTGATTAACAAGATTAGATGTACGAAGAAATGACTGATAGAAATGACATCATACCAGTGGCGTATCAGTATGCAATGACTCCCCTCTAAGTGGAAAACAAAGGGTGAGCCCTTTCTTTGTTTTCTAACATGATTTCATTTTTCTCAGTCATTGAAGTCTCTTTCCTACTATTTGCTACATTTTTACGTTTAGTTAATATCTGAATTATTTGTTTTCTATTTTTTAAGCAATATCTAAATAATAATAAAATGCACAGGATAATTAAAATAGTTATTAAAATGTAAAGTAAAACACTATCAGAGTTTGTTGAGAGTTTTACACTTTCTAAGTCCTGTATATGGGTTGATTTTGCGGATTTATAAATGTCTGTAAGTCTATCCGTATGTATCTCTTGCAAGACTAGTGGCGAGTCACGTGATGAACGTTGCACAGTTGTCCTTATGGGCAGGAGATCTATTGGTTTTGTGTCCATAATGATTTCGTTGTTTCCAAATGAATAATTGTTTACAGTCATTTGGCAATTTTTGGGTATTTTAACTAGATGGGATTCGCTGATTTCCGAATATTCTTGATGCGGACATTGTTTGGTTATTTTTTCTTTCTTAGCAGGGATGATGATTACATTGGCATCGTCGACTGGTTCCACGAGTGTTTTATGGATAGATTTTACCATAATTGTACTGCAGTTGTGGAGTTGGTTCCCTCTTAGAAGTTGCGGGATACAACTCGGAAGTTTGCTGGGAGTTCTCTCAAAATGGATACAGTAGTTTTCTACGATGTTACATGCCTCTCGTAGGAAGTAGTGTTCTTCATTGTCTATTATGATATAGGGTTCAGGTGGGATAAGGATTTCGCCATTATTGGGTATAGGAAAGAGTTTATAATAGTCGAATAAATTTTCATTAACTATTGGTATGTGAAAGTTAAATAAGAGTTTACTTTGAACATAAAGAACTTCTAGTTTAATTATCTCTAAGTATGACTGTTTATATTCGAAATTTACTATACCATTGGGATATATTGATTTTATTGATTCTAAGATCTTATCTAATTCGATTAGAGATAGAATGTTATTATTTACAATGTTTAGTCTGGCGAATAATACGCTATTTTCCAAGGTGTCTAAGATCTCAATCATGTTTTGGCAGTCGATAATCATTAAATTTATCCAATTTTGAAATTTTAAGAATAAGGTGTTTTTGTTTGTTTTATCTTGTAATACTTTAACTTGTGCATAGATTTGATTTTGGTTGACTAATATTTTTTCGACTACGTTATTCGTTTCATTCATAAATTCCTTTGTGATGGTTAGCATGTTTTTCAAATCATGATGTATCTTATGTTGATTTTTGTCTAACGTATTGATCGCGTTGTCGTACTTTTCCGCGTCATCAGAATCAAGAAGTCCAAAGGCCCACTTGTAGGCTTTTCCTACTCCATTTACTAATCCGCGTTTTTGTTTGTGTGTTGGTTTTAAATTCCTATATTTATTTAGAGTCTTTTTGTGTAAATATTTTAGGTAATTGAATAATTCTAATACAGAGGGTAGTGATTCATCCTTTTCCTTGGTTGTTGATAAAATTTCTATATTTATTTCTATTGCTTTTAACGGGTCTTCAAATACTTGCATATCCACGTATTTTACATATGTGTGTTTTTGTTTAATCAATTTAGCTTTACTGACTAGGAAGGGTAGTAAGGGGTTGGTTATTGGTAATACCATTATTTGTGCTCCTACTGTGTGAAGGAATAAGATTGTCCATGCTGTCGGCAGCATCTGTAACAACATTTTCCGGTTTAGTTATTTTTCGAGGTGGCTTAATTAATTTTTTGTGATAGGTTCCGCGCGACGTTTCGACTTTATTGTCTAAGTCTGTTTCTAATTCTACAGGTAAATATCGCGTTGTATGTTTTGCAGAACTAGAAGTTAATTTTTTATAGATTCGTTCGCCTTCATGCGGTGTATAGTCTATATTTTCGTTTTGAATTTCTTTCTCGAGTAAATGTCTTCTAGCTCTCTCGTTATTTTCGTTTACTAGTTTATTTATCAATTTATAATGAGTTGCCTGCTTGTTTAGGTAGTCATTTATTATGCAATGGTCTGTTAATTCGTAATTTGTTTTAATATTTAAATTTCCTTTAACAATTTGGAATGGTGTGTACCTTGTTACGGAATGGATGGAGTTATTGTATACTAATAAACTTTGATTCATTAACATTTCTGGGGTGCTTTTATACGGGCTTTCAATTTTTAATATACGATATCTTTCTATAATGGTTGAATGAAAGCGTTCGATCGGGGAATTACTATTCGGATTATTGGCAGTTATGTAATGTATGTTGATACTGTGTATCTTTGCAAATTCCTCTAACAGTAAATTTTTGAATTCCGTACCTCTGTCACATGTTATTTTCATGGGGACGCCAAAGTGAGACATACATTTAAGTAATCCTTCAATAACGCCCTGAGCATTTTGATTTATTGCATACGCTTGTGCGAAACGGCTAAAACTATCTATAATCGTTAAAAATTTCATACCGTCTATTGAAAAGGTATCAATATAAATGTGATCAAAAGGTTTTTCTCCTATTGGCGTATTTTGTAACACTATTTGATTGGGTCTTCTTTCGTATTTGCAAATTTGACAATTTTCACATGTGTTTATAAAATTCCTGACATCGTTAACTAAATTTGGCCAATAGTAGTTGTTTCGTATATTTTTTATCGTTTCTGTAATGCCTGAATGTCCTGTTTTATTTACGTGGTGTTTCTTTAGGGTTTCTTGAATATCTTTTTCTTGTGTTAACTCAGTGAGATAGTCTATGGCTTCTACTAATTTAAAACTTTTATTATTAAAATATTTTTGTAAAATGGGTATTAGTAACGTTTTACATCTTTCATCGATTAAAATGCCGTACAACGTTTGCGGTTTTAATCTTTCTTTAAAGGTTTTGACTATTTCTTGTTCTAATAATTTTTTGTCTCTACCGGGAAAGTTTATCAAAAGTCTGGTTTTAATGTTAAAAGGTCTTTCGGTTCTTACGTGTGTTCTAAGAATATTGTCACTTATTGTTACCAATATTTGATTATGGAAAGTATTTATAGCGCGGTCTGATATAGGGATTTCTAAAATGGGATTTTCTACCGCAGAGTGTTGAGTATCATTGCTGGATGGTGGCTTTTCTATTACAGGGGGTGCAATGGTTACGTTAGAGATAATATTAATTTTACTGGTTGAAGGTTGGGGTTCATCAACTATAGGGTCTAAGCGGATTTCCATTAGGTCATCTAATGTTGGAAAGTCGTTTTCAACGCGGTTTTCTTCATTATCAGGGTTACCCATAATTGATTCATTTTCTAGTGGGTGAATTTCTATGCGTGATAGAGCATCCGCAACTTTGTTGTCTTTTCCTTTTCTATACTCTATGTCGTAATCGTATTCAAGGAGTTTTAATCTCCAGCGCATGAGTCTAGAGTTGGGTTCCTTTAGGCTGTTAACCCACTGTAGCGGTTTATGGTCTGTTATAATTTTAAATTTTCTGCCGAAAAGATATGGTCGAAAATATTTCGTAAAATTAATTACACTCAGCAGTTCTTTCTCTATTGTGGAGTAATTTTTTTCAGCATCGTTTAGAGTTCGGCTTGCGTAAGCAACAGGTTTTTCAGAGCCATTTATTTTTTGTGATAATACAGCGCCGATAGCAAAATTGCTGGCATCGGTGGTTAATATAAAGGGTTGCGTGAAATCCGGGTATTGTAATAAAGGTTCATTGCTAAGCAGCGTTTTGCAAAGTTCGAAAGCATCAATAAATTTTCTATCATGTACTATTTTAACATTTTTCTTAAGGCACGATGTTAACGGTTTTGTAATCTTCGCGAAGTCTTTGATAAATTTCCTGTAAAATCCTAACATGCCTAAAAATGATTTTATTTCGCGACTGGTTTTTGGAATGGGAAATTCTTGGATTGCTTTAATTTTCCTTGGATTTGGTTTTATGCCTTCCGGGGTTATGACGTGTCCCAGAAATTCGACGTTTTGTCTGAGAAATTCAGATTTGTCAAGTTGGATGCGTAATTTAGCGTCGCGTAATTTTTTGAAAACTAATTTTAAGTTTGCAATGTGTTCCTGAAGGGAGGTACTGAAAATTATGATGTCGTCCATGTATACGAGGCAAACTTTATTTTGTAAGTCACGTAATACATGGTCCATGACTCTCTGAAACGTTGCGGGCGCGTTCTTAAGGCCAAAAGGCATTCTCAGGTATTCATAATGCCCATTTTCGACATTAAACGCTGTTTTTTCTATTGAGTTTTGGTTCATTTCAATCTGATGAAATCCACTGGCTAAGTCCAGGGTACTGAAGTAATTACATTTACCTAGCTTATCGAGGATATCCTCGATATTTGGTATTGGGTATCGGTCATTAATCGTTTTTTCGTTTACCTTTCTGTAATCTACGACGATACGCCATTTCTTTTTCCCGCTCGCGTCCGCTTTCTTTGGAACTATCCAAATTGGGCTTGACCATGGGCTTTGACTGTGCCTAATAATACCGTCATCTAACATTTTATTTATTTGTTTGTTAACCTCTTCTTTATGACAGAAGGGGAACCTATAAGTTTTTGTATGGACTGGAATTTCGTCCGTCGTTTTTATTTCGTGTTTGATTTTGTTTGTGAATGTTAATTTTGAATCGTCGTTATGGAATAGATCGGAAAATTCTGAAATTACTTTTAACATAGCTTGTCTCTCTTCGTCATTCATATGATCGGTTCTTATGTTATTTAAAATGTTGGCTTTTCTATTTTTATATTCAGGAATGAACGTTTCAAAATTAAAAATTTCTACTTCATCCGCTTGTAGTTTTACAACATGAAAAGGTTCTGAAAAAGTGTAGCATATGGTGTGATCGCTTGTATTCTGAATTTCGAAAATGGCTTTAAAATTTTCAGCTAAGGCGGCTGTTTCAGGAATCCAGATTTCTTTATATCTAGCATCGGGTATAATTATCTCTCCTTCTGCTATATCTACGGGGAATCTTTGTTGGAGACTCGAAAAAGGTGGAATTTCGATCGTGAATTGATTTTGCGTACTCTCGCCCCTATAATCGAATGGTATTTGAATATTATTTCGATTGTGTAGTATTTGATTTTGAAAGTCCATAGTTAATTCTAATTTTCGCAATTCCTCTAAACCTATTATACCGTCAAAATAATCGGAGAATGGGAATAATGTAAATTCGATGTCCTTCTTTATCTGAAATTCGGGAAAAGCTGGAATTTTTATTTTACCTAAAACTTTTTTGTCGCCAAGTGGCGTTTTTAGGACTGAAGGGCTTTTAATTATGTATTCGGGATAAAAGTGTTCGGCTACTATGGGTCTAATCATATTAATGTTGCACCCGGTGTCAATTAAAAGTTTTAGTTTGGGGCTCTTTATTTCTATGAAAGGAAGTGCATTTACGTAAGCGTTAAATGCTATATCAGAGGCCGTGGCTCTGGGATTACCGTAAAATTTTGCAATTGTTCGGTTTCGTTATTATCTGGGGTGTTTGCGAGGTGTTCTAAAAATTCGTTAGTATAATATTCTGGGAATTCATTTGGTGGGTATTCATTAAAAAATTGTTGTTCTGATGGGTCAGAAATTTCAAATGATTCAATATCTGACTCACCTTCGTTTTCAACGTTGTTTAACTCTTCTGCAATATAGTTTTGTTTTTGTGATGGTTTAAACCAGGGAAAGTTATTTCTAATTTGCGATTGTGTCAATGGTTTTTGAAAATTTTGGGTTTGATTAAAATTTTGATTTTGATTATTTTGCGCTGATGGCGCTCTACTTTGCGTAGACATTGGCGTTGGATTATTTCTTGGAATAAAATTGTTATTTGGTTTGAAAACATTTACCCTATTGAAATTATTAGGTTTTCCGAACACTTGCTGATTTGTCGGAAATCTTTGTGGTGGCAGATTTCTCGGTTGTATATTTATTGGTTGGCTTGGAAATTGCGGTACTTGGAAATTTTGTCTAAAATGTTGAGTCCTAAATATCGGATTTTGATTTCGGTGGTGATTTTGTTGACCTTGTATATTTTGGGAATTTGGAAAAATTTGTGAGTTTGGAAAATTTTGAGGTCTTCGTCTTTGCATACGATTATCGTATTCAATTTCCGATTCTTCGTTAGCTACTATTTGCAAGGCGGCTTCTAAAGTCTGAGGCGGAGGGTGTTTACATTTCACCATTATACGAATTTCTCTACTTAGGTTATTAGTGAAGGTAGTTAATGCTATTTGTTCGTAATTAAGAATTTTGATTTGTTTAACTGCGGCCGTTGCACCGTTTTCATTCAATTTTGCGACAAGTAAGCTTCGCAGTAATTGTAATCTAGTTGCAAATTCTGCGTTTGTCTCGTTTTTATTTATATAGGCTGTCATTAAATCGTTTAATAAAGTTTTTTCGCTCCGTCTGTCGGCGAATGCTGAATTTAAAAAATCTTGAATTAAAGGCCATGTGTTTAATTCGTCCCTAGGACTAACTAATTCTGATGCGTGCCCGCGCAATTTTGATATTATTGTTCTGATTACCGCGCGATTAACCGGATTAATTGGTTCTGCTTCTTTATAGAAATTCGATACTAAGTCATCACAAGCACCCATGAATGCTGGCAACATGTGTTTGTCACCATTGAAAAGCGGTATGTTTTCAGCATAAATTCTATAAAGTCCAGCGTCCATTTTTCTATTAGCAATTATGAAACTAATTACTACAAAAACGTTTATTAATTAGATAGGATGGGTAATGGAATCTGGCCACTTACCGACTATAATTACAGAGCGTAAAGATAGTCACCAAAATTCAAATGGCAAAAGTTTTACTATATTCTAATATTTTAAAACAAGGGTTGTTTTTACCCTATTACTTATTTTTGCAAAATACACTGCTTGATTTTTATCTTAGACTACTTGTAACAACGATAGTTACGTTTTGTGAAATTTCTTCTTCAATTGAAGTTTTTTACAAAAATGTTCAGGATGAACTACTTTAAAACTAAAACACTCATGAAAATCTATTCGCTATAGAAATTGGAGTGGACAAGAAAGGAAATAGACAAACTTACTTTGATGTAGATCTGGCTAGCCTCTCTTGGAGTTCACTTGCACTTGAGTCGATCACAAACTGTCTTTTTTTCGAATAGCGATTTTTCTATTGAAATAGAAGGGTAGATTGCAGTAAAACTACCCTCGCTATCCTACCGACTGCGCCAATAACGGTTCGAGATGGGGTGGAACACTTTTTAAAAACAATTTTCAAAGTCTAGTACACGAATGTATTTATTCGATATAACTACAAATGCGACTTTACAACTCAAAGCTCAAGAGTAAACTGAATTATGCTAGAATAAAATATATCATAATACGGCAGTTTGGAATATGACACTGATTAACAAGATTAGATGTACGAAGAAATGACTGATAGAAATGACATCATACCAGTGGCGTATCAGTATGTAATGTATATATATATATATATATATATATATATATATATGTATATATCTCAAAAATCATGTCTTTTTTTTTCTGCGCATAAGCAAAAACTTGTTCTAAAAGTTGAGTACTTACTGTCTATGCAAAGAAACTGCTGTTCAAATCTTTCTTTAAAACGGCGTTTTTTTTCCCTAATTTGAGTGGACTAATTCTACAAAAGATTTAAGATATATATGAGAAAAGCAGAATACTACAACAATGTGTTATTCCGGTAATGATATATGAAATTGAAACGTGGGCACTCACAAAAAAAACAATGAGTAAACTGCAAGGGACACAGCGCCATATGGTACGAGCAATATTAGGCATCACTAGAGAGATAGAAAATCTATAGAATGGATAAAAAAATGGAGGATGTTAAAATCATAATTCTAACATCAAAGTGGCGTTGAACCGAACATGTGGTAAAGACGGAAGGATCTAAATGGACAAGAAAAACCACTGAATGGAAATCGTGGGTCGAAAAAAGGAATTCGGGACTACCCTTGTTACGCTGATACGATGACATTCGAAAAGTCGCAGGATGACAGTGGACGACGAAAGTACGAGATAGAGATAGCTGGAAGGAAATGAGGGAGGCTTATGTGCAAATATGGACAAGAGTTGCTGGGGAGAGAAAGAGAGAGAGAGATAGGTAATCCGCAGTGATATAAAAAATATATTGTTTAGGAGTTCCTCAAGCCAAACTTTCATACCGGTAAGGAATTACCTTCGTTTTTCATCCGAATATACTGATACAAAAAAAAAATGTTCATTGTTTCCAAACATTGAAGTTGCTTGAAATCATTTGCTAACTCTTATTTATGTATTAGTACAGTGACTGAAGTATTGCCAATATTAGGAGAAAACCAACTTTTAAAAGAGCTGTTGTTCGTCTTCACCTTAAGACATCCTCATGACTATTTAATTTAAGTTTTCCTTGTAAAATGAAATTTAAAAGTTTAACACCCAAATAATACTAATCAAAGACACCAGAGCGTCTAATATGCTGATGTATATTTTGACGTGTACGGTGTATATCCGAGCTGCCGAAGAAAGTTTGAACCGGCTGGTAGAAGTAGCATAAGATATGTAAAGATAAAAAGATAGTGGCCACTACTAAACAGAATCAGAATGACAATGCAATATCACATACAAGGCCAGCATTCATGTTTTATAACCCATATTGAACTGACGGCAAGAAATGAGGATTTATATCACATGAAACATTTATTATAATGAATAAATAAGACGAGTTCAAATGTTGCCACAGCCACTTTTGGAACTTAATGATTGCTCGAAGGCCTTGGGAGATATTTGCAGAAAATTTAACAGAAATATTATTTTCTTTATCCCATATATACTGGCATTTAGCGCAAATGTATAAGCTTCAGAAATAAATTAACTTTACCCCTTTACCTTTATATTTTTTAACATTTCTTCCATAATTGATTTTCACCGATATAAATTCTGGAATGGGATTCAATTTGTTCAGTTCTAACAGAGTACAAATGAAACAAAAGTAATATTCCCATTTTTAAATCTTATATTTCCAAAGGCAATACTTATAAATTAATTCTATATTAAACGCGTACCGTGTATCGCGCATAACCCAGTAATTTTAGTTTTTGACCCGGAATCAATTATTGCATTATAAGCTGAAAATTTGCAGGGTTGTAGTTTTGGTCCATGACAACATGTATTAAAATGTCCTCTACTCTCCCCCGTCGGCTTCCCTGTTTTTGGGGAACAACAGGGTCCTAAGACGCAAAAATTGCAGAACAGAAGCCTTATAAAGTGTAGCAGAAAGGCTGTTACTTGTCTGATTTATGTCGAAATTATCATAAAAGCTTTGGAGAAGCATATCTGCTTGTATTTCAGATGTTCCATGCACATTTTGTTCATAATTCTCCGTTATAGTGCTGTCAAAATTTCAAAAATTGAAAAAATTCCGATATGGCGCCATTGCTGATAGATGAAGACTCGGAGGAGAAAACGTATCCGAATAAACATTTCTCTTCATACTCTGGGCTTTCTATTCTCTGTAGCATTACCCGTTCCGGAGCTACGATACTCGGAGTGTCGTCGCGCGGCCGCGCCCATCGTGCACCCGGTGGAACTGCTCTGGTTGAGCTGATGAGACTCGAATTCCTATTTATATATTATTGGCGATTTATAAGATTTATTGAATAATATTTAACTTGTTAGACTCAGAAAATGACTTTATTCGCAAGACAACTGACATTACTGATCTACTGGGAAGTAGGGTCATCCGGATCATCATCCATATCCACTGACTGGCTCTTTGTGCAGCTGGATCTTCTACAGCTCCTACACATGGTGCTGCAGTTCAGACCAGAGTACCTGCACTCGCACCAAGTACCTCAGTCCGCCTTGCAGGCGCAGGAAATTAGCCGTAGCAGGCTATCAGGTGCTGGCTGCCTTGTGGTAGGATCCGGAACCAAGCCCTGGAGTCCTAATTCCACCCCCAGATCCTCTGGGTTGCGGTTGACGTCCAGCCATTGCTGTACCTGCAAAAAAGCACATGCACATTAGTTGAGTGCTGCAAGCTTTTCGAGAGATTAAATGCTCACACTATTCTCTCTAATGCCTTCACCTGGAAGTATGTGCGGAACGAATGTTGTTCACAGGCGGCGCCTGTTGGCGGGGGGCTTGCCAAATCAAAGGAGGCTGTCACCGACTGCTTCGCCACGTTCTGGTTGTATCGGACTATTCGTAACTGATCCAAGCTCTCCTGCTCACTGCCTTCATAAAGGGCTTCGATAAACCTTTCCCTACCCTGAACCACCACAACATTTCCATCTTCAAGAGACAACAAGAAACGCAAACGCTTGTGTCCACCATGATTTAACTACTATCACTTAATTTTACCGCACCAATGAACCGATGCACACACTCCGAGGGCTGTCATAGCTACTGAAGGCATAGCTCGCCATGCGCCTGCTTGATTGTTCGACTAGACGTGATCGACGCAACAATGAACTCACTTAACTGTCCGAGTGTCGCTGCGCAGCGACACTCGGAGTGGTAGACATACCAATGGAAAGCCCAAAGAATGAGGAGAAATGTTTATTCGGGTACGTTTTCCCCTCCAAGTCTTCATTTTTCCGCAATGGCTTCATTTCGGAGTTTTTTCAATTTTTGAAATTTTGACAGCACTAGAACGGAAAATTATGAACAAAATATGCATGGAACATCTGAAATACCCAAATAGGACTGGTAACAACCTTTCTGCTGCACTTTATAGTCAGATCTGCAATTTCTGCGACTCAATCCCTTGTTGTTCCGCAAAAACAGAGAGGCCGACGGGGGAGAGTAGGGAACTTTTAGGTACGTGGTGTCCTGGACCAAAACTACAATCCTGCAAATTTTGAGCTTTACAATAATTAATTCCGGGTACAAGCGATATACTGACTAAAACTCCTGGGCTAATATGCATATATGCGTACGCTTATCACTTTATGAGCCTTCGTATAGAAACATGTGAAAGAAGTTTCAATAATAAATCAGATTAATTTACATTATTTGTAGTTATCTCTCAGGTTATTTGTGACGCGCAAACCTTGTCGACTTTTGATTACGTCTTAAATTTAAAATATTTCATTTATTAAAAATTTGGAATGAATCCATAAGGCATCGAATTTTCTGAGAAATAAATTCCATGATTAAAGAGATATACAGGGTGACTCAGTAGTGTGTGAATGGTCAATATCTTCTCAACCTTTTACATTACATCATAAAAATTGTGAGAGAGATCAAGAGTGGCACATTCTAAAATTATTTTAATGTTTTGTTTCACAGAATGGTGGCAAACGGATACCACAATTTTGTAAACGGAGCACTCAACATGTGTTTATATATTTATATTTGATTCTATATCCAAGCGTATATTATTTTTGGACTTACACTGCGGTGCCAAGTTATTCCACTTTTCCAAAAAACATGTATTCGCAGGGACAAAAGTAAAATCTGCAAAAATCGTATTTTGACAAATAGACTTCACTTTGAAATTTTTACATTTTAAAGTGTCATAACTCATTTTCTTCAAATGGAAAACCTGGTATATATTTAATTAAAAGGTTTCGGCAATCAATTAATGCTGATACCTCATAGCGAGTATTTCTTTCGACTTTTTTTGCATAAAACCGTCGAAAAAAGTATTGTTTATCAGCAGGTAACTGGTGGCCCAAATATTTTAAATAAAAATATATCCAATTCAAACAATTGAGTTATGACAGTTTAAATACTTAAAAAATAGAATTATCACGGAAAACACCCTGTAGAATTGGGTTCAACTCTGAGAGGTCTGGAAATCAGCACTGGTCTTAACTAACACGGTCTAATTTGTGAAAATAAGTTTTTCGCAGAATTAACTCTTGGCCGCTGCGAGTGCATTGTTCTCGCAAAAGCGGAGTAACTTGGCAACTCTGCAGTGTAAGTCTAGTAATAACATATGCCTGTACAAATAATCAAATGTAAATATATGAAAGAATGTTGAATGTTCAATTTAAAAAAATACCAGTACTTGTTTGTCACCACTCTGTGAAACAACCTGTAGATTTTAAAATAATTTTAGAATATGCCACTCTTGATTTTCCACAATTTTTATCATTTTTTCGAATTTAAAACGGCTGAGGAGATATTGGCTGTCCACACATTATTTACTCTGTACTGTGTACACCTATATTCTAGGAGCAATTTGTAAATTGTATTTGCCAGGCACTTTTCCAAAACTATAAATATCGATCGTAGAGAAAAAAAATTCGTATCATTTTGACAGTCATCGAATTCTGAGTAACTTTCAAATTGTAGGTCTGTCTGTCCGTGTCTTTATCCGTTCATATGTTCGCCAAGTTTTTCTAAGATCGATAACTTAAAAAAAGTTAGACTGAACTGAAATTACAGTATTTAGTTTTAGTTACAGGAAGAATTCTATTTTGTTTTTTTTTTTAATCTATTAGTGCCTAAATATAAAATTCATTAAGAATTTTAATACAAAAAAGTGTCTCAGACAACGATCGAGGACTGATAAAATTCTACAAAAACAAAAATACTCTTCAAAGTATTCAAACGCTGATATGTGGAAAATAAAATCGTGTACTAGTCTTCTATGTGGAAAAGTCCCTGTAAAATATTTGAGTGATCCGAGGTAATTTAGTAATTTTTGTTGCATTAAAACTTGCAAAAATACGCTAGTGTTACTTATCTGTGGTCACTAATAGGGCGATGAACTTACTTGTGAAAAAACGGATGTTTACATTTCATTAATTGGCATAAAAAGTTAAGCTGGCGGGTATGGTCAAAGTGCCGCGTTTTTTGCTTTCGGTCGGATAATCAGAACACAGGCAAGTACAAAGTGCCGCTGAAGTTTGGTATTTTTGTGTTATTGACGGGTTTAAGTAAATATCTCTTATATCTACTTGTTGTAGAGTTCACTAGCATAAGGTCAATGTCTTTTCGACTTATTTCGCTATTTTTGTAGCGTGATTTGGTTAAAACCAAAAAGTTACTTCTACTCTCTCCAACTTTGCTGTCAATAGTGTCAATCCCAAGTCTGATAAAGGGGAGGGGAAGTGACCTGGTTGTACTGCGTTACGTCAGATTGGTTAAAATTATTAGCGGCCCATTTCTACAAAAAAATAAGGTAATTTTTTAGGTCATATTTTTTTTTTTTCATATTTTTAACTCCTTTCGGTGGGGACAACCTACTGATAAATTTTCCGCATTTCATGATAGATCATGCTGTATATAATATGTTATAAGGAAATAAAAACTAATATTACCATATTTTTTTAAAGCCCATAAACTTATTTTATTGCCATAAAGTATTTGTGATACGGCAGGATTCGATTTTTACGTGGAGTAAGAATAAATATACTTATTACGGGACGTTACTAAAATGAAGAAGAGTCTACAGAATATTACGGCATTTTCAATTTGGGTACAATTAACTACATGTTGAATTCGTACATCGTATCTCAAGGCGTCCTTAATTACCTGAAAAGGTAATAATTCGTTGCTTTTCTTACTGACTGCTACGTGTAAATGTAGCCCTAAAGCATCTCCAAATTACTCCCGGATCCCAAGTAAAGCAAAATACGTCGGTTTATTTCACATTTATTAGTCAACGATTTAGTCTTTTGTTAAAAGCACTTGTTTTTCTATAAGGTTAAATCCAGTAACTTGATTTATTACTTCCACATCCAGTGAAAGTACCTATAGTAACGACAAAAAATTTTTAACAATTTTTATTGTTCAAACAGGCTTAGAATGCCATCAAACGTCGAGATTTTAAGTGTCTGCCTGTCTTCTGTCTGACATTTTTTGTGCGCACGATTACTCTGGAACTGTTCAAGATATTGACTTGAAATTTGGTACACATATGTATTTTAACGAGATCTGGAACTATTTTCATCTTATTCCGTTATAGGGTTGGGGGGTAAATTGGGGTAAATGAGGGGGGTAAATAGGTAAATCAAGTAGGTAAGAGTCCATAAAATTGGTATTTAGTATATACAAGAGAAGTTAATGTCCCAAAAAAAATTTGGCATTAGTCACTCCCATTACTACCCTCACCCCATTATAAAAAGCGGTAAAAAAAATGTGATTTAGTATTTGTACAAGGACCAAAGGCCTCAAATGTTTTTTACTTCATCCACTTCTTCTGATTTCTTTTGAATCAAGTTGATGTGTAACTTAATGCCCATCGTTGCTATTTAAAAGCTGTGGTCCAATGTCCCTGGCGCATCCACCATAAATTTAAAAATAAAAATGTGCCTCTTTCCAAATATTTGAATACTTGAGTATTTGCATTTTACATTTTTGCGAAATTTCTTCAGGATACACCAAGTTAGGGTCGTAGAAGTCAGTTTTTCCAAAAGAAATGTTTGAAATTTTCTACCAAAACACTCACTCTCCGTCACTGTAAACACTAAAAACCCTCCATTTCGGCCGATATTCATGTCATGGGCACCATATAAAGTGTTCCTTAGAACAAACACACCAAAAAAATTGCTTTTCCATAAAAAGTAAATTATCATTTACCAAAACTCTAGAAACCAGAAAATGAAAAATCATCAAACTGTCAAACTAATGCGCATGCGTATCCTCACTTTAAAGTTGTGTCTAAGATATTCAGCAAAATCAGCAGGCGATTGTTGTCTCTCTGATTTTGAAATGGTATTTGCATTTTTGCGGGTGAACGATGATGTCACGGTAACATTTTTGGGATATGCTAACCCAAGTAACACACATGGCACCAAATCCTTTCGGTTTCGGTTTTGCTACGAAGCCTTAGTTCTTGGGTTACACCCTGGTACTAATATTTCCACTTTATTGGGTAAGGCTACTTTATATGGTTCTTTTAAAGTAACTGTTACCACACCGATACCATTTATTGGAACTGTAATCACCCAAAGTCAAAGTAACATTTGGGTAGTTACTGGAACTAGGCAGTATCATTTTATTGTTACTCTATAGTGGCAAAAACTATATAGTACCAGTGAATCAGTTACTGCCACCCATCAGTGCCACTAAGATGCCTAAATAAAGTAACTGGGTACATAGAGATGCAATTTAGGTTCCGGAATAGTTCCAGTGACCATCACTTGGAACTTTAAAGTATCGTGGCACTTTAGTGGCAACATGAGTAGCGAAATAGTTCCTGTTGGTACTTTACTGTTCCAAAATAGAATCTGATACTATAGAGTCACATCAGGATAGTTGCTATTGGGTCACCAAAGTCACAGATCTTTTAGAGGTAAAATGGGGTAGTCAACTATACTTTATGGTGGAGGGCCTAACTTTATAGTACCTTTGTTAAAATCGGCCATTATTAGTTGTTGTTGAAATTTTTAGAAAAAAAAATGGTTAAATAGACAATGGTTATGTTAATATCTTATCATAAATTTTTACGAAAAATGACTTTGAATATATTCCAAATGTGTCCCTAATAAATATATAAGTTTTTTAATCTTGCCTTTTTAAATTATTTTGTCAAAAAATTACAAAAAAAGGTTATTTTGAGGGCGCGTTTAAATTTTATCTTTTAATATGTCAACTTATATCAAAAAAGTAGCTTGCGCTTGAAAAAATGGCTAAAGAAGTACTTTAAGCACGCACCTAAAGTACACATCTTTTTGGTATACTATTATTTCACTGCGCCATTATTATAAAAGAAAAGAAACAAAGAGGTAGCTAAAAGATAAAACACCATTTTAAAAAGTGATAGTCGCAGTTACTAGGCAGCCACGTAGCGGTTACTAGGCTGCCGAGTCGCGGAGTAGTACCCACTACTACCCCGATCCTTTATAGTAACTAAACATAGTCACATCTATAGAGGCCGGAACTACCCGAGACACTACCCGGGGACTAAAAATTTTTCCCCATTTTAGTGGCGGCTACGTAGCTGCCACGTAGCAGGGACGTGGCAGCCTATGGTAGCGGTTCACTTTATCGTGGCTTTTATAGTCGCCGATACGTTCCCGCGACTTTATGTTACTTGAGAATTAATTACCTACAAATGTTTGATAAAACAAATATAATTTAAATATGAACGTTTTTATGATCATCTCAGCCAATATCAAAACCTGCTGTTCAGTTAACAATATTTTCTATGACATTCCTCGTTTCGCCAGTGTATACGAAATTTCGCATCGAATAGGAATCTGGATATACATGTTCAAGGATAGATGTAACAAGAGTAATGGAGAAGTATGAATCGTCAACAAAAGTGTCATTCCAAAATTCAATTTTTTGTAAGTGTTTACGATATCCACTGTAAATGACGGGTAAATAAAGCATCTCTAAATTACTCCCGGATCGCAAGTAAAGCAAAATACGTCGGTTTATTTCACATTTATTAGTCAACGGTTTAGGTTTTTGTTAAACGCACTTGTTTTTCTATAATGTCAAATCCAGTAATCTGATTTATTACTTCCACATCCAATGAAAGTATAGCAATGACAAAACATTTCTAAAAAATTTTATTGTTCAAATAGGCTTAGAATGCCATGAAACGTCGAGATTTTAAGTTTGAGCAAAAAAAATTTCTGTCTGTTTGTCTGACTTGTTTTGCGCACGATTACTGTTAAGTAATCGCAAAATTAGTTTAGTTTTATTTTAGTTTTAGGTTATTAGTCATTATTATTATTATTATTCTTTCTCAACAATTGTTTAGCATTGCATTAATACTTAATTTGTTTTGAATCTACACGCGCAATACTGTCAATTCTCGTTCGCTTACCTCCCGTATGGGCTGACAAGAGAAATTAATTAAAATCGAAACGGTCCGCGTCGCTCTCTACAAGAAGTGTGTTTTTCACCAAAATTAAAGAAAAGAGAATATCTGTTTTACTCTCCGCTCCTGTGCATGCATTCAAGGAACTCTTCTAATCATTGGGGTAAGTCAACACGTCTATTGACAGTCGTTAATATATAGAAATATTATTAAATTTATAATTATCAGTCTGTTGAGGTACTCCACAAACTTTGTCGCTCTCACATTCTTTAATTTGCCCTTAGGGCCGCCGATATTTAACAATTACTATGGAGCCGTTTAAGATATTGACTTGAAATTTGGTACATGTTTGGTACACATATATATTTTAACGAACTAGATTATATTTTGATCTTATTCCGTTGATGGGTTGGGGGGTAAATTGAGGTAAATGGGGGGGTAAATAGGTAAATCAAGTAGGTAAGAGTCCATAAAATTGGTATTTAGTATATACAAGAGAAACTAATGTCCCAAAAAAAATTTGGCATTAGCCACCCTTACCACCCTTATTACCCCCTTTATAAAAGGGCGTAAAAAAAATGTGATTTAGTATTTGTACAAGAACCAAAGGCCTCAAATGTTTTTTTTACTTCATCCACTTCTTCCGACTTCTTTTGAATCAAGTTGATGTGTACTTAATGCCCATCGTTGCTATTTAAAAGGTAGGGTCCAATGTTCCTGGCGCATCCACCAGAAATTTAAAAATACAATTTGCCTCTCCAAATACTTGAATACTTGAATATTTTACATTTTACATTTTTGCAACATTTTTTCAGGATACACTGATTTGGGGTCGTAGAACACGAATGTAAAGGCAGTTTTCAGTGCAAATGCATAGTTTTTCAAAAAAAAAAAAATTGAAATTTTCCACGAAAACACTCACTCTCCGTCACTGTAAACACTAAAAACCCTCCATTTCGGCCGATTTTCATATCATGTTCACCATGTAAAGTGTTGCTTAGAACAAACACTCCAAAAAAATGCTTTTCCATAAAAAATAAATTATCATTTACCAAAACTCTAGAAACCAGAAAATGAAAAATCATCAAACTGTCAAACTAATGCGCATGCGTATCCTCACCTTAAAGTTGTGTCTAAGGTATCGAGCAAAATCAGCAGGCGATTGTTACCTCTCTGATTTTTAAATAGTATTTGCATTTTTGCAGGCGATCGATGATGTCACGGTAACGTTTTTGGGATATGCTAATTAATTACCTACAAATGTTTGATCAAAGAAATATAATTTAAATATGCACGTTTTTATGATCATCTCAGCCAATACCAAAAACTGGTGTTCAGTTAACAATATTTTCAATGACATTCTATAACTCCCTGTCTCTCTTGGGGTTATTTAAAATGAATTCTAAATAAATAAAAATACGAAATTAACAATAAACTAATTTATTAACAAAGTGGTAGAGCAAATGAGAATAACACTACAGGGTATGGGCGAATAAATTTGTGCTAACGAATAAAGAAGTACAAACAAATAATCAAACAAATTCACAGATATACGGAGAGACAGACATAATGGTATAAAATACAAAAGATAAATAGATAAAGCGTAATAAAGGGAGATTGGCCAATTCCGCAAGAAAAAAACTATTAATAATAAATAAATGATTGTTCATTCACTTATCAGAATTATTTTCCGAGCAAATTATCCAAGAATGAGCAATTAAATATTTATTTAAGTTTAAATGCAAAAACAAGCTAGAAGACTTAACTAAAAGGTACAAATGGGAGTATTTATACACCCACAAAAATTTACATAATTCCTCGAACGAAATACGTAAAGATAAATTTTAATATTAAACATATAGCACTCCAAAAGTAAATTTGAGTGTTTAGTCGAGATAAAAAATTAGCAAGTACAAATTAAGCTTGCTTGAAGTGTTCATGAAAACGTAAAGGTAACGAACACGCACTACACTGTGATCAACTTGATGAACTACTGGCTCAAATCTTCCACAAATTGATGACTCGTGCATAAACAGGAAAATATAAAGTTCAGATCGGTACTTACATAAGTTCACTTTGGACATTACCAATAAAACTGCAATCCTATTTAAAGTTGAAAACGTAGATTGAACGCACTATTATTTAGCCACTTTTAGGTAGATATTACACATAACAATACTTATTTCGAATGTACAGCTCGCAAAAGCACACATAATCTGGCTGTCAAATTCCTTAACCAGCTTAAACGAAGGAAAGAGACTAAATAAATAATTAATTTATAATTTTTATGGTTTAACTAAACCATTTAAATTCTGGAACTTTTAATATCTTCACTCAAATTTGGTTAAAAGATTGACTGTGGGCTCGCTTAAAGCGGCCGTGGAAAAGTGTCATGTCTGCCGCTTGGTTCGGTATTTATCTCTTCCCTCACTAGTAGTCGAAATACCTCTAGTCCTTAAACCCGCGAATTTAAACTATGGTTTCTCATTGGAGGAAAGGCATTATTTTCAAATATTTACCAGTAAAGCCGAGAACTAGGCGACGGTTACGTTACCTTCTAGAACCTTACAGTAGCGGCGCTAATTTATTTTTTAAGAGGTAACAAAATAGGTAATTTATGTACGGAAAATACGAAATAATGTAATTTAAGGGCTTTTATGCCTATGAATAAAAATGACCGTTACACTCTCCCTCTCCTTACTAGCGGGATCCTTCCCAAAAGGATGGAGACCGGAATAACTAAGGTATAGGAAAATAATAGGGAATATCTCTTTAGCTTTTCAAACATTCTACATTCGCGTCACATATATTTATACATCTCAAGCTAAAAAGAGGAACAACACAACTAAATACTCGACGTTCGGATTTCACACATACTTCACACAGGAAGAGTAAGGGAAACATAAGGTAATATAGTAGAAGGTAACGTAGTAAGAAGAAGAATGTAATTAACTGTATTAAATTTAAAAACGAAGCTGAATAAAAATGAATCACATCAAAATGAAAACGAACATATGGACAAAGTCGAACCCACGAGGAAATATAAAATTTTAACTTTAAAGTTTATTGATAAAAACCAATAAAGGGACTAAATCGGGACAAAATAGTATTAGAATAAACTAAACAAATTCATTTAGCTTACCAGACACAAAAGTTTTCATTATCCGGAAGGTAGGCTTATTTGCATAAGCTTTAACATACTAAATAATAAGGTAACATAATATCATATAGATAGTTAAGGGAAAATGGAAGATAAGCCTATTTACATAAGTCATATCACACTGAGTAATAACATAAACGTAACACTTAAATACTTGAACACAAAATAATGCAAAGCAATGTTGGATTCCAAATGACAAGGGAAGTAGATCTATAGAAAAGAACCAAGTCATTTGAAGACCTCCAGAGACTAATACATAGGTAGAGTAACAACAAAAATATTTGGCCTTAAAATTCCTTAACTAAGACCATTAAAGCAAATATACAAAAACAAAGCGGTGCAAAGATAAACCAAGACAAATTCACTCAGTCTGCTAGGCAACAAAATTTTTCCAATCAGGAAAATAACACTATATGCAGAAAGCAACTTGTTAGTTTTTAACTAACTAAAAAATCATAACTATCCCAAACTAGGCAAGACTAGTCAAGATAAAACGCATTTAAAATATTAGCTTTTAGCCAATAACATCACTAAAAAATCCCATACTAGACTTAGTTAGACAAGAAAGAACGGAAATATCCTCTGCTAATATATTTTAGCCAAGGAAGCGAAACGTAAACTAGTATAAAACTAGCCAGACCCAGCTTGCAACTAACCCTTTTGGTCAGCCAAGACTTACATGGACCTCTGCACTCAACTCTTTGAGCCAGGAAAAGGTAAAGGTAAACATATATTCTTGTGCTAATTATTATCTTAGCCAAGAAAAGGTAAAGGTAAACGTAAATATGACGCACGAAAACAAAACGTACGACAAAGGTAATCGCACATATCGTATGCACGACAAGATAACCTGCACTAAGTAAAACTTAGCCAGTAAAAAGGTAAAGGTAAAACATATATTATCCTGCACTAAGTAAAACTTAGCCAGCAAAAAGGTAAAGGTAACGTATCGCACGAAGAATTCGTACGAAAAAAGTAAATCTGAACTAATGCTTAGATTAGCCAGAAAAGGTAACGTAAGGTAACAAATATAAAACATCACTCTGTACTTACACACATAAAACCAGAAAGGTAACATAAGATACATAACAAAATGTACGATAAGCTAACGTACATCAAAAGATAGAACAAAATAAAATCCACATTTGCACACAGCAAGCGGGAAAGGTACTTTATACAGATAAATGTACGACAAAACGTACAACGCATAATTATACAAAAAGATAAAAGCATCCTGTGGTAATTTTAGCCATCCAGGAAAAACGCTAAACAAAAAAGGTACAAAACGTAAGCTATATACAAAAATACTAAACGCAGCCCTGCTCAAATATAAGTTTAAGCAGAAAAGGTATATACATAAAACATAACGAAGAAAACCATAATAATTATTTCAGGTTACCAAAACTGTAAAATGTACTTAAAAGGCAAAATAGAAAATATACAAAAGGGCAGAAAAATACAAACTAGAAAGGTAAACACATGTGAAGGTAAACAAATGAAAAGGTAAAATGCAAAAAGAAAATGAAGGGCGCCAGGTATTTTAAGGGGAAACACCAACCGAAAGGTAACGTAAAAGACTCAAGACTTAATTTCAAAAATGTACTCCAAGAAATTTACTAACAGAAACTCTACTAAAAAATGCTCAAAAAAAATATATGACATATGGAATCTCGAACTTTAAGAAAATGTAAAAATCTAAAACTACCTCAAGCACTAAGAGGACCAAATTATATCCAAACTAGTACCCAAGCCAACAAGACCCAAACACTAACAAAAATTGCTACTTACATCCATATTATCATAAGATAACGCAATATAACCGAAATATAGCAAAAATGTATTGCCAGGCCAAACGCAAAATATGTATACTGAAACGTAATAAAATAGTAAAAATTTAATTACTAGACTGAACACAACAAAATGGTAAAAACACCAAAGCACAACGAAATACGTAAAAATGTATACACTGGACAAATCCAGATTTAAATTCAAAACGTATATAAGTTACAAAATGTGCTTATTTAATTCAACATAAATGTACGGCAAAAACCAAAGTAAGGTAGGTACTAAACCTTTACGTACTAAAACTGAACGAAGAAAGGATACAAACAATTTGCCAACTAACAAGATACTAAAAGATGTACGAATTGGACTGAAACAAAGTTTAAATTACCCCAAAAGGTTAAGGTAATAAACTGAACAAAAAGAAATATGTCACATGGCGTCACACACTACTCACTGAAACTAAACATAAATTAATGTACACTAAAACACATTACAAGATACCAAAAACATAGACTCATACTTTAAGAAAAGGTAAAACATAAAATGCACTGCTTATTCACAGATACACCAAAAAAAAAAAAAGCAATGTAGACAATGTAAAAGGTATCAAGAAATGTAAGGTACTAAAAAAATAAAGGACATCAAAAAAGGAAATAAATTTAAAAATGCAATAGATTCAAAATGTAAGGTTATGCCAAAATCTTTAAACAAAATCGGTACAGTAACACGGCACAACAACAAAATTAAACAAAATCTACAGTCAAAAATATTAATGATTTAATTCAAAAATCCCCAAGCCGTCTCTGTCCACATAAAAATTATCAAATTCCATAAAGTTCACATAAACCGAGACTAAACTAAAAAGATATTAAATCCAACCGAACTTCTACTACTAATTTTACTGAAATAGCCAAAAGATATAATTTAATTTCTAACAAAATTTAAACTGTAAAAAGTTAATTCTTCAACAAAATAACTAGAATGTATAAGCACAAAAAACGAAATCGTTAAACCGAACATAACGCACGAAATGAATTTAAAAATTTAGTTCTATTTTCATTTTAAATTTATTACGAAAAATAAATATTTTACCAAAATATTTTTAACATAAGACGTAAGCTACTTGTACTCAAATATTGAACGTAAACAATGTGCGCCAAAGCACGTAGCAAGATAGCAAAAACCGTAGACTCAAACATAAACAAAAAGGTAAAAGCGGAAAAGTACTACTGAATCACAGAAACACCAAAGAAATGCAAAACACGACAAAAGATATAAGGGAATCCGAAGAATGCAAGGGAGACATAAAATGGATACGTAAAACAAAAATGACAAATAGTCATACTAGAAAAATACTCAAAATCGATAAACATATGACACCAAAATCACTAAAAAATAAAATCGGTACGGTAGCATCAAACGAAAAACCAGAAAAATGTACTAAGTGCAAAAGTTGAACTGAAAATTACTAAAATGTAACGGAAAATAGAAACTGTACGATTTTATTGACCTATACTCACTAAATAAATACTTACAAGCGACCAAATAGTTAACCATTAAAACCTAAAAATTCCTAAGCTAACGGCGAAACCATTGAGCCACTCACATATGCGTTCAAATCAGTTTCGAAAGTCAAAAAAATTCTACTTTAAAAGTTTGTAAGGCAACTAACAAAAAGGTAGGTAAAGGAATAAAAATTTTTTAAAATTAAGGCAAATTTAAAATTTCACAAATAACGTAAGTACTCGAAAACAAATAAGTCCTTAAAATTTTTAAAGAACCCAAAAAAGATATTAATAAACAAAGTTAAAAAATATTAATAATTAAATTAAAAAATTCAGAGCCGCCTCTGTCCATATATAGAAATTATCAAATTCTTTTAATCCTACAATAAACCGAGACTGAACTAAATGTAATTTAATTATAACTACTGCACTGACTCTACCGAAATAACAAACAGAATTTACTTTAGTTACTCAATATAAAAGGTAAAATATATAAAAAGTTAACTAGGTACGCACAAAGTTGCCAGAAAAATTGAACAAAAAACTAAATAATTAAACCAGCCACTTAAAGCCATACTACATAAATTGAATTTAATGTTACCATTTAGGTAGGTACCATACCGAAATTACGATATTTCATTTAATTTCTTTAAAAAAACGAAACTCACCAACAAAGAATTTATTACGCGACGGAAATCTCTTTTCTGTTATCCTGATATCTGCTTTTACATCATGTAAAGACAAAAAAAACTTACAAACGTAATAAAAATATAAACACGAAATTTACCGGAAAGGCTTACATACAAATATATTGAAAAGACAAAAACTTTCTGCCGAAAAGATATAGGTAGTGTTTACTGAAAAGGTACTTATTAATTTACTGTTGAAAACATTAGGTAATTTGTTATTTATCAACACAAAACAAAGATAAAAACGGTACTATAAACCGGAATTTTACGACAAGGTTATGTTTGCTTTTTTTAACTTTGAGCAATACAATTTCTTTACACAAAGACGGAATATAAAATTTACATAGGTACATACACAAAAATCACAAATAGGTAACCTGAAAAAAATATTTTTTGAAAGCACAAATTTTATTCTCTAATTAAAATTTTTAATTAGACCTAGCCCCATCGTTGGCACCGCCAGTTATAACTCCCTGTCTCTCTTGGGGTTATTTAAAATGAATTCTAAATAAATAAAAATACGAAATTAACAATAAACTAATTTATTAACAAAGTGGTAGAGCAAATGAGAATAACACTACAGGGTATGGGCGAATAAATTTGTGCTAACGAATAAAGAAGTACAAACAAATAATCAAACAAATTCACAGATATACGGAGAGACAGACATAATGGTATAAAATACAAAAGATAAATAGATAAAGCGTAATAAAGGGAGATTGGCCAATTCCGCAAGAAAAAAACTATTAATAATAAATAAATGATTGTTCATTCACTTATCAGAATTATTTTCCGAGCAAATTATCCAAGAATGAGCAATTAAATATTTATTTAAGTTTAAATGCAAAAACAAGCTAGAAGACTTAACTAAAAGGTACAAATGGGAGTATTTATACACCCACAAAAATTTACATAATTCCTCGAACGAAATACGTAAAGATAAATTTTAATATTAAACATATAGCACTCCAAAAGTAAATTTGAGTGTTTAGTCGAGATAAAAAATTAGCAAGTACAAATTAAGCTTGCTTGAAGTGTTCATGAAAACGTAAAGGTAACGAACACGCACTACACTGTGATCAACTTGATGAACTACTGGCTCAAATCTTCCACAAATTGATGACTCGTGCATAAACAGGAAAATATAAAGTTCAGATCGGTACTTACATAAGTTCACTTTGGACATTACCAATAAAACTGCAATCCTATTTAAAGTTGAAAACGTAGATTGAACGCACTATTATTTAGCCACTTTTAGGTAGATATTACACATAACAATACTTATTTCGAATGTACAGCTCGCAAAAGCACACATAATCTGGCTGTCAAATTCCTTAACCAGCTTAAACGAAGGAAAGAGACTAAATAAATAATTAATTTATAATTTTTATGGTTTAACTAAACCATTTAAATTCTGGAACTTTTAATATCTTCACTCAAATTTGGTTAAAAGATTGACTGTGGGCTCGCTTAAAGCGGCCGTGGAAAAGTGTCATGTCTGCCGCTTGGTTCGGTATTTATCTCTTCCCTCACTAGTAGTCGAAATACCTCTAGTCCTTAAACCCGCGAATTTAAACTATGGTTTCTCATTGGAGGAAAGGCATTATTTTCAAATATTTACCAGTAAAGCCGAGAACTAGGCGACGGTTACGTTACCTTCTAGAACCTTACAGTAGCGGCGATAATTTATTTTTTAAGAGGTAACAAAATAGGTAATTTATGTACGGAAAATACGAAATAATGTAATTTAAGGGCTTTTATGCCTATGAATAAAAATGACCGTTACAATTCCTCGTTTCGCCAGTGTATACGAAATTTCGCATCGAATAGAAATCTGGATATACAACATGTTCAAGGATAGATGTAACAAGAGTAATGGAGAAGTATGAATCTTCAAAAAAAGTGTTATTCCAAAATTCAATTTTTTGTAAGTGTTTACAATATCCACTTATCGTGTTTTGCCATTTTTTTGTGTCAGTTTTTGCGCAAATTTTTTTTTTTTCGAAAAGAGCAAGGAATATTTTAGGCATTTTTGCAATATATTTAAAAATGATCCTTGCCCTCCTAGGAATGCCCAAACAACTACTATCGCCAAACGATCTTGACCTACTAACAATTGACACAAAAAAATGGCAAAATACGATAAGTGGATATCGTAAACATTTACTTACCCAATTTTTTGTAGCGTGTATCGCGTGTGTTCGTTTTTACTTTACCAGATTTGTATATTTAACGTCGCAAAAGTTGTAAGCTCAAACAATCCTATATATTTTCGAGTTTAGATGTAGCTAAGTAACTTCTTTGATTGAAGAGTGTTGTGTATTTTGTAATTATATCACCTAAATATCTTCTCTTTAAGTATCACAAAAAAGACTTGTTACCGTGACGTCATCTTTCGCTCATTCAAATGCAAATACCATTTCAAAATCAGAGGGGCAAAAATCGCCTACTGATTTTGTTCGATACCTTAGACACAACTTTAAAGTGAGGATGCATTACCTCTCAGTAATCTCTGGGATGAACATGCGCATTAGTTTGACAGTTTGATGAATTTTCATTTCCTTGTTTATAGAGTTTTGAATAATTTACTATTTTTTTTATGAAAAAGCAATTTTTTGTCGTGTAAAAGTGCATTATTCTGAGGAACACTTATTACATCGTGAACACGAGATCAAAGTCGGTCGAAATTAATGGTCTTTTAGTGTTTACAGTGATGGAGAGTGAGTGTTATGGTGGAAAATTTCAAAAAATTTTTTTTGGAAAAACTATGCATTTGCACCAAAAGATGACTTCAGATTCGTGTTCTACGACTCCAAATTGTGTGTGTATCCTGAAAAAATTTTGTAAAAATTCCGATGCCCCGCTAAAATGCAGAATTACCCGTCGTGCTCTCTAACTGAAACCGTTTATTTCATGACATGGTTTTCCACTTCATGAAACACAGTATACGGTAATATCGCTTGGTTTCACTATCAGCACAAAGTATTTGACCATTAGGGGTGGTCAAAATATGGAGTCGTATCAGTTATAGTCTAAAAAAAGATGATTTACTTTCATATCTTTTTATATACGTAAGTACCAGTAGAAAATTAGAAGTACAGATGGGAATGTACAGACCATTGAAAATATTCAAATATTTTATTGAAGCTAAATTAACTAACGGTCCTGCTATATTCAGCAAACAAGTGTACTCTAATAATAATCCCACATTGTAAAGCTTCACCCGAATAAATACTGAACAACTGCTAAATATTCCGTATTAAAATAACATACATTTCTCTATAATTAAAGTTGATGTTATTTCACAGAAATGGAATAAATCACACTTAATCACGATGCAGCTTAGGTACGTATATTTACTTTTTGTTTGTCTGGTAGTCGGATTTATATTTAGAAGCGAATTTATTATATTTTAAAATTAAAATGTCTAGACAACAAGATTAGTCGCACACAATGTTCGTCAGGTAATTTTACTTCCACATCCACTGAAAGCATAGTATTGACAAAAGAAATTTTGAAAATTTTTATTGTTCAAATAGGCTTAAAATGTCACAAAACGTTGAGATTTTAAGTTTGAGCAAAAAAAAATTTGTCTTAACTTTTTTTGTGCGCACGATTACTCTGAAATCGTTTAAGACATTGACTTGACATTTGCTACACGTATGTATGTTAACGAAATCTGGAACTAGATTATATTTTAATCTTATTCTGTTGAAAGGTCGGGGGTAAAGGGGGGTAAATAGGCAAATCAAGCAAGAGTCCATAAAATTGGTATTTAGTATATGTAAGTAAGTAAAAATTTGTTTACTTTCAACATAACAAATGTAAAACGATACCAAATTTTCATACTCCGTTAAATTATACAGCTCCACAAAAAGAAAAAAAGTTCTGTGCAAAACATGAAAATATGATATTTCCATGTATTTTGAGATCTATCTCTGCTATCCCACAGACATTTAAAAAATGGAAACTTTGTAAAGCCTGATTTAACCTAACAAAAGTGAACACAAACAGAGAGGAATAAAGAGAAAGAAAACTCCACTGCACAGAACATTTTATAAGAAAAGAGTTAGTTATCATAAAAAGGAATTAGAAGAAGAATGAGATTTTCCATGCCTTACTGTTCTCTGTTACATTTTTTTAATATAATGCTGCATGGAGCCTTACTTCATCTATTTAAGTTTGACTGAATCAAAAAACATATTTTAGATACGTTTTATTATATACAAAACGTTGACATTTATCTAGTTGAGATTTTTTATGATTTTAGCCATTTCTTGAGTTAAAAAAAATTGTGATTTTGTAGAACAACTCCCATGTCATATTCTACGTATTCTGTGCCCATAGCACATATGGTTACCCCATCTCAGATATTCTTTAAACATTCCTAACCTTACCATTCTTACAATTGAGATTTTTGATGATTCTGAGCCATTTTTTGTGGATAGAGAAAGTTGTGATTTGCTAGAACAATCCTGATATATTCGTACTCCACGACTCAAAATAAATGAGAAAATCATGTTTTCATGTATTGCACAGATTATTTTTTCTTTTTGTGAGGCTCTGTTAATAGTGGGGATACGTATAAGATGAGCCACTAACAACAAAACCTTCATAATATTCTCCCATTCATTTGAAATTTGTTCGACGACTCGAATGTTCGTCATTACTGAAAAAGCAATGAGAAACAGCACCAAATAAGCAATTGTCGTCACCTAAAATGCCGTTCCATGATGAAAAATATATATTTTCCAAAAAATAAACAAAAATACATAATAAAACAAAAGTGAAAACGCATAAATTAATTTGATGTTGTCAACAGCAATGCGACTTTCTCGAGTTTCCTCAGTTAACTGGTTAAACTATGCCCTTAATATCTGTTTTCTCGCGAACATGCGTAGGGGGTACCGCAAGTACGAAACGCGTTATAAGTTCTAGCGTAGCTATTGATTCATTTATTTGAATTTGTATTTCGCTTTTACGTACGAAATTAACAATTTAAAATTATAAAAATTAGTGGTGACACATCCATGGATAGAGAACTTTATTAAAAAAAAAAGAATAATCAAAATCGGTCCGGCGGGAACAGTTGGCGAAGAAAAAGGACACCCTGTGTTTTAAATATATAGATTAGCTATCTGAAATACTGTTTTGACTTAACCAACCAAATATAAATTCAGGATCTATAATTATTTTATGTTTTAGGTTTATCCAGGAAGTTTCTCTGTATAAAATCACCATATAATCCGCAAATGAAATTAGTGTGACCTCACATTTTAAAATATACCAAAAATGAAATTGATCCAAGAACTGTTCCCTGTGGTGCCCCACATGTTACTGTTCTTGCATCAATTATTAAGTTATTAATTTTAACATATTGTGTCCAATTTTTAAACAGGACAGAAATAATTTGTGTGCAGGTTCCCTAATTCCAACACTATGTAACACTATGTCATGGTGTACTGTACCGAATGCTTTTGCTAAGTAGCTATCGTTGTAGTTTTTTGTCTATATTTTCGTAGCTATTATATGTAAGTAATGCAATAGCATCGTCTATGTATTTATTTTCCTTAAACCCGAATTGTCAATCGAATTGATGTTATTTTGACTTAAAAATGAGTTTAATGTCTTTTACTGCGTATTCTAATGATTTTGCAAAACTGGTAATTAAACAATAATTAACACCATAGTTTAACAAATAAAACACTGAAATGTTTTTTTAAATTTTCGCTGATATATTAAGTCAACATGACAATTGTTATCTTAAGTACATATATTAAAAACAGTAAGGATAGGAACAAAAAAGAAGATTTGTCGGGAGTATATCAGCTTACTTGCAGAACTTGCCATAAGATATATATTGGACAAACAGGTAGAAAATTTAAAATACGTATGGACGAACATAAAAGTAGTTTTTTGAAAAATAAGAATACATCGACATTTGCTAACCATTTACTATTAGAAAATCTCTCACTCAACGATAGTTTTGATATCCTTCACCAAAACTCACGTTGCTTGAGGGCTTAGAAATTAATAGATACAAAAATCTAATATTTTACTTAATGATCAAACAGACGTAAATAATTCACCTCTTGTAAATTTATTTTAATTCCATTTTCAGTAATAGATTATAGCCAGGGAGCTGTAATGGTAAAAACTCCGAGATGCCGTGGACGTCCGTCGGCTTGATAGATGGTGAGGAAGGTCCCCCTGAACCACTTCGTATCCTTAGTTTAGCTATTGGTCGTGATCTGTAGAATTTATGACCGAGAATGCCACTCCGAATGGACGAAATGTGAATCCTGTATGTCGACTAAAAAATTACATTCTAGGGCTCAACAGAAACCCAGTGCTATTTTTTTTTTTTGCATTCGGTCCACGAAGTCCAAAATTATGAGCAAATAACCGAATTTTTTTGAAATTTTTCTGTCCGAGATGTGAAGACCCTTCAAAATCTTTTCCAACCTGTTTTCCCAGATAGAAAAAGTACCAAAATCCAATCGACAGACAAAACTATTCACCAGAATTTTTTTTGGGCGAATTTGAAAATTGGGAAAATTCCAAAATTTGATGTTTTTCCACCTCAATAATTTTCGGAATTATGGGGGAACATGTCTGTCAACCATTTTTCCTGCTAATTGGACCCACAAACAGTGGTGAAAAATAATCGACAGACAATTTCATCAATTACAAAATTTTTGGCCACCCTTCAAAAATTTCCAAAATGTGCCAATTTATAAAAAGCGGAATAAAGTGTTTATTTATCTACAGTGTCCTTTGTGTTGGTGCAGTTTTCATTAATATGTTGACCGGAAACCAGAAAAATCAGAAAACCTACCACTACCATGACCAGGTTCTCGGAAGGTAATTACAGCACAACGGATCACCTAGGCGTTTCCTTCTAGCCTCTCCTGGGAGTTTACTTTATTCACGTATTTTACAATCGATCTATATGTTGACTGGTAGGTATGGTGGGAAATAATTAAAGTTGGTCCGTACATTACTGCTTCGGGGAATTTAAACGGCAGCCATTACCACGAATTGCCTAGGAACGCCAGATCAAGTTCGCCGACTACCACCGCGTGGTTCGGTTAAGTTACATATAAATTTATTTCATTGCACGTGCAGTGCGTTAAATCCCTTAAAGAAGGTCCTTACTAAAAACCTATTAATAATAGAAACATTCCCTTAGCTGGCGATAAAATTTTAAATCAATTTAATACCTATTTCTTGGTTTTTAGCTAGCAATGACACGCACAAAGGACACTGTAGATAAATAGACACTTTATTCCGCTTTTATAAATTGGCACATTTTGGAAATTGGGTGGCCAAAAATCGTGTAAGGGATAAAATTGTCTGTCGATTATTTTTCACCACTGTTTATGGGTCCAATTAGCAGGAAAAATGGTTGACAGACATTTTCCCCCATAATTCCGAAAATTAGGTGGAAAAACATCAAATTTTGGAATTTTCCCAATTTTCAAAAAATATCTGGTGAGTAGTTTTATCTGTCGATTGGGTTTTGAAGGGTCTTCACATCTCGGACACAAAAATTTCAAAAAGAATTCGGTTTTTGCCCATAATTTTGGACCTCGTGGACTGAGTGCAAAAGAAAATTAGCACTGGATTTCTGATGAGTCCTAGAATGTAATTTTTTTAGTCGACGGATAGGTTTCACATTTCGTCCATTCGGGGTGACCTTCTCAGGGTCATAAACTCTACAGATCATGACCAATAGCTAAACTGAGCGGTTCAGGGGGACCTTTCGCACCATCTATCAAGCTGACGGACGTCCACGGCATCTCGGTGTTCTTATCATTACAGCTCCCTAGCTATTATTAATAGAATAAATTATTTCTCAGGTCATAAAATTTAGGTATTAAAGGTCCACTAGTTTTAATTGTAAGTAGTCTGGTATTCAGATCTCATGAAGCTAATATTTAGCGAAACAATTGTCATATTGACTTAATGTATCAGTGAAAATTTTAAAAAACATTTATGTGTTTTATTTGTTAAATTATAGTGTTGACATGAATTTTCACCAAGTAAAAGTCGAATCTTTCAACTATTGGTCTATAATTGGCAATCTTATTCTTCTCTCCACTTTTATATAATGGCTTCACTATGGTTATTTTGAAATCTTGAGGCACATTGCTTTCCTGCACAAAAAATCGGTTGTAATACAAACACAAAACAAACATCTTTATAATTTTAAGCTGATTCTTAAATATCTAGACTAGCTTATAGAGATTTTTCGATATTTCTGTAAATCACCATCAGCTACAAGTCTGTTTTCCTCGGTATATATATTAATTAGGAAATTGCAAGAGATTTGATTGAGTACCTTGATAGATTAATTACCAGATCCGCTGTAGTTGAGGTTAGTGGCTGATTTTCTAGATAGTAAAGCCAGTCAGTTGTAAGTGATGGGAACAGATCGACGAATTATTGACGTACGTACCGAGGCTAATACTCTTGTAAGTAAGATAACATAATCCAAATGGTTCTCGCCAGTTGAAGAGTTCAGCCACATATCCATATTTAACCATTACCTTAAAACTACTTCGCTCCCAGATCGATATTTCAAGTCTTACAGTATTATCCCCGATTTGGAAAAAGAAAAGTCTTCTTTTTGTGGTGTTTCTATACAAATTATTGTTACATTGGTATCACATAATCATTTCATTAAAAAATAAATTAAAATATTTTCCATAGGCGGCGCCACGAGGTCAAGTAAATTATTTTTATTAGTAATGTAATAAACTCTTTACTTTGGTGAATACAATGTTGGTTATCTCTTACAAATACAGTTTAATCAGAATAATTATAGAAAATCCATCAGCAAATAAAGACAGTGGCGGAGATTTATAAAGAAACATTTACTATGAACAAAAAAATACAAATTACTGTATCATATCAATCGTAACCATTATTTTACGTTAAGGTGATAACCCAAGCATAAAACAACATCTACAAAACTATCCCATCCTTACAGTAGGAGGGCTGTGATATTGGTTGTCACATATGGCACCTTGGGCCGGCAATACATAGTCGGTTGGTTGTCATATATGGCAACATAGGCATGAGGTGGTTAAGCTGAAGAATATAAGGACATGTTAAAACCACTGGTCTGGACAAATCTTAAAATACCTTACCATTTGACATTATCATCAACATATTGGTTGCCCAGTTTTAGAAACGAATTAGTTATTTATGTACCAAGGCTTTTAAGTGTATTTTACAGGTCGAGAACATAGTGCAAACCTAAGCCCGTAGAGCTGAGGTTTGCAATGTTCAAGACTCGTAAATACATGATACAAGCCGAGGTGCATACGACGTTTTTCGTACTACTAGCAGTATTACAATTTTTAGGAAAATCCATTCAAAATTATTATATTTTAAGATTTGTCGACCTCATTTATTAGTTAGCTTAGACTCTAATTGGAGTGTGTTTGCTTTCTTTTATGGTTACTGTCAATAAGTTGTCAAATTGATAACTTCATATTAATTTTTTTTGCCAATAAAAAGTATGGATTATGATGAAAATATCGACATTCAGGAGGCAGCCAAAAATGCGTGTGCTTCGTTGGTGGCAGAATTTAATTATTATTTAACTTCCTTTTTACTTTACTTTTTTGCCCTAGGGCATGTAAAAAAAAATTTGTGCTATTTTGTCTATGGGCTGTAAGTGACACTTTAATAACACTGTCAAAAAATGACACTTACAAAGCTGGTAGTAGGAAAACTTATTTTGTTTCACATACAAATTTATGAAATTTGTTTTTCTTTAAGATATAAGAAATTGGCAGAATATAGTAGACAGTCTTAATACGTAGTCGGGCGCTGCCGACCGCTGCCGACCGCTGCCGACCGCGAGTACCTATTTGGACAAAAAACAAAATTTATTTACTGAATTTCTCAGTGTTAACCTCATAAAAGTCAATTGTGCAGTATTCAAGCAGTGTTAATCAAATATTAGGCACAATGGGCCTTTGTAGCCTAGTTGCCTAAAAAAAGTATTACTATTACCAAATATACAAATATTATTACTAATCATATATGGGGTGTCCCCGGATGGTATTACCTATACCACAATTGGACTTAAATTTAAATTTCTTGACAAAAAGACACTTCATCAAAAAGGATGTGTCCACAACACAAGAAAAATTCCCCTGAACGTGCCAACACTTTGTTACTGATATATGTTATGTGTTATTAAGAGATTAATAAAATACGTAAATATAAAAGTATTCTCATTATTCTCGTCATGATAGCGCAACGTTGGATACACTTTTGTATATACATATTTTATTGATCTCTCAATAACACATAACATACTTATATCAGCAAAAAAGTGTTCGCACATTCGGAGGAACTTTTCTCGTGTTGTGGACACTCATCCTTGTTAGAGAAATATGATTTGTGCTAAGAATTTTTTTTTTTATACAGGATGCACAAAAATTTTTGAAATATTAATTTTACCTAAGAGTAGACTTACTTTTTAATGAAAATGTTAGGAATAATACAATCAAAATAACTGTGAAGTTTTTAAAGTATCAATATCATTGTCATAATTACTGTGTTAGTTTAAATTCGAGTAATTCTTTCTTTACAGCAACGAATATATTTAATTGAATGTTGTAGTATAGGGGAAATTTAATATCCACATATAAATTGTTTCAAGGAAAGTATCCTATTCTTAATATTAGCCGGGAGGCTAATATTGAACAAAAAAGTAATACAAAAATATAATATTACTGGAAATGTAAAAAAACTAAATAGCCTTTAAAAATCTTCAATAAAAATGATGTAGCGTCCTAGCTAGTTTTAGATTCAATGACAGAAAGTCCAAAAACGTCATTGAGGAAGAGATTTGAGCCAATTAACATAAGCAAATCTGAAATTCTTAGAGTTTAGAAAGAAAAAGTTTCAAGCTTACAAACCTAAAAAAATTCATACTCTGGAAGAAGTTGATGATGCACGCCGTTTAGACTAGAGAATTTGATGTAGCTTTATTGTTATTACTCCCATAATTTTGGAATATTTTATGCACGACTATTAGGACTTTTAAAAATATAATAAACGTCAAATTCACTTCTAACTATATACTGATGGTTCGTAACAATTTACTCGAAAACGATGCATCTTTGGAAAATTATACAGGATACCAAAAATTTTCTAAATTGTGGAACTACTGGAAATTTTACTTGGCCACAAAAAGTTTAGCCTCGAAAATGAAGCGATCAAACTTTATATGACACAATTTGTACAGCAATCGGCATATGAGCCATCAGTGATATTGTTGTAGAACTCTCCAAAATCGTCCTAAGTTGAAGACAGAATCAAAATTCGACTTAGGCAAAAATTTCATTTAAGGACATTTTTAAGAGTCTACAGAGGCACAGATCAGTCCATAAGGACCGTTATGAGTTCTCTAAGGCGTCAGAAATGACCAGGTGATAATTCGGAGAAACACCGAATTTTCACTTAGGAAAATATGTTTTGGTTCAGGATATGAGAGCGAAAGTATATAATGGCAAAGGATTTATGAATAATATATTGAAAAATAATATTTTTAAAAAGTGCGCTGAAATTTGGCTTGAAGATTGATTTATCAAAAGTACGCCAAAATTTTACTTGCAGATTAATTTTTCAAAACTGCGTCGAAATTTGGCTTGAAAATCAATTTATCAAAAGTACGCCGAAATTTCACTTAAAAGTTACTTTTTCAAAAGTACCCCAAAACCAGTTTAAAAAGTACTTCGAAAATATACTTTAAAAAATGTTGAAATATTCTTCATCTTTATTCCTTCACCAAAGACATTGACCTTTAAGGTACGGTCATTGAATGTCCTGTTCTAAAGTATGAGCATAAAATTTTAGCGATGCATTGAATCCAAAAGGCAAAATAGACGATTTTGACAAAGCCGGCGTAGTGCCGATAAGCAAAAATTGATAAAAATCAATGCACATGCACAAGGCCGGTTTTTCGCACAGAAAGAGTTTGGATTAACTCAGCGGCTCCCAATTTGGTCGAGCGCGTTGAGTGGTCTTGACAAAGCAATGGTAGGAAAGCCAATGGCAGGGCTTTCCAAATGACAAAGTTATAAAGGAAAACGCCTTGTACATAAAAAACCAAAAATTCAATTTTGCCTAAAAATCGCTCGAAGGTGAGTTGCTGCCATATCGATAATATTGAACAACTACATAGGGGCAAGTAAGTTGTGGACTGATTGAACGCCATTAAACTTATGCAGTCATCAGTCCACACGAATGTGTTTGAGTACGTGAACCGCCACGATACAAGAACTTTAAAGCTAAGTAGTCTCTAGCGAAACTAAATTTATTTAGTAAAACTTTTTTAAGTTAAAATCAGTCAGCCGTAATTATGAAATTACAAATAGTCTCAGACTTTTCAAAAAAGCTCGCATTTTGATTCTGAGAAGGTATGCATGAATATTTTCGGTAGCGTAAGCGCTATCGCTTGTATGGTCTGAAAGCCATTGCCTTGATTGGGGAAGGCACGATTCTTATCTCAAGAATTTTGTGTAACCATGTCTGTTAAATAAACGGAATCTTTGAACTATTGCACCTTAATTGATCTTGAGGCCTGTTGACTGTCTATAATCCCTGGAATTTTCGTACCGAAAACCAGATGTGTCGAGTGAATGCACCACACTCGACCTTCTAGTTGTTGTACGGAAGTTCGATAGGGATTTTTTTATGCGCTTTTTGAGAAATCTCTAAGGTGCAGAGTCCGTTATTAACAGATAAAAACGTGGTTACTACGTACAAAATTAATCCCTCCGAAGAGAAATTCTTCGGTTGGGATTTTTTTTATGTAAAAATTCAGCTTTTCAAAAGGTAGCTAAACCTCTAACGAGGGAACTCACGTCCAGAGAGAGCATCGTTACCGATCTGTGGTAGTGCAGCCTTGGTCCATTATTCGGCTATCGAAGTGCATCTTATCTCGAACCCGCCTGGGAGGTAGAAGAACGGAGTAATACGCGACTGGCGCCCCGTGAGAAATTAAATTGTGTCGCGTCATCTGACGCCCGGTAGTGCGTTCTTCTACAATATTACCGATTAAAAGACAAGCCCATGTCAAGTTTGAAACTAATCCGGTTAAAAAATTATAGGTAAAAAACTGCTTGTGCTTGTACTTCAGGAGGCTATCACTAAACTGCTGGCCAGTTGAAACGGACCGAGCGAATTTTTTAGTTGAATTTAAATCCATATTTTTTGATAAAGAGAATAGATATGATAATGCGGTTTTGTGGATGTAAGACAGAATTTATTTGTGAATTAGCGAGTATTGTTTATTTCTTTTATTTCGAAGCACGTTACTATCTACATGATGTGATAGAGAAGCTTTTTTTTTTAACCAATCTTTATAACAACTGATATTCCACAAAAATTATTTTATATTTTTTTGATGTGCATTTTTTTAATTACTGGTTTATGAAAAAAAAAGACAATTTCTCAAATTTTTGATATCTCTCTTATTTTATAAGATACCGATTTTTTTCTAAACGCCTATCATTTTCTATCTTTTTGCTGTTAGGCCTTATTGGGTTTCGTAAGAGTCGACCGTTGTAGATTATTATAATACCTTATGACGAACGGCTCCTTTAAAATAATAATAAAAAGTAAATTTTTTTGTACTTTCAGCTCATGGTGGATAAATAGGTATCTCCTCGCTAATACACATTTTATTTTTATCGCTCCATTAATAATAAAAAGTTTGGTTTTTCCCTTTTTCTTTAGTTGACATTTTATATAATAATAGTGCTTACAAAAATAGAAATAAATATTTATTCTTATTGTTTATTAAGATTTTATTTTATTTCGTTAAAGAGACGTACATACAATTTTTCATACATTTTCATATTTTTGGTGTGAAGAATACATCAACAAAATATTGTATCCACAGGTAAATCCATTTCGTGCCTTTAATAATAATAATAATAATAATAATAAACTTTATTGATCCCTTGTATACTGCAAATCACTGTAAATAGGATACGTCAAAAGGGGTACAAAAAATAAATAAACTGTGTAACAAACAACATTGTAGATACATAAAAAATAAAATTAATAGATATCACACTGTTAGGAGACTGTTTTTACAAATACAAAAATAGGGATATCGTAAATTCGTTAAATGAATAAAATGGTTCAGTAAAGAGAAGTTTTTTTAAAAGTTTCTTCAAAGTAATTGAAGATACACTGTTTCGAATGTTACAAGCAGCGCAACAAAAAAACGAGAACCTGCATACAGAGGTAATTTTTTTATAGAATTCATGATCGTATTTTAATGATAAAATATTATCTTTACTTCGAGTGAATATCACTATGAGTAATTAGTTTATTTTTTTAGTGTATGTGAAAGTTTCCAGAGATATATTGAAATAACAGCAAATATTTTGTTAGATTTAAAACAGTCACGAGAAGTCGACTGTTAAGTAAATTAAAAATATCACTCATAGAATTCGTTTATGAAGAACAAAAATCTTTTGACTGACCCCATAAGACTATGTTGTAAGTTATTGCCGAATAGACGAATGCGTAATAAAAATTTAACAAAACTGTTTTGCCTACTGAGTTTTTTAATTGAGTCAATAGAAAGGAACTTTTGTTTAATTTGCTGCATACCGTTTCAATATGCAGGTACCTACCAAGTAAAGTGTTTGTCGATATATACCCCTACAATTTTAGCTGGTCAATTCGCATCCATGGAAATTTTTAAAATTATGGTCAACTTGATATTTATTATAAAATGGCAAGCATATTGTTTTAATGTGATTTATCTTAAGTTTATTTTTTATTTCACCAAAGAGAAAATTATTTAAGAACAATATTAGTCTTAATATGAACATTTTCTGGTTTTGGGTCTGATATTACGATAGTCGTATCATCCGCGTACATAAAAACACCTTGTGAGATGTATTACAGGAAGGTTATTAATGAACAACATGTGTGCAAAATTTCAATTTGGTTTCTTTAACCGTCCCAGAGGTAAGTAAAGTTCTGTTTTTTATATTTTGATGTAGAAAAACCAAAAAATGTTCTACAGTCCGCGAACGTATACCAACTTTGGGTACTCCATTGGTTACCATGAAAAAAATATACTTATTTTTGTTATTTTAACGTATTATAATAATCTACAACGATCGGCTCTTACAAGGCACAAGGTTTTTAGAAAAAAATCGGTATGTTACAAAATAAGAGAGTATCAAAAATTTGAGAAACTCTTTTTCCACATAAACCAGTAACTAAAAAAATGCGTATCAAAAAAATATAAAACAGTTTTTGTGGAATCTTGGTACTTAGTTAAAAAAAGCAAAAAAAAACACACTTTTCTCTTGTACCCTGCATATAGTAATGTGCTCCAAAATAAAAAAACTGGGTAAAACCCGCTTTTTCACAAATAAATTATCTGTTAAATCCTGAAAACTGCATATTGATATTACAATTGAAACGGACCAAGTGAATTTTTAGGCTGAATTTAAATCCACGTTTTTTGAGAAAGATAGTAGTAAAAATTCACTTGGTCCGTTTCAATTACAACCATTATTTTTTAGGCATCCTGTGTATAAATCTTCCTTATCTTTAATTTGGTATTACTATTATATCAATAATTTCTATTTTTAACTTGTTAAAACCAAAAGCACGCCTTGAAGCTTCTAGTTCTACCCCACGTTTCCCTATGCTTTTAAATAATTTAACTTACAAAATTATATCTATTATTTAGTTACCACGCACCTTTCAAATTTATCGCATCTACTTTACGTTACGCCTTCACTTCATTTTCTTTTTTAATATTCCGCTATTGTATTAGAAGCTTTCCAGCTTCCCTTGATGTATCTTAACGTCGTCCTCATATTATTATGCTCAGATCAATCACATTTTTGGGACGTCTCAATTATTTCATACCCTATTTGGCAAATGACAATTCATCATATTAATATATTTTGGTGCTGGAAATGACAAACACATTAATTGTAAAATTAATCATAGTGGGTAATAATAAAACGGCCTCTATTCGTCTCGTCGATATTCCAAAGCTAATAAAAAACGAAAGAGGGAAATAAATGCTAAAGTATTTCTCAAAATGAATAAAACCGGTAATGGCTTATTGGCACCATCAATCGACGTCATATGAACATGATAAAGCTTGGTAATAAATTTAACATTATTTTTGGAAAAAACAACTAATTGCCGTGATATACATGAAGGAGAAGGTGTACTGCGAGATTTTCCTGCACTCTTTGTGCATTATAGTGGGAGAGTGAGACACTCGAAATATGCAAGATAAAAGTGACCTATACAAAAAAGTCATATTCTTAGGTAAAATGACCTGTCGAATTCGATTATTTAGGTCGCGATTCGATTCGGAATTGGGAAATCGGGAAAAACGCACTTTTTCACTTCTTTATGAAACTTCTCGGAAATACAGTATTTTATATTTCCCATAACTTTGTTTTTAACCATCGACTCGGCTTGAAAGGTTAGACAAATATTTTCATGATGAATCGAAAAAAAATACATATTTTCAATCGACATCACATGGATTTTTCAGTAGCTGCTTTGAAAAAGTTTGTATCGAGAAAACCTTTTAATTATTGATCATAGAGTGCTAATATAGGCGAGTGAAATGTAGCTTGAGGTATGATTAATTTTTGAAAAACAAAAAAAATCGTTGTTTATAACAGCTTGGCCATAGAATTGTAATAAGTTTGAGCGTTGTGCGTGCCCGCATTAAATTCTGGATTACCGATACGTAGACCCTTTTTTTTTAAGATTTATTCATTTTTCAAGTTTTTACGACAATCAATGACGTGAGAACGTGAAAAATATTAAAATAGTATTTTCTCTGAAATCGATCGGCAATGTTTACATTTTCAGCGCGATTTCAGATCGAAAAATGCGCAATTTCAGTATTTTAGTCCGTTGCTAAGAAACTATCAGAAAACAGACCGGAAAAGATCCGTTGCCAAGCAACGATCAACAAAACCGTACGGGAATGTTACTTTCCCGACCTAGGCCGGAAAAGTAACATTCCCGTACGGTTTTTTATGTATATTTTAGATGGTAAATAAATACACGCAGACAAACCAACTCACATTAAAATTGCATTTATTAGTAAGCAGTTAGATTGTAATGAAGAAATGTTATGCATTAATACAAATTCCTTAATTTATAATAATATTGATTGCGATTTCAGAAAAAATAGTATGTGTACTTCGGTGTGAAAGCACATTCCCGGACGACGATGCAAATTGTTGGCCGAGGCGCTAGCCGAGGCCAACAAGCATCGAAGTCCGGGAATGTATTGCTTTCACATCTAAATACACAATATACTATTTCGTAAAAAAATTAAAAAGTGCAATTTTTTCTAATATCGCAATTACCTATCAAATTGCGACTTCAAGGATATATTTTGTGAGGTACTTCCTCATAAGATTCAATGGTCTGTTTTTGTATGTTCGAGAATTGCATATAATGTGTCGAATTCAGAGGTCTCGCTTCAACTATTATGCACATCATAAACATAGTGGGGTGAATTTACTCAAGGGAATCTATTCGACCTGAATGGATCTGCCTCCAATTTCTTTTTCGCCGATTGACCTCAAAATATTAATTTTGCTTACCAATCTTAATCAGCAAAGTGCCACTTTTTCTGCCTAGACAGGAAAGTCCTCACTTTGTTGCCCAGGCAGAAAAAGTGACGCTTTGTTGATTGACATTAATTAATTAGCAAAATTAGTATTTTGCTGTCAATTAAAAAATAAAGAGATATACATGGTAAAAATAGATTTGTTAATTTAAGTAAAATTATTTTGTTAACTTTTTTTTGTTAATTTAAACAAAATATTGTACATTCAAAATATTACTAATATGGTGTAAGTAACTGCTATGTTAGAAGCAACTAAATAATTTAGTTGTTAATTGTGTACATTTGATATGTGTTTGGCGTAAACAAAGCTTTTCTAAACTCAAAAAAGAATATGATTAAATAAATACTTACGGTAAACCATAAATTTATTTTGTTCAAATGAATGTGGGTTAAAGTAAAGAAGATATATAATTATTTTAATGAATACTGTTCGCTCTACTTAAGAGAAGTTTGTAATAAACGAGTCGTTTTGCAGTAAACAAATATTTTTTGTTTTAGCCGCTTTTACTTAACTTTGTATGGTTCTTAGTTTTAATTAAATAATGTCATTTACTTTAAAACCATTTCTTAAATATTTGAAACAACAAAATATTTTCTTCTCCACTATTAAGAATGAACCAATCAGAGCACACAACATGATCACCTATCCCACCAATTCTCGGCACGAATCGTCGATAGATAACGCTGTCGCTACTGCCTTGTATCGTGTAATTGCGTCATTCTCCATAACAAAGATATTAGCGAACACTGATGTGGACAGTTTTAGTTAATTGAAAATACCCTTTGTTCTAAAATTAAACTGTGTAAGTCGTCATTTTGTGATAATAATCGTGATATAATAAAAACACTAATACTTTTTTTTATCATTTATTTACTGCAGCTTTTATATTATTGCTGTTTCGGCATCCAACGTGCCACTTTCAAGAGATTTAGAAGCAGCGATTCGTTTTTAAATTGTTTGAAAATGGCACGTTGTGAACTTAAACTGCGGTGTATAAGGTGAAAGTTACAATAAATAAGTATAAAAAATAATGTGAAGATGTTTTTATCATATCACGATTAATTATCACAAAGTAACAACTTATGCAGTTCATTTTTTAAGTTGGTTGTCTTCTAAAACAAAATAAATTAATTGCTTGATAGAAATAATTTTATTTGAAATACCCTCAGGAATATTGTTTCAAACAACAAAATATTTGGTAAATTTAATAAAAGAACAAAACAAATAGGTACAAATAAATTATTTAGTAGTGAGAAACAATTATTTCTCAAATATAATAGTAGACGTTATTTCATTCAACAAAATAATGTAAACTTCTCGAAACAATATGCCGGTTGCATTCAGAGTCCATTCAGATACGTTAACAAAAGAATATTGTTAAGTTAAATAAACCTCTAATTTATTTTAAAACGGTATCAACTTAATAAGATGTTACATTTCTTTTCATTTAACAAAATAATTTGTTAAGTAAAATGAACATATTGTTGACTAAAAGAGATATTATTCATGTTAACCCAATAGTGCCTATTGTATGATTTATCATACACAGGTTAGGTTGTCTCTAATGAAGTGTAAACAAATCGGGTGTGATAAATTCAGTGATTTTACTCATCTAAAGTGTTATTTGCATATATAGACAATAAGCTTAGGACAAAAATTCGATTGTTTTATACTTAAATAAGTTATAACCCAGCGTTCTATAACCAGTAAATTTCTACGCAGCAGAAAATGAGCTCACGGTAAGGTTATATCTCGCAAGTTTCATTTGGATGTAATTTATTTGACTTTTTTTCATGTAGTAATTCTTTATATATATTATACGATGTACTTATACCATTTCATAGTCATATCAATACTTTCTGTAATTGCAGTAGCGGAAAAAAATTTCTGTGGCTTTAAATTTTGGTGCCTCACAACCCCGGGGTACTTATTGAAATTCAACCCCTACACGGACAGTGGGGATAAAATCTTTGGGATCAAGTATCACCGAGAAAATTTGTATGATATATATTCCCCTTCGATCATATATTTGGATAATTTTTTCAACTCCTTACCATTACTTGAACTTCTGCAAAATAATGAAATTCAATGTATTCGTACCATCCGCTCTGAACGTATAGAGAAAGTTAATTTAAAAGTGCTGCAAAAAGAAAACGAGGGACTCATACTCTGATTGACTCTAATATTGTATTCAACTCACCAGATGGCATAACAATAGTCAAGTGAATATCGCAACCAACATCAAAACAAAGACATTTGTTTGACAAACGGCACGTGCAAAATATGGTCTAAACAACAAAGGGAGCAAGTTGATGTGGATCAACAGACACTTATAAGTGTCTATAACCAAGGAATGGGAGGTGTGGAATGTTCGATAAAATGAGAGGAGTCTATACGAATCAGATCTTGCAAATGGTATTGGGCAATGATTCGCTTTTGCTTGAATGGATCGGTAGTCAATATGTGGCTTCTTTATCATTTTGTCTATCCAAAAGTGCCCCTTCTGCAGTTTTTGAGGAGAATTGTTCTCGCAACTTTAATTGCCACTGAACATTTAGCTGGCCCCAAACCAAAATTTAGTAGGAATATATTGAAAGAGGTCAGGTATGAAGAAACTGGTCACGGGATTGACAAAATTGCTACACAAAGACGTTGTGGGTATTGTGGCAAATGTACAAAATTTTCTTGTGTCAAATGTAACATAGGATTACATCCAGACATACGCTTTCGAAGATATCATACCTCTTCTATGTGATTATGTGATATATTCTGCTACTTTCTCTTTTTATTGAATATTTTATATTATAATAAATATTTTTTTTAATAACATTCTACATGCATAAATATTCCTGTGGTATGATACGTCAAGAAAATTGGTGAAAAGGCACGGGAATAAATAAAATGTGGTTTGGGGGGTACTGACAAGCCCTAAATCAAGGTCAATCAATATTTTTTTCGAAAATTTACTTAAAAAAATTGCAACTCCAAAATATCCGAATTTACCATCAATGTCGTGCAATATTCTATAAGTATTCATAAATATTTTATGCTCAGAAATCAAGCATTCTAGTAAAGGTGTTTTGAGTACTACCGACAACTAAAATGATGTAAAAAAAAATTAAAATACAGTTTTAAAAACTATTTAAAAATTTGAAACATATTTATCGCAATATATAGCCGCTTCATTATTTCCTTGTGCGTTTTAATTGTAAATTCACATCGACCTCTCTTTGTAATACTGACTATTATAGTTACCTCTGACCAACAATATCGTTATAATTAAAAAGTACGGCTTCAGTTTCGGATCATTTTTCGTTTAAATGATTCAGCAATTCAGTTTCCAAATTTAACATTTTTGTTATATGGTTGTTAACAAAGTCTCTGTGACTAGTTTTATAGTTTGTAAAACTCACATTCGTATATTGTAATATGTTTATAATAAGTAATTTAAATTTATAAATATATTTTTTAATAGTTTTAATTGCCCCCGTATCTCAACCTAGGTAAAAAGTGGTTTCAGTCAAATGTCATAAAACTGAATTGTGTTATACTTCAAATCATGCTGATTAAAAGTCTAAATTTTTTTCAATATTTAGTTTAAATGTTGAATATCTTAAAAACTATCACACTTCCATCAAAAATTTTAAGGGATAGAATTAAAATGATTTTTTGTTTGTTTCTGTATCATAAAAAATAAAGAAGTTAAGAACGAAATAATGTGCGTTTCCACATTTTTTTAACAATGCGTCGCCATTTTGTTATTGTAACTGTTCAGTGATTATATATTTTTTTCAAAAATACTATTTTTTGTTAATACATAGCATCACCTAAATGCTCAATTTTTTTGGCCGTTTAAAATACTTACTATAGAAAAAATTTCCATCCGCCATATTGGAGTCGCCATTTTGAATTCTTTAATTCTGACTTTAAATCCGTAATCAGTGATCCCAAAAACATAAATATTCTACGTTTCAAAACTAAGCCGGTAATACTTTTTCGAATATTAAAATCTAAATTTGAGGGTAAGAACAAGTGTCTGGACCATATATAACATTCGGTATCTCACGGCAGTGGAAAACACAAACAAGCAGAAAAAGTGGTTGTCGAGATATTCACAATAAATGCTTAGCATTTTCCATCTTAAAATATGTGTAGGTAACGCCTCTTTAAAAGTTTTCATATTAAAAGTAAAATCTGATGGAGTGATTAACTCTGAAGTCCTCTAAGCTTCCCTGGAAAGCATTCGCGAGCAAATATTTGTTAAGCTAATCGAATTAATTTTTAAGTGAGAAATCTGCCTTTAAGACGCCATGTCGCATGATTCTTCGGACACCCTGTATATATAGCCATACCAGACTGATTTGTTACTATTAGACTAGTAGATGGTGACTGAAAATCAGAACTGATAGTCTACCGTCTGCAAGTAATTTAGTCAGTATTATGTATATATTAAAGCTCAATTTGGGTTACTTTCAAGGTTTGCACGCATGCACGGGATGTAGGAAACGATTTCCGGTTTGCATAAAAAAACAATGTTTTCAACTAATAAATTACCGTCTGCAAAGTTCATAATTTGAAATTAAAGGAATAATAATATATCGGAGGCGCATTTGCAGACAGTCTTGTCATGCACCAAACTTTATACAGGGTACTCGAAAATGTATCAAATTTTAGTAAAAAAAAATGATTATTTACCATCTGCAAACAGTACAAAATGATGATTTTGGTTCATGAAAACGGGTAGGAGAAAGGCGCAGACGCTTACGATATGCACATCACCATATCGTGCGCATGTCAACATGTTATTTTTTTTACAATTTTGAACAATCGTTTACCGTCTAATTATAGTTTTATTAGAAAATTTAGGTTGCAAAACTGTTGTACTAATTATTTGCAGACGAATCCAGTGTGCACGGTCGTTCATTGAATTCTATAAACTTGTAAAAAAAATGGGGGTAACTTTTACCAATTATTTACTGTCTGCAACTTGGTACGAAGAAAGATTATTGTTTCAAATATGCAATTATTTAATTTTCAGACATTGCCCACATGCACGAGAGTCACAATAAAGTGCCCAAATTTGGCGAAATGCGTTTGATATCTCTCGGTTTGTGATATTGATTGATTTACCAGCGTGCGGTGAGCATTGCTGCCACTCCCAGGGTTATACAGCTGGGCCTGCTACGTCCACGCTGGGTTGGACTAAGGTCATGCTTGTTGCCAGCAGCGAGAGCCACATGGCGCATGGTAAAGGAACATGGTATGGGAGGTGTAGGTATTTATGAGATGCGTTACCGCATTGTGTCGTGAGGGAGCATTTAAGCTCCCTTTTTGTGTTTTTGGTTCTGGGCATCTGCCTCTTCTGAATCTTCGTGTGAAATATGTGCTGTGTCTTGATATGGAGTGTTTGTGCTCCTCTTTTTGTGTTTCTGGTTCTTCAAATCTTCTTTTGTTGAGTCTTCTGATTCCTCGGTTTCCGATGCTGGGTTGGATTTGGGTCATGCTTGTTGTCAGCAGCGAGAGCCACATAACGCATCTTTTTTCCTCGTTTTTCTTTCCTAGTTTTTTTTTATCATCTCGATTGTTGTTTTCCACGTGTAACATGGTCTCCCTATTTTTAGTTTGCTGCTGTTCAGTGTTAGCGCTTTCTTCTGCTGTCCTTTTTGCTTTAACCTTCTTGATCCTTGCCCTTATCTCTCTACTTACCAGGGTATGGTCTATTTGTGTGATTGAGCTTCCATTACTCCAGAAGTCAATGCAGGTTTGACTTTTGCTCCATGTATTTCTTATTGTTAAGTCAAACATGTGTGCTAGGTTTTTCAGCGCGTTTCCATTTTCGTTAGGCCATGTGTGAAGTATATGTGCATTGAAGTCTTCTAATAGTATAATGGACATTTTTCTTGATTTTTCATAGCGTTAGTGTGTGCCGGTTTTCTTTCTCTAATTGATGGCTTAGTGCTCCATACAGACAGTGCTCTCTTCGGTTATTACTAATTTCTTTCTCCTCTTTGCCGCCTGACACGATTTCACTGCACTATATATACCATTATTTGATGCGTTAGAGGGGAAGCACCGTGTAAAGTTTTGGTTTGTATACCTAATTAAACACTATCTAATATTTCTTATCAATTACTGAAAATGTTTCGAGATATGTATTATTTTACAAACACATCCACTTATACTTTTTTTAACTATATTTTTTACACGTTGTCACTACTTAACTTTTATAAACTTTTATGGATATCCATTGGTGACAGAGCATTATAAAGCAGGTCTGGTCGCCTCGACAGCAAGATGACAAGTCCAATGTGTTGTCGCATTGTGTTCGTTATTTAATGTTTATGCTCCTCTTTTTGTGTTTCTGTTTCTACAAATTTTCTTCTTCTCCTTCTGAGAATTCTGATGCCTCGGTTTCTGGTTCTGGTAGGGTATATCGCTGCGATTTCTTTGTAGAGTTCATTTTTCCCACTCGCTTTCTTTTCCAGTATGTTTGGTCGCTTCTCAGTTTGTTCATGATCCTCTTAGTTGTTGTTTTCCACGTGTAACCCGGTTTCCCCATTTTTTTCTTTTTTCGTTTCTTCTGGTTTCTTGAGTCAGTTGCATGAATACCCTTCCTGCAGTCTTGTCTGATTGATCAATGATCTTGATCATTTTGTATGATTGCTGTGGCTATGTTTTCGTTTATATTTTCCGTCCTTATTTCGATGGAGCTCTCTCGTCTGGTTAGCTATGCACTCCTCTACTGGTCTTTTCATAGTGTTGGCGTGTGCCGCGGTTGTTATATTTTCTCCTTCTAACTGATGGCTTAGTACTCCATATAGACAGTTACCGTCGGCGTCGATTTTTGTACCAGTAGCTGATGTGTCTTCGTTGTTACGTTTTGTAGTGGATACATTATTTTTGTGTTCTCTGCAGAGTTATTATTTCTTGCTTACTTTTGGCGTATTCTTACGGACCGAAACTTTTTTAATAAAATTCCTTAACCTTACCAGAGCCGTACCAGATGTGAAGTGTAGACAGTCAGTATGTTCTTATAGCATGCATGCGATTTTTTAAATTTTAATGGCACTGAAATCAAGCTAATAATGGGCAACAATTTTATCCAAGTTTTTATTATTTTTGAATTAATTTAATTTGGCGCGGTGTACTGTTACTCTAATGGCACGCCTCTGGTAGTATTTGCTGGAAGAGAATTTTTTATTGACTTATTTCTAATTTATTGCATCTCAGGTCTGTTTATGAAATTCTTTAAGTTGTCTACAATACTTAGGACATAAATATTTACGGGTAAAATGGACTTATCTTGATTGATTTATGGCCTTTCCTTCCTTCGGGTCGGGTATCTACTCGATATTTGTCGACTGTTTTCACCTTTTTACGTTGCACTGAAAGATTTAATCACTCGTATTAATTAAATATTAGCACTTATCACTTAATTGTTGCTATTCGGACACTTCCACCGCATGCACAATTTTTCACTTCACAACGAATGTACTTTTGACCTATTTGGGCCAGCTTATCACCGGTTTTTCTTCCGATTTAAAGGGACGTTATCTAATAGGCGTCTATTCACCGTAACGTCTCTAGAGGGACCCCCGATATCTCTCCGTTTGCGATATGTACTAAAAACAACTATCTACTCTCTGCAACTTGGTACAAAGAAAGATTACTGGTTTAAATACGCAATTATTCAATTTGCAGACGATGCGTACATGCACGAGAGTCAAAATAAAGTGTCAAAATTTGGCAAAATGCGTTTGGTATCTCTTCGTGTGCGATATACACCAAAATCAACTCTTTACCGCTTGCAACACGAAATTGTGTAAGCTATTATATAAGTATATATAAGTATACTATTTAAACTGGACTGCTAATACTCACGGGCTGCGCATGGAAATAATAAGACACAAAGGAGCTCAGGAAATAGCTACTGCGCATGCTCAAACTTCTAAAACTATCAAATTTGATCTAGAATATTAATTTCTAGGATAGGCGTAGTGAAAACTGATAATTCTGGGTTCAATCAAGTGGCGTAAGTTGGTTACTAGTTTTCTTTCTTGTATATGCATTTAGCTCACATAAATCTAAAAATAATTCTTTTGATTTATTTTCACTTAAACATTTCTAATTTTATTTTTCGTAAAATCAATGATTATAAGTAACTCATAACATCGAAACCCAACAGTGACGCCCATGCTTGTCTGTAAACAGTTTGTTGGTAATACGCATGTGCGTAGGGTAACTTGCGCAGTTTCAATTTGTTGCAGAAATTGAACTATTGCTTTGTTTATCCAGTTTATATAGAGATCAGTAGAATAGACAGCATGCACATGCACACGACCCAGAATTAGTACTGGTATTCGATAAAGTTGGTCAGTAATTTGCGTCATTCAATTTGAAAAAATAATATTTTATTACAAATGTAATAAAAATCTTACATATCTTACAGTAATTTGCGTCATTCAATTTGAAAAAATAATATTTTATTAAAAATGTAATAAAAATCTTACATATTATTATGCATATTTAGATCCAGAACCAGTAGTGTAAGTACTGTTCACGGGTGTTGTATGCTCTTATCAAAATTGAATATTTCTTGTAGTTAAATACAATAATAATACAGACATTGCATACCTATGGAACAGTGAAGTAAATGTGCATGTGATAAGAAGTGAAAGAATTATACGCAACTATGTTGGAAACAGGACAAAAATCATTACAAAAATTATAAAAAAATTTACAAAAAAGTTATTATTGCCGCAAAAAAGCTTTACAATGACTGTATGAAGAGTTTGACAATAAAGGGAAGGCCGTGTGAACAATAATTAATAAATCTATTAGTAAAAATAAAAGCAGAAAGGAAAAATTTGAAATTAAATTAGAAAATACCATTGTACAAGATGATAAAACTATAGCTACTTCCTTTCGTGATTATTTTGTTGGATTACCTCACAAACTATCCAATGAACTAAGTCAAGATACTGATAAAAACGATAACCTAACACCTACAAGAATTTTTTATACTATGATTGTAAGACCAGTCAATGAAAATACCGTGTATAATGCTATAATAAATCTTAAGAAAACAAATTCGGCAGGAGTTGACTCAATTTCATCACATTTACTAAAGTTGATTGCGAATTATATTACTTATCCGTTAAGATTAGAGAATATTATTTAGGTATTATGCAAATCACAACTTACACACTTTCATTTATCGTTAGAACAAGGAAATATTTAAAATAGCACAGGTTGTTCCCTTATATAAAAAAGGCGAAAAAGTTGATATTGAGAATTATAGAACCATTTCAAACCACTTAAACAGGGTATTTAAACAATAAAAAAAGGCCATAAGGAACATAGCAGATGTATCAGAGCCCCCTTTGTTAATATCTATAGTTTAAGATGAACTATAGGTTTAGTAGAGTAAAATCTGGAAGTAAAGTCGCTTAGTTTTCGAGAAAAAAAAACCGGCGTAGAACCAAACCAGACTTAGTGGGATTCTTAGTAAGATAATCGTGTACACGAAATCGTTTTTTACGACATTTTTCGGTGGTCGAGAACTTTTTTATTTCGGAAAAACTCAAAAAAATAGATTTTTAATAAAATATGTTTTTTAACGTCTCCATCGCTATATCTCTGAAAATATTTGTGCTATCAAGCTATTTTTTTTTAGATTAAAGTAGACACAGTAGCGCTTCGAACAACGTCCCACGTGAACCCGATTTATTTTTTTTTTAAGTTGGTAAAATAATAGGAAACTCAAACTTGTTATTTTCAGTAACGTAATTTTAGGCAATCGAGAAAAAAGTTTATTTATGAAAATTTGTATATACATGCTGCGTACAAATTGAAGCCAATAGTTGAAAAAAGTTTTTAGGATAAAAATTTTTCATGTCCCGTTCATAGTATTGTCAGCGATTTTTTTTAACGGGCCAAAGTCATATTCTTGCGCGCTCGGCTGTAGCAAGCCTGCCGACTGCAACGATCTGACGATCCCGGCCGGGGTGTATATAATAGTTTAACTTATATCGATAGGTACAAAACCAGTAGTGATCAAAAGCATCTAGGGGATCAATATTATTGTTCAATATTTCATATATTGTACAGTAGTATTGATCATATGTTGTTAATATTAAGAAATTGTATAATAAATATTAAATAGTCTCCTTTTAATAATAAAAAGACAGGTGGTAGTAGTACAGTACCTAGAGGTAAAAAAAACTTCGAAGTAATGTCATATTGAACGGATTTCGTTCATTTTTGGCAGTATAATAGTAAATGTTTCACAGAAAAGTTTCTATATTGAGCGGGGGCTTGTTAATTTATAGGGGGTATATGCCACCCCCTTTGAGGGGGCGGCACTTAAAAAATATATGAAGTACAATCATATTTTAAGAAGAAAAGGTTCTATGCAATTTTTCACATAAATTGAAGTTTTTAAGTTATAACGACTTCAAAATTGCGATTTTAGCTTAAAAAAGGCTTTCGTCAAGTATCTCAAAAAGTATTACTTTATCGAAAAAACGTTATAGACCAATTACAGAAAGTACAAACTAGGAATTAATTACATTTTTTGTTTTTTGATGTAGGATTAATAATTTCGGAGATATTTAAGTTTACATTTGGCATCCAAGTGTTCGTAAGATAACTATTTAGAGTGAGAGTTAAATATCTCAGAAACTGTGACACCTACGCCAAGGATACTAATAGATACAATAATAGGTTATTAATTAAGCTCTTAACTATTTTTTTATTTGTTTATGTAGCATAAAAAACAAAGAAGTTATGACCGAAGCAATGTCCGTCTACACATTATTTTAATAACAACGTCGCCATTTTGTTACTGTAATTAGCCAGTAATTAAAAAAAATAATTTCAAACACGGTTTCTCATTAATATACATGACGTAGATGCTCAATTGCGCTTTCAAATTATTTTTTACTCGTTTTGTTACTCTAATTAGCCAATAATCTAAAAAAATTATCTCAAACACAGTTTTTCGTTAAAATGTAGCATTACCTAAATGCTCAAATTCTTTTTTGCTTATTTAAAGCACTTGCTATAGAAAAAAATGCATTTTAAACTTTAAAGGTAATTTCGAAACCCTTGGATACCAAATATAAACTTAAATATTTCCGAAATTATTAATCCTACATCAATAAACAAAAAATATAATTAATTCCCAGTTTGTAGGGTGCTTTCTGTAATTGGTCTATAACATTTTTTCGATAAAGTAATACTTTTCGAGATACTTGACGAAAGCCGTTTGAAAACACCTTTTTTAAAACCTTTTATTTTAAGCTAAAATCGCAATTTTGAAGTCGTTATAACTTAAAAACTATCCATTTATGTGAAAAATTGCATGGAACCTTTTCTTTTTAAAATTTGATTCTATTTCAGCTCCAATAAATAAATATATATATATATATATATATATATATATATATATATATATATATATATATATATATATATATATATATATATATATATATTTTAAGTGCCACCCCCTAAGAGGGGGTGGCACATTTTTCTGAATGATATCTAATTTTTTTGATGACAGTAAGCAACTCCACCCCAACCTAGAATGCCATATATTAATCTAGATTCAACTAACGCTACTTCTACGCGACTAATCTGACCAACCTGCATGCGAGGTGTATTAATTGCGTCCCAATGTCGCGTTTAGCGCTGATAAAAAAAATCGCTGTTGCCAAACGGTACACTTTAGGCAAAAACATATTTTTCCAAAAACTTTTGTGATTCTTAGGCTTTATTTTCTTCGCTGCATGTATGCAAATATTTTCGAAAATAAAAAAGTTTATCGATTGGTGAAGATTTCAATACACAAAATATGTATTTTTAGTTTATTTGATTTTTAGAGAAATGAAAGTGCGAATTGTGCCCAAACCGTTTATATTGGTAAAAGCGCTACAGTGTGTGCTTTAATTTGACACAAAACAAATTTCGGTACCTTTAATAGTTTTAAAGATATGACGGTGGAAACAAAAAAAAACAATTTTCTTTAAAAATACATTTTTTTCACTTTTTATTGATTTAAAAAGTTCGAGACCACAAAAAAATGTCGTAAAATATGATTTCATATGCCCGGTGACATACTCAAAAGAACCTAATATGTTTGAACTGTTTCTACGCCAAAAAAAAAAAACGACACGATAGACTCAAGAAATCGCTGCTCTAGTTCTCGTACATGTGCGCATCGTCTGCAAATTGAATAATTGCGTATTTAAACCAGTAATCTTTCTTTGTACCAAGTTGCAGACGGTAGATAGTTGTTTTTGGTACATATCGCAAACGGAGAGATATCAAACGCATTTCGCCAAATTTGGACACTTTATTGTGACACTCGTCCATATGGGCATTATCTGCAAATTAAATAATTGAATATTTGAACCAATAATCTTTCTTCGTACCAAGTTGCAGACAGTAAATAATTGGTAAAAGTTACCCCAATTTTTTTACACAAATACGTTCGGAGGCAAGTACTTTGTACACGTTTAATATATCTGGAAATAATCTTATACGGAAGCTCTATTTTTAAATCACGATTTCTTTTTAGCTGCAGACGGTAAACGATTGTTCAAAATTGTAAAAATAAATTACATGTTGACATGCGCACGATTTGGTGATGTGCATATCGTAAACGTCTGCGCCTTTCCCCTACCCGTTTTCATGAAACAGAATCATCATTTTGTACTGTTTGCAGACGGTAAATAATCATTTTTTTTTTACTAAAATTTGATACATTTTCGAGTACCCTGTATAAAGTTTAGTGCATGAAAAGACTGTCTGCAAATGCGCTTTCGACATATTTTTATTCCTTTAATTTCGAATTATGAACTTTGCAGACGATAATTTATTAGTTGAAAACATTGTTTTTTATGCAAACCGGAAATCGTTTCCTACATTCCGTGCATGCGTGCAAACCTTGAAATTACCCCAAATTGAGCTTTAATATATACATAATACTGACTTAATTACTTGCAGACGGTAGGCTATCAGTTCTGATTTTCTTTCACCATCTACTAGTCTATATAATGATAACAGTATATCTTTCGAATAAGAGGTCTAACCGTAAACTAGCTCAACTTATTTCACTACTCCTCTACTAGCAGTAAAACAAGAATGTTTCTTTTCTAAGTTCTCGTTTTCGTATCTTTTCATTGATTTCATATACATTTTGTACATGTACGAAAGTCCTTCAGGTTCGACAGAGTAAGATGCTCTATTCCTTATTAGCACATCCTGCGGGCTTTCTCCTAACTTCTGCAATTGGCCGCATGGCCGCTGCACTCGGTTTTACAATTTTGAATTAAAACGCGGATCACGTTCTTCTAGAAGTTTTGCACACAACAAATTTTATTGGAAGCCACTAAAGTGGCTCTATACAAGCAGAGAAATGTCCACAAAATCGACAGCTTGGCAAACCGACTCGAAGAGTAACCAACACAAATTTGCACTCAGTGTGTGCCTTGCCAAAAACTTCAACTAGCAACACCGGCGCACGTTGTTAGGATGGCTGTCAACGTAAAGAACACAATTTTATTTTTAGACAATTTTACCTTTGCGGTAAGTAGAGGAAGAAGCGACAGAAAGTCTGTATATAAAAACAAAGAAATGTAATTATCAAGTGCTATCTATTTCTAAATGAAATTTGCAGTCAGTCGCTGCCGACTGAAAACACTTATTGGAATTTTTTCACTCCTCTATAGTATGTGATGGAACAGTTTACAATGTTAATAACACACTTATCAGATTTAACCAAATAACCAGACAAAAAATAATCGTCCCGAAGAAAATATCGCTACAGAAATTCGTTTCATAGCAAGCCAAACATAACTGAAACAGAATAAAAAATATCTGTGTGTCTGTATTTGTGAGTATATTGTATATGTGTACACCGATGACTGTGAACACAGTAACTTCTGTTAGACTAAAAACATTTATTTCAAGTAAGTAAATTTATTTCCTAGAATATACAAATATAGTGTCAAAAAGTCTACACCATATGGGAAACTCTGTTGTTATTGACTTTCTGAGAAATTTTATTTGTAATAAAAGTTAGGACATGTTCTCAAACGAAAAGGGGGTGCATAAATATGTATTAATTCTGGTGCTTAGGTCGGAAAATTAATTTTTTTGAAATTGTCTCAAGAGTGAACTATCTTTATTTTTGAAGATATCGAAAAATATTATTTAAAGATGTTGCTTATAATGCGAAGATATATCCAGATATCAAATTTGGTTGTTCTGTTTTAAAACTAAAAATTTTCTAATTTTTTACGCATAATTCCTGAACTGCCTAAGTAATGGATTAAAATCCACATTGAAGAACTCTTAGCAGTACTTTTTTTGACCAAATTGATATTTTGGGGAGAAATGCTGAATTGGTGCATAGTTGTTTTCTCTTTTTATAATGTTAACTTTTTCGAATTTTTTAAATACAAATCGCCAACTGAAACTCTTTTTAAGTGATTTGGATTAAATAATTTCGAAAAAGTTAACATTGTAAAAAAAGAGAACAACTATGAACTAAGATATACAACATTTTTCCCCAAAATATTTATTTGGTTAAAAAAGTACTGCTAAAAGTTCTTCAAACTGGATTTTAATTCATTACTCAGGCTGAAACTATTAAATAGAGGGAATTATTAATAATTGAAAAATACTTAAAAAATATAGTTCAGGAATTATACGTAAAAATATTGGATACTCTTTATTTTTAAAATAGCCATTGTAATGAAGCGTATTTTCAACCCGAATAAACCACTTATATTTTTATAAATAAGTATGTTTCTGCTGAATTATTTAATAAACATTACCAGGCTGTGAAAAACAATTATATCATCGCATAAACTAATAGGCCCCCACTAGGCCCAACCGTTCTGAAAGTGTATACTAAACCGTAATCTCGGCAGAAAGCATTCAGCTGCTACCAGTGAACAACAGCGAGCAGAAGTGCCTTCTCCAGGGAACCCGCCAGCAGACGTAAGTTACAATATTTGAATTATATTTCCGCGACACTGTACTAAGTTGCGCCTACGTCAATCAATATCCACGCGCACTGTTCCCCCGTCATTACCGCGAATAGAGGGGATAGTGGACTTGATACCCGATGCGCTGAGAGCAGACAGTCAGTTCCTCACGAGCTCCAACAGCGACCAGACGTGCCCACTGCAGCCAGCTCCGGAAATAAGAGTAAGTGAAATACAAGTATTCATTTACCGCTACGCACCGTGTCTGCACATTCTCCCACTCTACCGGCTTGTTGAAAGAGGAAAGTCTTTATTAAAACTCGTGATATCAAACAGTCGTGGTCGGCCGCTCAAGACGTACCCAGCTGTAAGTAAACAACCGTGCAAAGACCGATCCTCGAAGATTGCTCCTACCACGACTACGTCATTACCGCACGCAGCAAATATAGAGAACCCCCACTCTAACCGAGAGTCTTCTGTTATAGTCACCGCTGAGAAGACCGAACCCGGCAGTTCTGCTAGAGACCGTTACCAGACCGGACGTGAGCCAGGACGAAAAGTGAGTAGGTTCAAAAATAATAGGTAAAGGTAACGACTTAGCTGATATTAGGGATTCATATCTTTCTGTTATTTGTTTTAGTAAGATCTGTGTTCTCGGGGTACCAGAGGGTCTAGTCGTCTCCCTGAAGGTACGTCGTGAGCATGGAACCCACACTAGTCGTTCTTTTCAGAGACTGTTAGTGTGTGTACCGCCCTAATCATACATTATTTCAGGCCAGGAGGACGAGAGCATCTGCTGGGTTGCCGCTTCCAGGATTCTTTTAGTTAGGTAGAGTTCTGTATTCTCGGGGTACCCGAGGGTCTAGCCGTCTCCCTGAAGGTACGTCGTGGACATAGGATCAGCACACTAACCACTCTGGGGTCTAGCCGCTCTTCCCAGAGACCGTTGGTGTGCATACCACTATAATCATACCTTGTTTCAGGCCAGGGGTTGCAGAATGCCGCTTGACTAATCATACCTCTCTTCCAGCTTTGAGATTTCTGGTATTAGCCAAGTTTGCCCCTTAGAATAATTAATTTTGCTGCTTTGTTTGTTAACTGCTTGTTTCTTCCTGGTATCTAACGACAACCCGTAACCTGATTAACTCGGCAATTCGCTCCTTTAACCCGTCATTGTCTGCCATCAACCGTACGTCACCGCTGCCTATCACTGCCTGCTGTCAAACTGTACGTCACCGCCATTTTTACCATCATACCGCTGCTTCACTCCTGCCTACCTTAGTAACGTCACCGTATCGCATGGTAGCACTTACCGTAATCATCAGCACGTCACAGCCTGGGTTTGCTTTTTTTGTGTATTATGAATGTAATGTACATATTAAACTAGTTAGGCTATAAATAGTTTCTTTATCATTGTAGCTTATAGGAAATAAAACAACTGATATTTCGAAATTCTGTGTTTTACTGCTGTTTGTGTAAAAGTCCAATTTTCCCAATTGACCCACTGGAAGTTACTGTTTTCTCCACTGTAGCTATCCCAGCCCTACTGTAACAGGCTGTATTAAGAGGCTAGTGTGGGACCTTTGCCCCACGTAAAAATTGTAAAGGTGGCGCCCGAGGCAACCGAACCGTTGCTAAGGTGTCAAAAGTGACCGGCTTTCCGGCCTCACCGGAAAGTATACGTCAGACCATATTTGACATCTGGATATAACTTCGCAATATAAACAACTACTTTAAATAACATTTTTCAATATCTTCAAAAATCAAAAGGTGGTTTATTTTGAGGCAATTTAAAAAAAAAATCCGACTCAGCGACAGGATTTGTGCAGCCCCTTTTTCGTTTGAGAATATGCACCATCTTTTATCAAAAATAAATTTTTTCAGAAAGGAGTTTCCCATATGGTGCAGACTTTTTGGCGGACGCTGTATATACGAGCAGAAGCTCTCGGCATCTCAACCGCATGGGATGCCATTTGGCATGGTTGTTCCTTACTACAAGGACATTCATTTTCGATCAAAACGCGCCAATATTTTCCATTAGGAACCAACCATTTTTTGAATTTTTTCTTTTAAATACAATCACTCATATTAGTGCAAAACATACGTTTGGAATATGATCTCTGGTTAAATCATATATGGCGGATACGAATATGATTTCTATTTTAAACTGAAAACAATATAGCCGCTATATTTTGATGAAATACAGCATGCAATTTTTTAAAAATTAATATTTTTAGCTGCTACAATGAAATTTACCTGAATATTACGGGGAAAAGATGTACGTAATGATATTTGCTCCTTCTCATACTGCTGCGCAAGTATTTTTAAAATCAATTAGAAAGTTTATGAAAGGCTTTAGCTGGATAGGTGCAGTAGATGGCTCAAGTAAATTTAAGTTCCACAAGATTTTATAATATGAACATAGAAAACATCTTGTTTTATTTACATTTCACTTCTATTTCCGCATTTCGATTATTAATATTAGTTATTTAAATAGTGTATAACATACAGTGAGGTCCATAAGTAACGGATAAATTCATTATCTACGTAATTTACAATTTATAAGTAAACTCCTGAAACACGTCAATTCTTAATTCTAAATTGACATTTTTTGAAAATAATTTTATACCTCCCCCTTCAACCCCCTTGTAGTGTAAAATTTTTAAACGGAACGAGGGTGCATATGAGAGCTCATTTAAAAGGAGTTTTAATTTTGTTGCGGTAATAAATAAATAAATAAAATAAAATAAAATAAATTATCTATCTAGTAATATAAGGTTTTTTGAATTTTTCATTTTTTTTTTAAATATTACAATTTTAATGTTACTAAGTAAACAAAAGAACATGAAACAGTTTAAATCAAATGTTTAAACTGGGCGCCAGTTGTTTCTTGACAATAATAGAAGTGTTGCTGAAATACTTGTAAAACATTTTGTATCGTTTCCGGGGTGATTTGATTAATTTCTTGCCTTGTTCTGTCTTTTAAATCATCGCCATTATTTAATTTTCTTGATGAAGAATACACAAAATTCAAAAAACCTTATATTGCTGAATAGAGAATTAAAAACCCGTTCAAATGAGCTATCACACGCACCCTCGTTCTATTTAAAAATTTTAAGAGTGTAGCTGTCGCTCCTAGGAGGTTGAAGTGGGAGGCATAAAATTATGGTCAAAAAATGTCATTTTAGAATTATAAATTGACGTGTTTCAGGATTGTGCTTAAAAATTGTAAATTACTTAGATAATGAATTTATCCGTTACTTATGGACCTCACTGTATAAAACAAAACGCATTAACTTTATCTAACAATAAGAACTACAAATTCATGATCAGGCAGTCGGAAATTATACAAAACTTTTTCAAGTGCGAAATATTTGACTATTTTATATTTTCAGCATCCTAATATTTCTATACAATATTTCTTTGTTCAGGTGGTCAAAATTGACTAGAAATCATAACCTAGATTAATGGCCGCCATCTTGATTAAATTATAAATAGGTACATAAAAAATTTAACTTTTTGAAATAAAGCAATTGGTAGTCTTTCGTAGCTTCCTAAGAGATAAAGGAATTCATATCCGTGTTCAGGATGCAAAAAAGAGAAAAATACCTTACCCAACATGTCTAATTTGAAAATATTATTTTTTTACTTCCACATCCAGTGAAAGTATAGTAACGACAAATTTTTATTAGACTAGACTAGACTTTACTAGATTATATTTTCATCTTATTCCGTTGAAAGGGTGAGGAGTAAATTGGGGTAAATGGGGGTAAATAGGTAAATCAAGCAGGTAAGAGTCCATAAAAATTGGTATCAGTATATACAAGAGAAGCTCAAAAAAACTTTGCATTACTACCCTCAATCTATTATAAAAGGGGGTGAAAAATAAAATTGTAATTTAGTATAATAATATGTGCAAGAACCAAAGGCCTCAACATTTTTTTACTTCATTTACCCCCACTACCACTCCCCTTCCACTACCCTTACCCCACCCCCACTATCAATGTGGCAAATCGTTTTATAGGTTTTTGGGGTAGACGATTTCAAATATTATATTATTAAAGTTCCATAAACAATTATTTACACGTACAACATTTTTTCGCTGTGAGAGATTTGTATAGAAAAACTGGATATGGTAGTAGTGATTCCTTGGGCAGCGGTTTTTTATATCGCGATTATAAAATAAAATATCTTTGGTTTGGAAAATTTTTACTTGAAACAGTGCATCCTACGACCAAGCTTCATAGAATATAAACTGAAGCCTATGAAATTTTCTATAAAACCCATGTAGGTACTTTAAAATATTTTACTACCACATCCAGTGGAAGTATAGTAACGACAAATAATTTTTTAAAACTTATATTGTTCGTATAGGCTTAGAATGTCATGAAACGTCGAGATTTTAACTTCAAGCAAAATAAAATTTCTGTCTGTCGGTCTGTGTCTGTCTGTAACTTTTTTGTGCGCATGATTACTCTGGAACTACCTTTAAGATATTGACTTTAAGATATTGACTTGAAATTTGGTACACGTATGTATTTCAACGAGATCTGGAACTAGATTATGTTTTCATCCTATTCCGTTGAAGGGTTTTGGGGTAAATTGGGGTAAATGGGTTTAAATAGGTAAATCATTTAGGTAAAATTCCATAAAATTAGTATTTAGTACAGGGAAGCTAATGTCTCAAAAAAAATTTTTGCATTAGCCACCCCCATTACTTCCCCCACCTCAATACAAAAAGGGGTGAAAAAAATTGTGATTTAGTGTGTGTAAAAGAACCAAAAGCCTCAAAATATTTTTTTTACCTCATCTATCCCCACTACCACCCCCCTATCACTACCCCCACCCCGCTACCGATGTGGGATATCACTACTTCCACATGCAGATTTGCTACCAAGTCTCTCACAACGAAAAAAAAAAATTGTATGTGGAAATAATTGTTTATGGAACTTTAATAATATAATATTTGAAATAGCCTACCCCAAAAGCGCATAAAATGATATGCCACATCGGTAGTGGGGGTGGGGTTGGTAGTGGAAGATTTTTATTTTATTTACCCCCTTTAACACTGGGATGGGGTAGTAATGGGGGAGGGCGGCTAATTTTTTTTCAACTCTTAGCTTCTCTTATATATACTAAATACCAATTCTATGAGCTCTTGCTTAATTTACCTATTTACCTCAATTTACCGGCATTTATCCCCCAATTCTTCAACGGACTAAGATCAAAATATAGTCTAGTTCCAGTTGTCGTTAAGATACATAAGTGTACCAAATTTCAAGTCAATATCTTAAACGGTTTCAGAGTAATCGTACAAAATAATTTACAGCCAGACAAAATTTTTTTTTGCTCAACTTAAAATGTCGACGTTTCAGATATTCTAAGCCTATTTGAACAATAAAAAATTTCAAAATTCTTTTTGCGTTATCAAACCTACCACTGAATGTGGTGAAAATAGTGAAAATAGTATTTCCTTTTTTCTCGTTTCAAATTCAACGATTTATTTGTTGGCATGAAGTCGTTTGAAACATATACAATTTGTTAAATCAAATTACTCCCATGGACATTAAAACTTTGTTCATTATCAAATAGATAGTTTTTAAACTGTCGGGTGAATAATGATCATGTATTTAAATTCAAGTTGGGTTGTAATTACTTAACAACAATATGTTCTATTAGTAGTTCATACAAAGTAAACAAACTATTCGACAATTAACACGTACAGACATGACCGCCCTAATCAATTTCCAGATTATTATTTTGATTATTATTAATTACCTACAGATAGATAGGGTTAATAGCAGTTCGCTTCGAACGACATTGAAATGGAGTAATTTTAGCCTCTTGTATATTAAATCAAAGGAGCCTGTGTTAAGATAGTATCTTGTAATATATTGGATTATTGGCAGTCTGCAGAAAGGGCCAACTTTAATCCTAGGTTAAACTATGTAGGTCATATTTTATCTACGGATTAGGTTCAGGATATTGAAAATGGTTTCAATTATTATGATAAAATGTCTTCACGAACTTGAAACGTAAGAGGTAACATGCACGTCATCAAATCAGATTGCAATATTGTTTCACAAACATTAGGATTGAAACGGTCTATATAGAAGCCGTTTCAATCCCGCATCTAATGAAATTGAGTTTTGTATGGAATCAATATGTGCTCAGCATGTAGGAGCATTATGTGGTGCATTACTGATTCATTCTAATTGATATTGAAATTGAGTTTGTTGATTCCTGTTGTGATTTCTGTATACATAACATCAGCAGAACATCGACAGAAAAGTGTCTAGTAATGGACAAAATATCTTTATGGTTTTTTTACTATAAAATCAAAAATCAAAATGCTTTATTTCCTTTTTTGCCATGTACATAGATACGGATGAGGTTCATCACATATAGGTGGAAAACCACCAAGAGGAGCGCTTAATTAACTAATTAATTTACCGAAAGTAAATTATAAAAGTGTAAATAAACTGCTGCACAATTGAAGTGGATATTGTCAAAATACGGGTCATATTTTGACTGCTATATTTTTAGAACGAGATGGTTAATCTTGACGTGGTTTTTTGTGACCGTTAGCAAAATTCATTGACTATCGACCGTCGCACAGTGGCGAGAAATGCCAGTGTTCCACCCAAATTACTCTAGAGGTCGTAAATTTTAAGTTATTGAGACATTCTTTTTTTTTTTAATGTTCGTCTTGAATTTACCTATCGATCCCTCTATCCGGATTTTGAAATATCATTTTTGTTTTTTTTAAATTTTTAATAGAAAATCATATTTTTACAAAAAAATACTGTTTTTTCTATTAAATTTACTCTAACGGGCCGTAAATTTGAGTTTTCGTAACAATTTTTTTTTCCAATCTTCGTCTTTTAATCAGCTATTGATCTGTCTAGATGAATTTTTGATTTAGTTGTTGATAACTGTCAAAATTACTGTCAAATATAAAAAATACGATTTTTAGATAAATAATTCATACAATAACAGGTTGGTGTTCAGAAAAATATATATAGTGTTTTCAATGTACCTGGTTCCGAAGTTGACAGGAAAATACGTATTTCTAAATTTGGCAGCTGCCATAATTGTTGTCAAATTTCCAAAGACAGAGTGAAGAGCTTATTAATTTTAAAAATACCCTGTAAATGTATAGAAAAATAGATATATATTGTTTTTGATCCGTTTGATTTAGTAAATGACAGGAAAATATGACTTTTAAATTTAGCAGCTGTCATAATTGCTGTCAATTTTCAAAATATGGAGGTAACACCTTATTAATTTTAAAAATGCACTATAAATGTATAGAAAAATAGATATATATTGTTTTTAAACTGCCAGATTTAGTAGTTGACAGGGTAATATGGTTTTAAATTTAGCAGCTACCATAATTTCTGTCAAATTTCAAAAAATAGAAGTTAGAGCTTATTGACTTTAAAAATACCCTGTGAATATATAGCAAAACGGATATAAATTGTTTTTAATGTACCTGGTTCCGAAGTTGACAGGAAAATATGATTTCTAAATTTGGCAGCTGTTATAATTGCTGTCTCATTTCAAAATATAAAGGTAAGAGCTTATAAATTTTAAAAACACCCTATAAATATATATATTTTTAATCTGTCTGATTTCGTAACTGATAGGAAAATATCATTTTTAAATTTGGCAGCTGACATAATTGCTGTCAAATTTCAAAGCATGGAGGTAAGAGCTTATTAACTTTAAAAATAACTTATAAACGTATAGAAAAATTGATGTATATTATTTTTGATTTATCTGATTTCGTAAGTAATAGGAAGATATAATTTTTAAATTTGGCAGCTGCCATAGTTGCTCTCAAGTTTTAAGGTGTGCAGATTAGAAGTTATTAATATCAAAAATACCCTTCGAATGTATAGACAAATAGATATATATTATTTTTTATCTTCCTGATTTATGAACTGATAGGAAAATATTATTTTTAAATTTGGCAGCTGCCAAATTTAGAAATCACATTTTCCTGTCAACTTCGGAACCAGGTACATTAAAAACAATTTGTATCCGCCTTGCTATATATTCACAGGGTATTTTTAAAGTTAATAAGCTCTAACTTCTATTTTTTGAAATTTGACAGCAATTATGGCAGCTGCCAAATTTAAAAACCATATTTCCCTGTCATCTACTAAATCTGGCAGTTTAAAAACAATATATATCTATTTTTCTACACATTTATAGTGCATCTTTAAAATCAATAAGTACTGTATTTTGAAAATTGACAGCAATTATGACAGCTGCCAAATTTAGAAATACATATTTTCCTGTCAACTCGGAACCAGGTACATTGAAAACACTATATATATTTTTCTGAACACCAACCTGTTATTGTATGAATTATTTATCTAAAAATCGTATTTTTTATAGTTGACAGTAATTTTGACAGTTGTCAACAACTAAATCAAAAATTCATCTAGACAGATCAATAGCTGATTAAAAGACGAAGATTTAAAAAAAAATTGTTACGAAAACTCAAATTTACGGCCCGTTAGAATAAATTTAATAGAAAAAACAGTATTTTTTTGTAAAAATATGATTTTTTATTAAAAATTAAAAGAAATGAAAAATGAAATTTCAAAATCCGGCTAGAGGGATCGATAGGTAAACTCAAGACGAACATTTCAAAAAAAGAATGTCTCAATAACTTAAAATTTACAACCTCTAGAGTAATTTGGGTGGAACACTGGCATTTCTTGCCACTGTGCGTCGTAAACAGATTTCTAAATTACGATTGTTTCTTTTATCTACAGGGTGATTAGCCAGTCTCTTATATTGTTGCTAAAATCACCGTTCTCTCAAATTGCTAAAATATTTGTAGAATTTTTTTAACCACCTCTCTTATTAAATGACATACAATTTTTTTAAATAAAATTGTATAATTTGCATTTGATATTGATTGCAAGATACCTGAATCACCTTAAAAATCTAAGGCAGTGTGATGTGATATATCGGCATGAGCATGAATAATACAATACTGGTCACTCTTTTTTAAACCATTGGCGTACCGTAAATATTTTTTAAAGGGTTGTTTTTTTTTCGGCGACGCCACTGGAACTCGTATAAGTTGCCTTTAATTTTTACATGATCTAAAACATTTTTAGCTCCCTTCGGCGGGAAAAAATATAAAAAACAAATTTTGCAATATGTAATGATTTAACGAATTGACAACAAACGAAAAGGACAAAAATAAAACATGATACAAACGATAAATCTAAAAATCTAAACATCTTCGCTAGTCTGCGATATTCCAATATTCATATTGTTGAGCCTATTGCAGGTGATCGATTTTATGACAGGGAAGATGACTGGGACATGGCGCAAGCCATCTTATCCTAAAAATATTAATTGATATTTTCAGCGTAGGCTGAATTTCAATAAAAGAAGTACTGGCTATGTAACAAAATTCAATTTGACAGTTCTGTCAACAATTATTTCAGTATTTCGTGATAAAAACAATTTAAGAATGCCTCATCTCACTTTAAAAGGATTGAATAATTGCATTCGATTATTAGATACTGGAATGTCCTAAAAAGACTTATCAAATATTTACGGTGTTTCCCAAAGTGTCATTTCCAGGGCACGCAAACCATCTAATAATGATAACTATCGGCATGGTGGCGGTCGTGTTAAAAAACAGGTGTGAGGGAAGCCCGAAGGTAACTTTCACGACGTCCAGTGTTGTCGCCGAAAAAAAAACCATTTAGAAAATATTTGCAATACCCCAGTGGTTTAAAAAAGAGTTACCAGTATTGTATTATTCATACCGATATATCACATCACACTCACTTAGATTTTTAAGGTGATTCAAGTACCTTTCAAATGCAAATTATACTCTTTTATTTAAAAAAATTATATCTCATTCAATAAGAGAGATAATTAAAAACTTCCAAAAGTATTGTTCATAGATTATAATTAACATGTTAAAAAATATCTACATTTTTTTTTAGGAATTTGGGAGAATGATGACTTTTAACAACAATGTAAGGGTCTGGCTAATCATCCTGTAGATAAAAGAAACAATTGTAAATTAGAAATCTGTTCTCGATGATCGATAGTCAATGAATTTTGCTAACGGTCACAAAAAACCGCATCAAGATTAACCATCTCGTTTCAAAAATATAAGTCAAAGTATGGCCCATATTTTGACAATATCCACTTCAATTGTGCAACAGTTTACAAAACAGTACAAAAAACATCAAATGAAGTATTAAATAAAATACTTGGACGTAAGCAGATTTTTATATCTAACTACAAACTACATTGTTAAATTAGAATACACAAAAATAAAAAATACTCTACAGCTATTTTTTTACAGTAGATATTACTACATTTTTAATTGGTTACTTTAAGAAAAGATGCAAATTCGTTAAGGTCATAAAAGCAACCCAACTAGCACCAAAGTAACAGTAACTGAGATGGGAACCTCGAATGAGTAACCACTACGAATCCGTCACTAAATTTACGACTTTGATGTGTAAATAACTTCATTTGACATATCCGTAGTCACTGCCTCGAGGTTTTTACCACTAGCGGTTACTTTAGACTTCTATGTAGCTTTTCCGGTGCATGGGGACGCCCTAGTTACCAGTGGGACGACCTTCGAATTTGCAATTACTTTCAAGTAGCTTTGATAGTGGCCGCGACGCTCTGGGAACCTTTACTATCCGTTTAAAGTCGTGGACCTTGTTAGTAACATTTATTAGTGTTAATGACGTTATCGTTACCTGCAGAACTGAACTTCACCATGAAGTAAATTTCACCATCTAGTTCCCATTGTTAACCATATATAGAAAAGGAGGGGCGATATAACGAGTGGAATGAAATACCTAACCTATATAGTTTATGCTTGTTTTGTGGCCTTTATCTTTACCAAATTTGGGTTATTTACCATTTTAAAGTAATAACATGCTATTTTGTGCTATACATTTATCTTTTCCGTCCAACACAACTCGTTAAGTGAGGAAAACAACTAGGTATTTTTCAGATTGTTTACCTGTTAATGTTTTTCAAAAGATAATAAATGTTCTATATAGGTAATATGTAAGAGTACGAAGTTGCTCCATAATATTAATTAATGTTATAAAATAACTGGTAAGACTAAAAGTTATTATTCAGTGCCTAAAGACAAAAAAACTTCACAATAAGTGGATAATAGCTTTAAGAAATTGGAAAACCACCTAGCAAATGTATATGTGTATATAGTCAACATTTTCTACAGGATGATTTTACTTCCACATCCAGTGGAAGTATAGTAACGACAAAAAAATTTTTAAAAATTTTTATTGTTCAAATAGGCTTAGAATGTCATGAAACGTCGAGATTTTAATTTTGAGCGAGAAAAAAATTTCTGTCTGTCGGTCTGTCGGTCTGTAACTTTTTTTTGTGCGCACGTTTACTCTGAAACCGTTTAAGATATTGACTTGAAATTTGATACACTTATGTATTTTAACGTGATCTGGAACTAGATTATATTTTCATCTTGTTCCATCGAAGGGTTGGGGGTAAATTGGGGTAAATTTGGGGTAAATTTGGGGTAAATAGGTAAATTAAGCAGGTAAGAGTCCAGAAAATTGGTATTTAGTATATTAAAGAGAAGCTAAGGTCTCAAAAAAATTTTTGACATTAGCCACCCCCATTACCACCCCCACCCCATTATTAAAGGGGATGAAAAAAAATTGTGATTTAGTGTGTGTACAAGAACCAGAAACCTCAAAATATTTTTTTACTTCATCCACCCCCACTACTACCCCCTATCACCAACCCCACCCCACTACCGATGTGGGGTATCGTTTTATAGGTTTTTGGGGTAGAGAATTTCAAATATTATATTATTAATGTTCCATAAGCTATTATTTCCACATACAAATTCTTTTCGTTGTGAGTGACTTGGATAGAAAATTTGGATGTGGAAGTAGTGATTCCTTGGGCAGCGGTTTTTTCACTAAAGTAAGTTATTCATATTTGTATCTGCTTTTATAGATATGTTTCAAAATACCTATAATAATTTCTTGGGTTGGAATTTATTTCACTTAACATAATTTGCTAGATGGTTTTTCAATTTTTAAAGCTATTGGCCACTTACTGCGAAGTTTTCTATCTATTTAGAAAACTGTGCATTAACACGACTTTTAAACTATATCCACTGTTACTGAACATTGTCTTTTACACTTACTAGTCATATTTCAGAAATTTAATTGATGTTGTGAAGTAATTTTGCACTCTTAACTTTGTTGAACTTGTATTGTTTTTTGAGAAACATAAACAGGTAAATAAATACAATAGTACTGAGATAAAACATAATTAAAAAAAAATCATTTATTCAAATTTCTCTTCTTTTTCACAATATACATGTGCATGTGGTTAAAATAATTCCTAGTTTGCTTATAATATCCGGATTGGCCTGCTGTACAACTACACATGCATTTTCATTTATCAGTATCACCTTATAAATTCATTCTAACTTCATGGGAGCAAACAAAGGGCAAAGATTTGTTTTTTCACGGCGTCTTTAACCTAGCAGAGAATTACATGTCCAGCTGTAAATACCACTTCACCTTCCTCGATAGGTCTACTTCTGCATGCAATTTGAGTAAAGATATCACACAATTCTAATTCTACCTTAGGCATATTTGAAAACAGTTCACAAATGTAAGAAAATTAATAAAATAACAGACGTAACGTTATGACAACTACATGTTTTCGTCACAATTTCCGATATATTGATTGAAAATATTGAAATTCACTGATACCATCTGCTGATGTGATTTTCCCCTATAGACAAAAGTCAACATTAGGGGCGCGTTCAGTTTAAACGTCGCGTGTCGGACGTATGGCAGCATACCAGGGCGCGGCGTTCAGAATCAATGTTGGAAAAAATGTAACTATGAAGTGGCAGCGGGAACCTCGCTGCAACTTTAAAGTGACGCTACAGTCCCATTCGGTACTTTGTAATAAATGTAACTTAAAGTCACATATTTTCAGTTCCTGTCACTATCCTCAAGTAACAATTACTTTCAAGTCGCATTTCTTAGTAAAAATGAATTCAAAGTGATTCTTTCTGCAATACGCCATCTTGTTGGCCAAGGCTTATGATACCATTATTACAAGATATGAACCATAACTTCATAAATAACTTACAAATTTAATTTATCACTATTTCTGCACCAAATATAATAAATTAATGGATCAAAATTATTTTCAAGTTTCAAAGAACAATAAAAAATAGCTTTCAGCATCCAGGTTGACACATTCTCGCATGACGTTAAATATTTTAAAGACAATATTTTAATTAAAGAATGCAAATTATAAAGGCGCGTGCCAGATTCGAACATTTTATCATTATGTTTGACAATAAACTTGCATTCGTTTTAATTTTGATGCTTAGCCATTGGGAAATTGTACAAGTTTTTCCTTCTAATATTATACTATTCTAATATTCTATTAAGTTTCTGAGTTAGGGAAATGGATAGCAATAATTATGTAGGAATGACACACAAGTATAATAAAATCAGTTGCAAGACAAAGCAGGCAACATTCATTTGATAGAGTGGGGCATGGTAAAGTTCCCCGAAAGTAGCAGTTTACACTCCGCGACGTCACCGCTACATAACCACAACGCAATTGGAACGTAACCGGACTGGTTCCGGGAACGTAGCCGGAACGTTGCGGTAACCGAAAAAATATTCCCCATTTTGGTTGTACTCACGTAATGGGAACGTTCCTGTTATGCTCTTGTGACTAGTGACAGAACACTTTAAAGTACCTACAATAGTGGTTGCTACGTTCCAGCAACTAATTGTGCTAGTTGGGAACGTTATAACAAGATATTTTTTTATATATTTTTAAATCGGATGGCGGACGTGTATTCTTTAGCTCCGTGGATAGCATGTTGGAGTAAAAAGTTCCGGCGTGGTAAGGTAACTTTTTGTGGTAGGTGTGAAAAAATGTATGTACGTAAATATTATTTTTTATAAAAATTATGGAAGTTCAAGAAAGAAGACCTCAAGAAGAAAAAGAGGAGCAAGAAAAAAGAGACGAATTAAAGAAAATAATGGAAGATCTGAAAATAAGACGCCGAGAAGAAGACGTCAAGAAGAAAATGAAGAGAAAGAACGACAAGAAAGAGGCTAGGAAGAATTAAGCAAAATTCTGAGCGATCAAATGAAAATACCACACGACGCAATCATTTCCGCCAAGGAAGAACTAAAGTAGGTGAAGTCAAGACTGAAGTCAGTCAAAAAAGGAAAAGTAAATCAGTTTGAAGAAAAGATGAGCGAGTTCGAAGAAGAAGTAGAGCGACTTAAACGACAACTGAGAGAGAAAGGAGGCCAGCTAGTAGCATCGTCAGGTCCTCGGTTAAAACCTCCCTCCTTTGACGGTCAAAGCTCATGGACAATTTATAAGAGACAATTTGAAGCAACTGCAACTGCAACTGCGAATAATTGGGATAACAAGGAAAAGGCTATGGCCTTAGTTCTAGCGCTAAGGGGCTAAGCCTCGGAGTTACTTCAGGCTATCCCAGTGGAGGAACAAAGAGATTTCAAAGTTTTGGAAGCTGCATTGAACTTAAGATATGGCGACCAACACCTTGCCCAAGTAAAAAATAAAGTAAATTTGGCAGAATTTTCTCTTTTATATAACAAGTATTAAATTAAATGTTTTAACCTTTCTGGAAGCAAATCCAGACAAGCCCTGCTATATTTTCTAGATCCGATATTATTTTCAAAAATGTTCAGAGCTGTTATGATAATATGATTTAATTTATCTTGACAGTGGTTCTCATTTGAATAGAAGCCGCGTCGTTATTTTATTTATTTTATTGACTTGTATTTAGTGGAAAATCAATTTTTAGAGTTTATTATTGTAACAATTGGAATATCAGGCAATAATAACTGGAGGTAATAGATAGCTTGGATTTTAAAATTATAAAAATATACATTAAAACTGCTAAAATTGTTTATTAAAATTAAAGTTATTCAATTCCGTCAGTCTGTCTAACTGAACGGCAAGTACTTATTGGATAAATACCTTTGCAATTTTTTTAAAATTGTGGTTATTTCGCATCTAGGTCGATTAAAATAGATGCAATGGGTTCAAATCGGATCAGTTTGTATTCCATTACTTTCTATGAAGTATTAACGATAATTTTTGATACGTCAGCAGATCGATGCAATTCAGTGCGTTGTGATTTCTTGGCTTCAAAAACTATTGGGTCAATCTGAATTTTAACCAAGTGTCAGAGTGGTCGCTAAAGAATTAAACTAGAAAATATAGTTATGTTGTTTTTTCTCTCTTATAATAAAGTTTTAAATATTTAAAAAAATATTATGTACTTAGTTGTAAAATATTTCTAGACAATTTAAAGGTAGAAAATCACATTCTTGCAAATTATCATAAATTCTTATAATTTACTGAATTATTATCAACAAGAACTCTCACATCTATTCGGGGGAAATTATTCAGCCTCAATCGGTTTACTTCGTAGAAGTAGTATGGCAAAGCTTGTTTCAAATTCAAATTATAATACAAATTGGGAAATCATTATAGAAATTACACCCTGAAAGCTTAAATTGACACCATGGTGAGTGGTCAAAGCAACCTAATCACAAACGTTGGCCAAAGTCACGCACTTTCCGCTTATTTGGCATACATTTACTGTGCAAATCTGTTCCTCTATCTACTCTCGTTTATCTGGTTTACATTTTCGGAATTAGATAAAGGTGTTTGTACTTCTGATGATGATGGATTTGGCGAGCGATATAAACATGAGTAAATTTAGCTGGTCTCTGTGAATCCAGGGATACAACAAATAAATTAGTGGGCAGTGAGTAAACTTTACGTGGGGATTAAATGTTTAGAGGAGCGGAATAGTAATGAAGTTCGGTTTAAATTAACTATTGCTACCCCATTGTGTATACAGGGTGGGCCAAGAAAACACGCCACAAATAGGGTTCTATTCGACACATAAGAACTTCGAGCGGAAATATTTCGAAAGACACATTAGGGATGAAATTGGCATATCTACAAAAAACTTAATGTGCATTAATCCGATTTAAAATCGTACATTAGAGCCCTTATTACCAATATCGAAAATTTATTTTGAAAAATAATAATCAATCCTAATTATAACAGCGGTCGTAGAAAGGTCTTGCCTGGTTTGAATTAGATAAACGCTTTCTGATTGGAATATAGCTTTTCAGTTCAGCTGGCGCGGGATTCGTAGTACATACTGTATAGTATATAACGTAATATATTTTCACCATATCGCCATTGGAGCACACTGAAACAAAAACTTCATGAGTTGCGTCCATTGCCGATTTTGATAGTACACTTAAAACTATTCATATCCAAAGTTATAAAAAATTTCAACCTATATAAGCTCTATAGAAGGTAACGTGGGCTTTTCGAAAAATCTCAATATTTTTTTTTGCCCCGTCCAAGAAGAAACAGAATGTTCGGCTTCGTTAGGTTCAGTAACTTGTAAAGAAGATATTTTTTGGGTTATCAAAATTTCAATTAGACTGGCTTGGGTACATTTATGGGTAAAGTTATATAAGTTATAAGTCGCTCAAATGGAACGGCAAGTAGTTTTAGAAGACATCGAGTACACTACTGTAGAGTACTATTTTACCCCCAAATTTTCTTCATTGAGAAGAATCTAGTTCTTACTATTTACTCTTTCCAGGACTGGCGTTAATATTGATCCATTCCCAAAAACTAAACTTTTTTTTTTTTTCTTGGCAATATTAGAAGAAGGTAACATCTATGTTGTTGGTTAGCTGCTTTATAACTTGTAATTTCACGAAAAGGGGCTTCAGCCCCCTTTTTCGGACCTGGACCATTTTGTGGCTTATCTAAAGAAGGCATAACGAAGGAGGTCCAAAAATGGGAAAAGAAACAGAAGAAGTCCTATTGGAGGCTAAAGACGAGGCTAAAGACGAGCGAAAAAGTTTATATTCTACAAAGAATGCCACAAGACTTCACGAACTCGAAAAGTCCGACCAAGCTGATTTGATTAATCAAATAGACATAACAAATATGCAACCAAACGTATTTTTAATTAATTTAATATCAATATCGATATTAAGCAATAAGATCGAATTAACCGAGTCACACGATGGAATTTAATTTCAAAATTTTTAGTGACTTATTTCGGTATCCGATGCTGTTATACATACCATGCAACACTGGAACAATGCGCGGATCAAAAATCGGCGGCTAAGACGTAGTGAATAGGAAGAAGAAGACTTTTTCAAGACGTTTTAGTTAAAACCAATGTTTCTTGACTCCTTAAAGAATCGTAGAAATATATTTCAATAAGTATCGGAGAGAAAAGTAAATAAAAACAGTATTATGCCATCAATACGAATATTTAAACATGATTTAAAATTGACGAGGAAATGGTCCTTATCGCACCTAAATAAATTCCTAGGAATAAAAATATACACTTCATTCTATCGGACTTAGATCCAATATAGATACAAGTTATTACTTATGGTCGCTGATCTGCTGGTCCAGATAAAACATTCACCCTCTCTGGACTAGTGCCAACAGCAATATTATTTGTACAAAATGAAGTTAATATATTTGATAAAAATTCGGTATTTTCCATCTGGGCACAGCGTTATCGGAAAACGAATGTATGTGCTTTCTCATAATATACGAAATTTTATTTACGTATATTAGATTTGCAGTTCTCTTATGCACATATGAAATATAGTTTATATCATATTATATTTATGGCACGTTTCTGTGCAGAATATATCTCAGAGTATAGCTGCATTTCAATGCAGTCTGGAAACACTTTTTTTTTTATTTCAATTTTTTGAAGGGAAAAAAATCCTTTCTTGAAAAATTACGTTCAGAAAAAAAACCCAATGCTTGAAATGCAACAATTTTTATTTAAATTCGTTATTTTTTCAATAATTGTCTTCTATCAGTATATATTTAATTTAATAGACATATTAATGAACCCATCAAATAGATTGGAAGACAGAAGTTATGGATTTAGACCTATTTCTGGCCATTTTGAATTTGAGTACTCAATTTTGGTGGACATTAAAATGGCTGCACAGAATTGTCTGCCATGTTGCTTAAAAAAAAGGATATCCAAATGAACAATTTCTGCCAAGTTTGGGAAAGGAGCTCGCTAGTTTTTTTTTTGACCTTTTTTGAACTTCGGACGCACGCGTGCCACAGGTCTGCCATGTCCTCCATTTATTTTTTCGCTATGCCCTCCCACAATAAAATTTTGGGAAGTTACTAAAATTAGTCCAGAATCGTAAATTGAGATAACATTAAATCTTTACGTTTTGAGGTCCCAGGAAACCAAAATAGTGGTTTTTTAAAAATTTTCGACAACTGTCAAAAAATAAAATCCCTAGCAAAGTTTAGAACAGAATTTTTGACAGCTATCAGTTTGATTTAGAACCAACAAAGTTTAGCGACAAAAAATTTGACAGCTGTCAAAAAATTTTCTCCTGAAACCTTTTAGCATTTGTCAGTTTCACATCTGACATTAGTGACAAGCAACCAAACAACAACCTTCCCCGACCGATTTAGTGAAAAATCGGTCGAGGCCAGAAGATAAAAATAATATTTATCAGCTCAAATTGAAACGACCCACTATGAACACCACTTCACCGGCCACAGCTGGCAGAGAAGTTGTCCACAGAAAATTATATGGTTTTTAAAAATAAATAAAAAAAAAAAATAATTAAATGAGATCGTTCATATTTTTTAGTGCTTTTTTCGGCTACAAAGATCCATCGGGTGGGGAGGTTCCAGCTGCTTTCCTTAGCCTGCCAATTTTTTTATGTAACTTATCTCCAGTCAGCTTACATTAAAAGATATGGAGAAGTTATCTGGGATTTCTTCCGATTTAGAATATTTTTGGCCTTAATATGTATAAAACTACACTCCTTCGATGCTTTTTTTCATATTTACCCTATATCCGTAGTTTAAGCTTAGAAAATTGAAGGTCGACGTTTAACATTAATATCATTTGATCATTATCCTGTTTAAAAATGTATACGTGACACTTTCCCATAAAATGTTTAATTATTGCAAAGAATTACAATTGTGGTGTGTGAATGAAAATTAAAAAAAATATATACACGCAAATCTTGTGGGTCTAACTGAGTAAAGCATGAATCTGATATAATATGCTCGTTCCAGTGGAAAACAAATTAAAATATAATTGCGCCTATTAGATTGTGAGGGTGATAGTAACAACATAATCGTATATTTTATAGTAAATTAAGAATTATTACTTAATTCGGTTTATCTGCAAGGGCAAGTCATATTTTTAATATAATCATAAAAAGTATGGAGCGAACACTTGTATATATGGAATAATAAGAAATTCTGCATTTAATAAGAAATATAATTGTAATTTCTTGTTTTTTCATATTAAATATTAATACTGAGTGTGTGAAGGTCATCTACTAAATACCCAAAATAACATTTTTCGGTAAATATGAAAGCGGAAATAATAGTTATTTATGTAACAAGTGTGCAAAGTGACACTTTTTTCAAGAATTAAATATGACGCCATTGCCTTTTTTTAATAAAATATCTGTGAAAATTGTAAGTATTTTATTATGAAGAATCAGAACACCATCCTCATAGCGCATGTTTAACATTTATATTTTTGGTGACGACTAGTTTTACTTCCACATCCAGTGAAAGTATAGTAACGATAAAAAAATTTTAAAAATTTTTATTGTTCAAGTGGGTTTAAAATGTCATGAAACGTCGAGATTTTAAGTTTGAACGATAAAACATTTCTGTCTGTCTGTCTGTGTGTAACTTTTTTGTGCGCACGTTTACTCTGGAACTGTTTAAGATATTGACTTAAAATTTGGTACAAATATGTACTTTAACGAGGTCTGGAACTAGATTATATTTTCATCTTGTTCCGTCGAAGGGTTGGGGGGCAAATTGGGGTAAATTTGGTGTAAATGGGTAAATCAAGCAGGTAAGAGTCCATAAAATTGGTATTTAATATAAACAAGAGAAGCTAAGGTCTTAAAAAAATTTTTGGAATTAGCCACCCCATTATTAAAAGCGATGAAAAAAAATTGTGATTTAGTGTATGTACAAGAACCAAAAACCTCCAAATATTTTCTTACTTCATCCAACCCCACTACCACCCCCTATCACCACCTCCGCCCCACTACCGATGTGGGGTATCGTTTTATGGGTTTTTGGGGTAGAGGATTTCAAATATTATATTATTAGAGTTCCATAAACAATTATTTCTAATACAAAGTTTTTTCGATGTGAGTGACTTGGATAGAGAATCTGGATGTGGAAGTAGTGATTCCTTGGGCAGCGGTATTTAACATGAATTGACAAAAAGCGAGCATTCAAGTGGAGCACACACTGAAGCATTGGCGGTACGTTCTTTTTTGCCGTATTTAGGGCAAAAAACGGACGGTGGAGAAAAACTGACACGACAGAAAGTTTTTTTCTCCAAAATTGGCTTCAGCGCGTCACAATACTTCTGAAAAGTTAGATGAGAACTTTAGGACAAAACCTTTTTTTGTAGATCTCTGTTATTAAAAGAATGGATAGATTACAAATCTGTGAGTTTATACAAATCCAAGAAGTTATTATTACAGTCCGTTGAAGAATGTACATTCATCTATTCTCTAGTTAAAGTAATAAGTAGTAAGAAACACTGAAAAAACCTTAAAAATCTGTGACTGAAAACCCCGTAATTATTGATGAAACCGGCACCTCCAGCATATTTCAAAGTGTCAGAAGCATCATTTCGTGCTTAATACGCACAATTCCATGACCTGACGGAGCCTGCAATGAATTTGATATATGGCATGCAATAAATTCATATACGGGAAAATGTAGACCTTGTAGCTTACAACTGTAATAGCAGAGGTGTTCGCATGTTACTTAATGTTATTAATTCTCTGTTTCTGCCTAACTGCGCAATTATGCGGATGTATCATTAAAAACATTAAATTGTAATTTTAATTGGCAACAGTTTAATTTTGAGAAAATATGCAATGTGTGTAAATGGAATATCGTTTATTCCTTTATTTGTTGGTCACATCAACCGGAATGAGGACTTTTCGTAGTTTTCTTTTTAAATAGAGAACTTGCGTTGTATACCGATATAAATATAAAAACCGCTGCCCAAGGAATCACTACTTCCAGTATCCATCCAGATTTTAGATCCAAGTCTCTCAAAACGAAAAAAAAATGTATGTGGAAATAATTGTTTATGGAACTTTAATAATATTTGAAATCTCCTATCCCAAAAATCTCATAAAACGATATGTCATATCGGTAGTGGGGGTGGGGACGGTGGTAGGGGGTGGATGAAGTAAAAAAAATTGAGGCCCTTGGCTCTTTTATACAGACTAAATCACAATTTTATTTTTTTCACACCCTTTAATAATAGGGTGGGGGTGGCTAATGCCAAAAAGCTTAGCTTCTCTTATATACACTAAATACCAATTTTATGGACTCTTACTTGCTTAATTTACCTATTTACCCCCCCCCCCTCCCCCCATCTATCTCCAATCATTAACGGAATAAAATCAAAATATAATCTAGTTCCAGATCTCGTTAAAATACATGCATGTACCAAATTTCAAGTCAATATCTTAAACGGTTCCAGAGTAATCGTGCGCACAGAAAAAGTTACAGACAGAACGACAGAAAGAAATTTTTTATTGCTCAAACTTAAAATCTCGACGTTTCATGACATTCTAAGCCTATTTGAACAATAAAAACCGCTGCCCAAGGAATCACTACTTCCACATCCATATTTTCTATCCAAGTCACTCACAACGAAAAAATTTTGTATGTGGAAATAATTGTTTATGGAACTTTAATAATACAATATTTGAAATCTTCTACCCCAAAAATCCATAAATCGATACCCCACATCGGTAGTGGGGTGGGGGTGGTGATAGGGGGGTGGTAGTGGGGGTGGATGAAGTTAAAAAATATTTTGAGGCTTCTGGTTCTTGTACACACACTAAATCACATTTTTTTTCATCCCATTTAATAATGGGGTGGGGGTGGTAATGGGGGTGGCTAATGCCAAACATTTTTCTGAGATCTTAGCTTCTCTTGTATATACTAAATACCAATTTTATGGACTCTTACCTGCTTGATTTACCTATTTACCCACATTTACCCCAATTTACCCCCCAACCCTTCGACGGAACGAAATGAAAATATAGTCTAGTTCCAGATCTCATTAAAGTACATATGTGTACCAAATTTCAAGTCAATATCTCAAACGGTTCCAGAGTAAACGTGCGCACAAGAAAAAGTTACAGACAGACAGAAAATTTTTTTCGCTGAAACTTAAAATCTCGACGTTTCATGACATTCTAAGCCTATCTGAACAATAAAATTTTTTAAAAATTTTTTTGTCGTTACTATACTTCCACTGGATGTGGAAGTAAAATTGCGTTACTATACTTCCACTAAATGTGGAAGTAAAAGTATCTAGCACTAGGTTCATATAGAAAGAAATATAACAAATTAGGCTCGTTTCATAGTTTCTGCCAAAAATGGCTAACTTTTTAACATTCTTGTTGGGTATTCGAACACACTAAAAATTTTTTTTTATAGTTCTCAGTTTAGCTTGTTATGTCTCGTATCATTTGTTTACTTAATCCGACTACCGGCACTATAATGATCCAATTTGCTGGAGTCAACATTATCAGTATGCTTTAAACTCATTGGTAAAAGTGAGCTGGTTTGCTGGAATTCCAGCAATCTTGAAAGCGTACCGACAAGATTGGCTTCAGCAAGTCTTTTACGCTTATATGAGTTAAGTTCATGATTGAATTAGCCGTCGATGCGTGACGGTTAGATAAATAGTCGATGCTTTTTTATGCTTTTTATTACGATATATGAGGTGTAGTAGCGGCAAGAAATATTGTGGAGAGGTTAGCGAGGTATGGCGTGTCTTCGAGGAGCTAGCCTGTAAAGTAGCCAAAGCCGACAAAAGCGACCGGCAAAGACCACCGCTGATCTTCTCGCTCTTTCTATTCACTATATATATTTTCTTAACTACATCATTCGTAAAGTATAGATAATGAAAGACGAATTGAGAATCTTAAAAGTGTTGCGGCATGTACTTTAGAATGCGTATGACAGAGTGCGTCGGCTGTCACATGGACGTCTTGCTACGCTATTAGTTGCGTCCATATTGCTTCAGTAATATGCTTTTTTGCCTTTAATAAATCTCAAAATGAAGAAAGCAAACAAACCATGCAGAAGTTTTCATGGATGCTGGCGTCGTCATTAGTACATGACAAGGATACTAATAGAAACAAGAAACGGTAGCAGTGGGGTAGTCCGCTGTTGAGTGAAATAATATGGCTTGTCGCTGTTATCTCTTCTGAGTTCGAGCACAGTGTAGGTAACTACCAGAAGCGGCACTCTCAGCACCGCCTTTGATGTTTTCAGATCAATTTTTGTGACCTTCGCCATTTTGTTGTTGGTAATTTTGGCGGGAAGTTTAAACAGCATGTTTATAAACAAATTTTGCACAGGTTCAATACAATTACGTTATTCGAAGAATCCTATTTATAATGGGTATTAAAACCATTAAAGTAAACTGGATAGAATTATCTCCACGAACAATTGTATTCTAATACAAAGTCACAAAGTGACATACACAGTGTATTGAAATCAATACAATGTCTCACTTGAGAAAATCTGTAATATTTTACTGAGTTGTTCTAGGAAATTTTAAATTTTTTTCTTTTTAAACCACCAAGTTGAGGGAAAATAGTAGGTAGTGCTCAAAATGTCGTGCGCACAACTTAAAATTGTTATAAAGTTCGTCTGAACTATTACTTGCCAAATACCTACGATTGCATGCTTCCAATCACAATACGGACCTTAAAAGAAGAAAGGTTCACAATTACTTGGAAATATTTTATAATTTTCATCAATAATAAAACACGTTTGGGGATCCTTAGGAAACCTAAATAAACTAATGTCTTTTCCTGTCGTACTACTTGAACATTAATTAGCAGCGCAAACGGTTCCACCTCGTTTACTCATATCGCTAATAAAAATTACTATTAACACAACACTTTCCCCTATGGTCTTTTACCTATTCACAGCTTAATAACACTAAAACCTTTTAAAAATTTATTTCGGTATTATGTCACAGACTGTCATTTACCGCACTTTTCTAAATAGCCAATAATATAATATTATTGTTTACAGATACGCTCCATCGTTGAATTTAGAAATCTGCGGCTATTGTTTTAACCTAAAACAATAAACAAACTGACGGATGTACCAAGAACAAAATGGCGGCAATTGAATTTTTGCTGGAAGCCCAAGTGTCGTTTCTGGTAGTTCTCTTTTCTGTGGTTCGAGTTTCAAGTGCGGCAGATGGCAATCTCGCAGGGAATAGGTATGTCTATCCCGGTTGAGTGATGGAATAGTTACGGCTAAACTACGCCACAACGGTAATATAAGTAAGACAGTAAAAAAAATCTATATTGTTTAATTATATATATTTCGTCGCTAATCATATATAAGTTTGTTCTTTTTTCTATATGTACATTGTAGTTTGTGTACATTCTTGTAACTTTTTATATACTATCAACATCAGTCCACGTACATTTAAAAAAAATCTTATATAAAATATTTGAAGAGACTAGCCAAAAAGGTGTTCATATCCTCTTTGTATTGATTGAAAATTCTAATGAACTAACAAAACCATAATTTGCGAAAGGCCATTTTTCACGTGACTATTGATACTCTGCCTCTGTTTAAAAGCAGTAAGCGTAAGTATACCGTGCGTGTAATTGTCCATTAGGCATGAACATTCACGTAGCGCGAGAGATATGACAACACAGCGCTGTAAACTCGTCCGTTAGCGGAGTATCCCAGCTCTCAGTTATTTCATTTCAGCCAGCTGGCACACGCGATGTTTTAATTCTTACTACCTATGCCTAGCGAGCCGCTACACACGCGGTATCTCATTTTAGGTTAGGTGTGTTATCTTACTACGAAATTTTCTCTTTTAGGGCTTTTAGAATTAACAAATTAACCAAATTACTTTCGTTTGAAGTATGTTATTTTATTCATCTCCAGAATCCGAACACCTAAAAGTATAACAATTAAGAATCAATTAAGCTGAAATAATACTGTCGACTAAGTAGTAATAAAACGTTCAACTGGCACTTGAAACATTTAATTATATCAGAAAAGTGTTAAGTAAATGGGTTGAAATAATATTTTATTTACGATAAAAGATATCGATTTATCAGTAGGTAAATACCTACTGATAATTTAACCATTGCGATTTGCCTATTGAATGAAATAGATAGAAATTAATATTTAATTGTATCTCCATAATGGAAAACAAGAAGAGATGAGACAACTTGTTGCGCTGTATTTTGTTAATTTACAAAATTAAGAAAGTTAACATGCTCCTTTTTACTTACTGCTCAGATATTAAAATTTATCGACAGATAAAATCACTCTATATGTATAAGTGACGTTAACAATGTTATCCTAGAAATAAAATACACAATTTAAACGAAAAGTATTGTAAAAAGTTTTTATTTTATAAATATGAATTAATTGAAAATAATAATTCTAGAGTTTCAATATCAATTAGATATTAAAAACGTGCGTAAAATATCTTTGCAGGGAGGTGGAGTAGTCCTGAGAAGGTGAGCGGGTTATTGAAGAATTATTGCAATCTTTTATGACGGTATCCTCAAAAACGGTTGATATAATGAAGTTCTATCAAGAGTGCCTTCCTGGCGTAGAGATAACGCCCGAATAAAATTTTTTAGACAAAAGTATCACAACGTTGCGTCAAAAAAGTAGGAAAAATATTCCTCAAATATAGCTATTTCCTGACGTGATGTGATACACAAAATAGCTTAAAAACAAGTTTACATACTAGATTTGAAGATAATCGGTCGAGAGGTTATTGAGGTATTGCAAAAACCAGAAAGAAAAAATCAACCTTGGCACTATCTTCTTCCACAGCAAGAATTTACTAAGGCATATTTGGTTATATTCTCATACGTTTTTCCAAAGGATCTACCCATGAATTATGGTCCATTATTAGTATTCCACTCTATATAATAAAATAATCCGGTGTTCCTTAAGGATCTGTCCTCGGACTAACTGTTTTTAATTTCAATATTAATATATTTATTGCAGACATCTCTAGACTTCAGATACATTCTAACTATATATGTACTCTGATGATATTCAGGTAACAGTTTTTCTCCTTCGGAATTTTGAATGGTAGAATTTGACATCAATTATGATTTAAATTTTAAATACGAGTGCACAATACAAAATACTCTTGCACTAAATATTAACAAAAGTCAAACTATTGTTTTTTGAACTTCTCATTACTCAGTCTTGGAGAACTGAATATTTAAATAAACAAAGATGTCATTACATCAACAAATAGCGTAATAGCCCAGGGTCGATCCAGGTCGATGCTCAACAAATTAGAGACAAGCTGAAATTTGGTACGGTGCTTTGTTTTGAAGTGCTAAATATACCCTAAAACCCCAGCGGTGAGCCGTTCAGCCCGTCCTCCCAAAACAACCCTTCAAAAGGGGAAAAATTGTCCTTTTTTCACTTTTTTCTTTATAACTCGAAAACGAAGCATTTTATGAAAAAATGCCAAGAGGGCAAAGTTGAAGAGCAGAAAATTTCCTACGAGGTAAGTTAACTATGAGAAATTTCGAGTTAGTAGTGAGGTAGCAATGAATTTTTAAATTTAGGGTATTTCTTTAAGTATTCTGGAAAAGTGCTGAATCATGTTTTTTTGGCTAGGTTACTTCAATTTTAATCAAATATATAATAATACAGTGTAACACTATAGGTATTTAAATTTTTTAGGGTGATCTGTGGTGGGTATAATAATGAAGATTAAATAAACCGAAACGTTTTAATTTTAAAATAGGATTAAAAAAACTTATCTAAAGATCTTCTTCTTCATCTATGTCCAAATTTACAGCCCAGTTTAGACAAGTAATTCCATTGCATTGACTACATGCCATAGTGCATTTCAGGCCCATTCGTTTGCATGTACATACTTTTTTGCATCCTCAAGATGAACAACTACAAAAATTTTTTTGTAGAACCCATGTAGGGGCAATGCATTGGTCGGAATGAATTGGCTGCAACTCTTGGTTTTTTAGACTCCAACCTCAATCTTGCGGTGGTAAATGGTTATTTAACCACGTTTGTACCTAAAAGTTGAAAAGAATACGGCTTAAAGCTTTAGTTGCATGATAAACCTGACTTTGACTTACCCGGTGGAAAACCCTAAATCCGTGATACTTTGCGCTGTTTGAGGTAGGTGGTAATGTGGCCAAGTTAAAATCAGTACTTAGACTTCGTTTACGTATGTACTGTTGATAAAGAATGTATCTAGCACTATCCAAATCTGTATTTGTTGAGTTTTTAACATATGCTGCTATAAAAAATTGCGTTGTGACTGCTTCTAATTCCTCCTTTGTAGCCTGAGGATTATAAAATTCTTTTAGCCGGTTACATAACTTTTTTTTCTTGGTGATATTTACTAAATTAATCTTCCCTCTATTGAATAATGCAGACGTTGTGTCACAACCGGACATAGCGTGCAAACTTAGCATAACATCTTTTAGGTCGCCCAATTTTTGTTGTAAGGTTGGTATGTCGGTTATTTTATTTGGCTTTGATGATTTTCCGGGACGAACCATAAACAATCTTTTCTGGCAATAATGGATTAATAACACCATGATGTTTGTATCATCGCTAACTACTGCTACCGCATCTTCAGAAGAATTCTCACTAATTGCTATTGCTGTCATTACAATGAGAGTATCGGCATCACCATCTGAGTATTTTACGCCAATTCCATTTTCAAGCAACATTTTTTCGAGGGTACGTATAAAATTGTTCTTATTGGTGCTATTTGACAAAAAATCTGCTTTTGGTATCCTCACAGCAGATAAATCTGAAAAAGATACAATGGATACTACCCTTTTGCTCGTAGACCTGCGATTTTGCTCAACTCTTTTGGTCTGCATTTTCTCATACCCATCAAAAATACAGTGACGTTTTGACAATAATGGTATTTTATGTAGTTATAGTACTGAGAAAATATATCTGAAAATATTGCGGGACTTTGCCAGACAACTTTATGAATTAAATGACCTCCATCTATTACATAATGTGTTATGCAACTTGGATTTTGAAGTAACGGTGGGCATAGCTTGTCAAATATTTTATATAACGCTGTTTTATTTGTTTTTCGTAACGATCCATTATGAAACAAACTAGGAGAGCTTGGTGCTAATTCGTACTTAAAGCACTGTTTAATTTCTTCAGAAGACGATGAGGAGCAGAGTATTCTACTAAAAAGGAGTGCAGGGTTTACAGTTATTTCTCTATCCTTTATTTTTATTGAGGAAATTCATGATAAGAGTGGTTTAACTCTGTCATTATGTTTAAGGTGTAAATCACTGTAGTCGGTACCAATGATTCTACTTATCACTTTTTCACCAATTTCTGCAGCTTTGTCGCAGTTAACGTCACTGTTGGCCACTACACCGGAATTAATCGACATTAGCTTATTTACATCAGGATTAAACGGACTGCGCATCTCCAACCAATCAAGTAGTCTAACTAAATCCTTTTGATCACGGTCTATTCGAGAAGACCGTAACTCTACATGCTGTTCAGATGCAACTGTAATTACACCAGAGAATCTTTCTAATGCCTCAGTTACTTTTAGACATTGGGGCATCCCAGTTATCCAGCGAGATAACGTACTGTCTGTAATTCCTCTTCCGTGAGTCAAACCTCCAGAGGTTTTCATATGTCGCACAAGCTCTTGCCCAATTATCATGTCCATTGGTGTTCCGGACCAAAACTTATTATTTCTACGCACTATATGACAATCTTTTTGGGTCATTTTTTTGTAATCTTCTATATCCATAATATTTCGACAAGATATAGGTGACAATTTTTTGCGTAAGGCAAATGCCCTGCTGCGTGGAAATAGTGTAGCATGGAATTGGCTCAATATAGGTGTAAATCCCAATCCGTAGTTCTATCTGCTGTAATTGTCATTTCTAAAATTTCTACCTCTTTCCAGTATTGGCACCATAGTTTCGCAGTCCGATTGGAATCTTCTATATTTTCTAATATTTGTTCAAAACCATTAAGCAGACTATTTAAAACTGGATGTTCGTTGATACTTTGTATTTTGTTATTCTGGCTACTCAGTTCTTTCAAATCATTTACATACTTTAATAATTAATCCTAACTATAAAACATTAAAATTTTGAAAAAAAAAAATAAAAATTCATTGCTACGCCACTGCTAACTCACAATTTCTCAAAGTATACCTACTTGATAGGAAATTTTCTGCTCTTCAATTCTGGCGTCTTGGATTTTTTTGCTACAATGCTTCGTTTTTAAGTTATAAAGACAAAAGTAAAAAAAAGACAATTTTACCCCATTTGGGGGGTTGTTTTGAGGGGACGGGCTCAACGACTCACCGCTGGGGTTTCAGGGTATATTTAGCACTTCAAATCAAAGAATCATACCAATTTTCAGCTTGTCTCTAATTTGTTGAGCATCACTTATATAACATGAGGGATCGACCCTGGGCTATAAATAAAATCTTAATTTTGATTCTTTACCAAGCTTTTCTGGCCACTTTAATATCATTTGTAAAGGCCATGTCAGGTTAAAATAAGTGTCCGTGCCTTTGCAACCTTTTGGCGTGTGGTTCCTTCAGTGATCTATCTTTGCGTAAGACACTACCACAAAAAATTGTGACCTCAAGAACTTCATAATATCTGGGATTTTTTTTTCCAAAAATCCGAGAAAAAAGTTTTTTTCTTAATCAAGTGAACCAGTTTGTTTGTATTTCACATATATTGTAAATCTACTTATAGGCTAGTCGTCAAGTAAATTTACATCGTTTTAAATCGTACAAACACCCCCAATTTTGGGGGAATATCGCTTTTTCTTTGCCAATATCTCGGTTCTGAACGGTCCTACCAAAAAAAAGATGGTTATCAAATTTAAAGTAAATTCTCTATCGAAATGCTTGGAACACATTTTTACGTAGCATTAATATTCTTGGAGTTATGGGCGGGAGAAGTCAAGCATCCTATCGCATCTGAGCTGTATATCTACAAAATGGTCCCTTGCCTCAATAAAACTGCGAGTGTCGATTTCATTATTGTCTGCATCGTCTTTGTCAGATTCAGCCTCCTCGTGTTTATCGTGTTCCAAAAAAGCTGATACCCTATCGGTTTCTTCGGCTTGATCTGAGTCGTCTACATATATTTCCACATTTCCACACGATTGTCCTTGACATCCAGAACAAATAACGAAACATAGTCCAGCTTTTCTACAAGTACGCACGCGGCTTTGCAGCCTTTGGAACACTTGCAGTTTATTGTTTTTAATAGTTCTTGTGGAGCAGCTTCGTTTTTAGTAGTAATAGGAAACAAACCATTTTTTTTTCATCCAACCCCAATCTTGAAGACTTTTGGTATTTTCAAACCACTGCTGAATTTGATAGTACATTCTAAAAGAGTGTTGGCGTGCAGCAGACTCAGTAGGAGGTAACGATGCAAGGTTACATGTACTTTTTGCCACTGACTTAATGAAGCATTTGTAACGGAATTCATTCAAAGAATGCTGATCGGGTTCTGCCCCATAAAGGGCTAAGATAACTTTCTAAAACCTACTGATCAATAATATTGCATTACTTTTTCAATAAAAAATTGCCTAATATGACTTGTCGAAAAATTAATAAAGATGCACGCCAATAACTGAAAAAAATTAGTATGTCTAAAAGAGGCATATAATGAACTGGTTCCAACAGTAAACTCTTTTGTACGATTTAAAACGGGATTTACGCATACTGAACTCGCTGACGACTCTGACGACTGGCCTATTAAGACAATTTACTAATGAATTTTCAGGACATCTTTTCATGAAGAAAGAACATTTTGATGCTTTGAATTTAAAAAAAGTAAATACGTACTTACACGTTAGAAACATTCACCATTTTTTTTATTAATTATACACCATACAATAAGGTACAACATATATTTTTCACAAAACTCTATCGGAGGATAGTTAAATTAAATAAATAAGTTAGTGGATCGCCAAAAGGGAGATTTACGTAGGCCCCTTCAAAAATATTCTGAAAAAAATCTTTTATAATAAACATTTTTTTATATGTATAAATAACTATAAACGTATTAATTTTGATAAATACAAATGAAAAAAAGATTATAAATTGGTTAGAAACTAGATACATTAATAAATATATAAATGAACAACTGCTTGGATTACAAGCGTTGAAAATTTTTTGAAGCAGCCTACATATTTTTTTTTAAATAACGAGTTGTATTTTAACAATACATATATTTTCTACAGAATTCTGTCGAAACGGTAGTACATAAAAAAATTATATTCATTCATCGTTGTCCTCATTTATTGTAACACTTATATCTTTTGCGAATAATTCATTCAGACAGTTTTTCTGATGATTTCGGAATATTCTAGATATGGCGCATACAGTGTCAGCATCTAGAAAAGTCTAGAAGACTACTGCCATCTGCTGGAAGATTGTAGAATGTTCCAGAACCAGTTACCCAAAGACTATAAAAAGAGAGTAAGTGGTCGCACAAGACAGTACAGTACAGGTCAGTAGACAGTTCAGTAGACAGTTCAGTTCAGTTAGTGAGAAAAAATCATGGAGTAAACTAATAAACTTCTATTTCTGTGGTAATATTAGTGAAGAAATTATTTGTTGTAATTAGTGCGTAACTTAATAACTCATTTAGTGTTACCTTGATGTTATAATTTTGGAACCCACGATACAGGGTGTTTACTAAGGGGTGTAAACATGTAACATTATCTTTTCCAATTTCACTACGTTCGATAGAGCTTTGTAAAAAATATATGTTGTAGCTTATTGTGTGGTGTATAATTAATAAAAAGAATGGTGTGTCTCTAACATGTAAGTACGTATTTAAATTTTTCAAAGAATTCAAAAGCATCAACTTTTTTTTTCTTCATGAAAAGGTATCCTGAAAATATCATTAATAAATTGTCATGAGTAGATTTACAATATATCTGAAATACAAACAAATTGGTTCACTTGATTAAGAAAAAAAAATTTTTTTTCGGATTTTCCAAAATAATATTTTTCCCAGATGTTATGAAGTCTTTGAGGTCAAAACTATTTGTGGTAGTATCTTTCTCAAAGATACATTACTGGAAGGAATCACACGCAAAAATATTGCAAAGGCACGGACACTTATCTTAACCTGCCATGGCTTTTATATGCTTTTAAAAAATATCTAGATACATACAGCTGAGCATACAAAGCAAATATTACTTTCTAGTTTTGTTATACTCTTCGCAAAAACGAAGAGTTTGCATGTGATTGGCATATTTCTAAAACCGGAAATATCGGTCGTAGAGACAAAATTTCGAATTCTGACCAACTTTCAATATATCCGTCTGTCTGTCCGTCCGTCCGTCACGTTTCTTGTAAGCACGATAACTTAAGAAAGAAAAGTCCGATTGTATTGAAATTTGGAAAGAAAATTAATGTTAGCTAGAGGAAGAACCCTATTGTTTTTGAAGAAAATCAATCAGCAAATAAGAAAGTTATTAATCACACACATTTTAAAAAAGTATATTTTCTTAATTTTTGCAGCTTGTACTTAAATAGAAATTTTGCGAAATGTTGTCTCTATAATATATTTTTTTTGTTTATACATTTCAGTAATACATATTTTATAATAATATATCTAATGCGTTGAAATATGATGCCCGAAAGTTATATATTACAGACTTTCAATTTTTGTATTTATGTCGTTATGTGTAATGATCCAGTGGCTAAAGTTTTGCCTTGCAATCCATGTGTTCGCATCCCCAGACAGGTTGTATGTTTTTTTTTTTTCATATATTTTTTTCACAGTAAAGTTGGTATCACAAAATTTAAGATGTCCAAAAACTAACATTATTTACAAGAAAACTGCGAAAAGTATCCTATAGTATGTGTAATAATTATATAAAAAGCTCAGTAAATTGGCGAGGAGTACGTTTTTAGCTTGTCTCACTTAAATTACGCATACATTGTAAAAAATCCTTGTCAAGTACCGTTTACAAAAAACTGAAAACTGTATGATATTTTACAACTGTGGCCCCAGTATGGTCATATTACTCCACGTTTACGTGTTGTCATTCTATTAAATATGTGTGAAAGGATATTCATACACCTTGCAGGATTAAGTTTAAATATTTGAAAACAAAACAGGAAACCCTAATTATTTATTTAATAAAATACAAAGATGAACTGAAATTCATGGCAGAGATCTGAGACATGTTGAAAATAAATTTCGTATCTCCTCTCATAAAAATTCTTTTCGATCGTCCTTCCCCTTCATGGCAGCATAAATTATTAATAATCCACCAATCCAATATCACAATATGTCAGTGGTAATGGTAAAACGCAAACTAAAGAAAGACATACTTTCTTCAAGATTAGAAAAGTGTAACCTACAAATATTCTAAATTGGAATTATGCATTTATTATACTTGTTTTTATATATTGTATATTTCTGTACTCGGAAAATGTTGAATAATAAGAATAATTGACACTCTTCCTTTTGGAAAAGTTTATAGTTATACTGCTTATATTTTCAATAAACGTATTGTATTATATGTCATTAGTACTGATAATCAATATTTTGAGTCCTATATTTGTTACTATAATATACCTTTATTTTAGTGTATAATATAATGTGTCTTTCATGATTATTTATTTTAGAAGCGCTAATAATTTTATTTGTTTAATTAATTAAGGCTTAATTAACTTGAAATAAAGTTTTTGGGGATTGATTTCTATTAATGAATGATTAAAATAAGTACCTAGATATTCAAAAAATAAAAATAATCATGCAATTTTTGCTAAAAAATAATAAAGTTTAATGTATTATAAATAAACAAAAACTGCTTATTCTACTTAAAGATCTCACAAATAGTTTTCATTGACTAGACGCAACTGCAATTTTATACCTTGAAAAATAAATCAACTTTGTTTTGTACCAAGATTATGATGTACCCGATTTCAAGCTAGCATCAATGTTCTATCAATCAATTCACATACTTACTTATTTACTAAGATAGAGAATTTTAATAAAGCTACTTATGTATTAAATTGAAGTAAATGGGTGTTGTGCATTCGAAAAACGTGATTTTACGTCACTTCAGCAAAACCAGAAGTTCAGGTATATCAGTCTAAGACTAAATAAAAACAGACTGGTTATTCATTTCCAGCAGTTATCATTTCAATACCTGCAGTACGTTTTGAGAAATCGTTAATATAGTATCGAGTGGAAGGTCGAGCTTTTGGAGCCATTTGTCGGAGAAACTGTCCATAATCTGAAGTTTTGCCAAAGGAACTTATTGTTCAGAATCAGTTGGACTACAATATATCAAAAAAAAAAAAAATCATCAAACTCGACAGGCTACCAATTTATCTATAAAACGTGCGGTGTCCTTTAAAGTATGCTAAAACTAATAAATTTTTTGGTGTTGGATTTTTTAAAATCAACGATTTACAAGAAAGGTTTACGTATACAGTGTAGAATCATATAAGTGACAAAAAATCCATATTTCATTTAGGAGACATCCTCACTGTACATTTTGTAGATTTATGAAATTTCCAAAATGTACTGTGCATTTACCACCATTTACCAACAGGGGCGAGCATGGAGGCGAGTCAACAGCCCAAATTTTGTAAGTGCTTTACCAAGCGTTGCGTTATTTTTAATTAGTTTTAGGTCTCTGTGTACACAGCAATTTTTAATTTTATTATTAGTTTTTAAGTTCGTTCAAGACGAACAGGAGAGCCAATCTCCCCCAAATCATTACTTGTTAAGCCGAACCGGACCTCTTCCATCAAACCCTGCGCTGCACGCCATGGTTATCTGGTTGGCTTCGGGCCGGGCTCCTGTAAAGTAAACATTGTAAACTTAATTTAAAAATAAATTTCTTCTCACTTTCACTTTCACTTTCACAATAAAATTATTTCGATACTTACACTGAAGCAACGTTCATCGCGGTTAGTACTTGGATGGGGTAAAGCGTATGGGAAACACGGCGATCTGGTCCCACCTTCTAGCGTCTTGTATGTATATCAATGTGTACTTAGAAGCTACACAAAAAAAAGTACTCTTGTTTTGAATATACCTATATTTCGGGAATTTGAATGTGTTATTTGCTCAAAAGAAGAGATTTTTCTTGGTTTAAAGCAATATATGTATTTGTGAAAACTAAAGCGAAATCTTGATAAATCTCTTTAATTTGAGATGAGGATGATCAAATTAAAACATTCGCATACCAAATATAAAACTATGCATAATTTCAACTTAAAAAATGCATTACTTTTGGAACAAGAATATAATTTTTCTTTTGAATATACGCATATCATTAAAAAATTGACAATATCATATATTTAACTTGAATGGAGTATAATCAACTAGAGACATCCATATTCTTCATTGAAAACTGTACATAGTTTTAAGTTAAAAATGTATTAGCCTTAGAATAAACATTAGATATATTTGAAACAAATAGTAGAATTCTTTGTTTCTTTATATGTATTTATTGAAAAATTTAATAAAAGTAATTGCTTAACTTGAGAGGAGTATATTCAATTCGAGACATTTATATTCTAAATATAAAACTATGCATCATTTCAACTAAAAAATACTTTATTGTGGAACAAATACAATATTAATTTGAAACAAGGCTAAAATTCTTTCTTTGAACATATACATGTTTAGAAATTTGAAAATATGATATATTTAACTTCAATAGAGTATAGTCAATTAGAGATATTCATTCTACATTGAGAACAATATATATTTTCAAGTTGAAAATGAATTAGTCTTAGAATACACATTACATACGTTTTGAATAGATAGTAGAATTCTTTACTTCATTAAATATATTAAAAAAATTGAAAATGGAAACTACTAAACTTGAGATAAGTCTATTCAAGTCCAGAGATCCATGCCCTAAATGTACAATTATGTATAATTTTAACTAAAACATGCTTTACTCTTGAAACAAATGTAATCTGGATTTGAGACAAGACGTTTTTGAATGTATACTCAGTTTTGAAATTTGAGAGTATTTAACTTAAACAGAGTATGGTGAAGCACTTTCTAAGTTCACGGTAAATGTTGGTAGACGGATTTGCTTACAATTCGCTGACTTAGCCCTACCACAGGTCTATGAGACTGTTGGCCCGGAAATTCGTATAGGCAATCAAAATATAAATGCACCACCGCAATATCATCCAAACTTTCTTGAATCATTGGGGGTCAGATGATGGACAAATAATTAAATAATTAAATAATTCACTTAGAGCCATTTAATTTGTTTCATCTAACTATAATTGAAGCCTTCAGCATTGCCTTCCCTTTAAAGAAAATAAAAATAAAAAATAGAAAACCATGGATTACTAGAGGAATTAAAACATCTGGAAAAAATTTACGCTCCTTACATCATACAAGAAAATATACATCCAACAAATCATTTCACGAGTACTTTAATAAATATCAAAATACCTACAGGAAAGTAATCAGAGTTGCAAAAGAATGTTATTATAAGGCGAGACTCACCAAGGCAGTTAACGTGTCAAAGGAGAGCTGGGCCATCATTAATGACCTAAGAGGTAAAAACAGTCAAACTCCACCTCAATTTAAATTAGATCCTAATTTGACTAATAACTACTATTGTACTATCGCAGAAAAATTAACAAACAATATTGTGGCACCAAATGACCCTCTAATCTATCTTAGTGATATTAATGTTCCAACAAGTTTATACTTATCACCTACAGATACAATAGAATTAAAAGAAATTATTTTAGAAATAAAAAATAAAAAATCCTCTGTTGTAGACGATCTATCTATTAAAGTTTTTGAAAACATGCCAAATAGCACATTAAATATTTTAGTTCATCTCATAAATCAATCCTTTGAAACCGGTGTATTCCCTTCTTACCTAAAAACTTCCGTTGTCATTCCAATTTACAAAGGTGGAAGTCCTGATGAACCCTCAAATTTTCGACTAATTTCTTTAATATGTACACTTTCTAAAATAATCGAAAAATTAGTTAAAAAAAGAATACTAGCTATCTTGACTGTACATAAAATACTTAATAGTAACCAATTTGGGTTTCAAACCAACAAAAGTACCAGCGAAGTTATTTTTGCTTTTTTTGGAAGAGGTTTATCATAAAAGAAATTAGGCTAAAGTTGCCGCGTGTGTATTTTGTGGTTTATCGAAAGCATTCGATTGCGTAAATCATGAAATATTGCTGCGGAAGCTTCAGTGTTACGCATTCAGAGGTACCTACCTCATTTACCTGGATTCAGTCCCACCTCAAGAATCGCTTCCAATTTGCAAAATCTTCAGGAAAATATTCTAATAAAGTTAAGATAAGCTGCAGAGTTCCACAAGGGTCTGTTCTCGGCCCATTTCTCTTTTTGTTATATATAAATGACTTGGCAACTATCAATATATCGGGAAGTTTTACGCTTTTTGCCGATGACACCACCATTCTGTGGCATGATAAAAACTTGAGAATGTTGCATGAGAATATCTCCTCCGATATATCTGTAGTAGAGGAATGGTGCGATTCAAATCTTCTAACATTTAATATTGCTAAAACTAATGTAATAGCGTTCGGTTACAACTTAGAAGAGCTTTACCTGATGGGAACTCACATTCTAGAAAATAAAACTCATACACAGTTTCTTGGACTGTATATCGACTATAAATTAAATTTTCAAGAACATATAAGGAATCTAAATATTAAATTAGCTTCGGGATGTTATGCTATTCGCACAGTTTCTATCGAGTTGGGATGCTCTACTGCAAAAACAGCATACTTTTCCTTAATAGAGTCAGACCTAAGATAAGGTATCCCATTTTGGGGATTGTGCAGCCAACAATTATTAAATGGGGTGCTTATTTTGCAAAAACGAGCAGTAAGATATATGTGCAAAGAGCGTTTTAGAGACTCTTGCAAACCTCTGTCTGTTGCTATTTTTATCCGCGAAACGGTGTGTTTATTTCATAAAAAATGAAATACTTCTGAACGTAGAGAAAATCGATGCATTACTTGCCAAGCAAATGACATTAGTCTACCCATACCATCTACCAATTTTACAAAAAACTCTAATTTACAATAGTAAGAAAATTTACAATAGTATCCCAGTAGCATTGAAAAATATCTCCTCTGATAAACTATTTAGGAAGGCCGTAAAAAAATTCTTAATTGATAAGCCCCATTATAACTTACAGGAGTACTATGACGATACATTTTAATGTTTAGTGTTTAGTGTTTAGTTCACTACCATATAGTTTATAAAATATACAACTTTTGTCGAATGTTCGTGATTTTTGTATCTTTGTATTTTTTCTATTTTTGCTTTGTATTGTTCGTAAATAATATTTAAACTTTGTCAATGAGAACTATTTCTTTGGACAATAAAGTATCTCTCTCTCTCTTATTGCTCTGGACATGAATTTGACTTGAAAAATTCAAATAAAGTACAATATTGATTTAAAAATAATTTTGCGTTAAATTGAGACCAGCTATTTTTGGATTAAATATATTATATTTAATTTAAAATTATGTGTATTCTTGGTTTAATTTGATTTTTATTTTTATTTGAAAAATTCGATATTATTGTTTTAAATAAGAGGCGATTTTAAATGAAACATACCTACAATTTATTTACAAAGACTTAAACACTATTTTAAAGAAAATATATTGTGTTGTGTTCATTTTAAAACGAGAAATAGTGCTGAAACAAGAATAGTAGGATTTTACATTTTAAATAAATGAAATGTTCAATTTAATATTACATACTTATCTAATTAAAAAAAACCGCTGCCCAAGGAATCACTACTTTCACATCCGGATTTTCTATCCAAGTCACACAACGAAAAAATTTTGTATCTGGAAATAATTGTTCATGGAACTTTAATAATATACTACGTTACTATACTTCCACTGGATGTGGAAGTAAAATAATAATCTTCATTTAAAATATTGATATTATTCATCATATACATTATTTGGATTGAAGCACATTTATTCAAATCAAACATACCTTTGTGTGTGTATGTAATTTGAGTTGCTGCATTACATTAATGCAGTCGGCCACTTGTTAATTAAATGTTGAGCAAGTAAAATGTCGCCACTCTTTGACAGAGAAGAAGTTCGGCAAAATTTCCAGGTGGGGGTAGCTCGTCTCCTAGCTTGAGTGATAGCCATTGGTAGCGAAAATACGCAATCGTTAAATAAATTTAAATTTTAACAGTAAATGTTCTCAATTATTTTCTGAGATTATATTTTTCTTAGTTGATACGTCAAATGTCTGGGCTGGTATTCCCCAATGGTTTCGATTCATATGAGGAAGAAATGCCCATTGCGAGTTTACAACACCACACAGCTGATGATGGAATTAAAATTATTACATATTTTTTATATAAAAATATATAAGGGCAGACACGTAGCAGCAAGTGCGATTATACAAGGTAATTTTTGTAGGTGAACAACAAAAATGTCCAAAATGTGAAATGTAGATTGCAAAAGTTTCTGGTTTGTGATTTTTATACTCATTACAATTCTTTGCTTTGAGATCAATAGATTTGCATCATAATGATATAATCTAAAAATAGTACCACGTGTTGCATTTTAATTTTAAAATTAATTGACTAGTAAGTGAGTTAATTACTTCTAATGACTTTCGAATTTCTACAAGACATTTTCGCCAATAGTTATTAAGTTAGCATCCACCTTTTATCTGATGTTAATTACTTAATTAAAATTAGGATACCCGAAAGAACAAAATTTAATATTCATATATTGATCTGCTGAATAACTTAATTTGTTTCTACTTGAACAAGGAGAAACATTCTTCTGTTGTTAAATTTTGTTAACTTTGAATTTGATACTCCTTTCTTAGGCAGTTTCAGAACATAAACTACAGTAAATAAATTATTGCCGAGTGGTCTACGTAGCGTTTGCTTTTATGTAAACTGAGAATTAGACTATTCATGACACTGTTGATAACTGAATAGAAACTTTATTAACTGTTGTTGTTTTCTTTACAAATTAAGGAAGTTTGAGCATGTTCCAAACAAATAAGTTGCGTTGCCGCGGCTAGAGATAAAACAACTATTTAAATTTCACTTCTCAGTATTTTTACTTTGTTTAATGTAATGATCTGTTTCAAGTTCATAAGGTTTTTGGCCGACAATTAAGAGATTGGTGGTTGAAGTAAAATCGGAGGATAAGTTTTCTTCATACAATAATAAAATTAAATGTAAATAATTGTCGTATATTTTTCTTACTTACGGCATTTATAGAAAATTTTAACAGCAAAACCGGGATATTCAGAGCTCTGAAGCGCATCAATGTCATCATATCATTACAAGATAAATTGAGCCATTTTATAATGGAGCGGACGCTGTGTTTCTCTCAACCGTATGACAAACAGAACGGTCAAAGATGGCGGACGAAATAAAATTTTAAATTCTTCGTCAATTATCAAGGAGGCATTATACGTTATTTTATGTACCTTTAGGGGATAAAGTTCGTTTGTTTTATTTTCAAAAAAGGACATTTTTACAATTTTCAAAAATGTATATTCTTTGACCTTCCTTTTTTTCACCCAATTATCTCCGATACAAAATGAAATAGATATTAGTTTCATTACCGTCATATACCATAATTTCACCGCATTCCTCATCGATAGTCGATTGATCTAAGGTAGAAGAAGCATTGGCACAATTATTTCCTTTACAATAGACAGAATAGAACATTATATATTCAGCTTTCTACAGCCTTTCTTATATTTACAAGAAACATCACTTAGTAAATTTTTAGGAAAAGCATTACTTTCACTCATAACATCAGGCATTAAGCCATCCTCAGTTTTAAGCAACCTGAATTGTAACGGACCTTTTTCAGAACCTAACCATGCTTGGACTTGGAAATAGACTCTGTTTTTCTATTACTTACCTCTTCAGTAGGTGGAATTACAAACAATTCTATTTTCATCATAATGTCAATTATTTTATTAATTTTAGGGATGTAAAAATAGATTTTTTTATGATGATTTCATGCTAGTTGAGTCATTATAACCAAAAAGTCAATATCTTAACCAACTATTATAACTTGATTGTCTTCGGTTTTCAAATCAATTGCAGTTTTAACGATTGTAATATCGGCGTCTTCTCTGCATATTTTAACGTTAAAGTCATTATCTATTAACTCTTTGCGCAATAATTTTATAAAGCTATCTTTTTACTATTAGTTATAAATTTTTTTGGCTAACCGATGATTTCATAAAGTCACTTGTGCTTGAAATGTTATTCTTACTGCTATTGTGTTCATCAGCATACCCATAAAAAATAATACTACTCTAGTCTTAACTGCTTGGAGCTGATTATTGATCATATATTCATATATTATTATTATTACCATGCGTATACTTTTCAAATTAATGAAGTTTCATTTCGTATTAAATTTTTGAAGTTATACGAGACTTTCTATAGCATATTTAATTTTGTTTCGATGAAAACTGGGTGAAGAAAATACATTTTTGAAAATTGTAAAAACGCACTTTTCTTGAAAATAAAAAAAAGCATTTTTTTGAATATTAAAAAAAAATTGAACTTTATCCTCTAAAAGTATCTAAAATAACCTCAACCGAGAAAAAAGTGACGTACAATGCTTCCTTGATAATTGACGAAGAATTCAAAATTTTATTTCGTTCGCCATCTTTGACCGTTCTATTTGACATACGGTGTCCGGGATTGGTGCATTATATTTGAGCATAAATGAGTTTTATTTTTTATTTATTTATTTTTTTTAGCCATGGGTTACTCTTACACTTACTTAACCTTAAAATATTCCATTCACACCATAGCATAAAAGTAACCAGAAATTACACTAGAACCTTTTTGGAGATTTGAGCAACCAACAATACACCATTATATATATACATTGATCTCTATTTGACCTCTATGTATTTTATTTATTTTATTTACGCACTATAAAAACGCCAAGTACTTTGTTGTTAAAAGAACTGTTTCTTTTTCTATTTCTGATATAAAAACAGATTAACTGTTAATTGTTAATGTACAAACCGCAAAGACTACGCAAATTGAATAGTTGTTGACACATGTGTCAAAATGTGTCAAAATTTGCCTTGTGTAAAACTGGCGAAGGCATATCCAATCATAGATGTATGATTTAGCGCGGGTAAGTTTGCAACTGGTTTTAAAACAGACTATAGTATGACGGTTATGACCCAATTTCAATACTGAAAATTTTACCATGGTATTTTACATACATACTAAATTAAAAACAAAAAAAGTCTTAAAAGAAGTTATCGTGCTTAGAAATGTTCTAAATAACACAGGTACTCTCGTGCGAAAAAAAATGGGACAAGTCTTATAACGTATTTACTGGTGAAATATTTTTGTCGAACTCCTTAAATATATAAGGAATAAAAACCAGACTTGCAACCAACAGCTATTCTCCGGACTAATGCTCCGCCGAGCGCTGAATTACGAATTACAAGCCTAGCCGCTTTAAGTGCAATAACTGTATATTGCCACAAAACGCTAAAGTTTCGATGTTAATAGACACCAGTCGAAAGACTTATTCCTACTTAAAGGAGCTCTGAGCCTGCCATTTTTGTTGCATGTCGTGGTTTTATAAATCTCGTCATGTACCAAGAGTGAACAAATGCCTCGCTCCAGCCATCTCAGACCTACCTTGCACTGACGAGAGCCAATAGCTCAAAACTGCAGTCTGCAAGTGGTATGGGGTGGCTGGCACGAGAGCTGCTTTAAGGAGGAATAAGTCTTTCGGCTGGTGTTTATTAAAATCGAAACTTTAGCGTTTTGTGGCAATACACAGTTGTTGCACTTAACGCGGCCAGGCTTGTAATTCGTAATTCAGCGCTCGGCGGGGCATTAGTCCGGAGAATAGCTGTTGGTTGCAGTCTAGTTTTTATTCCTTATATATTTAAGGAAACGTACAGAGGAGTTCGACAAAAATATTTCACTAGTAAATATTCTGCCCTCTAAAAGCATACCTACTCTTATAACGTATGTTTGCTAAAATCTAGTTGTGTACAATGTGTACATCTAACTTTAATTTTTGTGACATTGTCAGTTATTTGTCATTACATATTCAAATAGAGACAGATTTACATTAGAAAAAAATAGTTGTCCTATTTTTCTTTTGCTCACGACAGTACAGAGGTACAGACTTTTATTGAATATTTGAGTTAGCGTATATTATGAAATGAATTTCTATATTACATTTCTTTTCTACCATGATTATTAATTTATAATATATACAGGGTCCGCCACTTAAAACTCCCTAGACTCGTAACTTCCTTATTTTTTAAGCTACAGCCATGTTCGGCACATCAAATTGTAGATATTTTTAAGGCCTTTAAATATGCATACAGAGTGATTTTAAAAAAAAAATTTTGAAAAAATTATTAAGAAAGGAAACTTAATTTCTTTGAATATTTTTTTACCTCACCTTGTACATGAAATGTGTCAATGTTTTCTTATAAAGGTTTTAATTAGCTTCAATTTACGTTTAGAAAAAAAAATTTTCTTAATAAAAATTTTGCCATTTCCTATTAGTACATTTGAATAAAGTTTGTTTTTAAAAATATTTACTTCTTTTGTTTCTTGTTGCTGTTTTGTTACGTTGAGGATTGTTTGTGATATGTCTTTTACAAATGAAGTATAAAATTATTATTTAAATTTTTTCAGTTATTTAAAAAAAAACAGTTTGGAATCGGAAGGAGTATTTTTAATTTCTTTCTCTAAAACCAAAAAGAATTTCGAATATGACGTAATAACATAAATTGAAGCTAATTAAAACCTTTATAAGAAAACATTAACACAGTTCATGTACAGGGTAAGGGAAAAAATATTCAAGGAAATTATTTTTTTTTCGTAATAATTTTTTCATTTTTTTTTAAATCACTCTGTATACATATTTAAAGGCCTTAAAAATACCTACAATTTGATGTACCGAACATGGTCGTAGCTTAAAAAATAAGGAAGTTACGAGAATTGGGGAGTTTTAAGAGGCGGACCCTGTATACCAATTTTATTAAATCAAATATGTAGAACTTTGATAGCCTTTTCAGATAAAAAAATAAACAAAATGGCAAGTTCAGCATTGTCTCAAATCAAGACAACTTTTAGAAAATCCAGGAAAAGTGATTTTGCAAATTTGAGGAAAGTTGAAGACTTGTGCAAAATTAAATTATAAATTCCTAAATGCGGCCCCGACTACAACATTACAAAATACGCCACTGATATCTATTCCAACAAGATGAATGATTCTGAAGGTAAATTTTACAAAGGATATGCCGCCAGTTTCCATTCTGATTGTTTAGTGCTATTTTTTTGTGGTCTGGGTGAGTATTGTGTTGATATTATTTTTACGATTTTGGCAAGATTATAACTGTATAAAACCGCGATGTGTCGTTTTTAATTTATCAGAAATAATAAAACCGTCGGATTTTCCAGTTTATTTAATTTTTGAAAGACTTCCACAAAGCACTATAGGGCAATTTTTATCTTTATTAAGCAGTATCTTATAGCAATTTTTTTGTCAGTTTTATTATCTTGTTTAATTTGTTTCTAAGCTTTTATTTTTGCTAAATTATCTCATTTACGAGTGTAGGAAATAATAACATTTGCAACACAAAAAACCTTTTGTTCCTTTTCTGTTTCTGTTAAGGACAAAATAAACATAAACTGCAGGTATTTTCCGTTGTTAGCTTTACTTGGAGTGTTATTTTAAAATGTAAAGAGTACAGCAAGCAGCTCCAGCTAAGAGGTTGCAGTACGGAAAACTAAACTTGTTTGAAGTAGAAGCCCTCTCAAATATCATGCCTTCCTTATACAGTCGATAGGGCTTCAAACTATATCTCGTGAATTTCAATCACTTCCTAAAGTATGTTCTCGACAGAAACATTTATATATATGCTCGAGCTCGACGTGGAAAAACTTACATTATCCTTTACCATCATTTTAAGTTCCGCAGTTCCATCTTCACGAAGTTTTTATAAGGTTCTAGTGGAAGGCAAAAAATATTAGCAGCTTATGGTTGATGTGGTAATGTCACGATAATTTTTCAGCGTGATGTTTTAATATTCACATAAAGTTTGTTTGTTACTGGTGAATACTACAGTGCATTTAAATGCACGAACGAAATGAGTTTTTCTGATATTTTTTCTTAAAAACCGTACATCCTAAAAGATAATAATAGTCCAGTCAACAGGAGGTTTCACCTGTAACTTGAGGGCTAATGAATGGATTTTGATGAAACCTTGTGCAATGTGTTTGTAATGACGTTAATATAAAAGTTAAAAAAAAGATTAGCGGAAATGATCAGAGGTAGAAAACACCCTTTTTATCGTGGGTACCGTATAGGTCAAAATGGGGAAAAAAACAATGTATTTACCTTTTTAGGCCCATAATAACATGTTTTTACTCTTGTGAATTTCTTCGAAAAATACATATTTTTCGAGATATGACCAGTCAAAAATTCCTAAAAATGGGGGAGGGGAAATGTAAAAGTTGAAAAAAAATCTGAAAAAATTTACGTGGATATATCATAGAAATACAAATTTTTGTTTATTTGCAGCTTTTCTGTAAAGTACGTTTTCACCGAGTTTCTCCGGAAAAACCTGAAAAACTACCCTTTTTTTTAAATTGTAGCGCTTTAAAAATATGTAATTTAAAAATTTGAAAAAATGCAAACGGATACATTGAGGCTTTCTAAGCATTTTTTGTCTCTAGGAATTTTTTTGTAACTTGCCAATTTTTCTAGTTTTTCACGAAAATAAAATAAATTTTTCCGGAAAACTATTTAAGAACATCAAAATTCAAAACATCGTTACAAAAAATGCAAGGAAGTTGGCAGGAAGTGCGTATGCTTTAGCACAACACTATTCAACAAAAACTATGGAAGATCGCAAACTATTAAAACCATTTTTAATTCATGCACGAAATGAAGGAAGAAGTGCATACCTAAGTTACAATAAAATAATAATTGATAATAAAATTTACAGACTAAGTGGAAATGATAATGATTCTTATGCACTAGAAGAATATAAGCCAAATAACGGAAATCAACAAAGGAAGGTTAATATTGCACATTCCAATAGAAATGAAATACAAAATACTGTCACATCGGTTGGACATTTAGAAGAAGTTGCACATGGAAGTCAACAAATAAAAATTCCAAGTGATAATAATCAACCCGCCCCGCAACGGAATTTGAGGAAAAACAAAAATAATACAACAAAAAACTAAATCCTCCATTCATAGTATTCCATCAAAATCTACAAAGCTTACGAAATAAAACTCATGAACTAGAAGTGTTCTTGCGCGACTACCATCTAAGTAATAACTTTCCTATTCAAATAGTTTGTGTTACGGAACATTTTTTAAAGCAATCAGAAAGTGATTATTATTCTCTAAGTGATTACAAAATAAATTCCTGTTTCTGCAGATCAATTAATAGTCATGGTGGTGTTCTAATTTTTGTGCATAATAGTTTAAAGTTTAAAAATATGTCAAAGTTGAAATCTATACCAGTGGAAAAGGACTTTGAATACGCGGCAATCCAGAACCTCGACCTAAAAATTATAGTTATTGGGATCTATAGATCTCCAGCAGGTAACATAAACACATTTTTTTCTTTATTTTTTGAGCTCCTAAATGAAATAACGAATTATTATAATAATTTTGATCTAATTATATGTGGAGATTTCAATACAGATCTTTCTAAAGAAAGTAGACAAAAAAATGAATTTACAAACATCTTAAACATACGCTGACCAATACTATACTGGTAACATAGAAACGAGCCATACGAATAATTTGTCGATTGCACCCAAGAGAATCATGTACACCATATTTTTCAAAATTAAAAATATTTACTATTCCAAATCTCTACATATACCGTGCGTGTAATTTCCCATTAGGCATGTACATCCACGTAGCGCGAGAAACATGACAACACCGGCAGCCGTAAATTCGTCCGTCGGTGGACTGGTGGAGCATCCCAGCTCTGTTATTTCATTTCAGCCAGCTGGCACACGCGATGTTGTAATTCTTACTCCCCATGCCTAGCCCGCGACTACACACACGGTATAAAGTGAGCTTGTTGATATTTAAAAACAGGAATTCCATACAAACTGCATCTGATATACACAATTACGATACAAGAAATAATAAAGAGCTTCTATTACCAAACTACAAATATAACAAAATTAGACAAGGTCCGTTGTGTTCTGGTATACAATTTTTAATCACTTACCGTCCAATGTAAGAAATGCCAAAAGCATATCATTATTCAAAAAACATTTAAAAGCGTTACTTCACGCGAACGTTTTCTATAGTATTTCTGAATTCCTAGAAACGCAGTTTTCATAGTCCTTTTCCACCATCTCTATTTCCATTTCATGCATTTTCACCTGCTATTCGATATTCGATAATACATTTATATGTCAGCTTTGTTTAATTTGGCTGTTCAAGCGGTTGGAGCTGTATTGCACATGCGTAATATTATAACATTTCTAGCATTTTAAAAGTTACGCTGAGCTGTCAAATGGAACAAAGCCATTGCGTTTGTGTGCAATATGCATTTACGTATGTGCGTATATGCAGCACACTTACGCAGTTCCCTTTTCTCTACACCTTTATGTAGGTTCTATTGTACTTGTCGATATAATGAGGTAAAAATTGATATAAGATTTTATATAAAAATGCATCTATTTATACTCATATATATATTTTTTCTTTTTTGTACTAGTCACCTTGTTATACAAGTGTATTTGAGAAATAAATATTATTATTATTATTTTTTTTTTGTCGCGTGTGCGATGCTGGACAGTTCTCCCGTGTCTCCGACATTCTCACGGGAGAAGCGCCAGCGGATTATCCGCAGCCACTCCCCGCGTCCCGCAGGGTTAGTGACTGTAGATGCCAGATTCGTGTGCCCTAAGAAGACGAAGGGACCCCAGGATAACTGCCTTCTGCATTTGGCCTGCCAACCACTCGGCTGACTTTTGGCAGGCTGGTATGGCCTTTAATTCCGAGAGCAGCGTAGGCCTCATTCCACCAAGTACACCGATTATCAGGACGACCATCTTGACCGAGTAGTCTGGGTATAGCACTCGGAGCTCATACCGGAGATCTCGGTATTTAGTCCGTTTTTCGCCCTCCTTCAAGATGATGTTTGTCTCGGCAGGTGCCGAGAACTCGATGACATACATCATCTTGGTTTGGTGGTCTAGGAGGACTATGTCAGGCTTGTTTGCCTGAATTTGCCTGACCGTCGGAAACGAGTAGTTCCAATATATGCGGCACTTCTCGTTCTCGACAACGGACTCGATCTCTCCGGGGACGTAAGGCAGCACTGGTGTTTGGTCTACTTCGTACGAGTGCCGAAGGTGGTAGTATAGCACTCGTAGAGCCGCGTTATGTCTATGGATGTAGGCCGAAGTCGCATATACCGTACATGCAGATAGTAAGTGCATGAGCGACTCCGGCGCCTGACGGCAGGTCCTACATTTAATGTCAGGGACCTCCACACCCATAACACGACTGCGGTAGACCAGGGTGTTAATAACACCATCTTGGCAGGCCACAATGAATCCTTCGGTCTCCGACTTTAGCCCTGCTGACCGTAAGAAAGCGAAAGTCAGCTTTGTCGATAAACCCAGCGTCTCTATGTTGTTATAGAATACGCCGTGCATGGGTTTATCGACGTGCTGCCTGAGTAGATTTCTCTGCTCGGCAGCTTTAATTTGGGCTATCAGACGATTTGGCGCAAGCTCAGTTACTGATTCTAGTTCAGCACCTCGCCGGCCTCCTCGCCTGAAGTCGAATACGAGACCGAGATCATCTGCGGCCTTACGTGCTGCCTTGAATAAAAATGCGCCAACTCCTGCAGTTTCATGATCTCTCACAAACCGCAGGAGTGGGTCCGAGCTCCTGAGGACGTTGCATGCCACACTCAGCGCTACTCTGCCATGCGCACACTCCAGACTCAAGAGTCCTCGCCCCCCCCCGTTGGCGTGGGAGGTACACTCGAGGAACGGACGACCTAGGATGGATGCTCCTGTGAACATGCGTCATCTTGCGGGTATCCCTATCCAATTGGCGCAACTCATCTAGCGTCCACTTAACTACTCCGAAGGAGTAGAGCAGAATCGGAACGGCAAGCATATTAGTTGCAGACACCTTGTTCTTCCCCGAAAGTTCAGAAGACCAAATCTTTCGGAGCCGGTGTCTGTACTTGCCGCGGAGAGTATCCTTAACTTGTTTCACGTCCTGGATGTGATGTTGCTCCACACCCAGGTACGTGTAGGTCTCTCCGGCATCCAGATGTCGTAGGATGCTTCCGTCTGCGAGCTGCGCATCTTCAAGGAATATCCCGCTTCGTTCTCTCTTGAGGTAGACGACTGCACACTTGTGCCGAATTCCATGCCAATGGCCCGCGTATACTCTTGGACCACCCTTAGAGAGTTTTGGAGTTCGCACTCTCCGGAGGCATAAAGTTTTAGGTCATCCATATAAAATAGATGGGTGACCTTATGCCTCCGATTGCTGGGTGAACCACATTGGTATCCGCGGGTTTGGCGGAGCCTGACAGATAACGGCAGCAGTGAGATGCAGAATAGGAGAGGACTCAGGGAGTCACCCTGGAAAACTCCTCTCCTAAAAGTTACCAACTCTGTCGATACCCGCTGAGCACCAGATGTTATGGTGAAGCGGGTTCTCCAGAGTGGCATCAGTTGTTCAATGCATCTCACTAGTGGGGCAGGTACCACAAGGCATTGCAACAAGTGTAATAATAGTGCATGAGATGTTGTATCAAATGCCTTGCGGTAATCGATCCACGCCATTGATAGATTACGCTTGTATTGTACAGAATCCTGTGTAATACAGCGGTCTATCAATAGGTTCTCCTTGCAGCCTGCCACACCTTTCTTGCCACCACGCTGCTCGTGTATCTGTCGGTAGACCGGCTCAACTGACCTCAATGTCCTGGCATACAAGATACGAGTAAATATCTTGTAGCAGGAATTGAGGCTGGTGATCGGTCTATAATTCTTCGGGTCGGACAGATTTGCCTTTTTAGGGATCAGTACAGTACGCCCCTCGGCAAACCAGTCCGGAATCGGCTGCCCCTCGTTCAACCATGAGTTGAAAACTCGTGCCAGATGGCGGTGGGTGGAAGGGAATTTCTTCCATCACCAGTTGTTTATGCCATCTGGACCCGGGGCAGCGAAGTTCTTAGTACCAACAAGTGCTTGTTGGACTTCCTCGGTACTGATCGCCGGGCACACTTCGTCTTGCTCTCCCAACAATGTGGTGCAGAGCTCCTCGAAGCGTGCTATCGCTGGAGTGTCGCTGTCAAATGGACTCGTAGTCTCATATATTTCCTTCCAGAAGGCTTCGACAGTCTCAACAGACGGCGGATTTTCAACAACACGCGGTGGCTCTTGGAACAGACGAGAGGGACTTGTTTGGAACAGATGGTTTTGTTCCATGGCCCGTGCTCGTCTGACCAAAGATTTTTTAATGGCCATGAGTGCTCGAATCCTATCTAGACAGTGCTGTTTGATGGTTTGCAGCACTGTCCGATTTAGAGTGTGGTGTTGTCGTCTTATACCGGCAACTATACGCCGAATTTTCGGCGTGAATGGCTTAGCTGCCGTTATATACTCCACCACACTCTGGATTCGAGACGCGTGTTGTCTCGCCGATTTAATTTTTGCCTCAATTTTTTGTACGCGCCGCTTAGTCTTCTCGACCTTACCCAACACGCTTGCCAGGCGTTGCTGGGGAACGAGTTGTCTAGCGGCTGCGTACACGGCACTGTTGATCTGCCATATGTTGGCATCTTCTGGAAGTTCATCATCGAGTAACGAATCCATTCTTGCCAGGTCTTGTGGCTGTGGGTTAACCCTGGTGTTAAGGCTAACCCTCGTCCTGAGGGTACCGTCGGTGTACTCTAGGTGATGTTGTCGTTCAGCAGGTAGTTGCCGCGGTGGTGATGCGGCTGGCCCTTGTTCCTGCTGACGGGGTGCCCTTTCGTAGCCCGTTCGACGCAGGAAAGATACCTGATCTCTTATATGTTGTTGAGAGAAGGCGCGGTACTCCGGGTGCATATCGCACCACAACCGGTGTAATGTAATTATTTTTTTATTTTTTTTTTTGTGAAGCCAGTCGCCCTTCTCTCTGTCTCCGATGCCAGAGAGGGTACGCTGGTACTACCAGAGACCACTCCCTACGCCGTAGGGTCAGTGGTCTCTGGGTCCGCGAATCGTGTGCTCTGAGCAGGCGTAACGAGCCAAGGATAACGGCCTTCTGCATTCTTCCGGCTAAGATTTCTGCCGAGTTTCGGCATGCCGGTATCGTCTTCAATTCCGAAAGCAGTGTGCGCCTCACCCCACCTAGGCATCCTATGATAAGAACCACTAGTTTAACAGTGTGGTCCGGATAGAGTCTACGGAGTTCGAAGAGAAGATCTCGATATTTAGTCCGTTTTTCCTCCTCTTTCAGAACAATGTTTGTTTCCCCTGGGGCGGAGAATTCAATGACAAACATTGTCCTAAGTTGGTGGTCGAGGAGGACTAAATCAGGTTTATTGGCCTGTATTTGCCTGAGGGTGGGAAACGAGTAGTTCCAATAAATTAGGCACCGCTCATTCCCCACTACGGACTCAATATCCCCCGGAGCGTAAGGCAGCACTGGTGTCTCGTCTATCCCATACGTATGCCGAAGATGATAGTACAGCACACGTAATGCTCCATCATGTCTGTGGATATAGGCCGAGACAGCGTATGTCGGACAAGCCGACAACAGGTGCATAAGTGTCTCCGGCGCCCTTCGGCAGGCCCTACAGTTTACATCAAGGACCTCTATACCCAGGACATGACTTCGATAGACGAGTGTGTTAAAGACACCATCCTGGCAAGCCATAATGAACCCTTCGGTCTCAGACTTCAGCCCAGCTGACCTTAGGAAAGCAAAGGTCAGCTTCTCAGATAAGCCCCTGTCTTCGATGTTCTTGTAGAAGACTCCATGCAAGGGCTTATCTTTATGCAGCTGCAGAAATTTACGTTGCTCTGCTGCTTTTGTATGGGCTTTTAGCTGAGCGGGTTCCAGCTCGGTGACAGAACTCGGGTTTACCCGCCCAGTGTCGAAGTCGAGACCAAGTTCATCGGCTGCTCGTTGTGCTGCCTTGAATAAGAACGCTCCCGTCCCTGCGTTTTCATGGTCGCGAACCATGCAGAGAAGGGGATCCGAACTCTTGATGATCTTGCAAGCTCCATCCAGAGCCGACCTGCTATGTAGATACTCCAAACTCAAGAGTCCACGGCCTCCCTGCTGTCGTGAGAGATATAACCGCGGAACGGACGATTTTGGATGCAAACTTCTGTTGAGATGCATCATCTTTCGGGTTCCTACATCGAGTTGGCGCAACTCGCCTTGTGTCCATTTCACTACCCCAAAGGAGTGTAGAAGGATCGGAACGGCAAGCATGTTAGTTGCAGACACCTTATTCTTCCCCGACAGTTCAGAAGACCAAATCTGCCGGAGGAGGTGCTGGTACTTGCCGCGGAGAGCGTTTTTAACTGTTGACACTTCTTGAGTGGAGCGTTGCTCAACACCCAAGTATTTATACGTCTCTCCGGCATCTAGGTGGCGCAAGATGCTTCCATCCACAAGCTGCGCGTCCTCTCCGTAGTCACCGCATCGTCCTCTCTTGAGGTGAACCAGTGCACATTTGTCCAAGCCGAACTCCATACTGACAGCCTGAGTGTACTCATGTACCACCCTGAGAGATTGACGTAAATCTCTCTCGCTGGAGGCATAAAGTTTAAGGTCATCCATGTAAAACAGATGGGTGACCTCCTATCTCCGGGGGTACCGCAATTGTAACCACGGGTTCTGCGAAGTTCAACGGATAACGGCAGTAGCGAGATGCAAAATAGAAGGGGGCTGAGAGAGTCTCCCTGAAACACACCCCTCTTAAACATAACCGGCTCTGTTTGGACTCTGACATTACCAGATGTTATAGTAAAGCGAGTCCTCCAGAGCGGCATGAGTTGTTCTATGCATCTCACTACGGGACCGGGCACCGCAAGACATTGGAGCAAGTGAACAATTAGCTCATGAGATGTCATATCAAATGCCTTGAGGTAATCGATCCAGGCCATAGAAAGGTTCCGCTTATACTGCACGGAGTCCTGCGTGACACATCTGTCAATAAGCAGGTTCTCCTTGCAGCCAGCGACACCCTTCTTAGACCCACGTTGCTCGTATATCCGTTCGTAAACCGGGCCGCTTGCTTGAAGTACCCGCATGTACAAGATACGTGTGAATATCTTGTAACATGCGTTTAAACAGGTTATCGGTCTGTAGTTCGCTGGATCTGCCAGATCTCCGTTCTTAGGGAGTAGCACGGTTCGCCCCTCGATAATCCAGGAAGGGATTTGCTGCTCTCCATTTAGCCACGAGGTGAAGATTCTGGCTAAATGGCGGTGGGTGCTCGGAAGTTTTTTCCACCAAAAGGTGTTAATCCCATCGGGTCCAGGAGCAGCAAAGTTCTTGGAGCCTTCTAGGGCTCTTCGAACCTCTTCCGTCGTTATCGGTTGGCACACTGCTTGAGGCTGCTGGAGCCCTTGGCAAAAAGCTTCAAAGTGTGCCAGGGCTGGAGTATCTCGGTTTAGTGGACGCTTTTGTTCGTAAAGCGTCTTCCAGAAGTCTTCCACCTGATCTGCAGTCGGCGGATTCTCAACAATACGCTCAGGCGGTTGGAACAGGCGAGATGGCTTCTTGCGGAAAAGGTTATTTTCCGCTGCTGCCCTCGCCCGCCTTGCTAGCGACTTTTTGCAAGCCACTAGCATCCGTATTCTATCGAGACAATGTTGCTTGGTGGTAAGCAGCACTGCCACGTTAAGCGTGTGATGGACTCGCCTTAAGTTGGCGGCGATTCGCCGCACTTTTGACGTGAAAGGCCTGTTCTCCGCCATGTAATCCATCACACACTGAATACGGGAGGCATATTGTCTCGCCGACCGGATCTTGGCTTCCATCTTTCTTATACGCCGGTTAGCTCTCTCCTGAGGGGAAGTAGTATTATCCCGCCTCACCACCGGAGAGAGCCGCGTCGCGGCGTCGTAGACGGCACAATTAATGTGCCAGATATCAGCCTCTTCCGGAATAGCTTCACCGAGTTCTGCGTCCACTCTGACCAGATCTTGTGGCCGAGGGGGCTTTTGATGGTGCAGCCCCCTTCTGGTTCTGATGCCCTCTGGTATGGGTGGAACATCTAAAACCACCTCCTCGACCGGTTGATCGGGCGGTCTGTCGACTACCTCTTCAACAGGTCTCAGAGCGGTTCTGATGTAGCCTCTGCTTCGGAGGTGAGATACATAGTCACGAAGATTTTGTTTCGTGAAAGCGCGATGCTCTGGGTGTATATCACACCACAGAGCATGCATCCGCGCCATGTATCCCCTCCGTGCAGGCTCACTGCTTTCATAGCACTGCAGAAGGTCGTCCCTCAGCTCGTCCGTCCACTCAAAGCGTCCATATGCGTCGCGGTTGTCGTCATCGGGCAGTCCGTCCTGTTGGGCCCCACCACCTTGCCCATGACCCCTATCCGCTCGGGGTCGATCGTGGGGGCCCTGCCTTTGGTCAACTGGAACCAGAGATTTGGGCTTGTGGGTGGTTAGCCCAGCAAGCCCACGACCGACACCCTCCCGGGTGCACTAGGGCTGCCGGTTCGATTTTGCACCCCCAGCTGGAGTAAGTGGTGGCGCTACTCACCAAAGGCTTGATAGATGAAAGTCAGCCCCTCCCGCTTATTATTATTATTATTATTATTATTATTATTATTATTATTATTATTATTATTATTATTATTATTATTATTATTATTATTATTATTATTATTATTATTATTATTATTATTATTATTATTATTATTATTATTATTATTATTATTATTATTATTATTATTATTATTATTATTATTATTATTATTATTATCACATTTTCAATTTGAAAATTAAATTGGACGTTTAAAAATGGTGTAACTGTATAGGCTTCATATTTTTTTATAATAATATATATAAATCATGCTCATTTTTCGAATTTTCATGTATTTTTAATATGCAAGAAATGTGATACTATTTATCGTGAAAAACTGCCTACAACTCGGAAAATTAGCAAGTTACAAAAAATGTTTAGAAGACCTCATTGCATACGACTGAATTTTTTCAAATTTTTATATTACATATTTTTAAAGCGCTACAATGTCAAAGATGTGGGTAGTTTCATGTTTTTCCGGAAAAGCTCGGTGAAAACGCACTTTACAGAAAAGTTGCAAATAAAAAAAGCCTTGTATTTCTGAATTTTTTCAGATTTTTTTTCAACTTTTACGTTTCCCCTCTCCCATTTTCAGGAATTTTTGAGTGGCAATATCTCGAAAAACATGCATTTTTCGAAAAAAATAAAAAGAGGAAAACTTTCTTATTTTGGGCCAGAAAAAAAAAGGTAAATGCATTAGTTTTTTTTCCATTTTTGTCCTAATTCTACAAGTTACGGAACCCGTAATAAAAGGGTTATTTTCTACCCCTTCCGATAATTTCCTACTCTAATCTATTTTTTAACTTTTCGTCGATACAAACACATTGCACAGGTTTTTATCAAAAACCATTCATTAGCATTCAAGTTAGAGATTTTGGTCATTTTCGCGCTCCGTTGACTGGACTATAACAGTATTATACAGCACACGTCAAAAGATTCATCTCTAACTTTTAATTCCTCAACAGCTTATTCAGCAACCAAGTGATGCTAAAAATGGCGCCTCAGGGCAATCATAAAGGTTTTTTCAAATGGTATATTGAGTTGGGTGACTTCTCATTCGAATGGTCGTTTCATTTAGAATATTAGTGGAAGGAGTCGGAAAGTATGCAAAATTGTGCTAAAGTTATGAAATCTATTTCCCTCCCGTTTTCGGGGGTGATGAACACGAATAACAGGGTGAAAAAAGTTTTTAGTCATGCGCACCTCCTGAAACGGCCAACCACTCCTTCTTGGTTATTTCTCATATAACAGCTTGGCATCGACTATTTTTACAGAGATTCTTAATTTTTTTATGGGGATATAACAGATGGTGAAAGATGATGTCAGGTAGCGGAATGCAACCGCCGTTAGGGGTGGAATCTACCCCTCCTTTTTTTGTTAAAGACGTTTTCTCTCCGTTTTAGAGGATGCTGACCAATGTCCCCCCAGGGGGAGGTTTTTATTTTTTATTTTCTAATTTGTATATTAAGTGGGAGCGGTTTCAAAGTCATCATTTGTCCATTTTAATCCTCATCAAAAATGAACCTATCCTCGCAAGGATTTGAAATTCATGTTCCTTAAAGCGGGATATAAGGAAGAGAATACCTTTGTTAAAAATTTCTGTTTTTAATAAATTATATATACTTTACACGATTTTTAGTACAATATAATATGTGTTACAAGACATTAATATAACCTAGGACGCTTAGAAAGAGAATTACATGATTCATATTCTTCGAAATGAACATCACACTCAATACTATTGCCTCCTTCATCGCACGCATTATCCGTTTCCGATTCATAATCGGAAATATACGCTTCGGGTAAAAAATAGGAGAATAAGATATCAAACAACAGTAAAAATTCGAATGCCATTTCAATTTAAACATCTGAAAAGTCTGATCTTCTGTTTGTTTTTAATTTAAGTTTGCCACTTTTTTTACTTTTTCTAAACACAGTTTGTAAAAAAATGTGTTTTTAGTTAAAATTCCCAAAATGACATTTTTATATTCAATCGGCATTTTAAATTGGACAGATATAATATTTTGAAATTTCAGTGATGTATACTAGATAAAACGATCTTTAGAATGAACAGTCACTCAACTTCTAGTCGTTTAAAAAAAAGCATTCACGATGGGGTCGAGGCACCGTAATATTTTCGTATTCTCTTAAAAAGAAAGTATTTTTATCCTCAAATAAACCACCCAAATTTGGTTGTTCAAAATAAGCCATCTAAAAATTAAAATGAGGGAAAGAGACTTTTGAGGAGCACTGTATATATTTTGTTTATAAAAAATAAATTACACAGTTATATAGTGTCCGCCAAAAAGCCTGCACCATATGAAAAACTGTTGTTATTGACTTTCTGAAAAATTTTATTTTTGATAAATTTAGTGCATATTCTCAAACAAAAAAAGGGGCTGCACACATGTGTGTTAGTCCTGGCGCTTAGGTCGAAAAATTAATTTTGTTAAATGTCTCTAGAGTAAACCACCTTTATTTTTGAAGATATCGAAAAATGTTATTTAGTGAAGCTACTTGTAATGCGAAGTTATACCTAGATATATAATTTGGCGGTTCTATTTTGAAAATAAAAAATATCCGCTTGTTTAAGCATAATTGCTGAACTATATTTTTAAATATTTTTCTGTTATTAATAATTTTCTCTACATAATAGTTTCAGCCTAAATAATGGATTAAAATTCACTTTAAAGAACTTTTAGCAGTACTTTTTTGACCAAATAAATATTTTGGGAGAAAATGCTGAATTTCTTGGTGCATAGTTCTCTTTTTGTTCTAATGTTAACTTTTTCGAAATATTTAAATACAAATTGGCAAAGGAAACTCTGCTTAAGCGATTTATATTAAAAAAATGTTTTAAAAGTTAACATTGGAAAAAATTAAAACAACTATGCACCAAGAAATTCAGCAGTTTTTCCCAAAAAAATGCTTGATAAGAAAGTAGGTACTGTTAAAAGATCTTCAAAGTGGATTTTAAACTATTTTTAGGATGAAACTATTAAATAGAGAGAATTATTAATAACAGAAAAATATTTTAAAATATGGTTCGGGAATTATGCGTAAAAAAGTGGAAAATTTTTAAAGGATAAAAAAAATTTGATATCTAAATATAAATTCGCATTATAAGCAACTTATTTAAATAACATTTCTCGATATCTTAAAAAATAGAGGTAGTTTATCTCAATTTAAAAAAATACATATTTTCGGACCTAAGCGCCAGCACTAACACATATTTCTGCAGCCTTTTTCGTTTGAAAACATGCACTAACTTTTATCAAAAATAAAATTATTCAGCAAGTCAATAACAACAGAGTTTCTTCTGATATGGTGCAGACTTTTGTAGTAGAGATGGGATGGTTATATTTTAGTGATATGTTCTCGCTGACAAAATTACTGATATTTTTTTTATAAGATTATTGTAATTGTCTTCCTAAACAACCCGCAAAAATTCCTCACCTATTCCGTTCGCCATCTTGGACAATTATTGATTTTACGAAAAAATGCAAAGGACTGAATGGAAAGCGTATAAAATTTTGAATAAGCTATTTTTGTTTCCTTAGGTATTTTCTTAATGTCAAACAAAAATTTTCAAAATATCCAAAAATATCAATTTTCTAAGAAATAATTGCACTCAAGAAACTAATTATCTTTTTAGCTACTAGATTAAATTCCTATTGATTAGTTAATTATCATGTTATTATAATTAAAGAAGCTCATGGACATATTGGATATTTTGACGCTACCTTTACACCGTAAACGTAAAGAGATTAAAGCTTCTATTTGGGGAGGTAGAGCCAACACCGATTTTTTTAACGTGGTATTCCCAGTGGATTTAACGCGTGAAGTTATACGTAGTAAATAAATATTCGCACTAACACCGAAGTGATATATAGATAATGGGGTAGGTACATGAGAGTATAAGTTTTTCACACAAATGTGTCTTTATCAGATCGTTCATATTTGAAAATGTCTAGTTATATCATAATATAAATCGGTAAGATATCCAATAATTAATAAATAATAATTATTGCACCTATTTCATTTAATCAATTTAATGTTATAACTGCACAAAATATTTCAGAAATCATGATAGAAAAATAATTTTTGTACAAGAATTCGTTTCGTAATATACCAACTTCAAATATAAAATTTAAAAAGTCTGTGTGTCTGTGTATCTGTGTGTAGACCGTTTCTTATAAACTCGATAACTTGACAAAGATTTATTTCAAAGAAACACGTGTAAAATAGTATGGAGAATACTCACTACTGAAATTGCACCACATCCCGTCATACATTACGATCGTCAGAGAAGTGTAAACTGTCATCTTTTATATAAAGTGCATTTTATTAGAATTGAAAAATGTTACAAAGGTTTTTGAATAAACAAGAAATTAAGAAAATATATAAAATATTGGAACTGGGTGTACAGTGTCTCTCAGGTTGAGCAAACTTTATGTCTGGATTAAATGATATATCAATTTTACTCTAATATAAAACATTTATATTTAACAAACCATGTTACGAAATGAATGGAAGTTGCAACCGGGCGACTGTAAATATCTATTTCAACAATATAAATAATAAACCGCTGCCTTAGGGATCACTACTTCCACATCCAAATTTCCAACCGTTGTGGTAGAGGGGGTAGCTGATGTTAACAAAGATTTTGAGACCTTTGGTTCTTGTACACATACTAAATCACAATTTTAATTTTTTCAAACGCTTTTATAATGGGGTGGGGTAATAATGGGAGTCGTAGTGGGGATTGCTAATGCCAAAAAAATTTTGAGGCCTATGGTTCTTCTGCAAACACAAAATCACAGTATAATTTTTTTACTACCACTAATCATGGTGTGGGGGTGCTAATGGAGGTGGTAGGTGGAGTGGCTGATGTTAAAACGAAAATTGAGGCCTCTAGTTCTTGCACACACACTGAATCAGAATTTTATTTTTTCGCCCCGGCTAATGCCAAAATAATTTTTAGGTCCTTGGCTTCTGTACATAAACTAAATCCCAATGTTCTGGACTGTTACTTGCTTGCTTTACCTATTTCCTCTCATTTTTTTTTCACCGACAGGTGTGGAAATGGGCTTATTCATGGGCGTGATCAAAACTTGCCGATTTTGGAGGGAAAAAATTTCAAAATACGTCCATGAATGTACACAATGACAATAACAATAATCAATAACCACAATAGAAATTTAACAACTCAACTAAAATAAAATTAGTTTCTTGTTTTTTTTTCAAACATTCATTTTTTTTTCTTGACAATAAGAAATACTCTGGGAGGTGGCGTCAATATTTTGTGCGTCATTTCCACACGACTTCTTTGTTTTTTTAATGTTAGTTTTCGTTCGGAAAAACAACTAAAATAGGTATCAGCTGACGCGACCGTGGAGATTAAGAGCATGGAAGACTGCGCATTTGGTAAAATAATTCTGTTTTTTGTGTCAATCCAACAAAGCTACAAAACAATAAATAGTTTATTTATGTAATATAAATGAAAATGTGTCAGCTGCATAGGGTAGGGAGCGAAGGTTGTCAGTTGCCCTAGTCAATATGTATGAAAAACACGTGACAATTCGTTATTTCAACAAAGCTAAAATTCATTTATAGTTTGCGATATAAAAAGATAATTAAAAAGTGTCAGCTGATAATACCATGGGACAAAACCTGTTAGCTAGGCCTTTTAAGTGGACCGTAGCGTCTAGGTGCTCACCGCGTGGGTATCTTTAATGCCCCAGTTAACGTATGAGACTTTAAAGAAAATCATATTTGTATGAAATATTAGACATACATATTAGATAATACTTAGCAATTGCAATCATTATTTGAGAATAGTGAAGATTAAATATAGTACAGTACCTAGAGGTAAAAAATATGCAAAACTTCGGAATAATGTCATATTGAACGAATATCGTTCATTTTTGGCAGTATACTAGTAAATACTTCACAGAAAAGTTTCTATATTGTGCGGGGGGTTGCTAATTTATAGGGGGTAGATGCCACCCCCTCTCAGGGGGTGGCACTTAAAAAACATATATATTTATTGGAGCTGAAGTAGAATCAAATGTTAAGAAGAAAAGGTTCTATGCAATTTTTCACATAAATTGATAGTTTTTAAGTTATAACGACTTTAAAATTATGATTTTATCTTTTAAAAAAAATGTATTTCCAAACGGTTTTCGTCAAGCATCTCAAAAAATATTACTTGATCGAAAAAATGTTACAGACCAATTACAGAAAGTACAAACTGGGAATTAATTATATTTTTTGTTTATTGATGCAGGATTAATAATTTCGGAGATATTTAAGTTTACATTTGGCATCCAAGTGTTCATAAGATAATTATTTAGAGTGAGAGTTAAATATCTCAGAAACTGTGACACATACGTCAAGGATGCTAATAGGTAGAATAATAGGTTATTAATTAAGCTTTCAACTGCTTTTTATTTGTTTCTGTAGCATAAAAAACAAAGAAGTTATGACCGAAGCAATGTGCGTCTACATTTTTTTAATAACAACGTCGCCATTTTGTTACTGTAATTAGCCAGTAATTAAAAAAAAGGAATTTCAAACATTGCTTCTCATTAAAATATAGCATGACGTAAATGCTCAAATTTTTTGGTTTGTATACAGCACTTCCTTTAGAAAAAATACAGTTTAAACTATAAAGGTATTTTCGATAAAACGTATTTTTTTTTTCCTTTTCCAAATATCTCAATAAATATTAGTTTTATTGAAAAATGGGTATATACCAAAAATAAAGCTCATAAAATGGCGTCCGAACGTTTATAAGACGAAAAATGCAGTTTAAATATTAAATATCTCAGAAATTGTGACACCTACGTCACGCATGCTAAAAAATGAAATCAAAGACAATTAATTGCGCTTTCAAATTATTTTTTACTCGTTCCTATAGCATAATAAATAAAGAAGTTATGACGGAAGAATGCGCGTATTTATAAATTTTTTACATAAAAAGGTCGCCATTTTGTTACTTTAATTAGCCAGTAATTTAAAAAAATTATCTCAAATACTGTTTTTCTGTAATTGGTCTGTAACATTTTTTCAATAAAGTAATACTTTTCGAGATACTTGACAAAAGCCGTTTGGAATTACCTTTTTTTTAAGCTAAAATCACCATTTTGAAGTCGTTATAACTTAAAAACTATCAATTTATGTGAAAAATTGCATAGAACCTTTTCTTTTTAAAATTTGATTCTGTTTCAGCTCCAATAAATATATATATTTTTTAAGTGCCACCCCCTGAGAGGGGTGGTATCCACCCCCTATAAATTAGCAAGCCCCGCACAATATAGAAACTTTTCTGTGAAGCATTTACTATTATACTGCCAAAAATGAACGAAATCCCTTCAATATGACATTATTCCGAAGTTAAAACCTCTAGTTACTGTACTAATAATCAATATAAAAATCTTAATATTTCTATTATTTTGGCACATTCAATACGAATAAAACAAATCAATTCTCATCTGAATCACTCTTACTGCTGTATTATGAATTATCTTCCTCTTCGGAAGTGCTATCTGTATGGTCTTCAAAATCTAGATTTGTCTCAGATTCTCGAGCGTCATCGTTCTCTTTCTCGTCTTCACAAATATCTCCTGAAAAATATTGAAAATCATTGAAGTGAATAAAAGAGAATTCATGTAGAAGTAAAAGATCATATGCATAGAATACCATTTATGATATTTTCAATTTTCGGTAATTGATAGCATTGAAACCACTTGAAAATATACTTCTCATCGTGTTCTTCCCATCCATAATCAGTTGGTAAAGACAAACTTGGCGTATGAAATATGCATGACTCCACAATTGGCCAATGTAAGAAATTCGCAAAAAATTCTGTTTCAATTATGTTTTGCATGGAGGTAACATAGATCCCTCGAAATTCTATTCAATCTTCAAGACATCTTCTTTGTGATTGACATTATACGCCTTCATGAAAGTAGCTACGCGTAAAAGATTAATATTCCTGGTTCTTTTAGAACCGTACATATGACAAACAAATTCTTCTAGAATAGTAAAATTCTCTTAGAAGTTTTCAGGTGCGTGTTGAGAAATGTTATGTATTAAAAAACATGCCTCCTGTTGTTTCAAATACAGAATATCGACATTTGAGCATCGATAAATGTATTACTTATAAAATACTTCGTTACTATTTGTGCATAATATGATTATCTAATATTTCATACAAATATGATTTTCTTTCAAGTTTCATATGAGAAAAACGATACCAGCAGGCGTGAAATAGAGTATTTCATTAGTTTGTGTTGAGAGAAACTTGAAATTGATCATCAGGTGGTTTAAAAAAAATGAAATAATACGTCAGCTGGGGCATTAAAGATACCACGAGCGGTGTGCGCCTAGACGCTGCGGTGCACTTAAAAGGCCTAGCTGACAGGTTTTGTCCCATGGTATTGTCAGCTGACACTTTTTAATTGTTTTTTTATATCGTAAACTATCATATAAATAAATTTTAGCTTTGTTGAATTAACGAATTTTCAAGTGTTTTTCATACATATTGACTAGGGCAGCTGACAAACTTCGACCCTTAACCTATGCAGCTGACACATTTTTTTTTTCATTTATATTACATAAATAAACTATTTATAGTTTAGTAGCCTTGTTGGATTGACGCGAAAAACGAAATTGTTTTACCGGATGCGCAGCCTCCCACGCCCTTCATCTCCGCGATTGAAGTAGCTGACACCCGATTCTTCGATAAGCAATGGAAAAACAACCTGTACTGAAAAAATGAGCTTTGTTGAAATTATGTAATTAAAATTGACGCTGGCTCCCAGACTAAAAATACTGAGGAAAACAAAAATAACACTATTGCCTAAATCGACTTTTTTTGAAATAATGGGGAAAACCGAACAAAATACGTCAGATCAGGCATTTTTCCAAAATGTGGAATTTAGCACAGACCGGATAGGTAGAGATTTTTTTATAAGTTGTTAAGAGAGACAATTACAACAATTCTATAGAAACTAATGAATTACTAATTTTATCGCCGACAGATGCTAACTCACTTGTAAACCTTTATAGCGAAGATTTCGCATTAGTAAGAAAATTTACTGGGTTAATTTAAGTTTCATATGAGTTTTTGGCCACAATAATTTGAAAAAATGGAAAAATATGACAAACAATCTTGTCTATATGCTCGATGCGCTTTTCACCTACTGAGTTGGCATCATCAGGATGATTTAATGATTAATTAGCTTTAAATGGCTCCCACTTGTTTAGCGAAAGACGTCTCGAGTAACCAACCCCCTTTAAGGACATCTTTGTTAGACTCTTCGCAAATGCGAAAAAGAAGAGTATATTGTATTTGATAGGCAATTTTCAAAATGTTCGTCTAGTTGTCTGTTCGCCTGAATTGAAATTTGGAAAGTTAGTCCTAGTTAGAAGAAGAATCTTAATGTTTTGAAACAGATCTATCAGTAATATAAAAGTTATAAAACATTTTCAGAAAAAAAGTGCATATGAAGATTGTTGTAACATTTGATAAGATTTTACTACCACGCAAATGATATATCGATTAACGTTTCGTACATAAAGAACCATTTGGCGATTATTAAAATTAACAATGTTTAACAATTATATAAAAAATTCAATAATTCGGCGGAGTATAATCTTTACATCTAACTTATTTATTTGTTTATCAACCAACAACTTAATTATATTTTGAGTAGTAAAATAAATCTCTAAATTTTTAGAATTTTAGTCAACCTCTTCCTAAGTTGAATCAATAAAATTTGTTTGTTAATTCGTTCATGAGGTAGAACATTTCTTCCCTGTAGTATTTATTTATAAATTAGAACCATACTTCAAAATAATCACATCATTTTTCATCTACTTCATACCAAATTAAATGCGGAACATTCAGCGAAGCAAACGCGGTTTGTGCGTTAATAAAATTGCCGTTTTAAAAGTGATTACATGATAACTCCACACCTCGTCAAATTATCACACGTTTTAACGTCGATTTTCACTTATAAGAGCAGCGTCATGCTCACTTCTAATAAAAACTTTCCAGCTACGTTTTTACTATAAAAATGTTAAACTTTCATATCAAAGCATCAACTCTGCAGCATCTAGGTATCCGATATAGGAATCCGACTATTCACTTCGAATACGAAATTTCATATTTCTATTCAGATATATCATAAGTGTATATGGAGGGAAATAATTTTAAATCGGTCTCTGTAGTACATATGAAGTCTGAATCTTATCATAATCGGTTTGGTGTTGTAGCCAAAAATTTCTCAATACCAATTTTATGTATAATGCAGGCAGCTTCTGAACTATAATAACCACAGCCAAATTACACAAAATATTTTTGTATGCAACTAACAGTTCTTGACTCATTAACAGGTGTACAGTAAATAGTGTTCATCCTTGGATCTAAGGTATACTTAGTAACATAAATACCTGTATTACGAGTGTCTGCTACAGGATTAAAATGGTCTAGGGCATGTCCCATTGATTGTCTTCATCGAGTTAAAAATTTTGATCTGTGGGAATAATATATACTCAGATACACTGTAGTAAGAGGCGTGCCACAATGGTCAATTTTAGGACCATTGTTATTTATTATATATATTTCTGACTTGTGTACTCGTTGAAATCGAACAATCCGAGTTAGAACTTATTTTTTAAAGACGTTGTAGAGCGCAACTGATCACATTTCCGGCATCAGCGTAGAAATTTGGCATAAGGAGACTTTTCACACACGCGAGGACATGTACCAAAAGTGAAAAATTGGAAAGTATGTCGAATTTTGATACTTCACGATTCTTTGAGGAATTAAGAAGCACTAAAAAGGCGCTTACACTCAAAATGGAATTTTCAGACAAAAAAGAAAAAAATGCCTAGGCCGGGTTTTTTGTTTAAAAGGAATTTAAATCCATCCGCCGCCCTAACTGTGGGACAGAAGCAGCGGAAAGTTGTTAGGAAAAGATACTTTCGTTCCCGCAGATCTTTAATATTAGCAAAAATAAGGAAAAAGCTTATTAGCTCATAAAAGAGTTCATACGGACATCTCTACAGGAGTCGCTCGGAAATGAAGTCGTGGTACAACACCTTTGTTAGGTTACATACCGTTAATCCGCCCTTGCCATATTTGGTAGGCAGATTTACTGTGCATTTTGAATTACACAATAAATGAACTCTTGCATTTTCTTGATTGTAGGACTAACTTTAAGTTTAACCTCTCGGAAGCTTTTGTGCGTTAGGTCGACAACTAAATGAAAGACCCTCATATTCAGAATATTCAGAAAATCGATGAAATCACAGAGCTGAAGAAAGGAACTCTAAAAAGTAATTAGGATATCCAAAAGTAAAGATAATAAGCAGTGTTAGATATAAGACTAGTGCATATAAGACTAGTGCACCATAAGAAAACGACTTCGGAGGGAGCAATTAGCAATCTACGATAGGTCCCCGGTCCCAGTCGTCTCTTATAACTTAACCGAACCCCACTGAGAGTAGAAATTAACCAACCAAAGTCATAGGGGGAGCGGGGCAGGCTCCCTCAATAAAATAAATCACGTCCTTCAGACCGGCGGTGGTGAGTTCTTCTATATACCCAAGTAAAGTCAAAGAGTGACCCAAAAAATCCCCTATTTTGCGCCCCTTTTGGGGCCTCATGAATTTAATTTAAAAGTGGTCTAAATGATAGTTTATGGTGATACTTTAAAGTAGGCGAAATTCCAAGTAGAGCATAGTTTTTACTTCCACGTCCAGTGGAAGTATAGTAACGACAAAAAATTTTTTAAAAATTTTTATTGTCCAAATAGGCTTAAAATGTCATGAAACGTCGAGATTTTAAGTTTGAGCGAAAAAAAAAATTTCTGTCTGTCTGTCTGTCGGTCTGTCGGTCTGTCTGTCGGTCTGTCTGTCGGTCTGTCTGTCGGTCTGTTTGTAACTTTTTTTTGTGCGCACGTTTACTCTGGAACCGTTTAAGATATTGACTTGAAATTTGGTACACATATGTACTTTAACGAGATCTAGAACTAGATTATATTTTCATCTTGTTCCGTCGAAGGGTTGGGGGGTAAATTGGGGTAAATTTGGGGTAAATGGGTAAATCAAGCAGGTAAGAGTCCATGAAATTGGTATTTAGTATATACAAGAGTAGCTGAGGTCTCAAAAAAATTTTTGGCATTAGCCACCCCCATTAGCAACCCCCACCCTTTTATTAAAGGGGATGAAAAAAAAAATATGATTTAGTGTATGTAGAAGAACCAGAAACCTCAAAACATTTTTTTACTTCATCCACCCCCACTACCACCCCCCTATCACAACCCCCACCCCACTACCGATGTGGGGTATCGTTTTATGGGTTTTTGGGGTAGAGGATTTCAAATACTATATTATTAAATTTCCATAAACAATTATTTCCACAAGTTTTTTCGTTGTGAGTGACTTGGATAGAGAATTGGATGTGGAAGTAGTGATTCCTTGGGCAGCGGTTTGTTTTGAAGATATGACTAGTTAAAGAAGCAGATTCGCATACTTAAATATACTTGCTATTAAGATTGGCTTCAGAAATTAATTTATTTGTGAATTAAAACAAAAATTAAAAAAATGCTAAAAAAAGATAAAAAGTCAAAAAAGAAATTGAAAAAAAAACAACAAAACAAGAAAAAAATAAAAAACATAAACCTCTTCCTGGATTAGTACCCTGACGTGGTGAAGAGGTTTACATATTATTGAAATACATTTCAGTAATATAACCAAACCTAATCTTTCTTAGAAATATACATTTTCTTCTTAATTCAAAGCCCGTTGAATACAAGGTTTGGAGTATCTATCGAGATTTGCTAAGTCTCCAGTATTCTATACAGACGAGCCCTAAGAGGTGGGGTTTTAGTCAGTTGGAGTCTGACACTCAGACCTATTCCTAGTTGGGATAGGCAGCCCGTGTGGGTTTCCCCTCCTCGCAAAAAAAAAGTCTGTAGTATAAAATTACCGATTAATCGAATATTATCAGCAAAAATCCTGATTTTTTCCTGTAAAATCGGCTATACCTCACTTGAACAACGTTTTTGAAGAAATACAATGATAGATTCGAAAAGAATCGAAGATTTTACATGGAAAATGATACACTTTGCGTGTTTGAGAATCTTGAACATAATAAACAAGATTGCCAAAAATCTTACCGTGAACAGGTCAACTAACAGGTTCGACTCGTCGTATATCCAAAACAAAAATTATGCTCAACTTAAAATTTTGCCTACTTTGAAGTACCACCATAAGCTATCATTTAGACCACTTTTGAATCGAATTCATGAGGACCCCAAAAGGAGCGAAATTTTGGGTCACTCTTTGCACATGTATGCCGAAGACTATGAGTTATTTTAGCTCCAAGATCAGCAGCTTTAAGTATGAGGTCAATTAAAGGAGCCTTTAAAGCCATTGAAAGCCATCTAAAGTTATTGAAAACGAATGCCATATTAATGGGAATTACCAGGCAAAATTCAATAAAACTTCAAAACAGTAGTAAAAGCCTAGGTTCTACTAATAATAATAATTTATAATTTCCACCACACATAAACGATGTTATCAAGAAGGCACTTATGGTAGGTTGAAATATTTATAGGTATAAATAGGTACCATTTTTTTGAGGGGGCACCCAAAAAAAAACCATTGGAATTAAAAGTCAAATTTTTAGAAAAAATGGTTATGTAATTTTTCATATTTTACAGTCATTGAATTATAACCGCTCGAGAAAGGTATCTCAAAACGGTTTGCATCAAATATAACTCGAAAAGTATCATTTTTACCTAATAAATATTAGGAACCGATAAAAAAGCTTAACATTGAGGATAAATTTGAACTGAAGGAAAAATATGGGACCCGAACGTTTATAAGACGAAGTATTTAGTTTAAATGTTAAAGATCTCAGAAACTACGACACCTACATAAAAAACGCCAGCGACCAAAATAAGAGATTATAAAGCTTTTAAATTAGTTTGTTTATTTCTGTACCATAACACACAAAGCTATTGCAGAAACAATATGCTTCATCACATTTTTAAATAAAATGGCCATTTTTTTACAGCAGTTAGCCAGTAATAAGGAAAAAGCCATTCTCCGTTTAAAGCACTTGCTTTAGAAAAAAAATTATGTCCACCACAATGGGGCCGCCATTTGGCAATTTTTAAATTTGACTTCAAATTCGTAATCAGCAACCCCAAAAATATAAATATACTACATTTCGAAAACAAGTTAACAACAGCAGGGTATAATTTTCTCCAACCATAAAAGCGGCATATTGAGTGCCTTGAAGCGTGTTAGTTTTGTGTGCACCACTAGATACATATAAACCACATTTGATAATTGTGTGGTTCTCTCAAGTAACCATGGCTGATTGATTACACTTCACTTTGTTCCATGATTATTAGAGATCCTCCTAAGACCGAAATTTAACATTTTTAATGTTTTTTGGGGGGTAGGGGGTTGATTTTAAATCATATTGAAAAACGGAATATGTATAGTGCAAAGTTAATAAGTCAGTTAAATTATTAGTGTGCAAGAATCTACTAAGTGATGATTGTTACGTTTTTCCTAAAATTGTTTGGTTAGACAGTCTATATTTTTTTCATTCAAACTGTTAAGTTTTTCTTTATTTTGACTATAAATTATTTGCTTATTTATTATCTACTCAATTTCAGTGGATGAGACTGAACTTCACACAATAAAAAGCATCGGAATGAGATGATGTCACTGCTTGAAGATATATCCGAGGAGCTTTATACTATACATATACTTCTTTATACTGTAAATTAACATTTCAATATGTTCTTATAGATAGAGAAAATGTGTGCGTTCTTTATATGATTTAAATAATAGACAACGGATATTCAAATAATTGTTTTTCACCTCCATTATTTATTTAATAACAATGTTGTTTATAGCAATTAATCACCCGAAAATAATATGCCTAGACTCATTTTAAAAGGTTTGTGGACGTTTTCGGAACAATTTTTGGATTTATTATTAAGTAAACCTAGATTAAGGCCTTACTTTGTAACAACTAACTTACATTTTGCCATTCCTATAACAGAAGTTGCATAAACGAGAAACTTTGAAATTTATGTACCTTTCTCTAGCATAACCTAATTTGTTTGTTTACTGTGCAGCTGCGTACGTCTATACGTACACATATTTTATTTAAATTTTCCACCTAAAATTGATTCTTACATAAAAATTTCCATATAACATTCCCCTCTATCCAACTATCAGAAAATATAAATAAATATAATATTATGTGACTTTTAGATTTCTTTTCGATTCCAGTGCCTGCAGAATTTCATAAATCTTGCAAGAAGCAAGTTTAACTGAATGGAAGCAATAACGAAAATGCGCTGAAGGTGGAAAAACGAAATAAGATTAACTTTTTAGTCAAAAATGGTTTAGTTATGTAAATTTTATGTTACACGGAGGACGATAACGTAAGAAATAATATTAAAAATTTGTAAATAATGACGTAATAAAATTCTTTAACCTATGCAATATTCAAAACAATGGAATGAGAAAAAGGAAACAATATAAAGAGCTAGCACAAACAAATCAACGGTGCCGCAACATTTTCTGTTTAAAGATAAAGTGAAGTGAACGATAAATAATTACAATATTATTTAGCATCAATCCTAGTAGGTTTCAGACCTGTAATTTAATTAATAACCTCTTCTAATTTATCGATATCTCTACTTTGGATCTGCTCTGATGTAACAATGTATCTCTTCGAAGGATTAGTGTGAATTATAAAATGTCTTGGGGTTTGAGACACGCTTACGATAGGCTTTTGTAAACTGATCATTGTGAGGCAGAAGATGACTCCTACCTACACTGCGAACGCGAAACTTCAATACTGAAATCAAAAATGGAGGCAGCCATACAAAAACTATAGACATTCAAAAAAGCTGGGGTCGTCAATACCACGGCCGAATTGATGAAGTTAGTTGATGAAGAAGAAGAGATGATATTTTTTCACAGAATATGCCAAAAATATGGGAGACAAGAATTCGGTCCGATGATTGGAAAACTTCAATCTTCGATCACTACATAAGAAGGAAAACGATAGATATCTATGATAAGATTACTGACATTAATATCACATGGTAGTAAAATAATGCTGTAAATTCTTCAAATTTAGCACCTGTATATAAAAATTTGATAAAAACACATGAACTATTGGTGACTAATACTAAAAAGCAGTATTATCAAAATAAAATAATAAATTCAGACAATCCGCCTTCAGTTGCGTGGAAGGTGATAGCAGAATTGTCCGGTAAAGTGAATATTCATAAAAACATAACACTAAAAAATGACGGAGGTTATGTGAGGGTCCGGATCACATAGCCTCCATATTTAGTATTTCATAAAAACACCGTTAGATATTGTCAATAATATACCGCCAAATAATGCTCGTATTAAAGATGTACCTTATTTCCACCAATCGATCTTTTTGGAACCCTGTGTAGAAGAAGAGCTGTCCAATTTATTAAAATCAAAGAATAAACGCTCAGCCGAACCTGACGAGATTCTGTCCTTTATTTTAAAAAAAATGATTTGCATAATCATACAACCTATTACTTCTTTAGTCAACCTCTCATTTATATCTGGAAACTTTCCAAGTAACCTAAAAATAGGTAAAGTACCTATATATAAGAAGCACGATCCAAATATGGTGAAAATTATAGACCTGTAACTATCCCGTCGGGTAAAAAATCTTGAATATGCCTTCTTACATCGGCTTATGAACTTTTGTGAAAATAATAATATTTTGAAGGAAAATCAACATGGTTTTCATTCTAATAAATCCACACAAACTGCTATGTATGCTTTCTTTGAGAGGTTCATTGATCACATCGAGGCTGGTAAGTGCCCTGTCGGGATATTTTGTGACCTCAGCAGGGCATTTGACTATGTCGATCATGACAGATTGTTAATAAAACCTTATGCCTATGGTATTCGTGGTGTGGCTTGGGAGTGGATATTCTCTTTTCTGACAATTACATATATCTGTAACATACTCCTCCGATGGAAATGCTGGAAGTGTCAGCTCGAGGTAAAAGGTGAATGATTTGAGATTCCCCAGGGCTCAGTTTTGGGACCCATTCTGTTTTTACTTATACCAACGAACTTGATACTTTGACATCTGAGGCGGACTTGATAATATATGCAGATGACCAGTCTCTGCTGATATCAGATAGATTTGATAATTTATTGGAGCATAAATGCAACATTTTTTTAAATGAATTTTATAACTGGTATTGTTTTTATAAACAATTTTTAAATGCTGATAAGACCCAATATATAAGATTTCACAACCGAGAAAAAAGTTGCATGGATCTAGACATTAAAATTAATGACAACAGTCTCTCAAATAATAAAAATGTTAAATTCCTGGGAATTACATAAGATGAGTGGCTCAACTGGAAGGCACACTGTCAGCAATTAATATCAAAACTGAATTCGATCTCTTATTTGATAAGAAGTTTTAAAGCAATTCTATTAGTAGATCAACAATTAAATTTATATCATGCACAAGTAGCGTCTAGACTAAGGTATGGCATCGCATTTTGGAAAAACTCCACCTTATCAGCGGATGTTTTTATTGTACAGAAACGAATTTTAAGAAACATCGCAGGAATTTCCAGTATCTGTTCTTGCAGAGATGTTTTAGAGATTATAAAGTTTTAATCTTGTTGGTATTTTAATGTATGAGTTGTGTATATATGTTATACAAGTAATAAGGCTAAATTTATCACGAATAAAATGTTTCATGCTAGAGACACAAGACAAAAAGAAAGAATTTCATGATCCTGATTATAAATATAATATATCGATAAATGTACCCAATTATCTAGGTCTTAAATTGCTTAATTGTTTATCTCACGAGATCAAACACGCAAAAAATATAAATAGTTTTAAACTAAAATTAAGACTATATTTATTAAACAGTTGTTTCTATACTTTAGACGAATTCTTTGTAGCATAATTATATGCCAAAATGTGACGATTCATATACATTCTCTTAATGGTAAATGTAAAAAGTGTACCAAAAACTAAAATGTTCATCAAAGATGAAGCTAGAATTAAGTCTCAACTGGGTTTAAATTTTGCTGCTGGTGATTCACACAGTGTTTGTAATTAAAAAAGAAAGGCATGTGTGGCAGCTCACTTACCTCCAAAATAGAAGATTCTTTTAGAGTTATTATTAGTTATTCTTCCCGTAACCATACATTTCATGGTCTATCTCATCCTGCAATTAAAGCTACCAGGACTTTAGTCATTAATAATTACTTCTGGCCCAAAATGAATACTGACTGCAATTTATGGTCTAAAACTTGCGTTAGCCGTCAGACTGTTAAAGTCAAACGTCACACTAGAAGAAATAGAGATACCTAAATGCAGATTCGATCATATACTTATAGATTTAGTAGGACTATTACCTCTTCCAAGGGTTGTTCTTACATTCTAACAGTGATCGAGCGATTTACCAGATGGCCAGAAGCTTATCCTCTGCCTGATATTACTGCAGAAACTGTGGCACGTACGTTATTTGAAAACTTTGTCGTTTCGGCTTCACAACTGACCAAGGCGTTCAATTTGAATCAAAATTGTTTGGTGAATTTGCAAAATTTTTAGAATTCGTACAACCATTTATCACCCTCAAAGCAACGGTATGGTTGAACGTTTTCAAAGAACTCTCAAAACTGCCATTACTGCTAGAGCTAACACATCACATTGGGTGAATGAACTCCTTATAATTTTGCTAGCCCTCAGGACGATTCCCAAAGAAGATTTACAATGTTCTTCTGCCGAACTAATTTATGGTCAATCTCTACGATTACCTGGCGAATTTTTTATTAAGTCATATGATACTCCTGACATTACCTCTTTTTATCGACAAGTTACGCAACTATTTTAACAGTTTAAAATTTATGTCTCCAGTTCTCATGTTAATTATAAACAGTTTGTCAATCCTGACATTTTCAGATGTGACTTTATATTTGTTCGTAAAGAACATTTTAAGCGTACCTTTTCTCCTTTGTACGAGGGTCCATTTAAAGTTTTATCCCGTGCAGACAAATTAATTACTTTTAATAAAAGATATAAAGTTATAACTGTTAATATTGACAGAGTCAAACCTGCTTTTTTGTTGGTTGACAGATGTGATGTTCCGCCAACTCATATTAAGAAGGTACGTTTTGCTATTCTATGGTTAATTAATTGTTCTTTTCGTTAACGGCGGGGTGTGTGTGGGGCAGCTCACTTACCTCCAAAATAGAAGATTCTTTTGGAGTTATCCTCCTTCCCATAATCAGGGAGATATAGGAAACAAAAATAATAACAAAAATAATTTTTAATTTTTGATACATGTTAATATTATATGGCTTAACACTCCAGGCGAGTTAATCTACAAAACAAGAAAAACAAATTAAAATCGACAAACGATTTACAAAAGAATCAACTTCACTGCCATGGTAAATTATCGGTGGAGTGTAATTTTGGTCGTCACTGTACAACATCTAATTTTACTGAACTATTGTGGTAAAAACCTTTTTTATCTATGTTTGCACTATTTGAACTATTTACCAAATTAATCATTTATCAATAGTTATGTAATTAATATTTTCACTGAAATAAATATGTTTACTGAAAAACCAGTAACCATCAATCGAGCACGCTGCTGTCTGAAAACGGTGGATAATGTGAAGGACTGGAGGCAAACGATCTGCATAGAAGAATAAAAAACTCTCCGACCTTTGGCAGAGGAATTATTCGTTATTATTGTCCCGCTTTCTTGGTCTGTTTGTGATTAGGATTTACGGGAGCATTTCACAATTCTTTAGATTCCTCACAAAGAGGGCCAAGCGGCCGATAAAACGATATAGTCATTTTAATTCTGTCTCTTCAAAGAATGCAAACATTCCTGTTAATACGCCCCAACGACCATCATCCTAGTTGGTTGCAGCAGAATCTTATATAAATCTATTTTATTCTCCCGAGCAAATTGTAAACGTAAGGGAATTTTCAGTATACGAAGTAATACTCGTACAAAATGAGATCTTGTCCATTGTGTGGTCTGTGGGCAAGGTAAATCCGAATTTAAATTGTACAGTATTTTAAGACTGACCTGTTTTAGTAGTTTATATACGGAGTGGAAACAGCTACCATTATTTAGAATTTCATGGTTATAAAATGCAATGCAACAAAAACAATATTAAATGTTAGTTGCAGCAATATTTTTCTGTTTCGCTTTTTGGGATTCTCCTCTAAAAATAATGTCTGTGGAATCTATATATAAATTAATACATTAGTCCGGTGATATTAGGAACATGTTTTGGGACTAGCCAAAAATTAGTCTACCCCCTAAAGAATTTCCTCAGGAATTCGAGAAAAATAGTGTTGACCACTCGAAACGGCGGCTTTAATTGTGATTTAACTTTTTGATTGATTGATTGATTTACCAGCGTGCGGTAGGCATTGCTGCCAGTCCCAAGTTATACAGCTGGGCCTGCTACGTCCACGCTGGGCTGGACTAAGGTCATGCTTGTTGCCAGCAGCGAGAGCCACATGGCGCGTGGTAAAGGAATATGGGATGGGAGGTGTAGGTATTTGTGAGATGCGTTACCGCATTATATCGTGAGAGAGCGTTTAAGCCCCCTTTTTTTGTATTTTTGGTTCTGGGCTTCTGCCTATTCTGGGTCTTCTTGTGAGATATGTTGCAGCGTTGTGTCGCTGCTATCTGTGCTCCTATTTTTGTACTTCTGTTTCTACAAGTCTTCTTCTTCTTCTGGGGCTTTTGATTCCTCCGTTTCTGATTGTGGTAGAGTATATATCGCTCCGATTTCTTTGTGAAATTCATTCTTTCCCCTCGCTTCTCTTTCCCAGTATGTTTGGTCCTTTCCCAGTTTGTTCAAGATCCTCTCGATTGTTGTTTTTCACGTGTAACATGTTCTCCCAATTCTAAGTTTGCTGCTGTTCAGTGTTAGTGCTTTCTTCAGTAAGTGTGTTGGTTCCCTTCTTTGGACGTGTCCCCAGTATTTCATTGCTTACATTTCTATCCTTTTTGTGATTGTCTTCCCTTCTAGTAGTGTTGATGTTTTATGTCGTTGTTTTTGCCCTGTTGTTTTTCTGAGTAATTGGATGATGTCTCTTTCAGCTCTTCTCAAACTTCTTCTGTTGGCTTTTGTTGTTGCCGCGTTTTTAACTCCATATGTCATTGTTGGCAGTATGATGGCTATGTACAGCCGTTTGGCCAGGCCCCATAATAGTTTGTTTTTCTCAATGAACGGTCTAATAGCTCTTGTGACTCTGTATGCTGTTTTTATTCTCTCCTTTACTGTTTCTCTCCTTTTCAGTTGGTTCGTCAGATATGTTCCTAGGTATTTCAGTTTGTTCGTTATTCTTAGGGAGTAGTCACCTATTTTATGTTCTTCTCCGACTCTCTTTTGTTGATGGGTCTTTTGTTGATGGGTCTTTTGTTGATGGGTCTTTTGTTGATGGGTCTTTTGTTGATGGGTCTCGCTCCATTATTAGACATTTCTTGAAATTTATTTTCAGCCCAGATGTGTCCAAATGCGGTTTCATATTTTCTAGGAAGTTGAGAATTTGTTGCTCTTCTTCTGCGACGATTAGGAGTTCATCGGCATAAGCTAATATGATTGGGGTTCTCAGTGTTTCCGTACCTTCGTTAAAATTTGGTGTTTCCCTTATTGTGTTTTGTATCGCTTGGTCTAGGACCGTGGTGAATAGTCGGGGGCATCCTTGTTTGACTCCTCTGTTCTTTTGTCTGGTTTCCGTCATTTGTCCGAACCATTGTATGGCAGTTGTTTCATGAAGGCAGGCCTTTATTATCTTGTTTATTAGATAGTGCGTCACTCCTTTCTTATACAGGGTGTTGACTATGGCTTCGTGACTGATGGTGTTGAATGCCTTTTGGAGATCTATAGCGACTATGTGCAGTTTTGTCCCTTCTCTCCACTTTTCTTCCAGTATTCTTCTGGTGGTGTACATGTGGTCGTCCGTTGATCTGCCTTTGATGAATGCTGTCTGGTAGTCTGGCGGTCTTCCAATGTACTTCTCTAGTTGCTCGAGCAGGAATTGTGCGTAGTATTTGTATCCTATGCTGCAGAGTGTTATTCCTCTGTAGTCTTCTATGGTCTGTGGCGAGTTGGTTTTTGGGAGGGGTATTTGTATAGTCTTGGTCCATTCCGTAGGCAGAGGTGTGTTTTCTGTCCATACCCTGGTGATGATTTCTAGGGTTTGCTCCTTTAGCTTTTCCGTGCCGTAGTGTATTAACTCGTTGTCTATTTTATCTACTCCAGGTGCGGTGTTTCTTCTAGCTCTGGCTATTATTTCTAGCAGTTGGTCTTTTGATGGTGGCTTGTTCAAGGGCCAGTGGTCTGTTTCTTTTATTAGTTTTGTTCGTTCTTTAGTTGCTTTCTCTTCTTCCTCCAGCTTCTTGGTCCAATGTTGTATTGGTATGTATCTTCTTCTGTGGGTACTGTTGTTTCTTCTATATTTTTTCAGATATCTGAAGGTTTGGTTTAGTCGTTGTCCTGTTGGAAGTGCTTCTATGTTTTGAAAGAATGATTTGCATTTTTCCTCGTCGTGGTTTCTCTCCGCCTCCCTTTTTTCCCTCAGTGCTTCTTTTAGTTTTTCGTTTATATTCCCCGTCGGCTGTTGTTCGCCTGTGGGTTTCATGTTTTTTAGCTGTTTGTACTTGTTATTTTGTTCCTTTCTTGTCGGGCTCATAGGTGATCTGTCCCTTTTTAACGTTTTTCTTGCTGCAATTTTTATTTTTGCGCCCATTGATGTCCAGTCTAATTCTTCTCCTGTCAGTTGGTTTTCTATTTCTTCACCGTATTTCTTCCGAAAGTCTTCGTGCTGTAGTAGAGAAATATTCCAGGTACTGTGTAGTGTCTTGTTGTTTCCTTGACTTGTTTTTCCTTTTTTTATTTCCAGTTTTCCGTATAGAATTTTGTGGTCTGTATTGATTTCTGCTGCCCTTTTTGCTTTAACGTTCTTGGTCCTTTCTCTTATCTCTCTGCTTACCAGAATATGATCTACTTGTGAGGTTGATCTTCCATTGCTCTAGGTGTCAATGCAGGTTTGGCTTTTGGACCATGTGTTTCTTATTGTTAGGTCAAACATGTGTGCTAGATTTTTCAGCGCGTTTCCGTTTTCATTTGACCATGTGTGGAGTAATGTTTTTCCTATGATGCTTTTATCCTCCTCCGTCTGATCGTCTTTTCCTATATGCGCATTGAAATCTCCTAATATTATGAGGGCATTTTACTTTTTTCGTTTCTTCTGGTTTCTTGAGTTAGCTGCCTGAATACCCTTTCTGCTCTCTTGTCTGAGGGTACGTGGACTCCTATCATGCAGATGTTCTCCTTTCCATTTTGTATGATTGCCGTGACTATATTTTCCGTTCTTATCTCGATGGGCTTCTCCTCTGCTGGTCTTTTCTTGCCCCCCCCCCCCCCGCTTAGTTGCCATTTGTAATTTTGTGTGATTGTTGTTCCGTCTATCATGTGTGTTTCTTGTATACATGCAACGTCGATGTTTTCTGCTTGCAAGGCCTCGTCGATTTTTTCCCTTTTAGCTCTTTGTATGCATCCTCTGACGTTCCATGTTGCCAGAGTTATCCAATCATCTGGTGCTTCCTGACTGTGTCCCTCTTCCGTTCTTTGCGATATTTGGTACCTGTTGATATTCGTCGCTTCCTCCCATTCTGGGCGGAGGGTTATAGCTATGCTTGGGGGGTTTGTTTTTTCTAATCGTTCTAGTTCGTTTCTTTTCTGCGCAGTGATTACGCTGTCTTAGTGATTTCTGTTGTTTCCCTGCTTTCTGTACACGATCTCAATTGGCATGTTGTCGTCTTCTTGTTGGTTGTTTGGGTGAAAAGTTATGATATCGCCCTCGTCTTGGTGTATTATTATTGTCCTCCTCTTCAAGTTTGCTGTTGCTGCTATCGTCTCCTGCCCACCCCAGAAACCACCTTTTTTCAGGTCTTCGATGAACGCCTCTATTTTTTCTTTGTTGCTTCTAAAGATCATAGAAAAACATTCGACCCGTCAATTTCTTCGTCATGAGCGCACTTATAAGGTAGGCAGATACGCAAAGAACGAATCATTGATTGTTAATAACATTTGAAACTGAAGAAATTTAATTTTTCGATCCTTGAGCTCTAATGTACTGTAGAAACAAATATAAAATCTGTATGTTAACGATATTATGAGAAATATTACATTTTTTGCAATTAATTTATAAAAAGAAAAATTCAAACTGTTATATTAGAAGATCAAATTAATATTTTACAGTTCCGTTTCGGTAAATGCATCGTATTTGACGTACATTTACCTAATCAAAAGGAATTTTGCAAAAAAAAATAATTTGCGACTTTTTTGCAAAAAATTAATTTTGCAACTTAAACAAATGTGAATATCTCAGAGGAGAGAATATTATTTAGGTATTATGCAAATCACAACTTACACACTTTTTATAATGAAAATACCTACAGAAAGTAGGTATTTTCATAATAAAAAGTGTGTAAGTTGTGATTTGCATAATACCTAAATAATATTCTCTAATCATGATAAAAGCAAATAAATAAAAAATAATTAATTGTAATCTCAGAGGATTTTGCATAAAATTTATTGCAACCAATTTATTGCATTTCAATAGTCGTAAAAGATAGATATTCGATGTCGGTAACGCCTGACTGCAGCTATCGTTCGTCTCGTAAGAGTCGGCCATGCTAATCTACAAATAAAATTTTTCTGTCAGAAGTCACAGTGTTTATTAGTTATTCGGCAACATCCGACGGCAAATTATATTTGTATTGATAATGGTCTTATTAAAAATACCGCAATAACATTTTAAGGTTAAATTGTGATATCATTAAGTTCGCTCGACCCTGAAAGACGTACTGTATATTGCAGTTTAGATATATTGTACATCTTTGCATTTTTATGTTCTGAATCAAAAAACTTCGGAACATTTTTCTCTAAAATCATAATAACTCATAGGTTATATGAAATGATATTATGATCATCCTGTATGACGGAAATGATCAAATTTCACTAGTAGTTCAGGAACGGCGTCATCGAAAGGGGGTGATAGTTACTTTAAACGAGGTAGTATTTTTTTTTTATCTTGTATGTATTGTAGAGAGTATGTAGAATCCAAGTTTTAGACCTCCATACCCTTGGCAAATTTTTGTGTGGACGAAAAAACCACGAATTTTTGGCACTTTTTTCAGTTTGTGGTCTATAACTTAAAAACAATACATCCAATCGAAAAGTCATCTATTATCAAAATTAAAGAGCATTAAATTTTGCTTCGAATAAGTACCCCAAACTTGAAATTTCATCCCTTTGATCTGACTCCGCCGGTCATGCGCGTCCCTTCTCCCTCGTTTCAGTTGAATTCAGCTGCATTAATCTTCAAACCGTTACATTACATATTTAAGTTTATAACAAGAGTAATTAAACAGCAAAGGTTTTTTTTCTACTGCGCCCAAAGACTCTGGCTCTTGTAAGGGTGAAGTGCACGTTCTAGTAAAATATTGGTACACCACTGTTTATGTACAGTGAGTACTTATTCGCAATATATTTATTTATATAGAAATTGTAAGGTTTTTTATTTTTGCCACCGCTACAAATTTGTCTGAGTTATAAATCCTAGTTAGAGTAATATTAATTCTCTTAAATCACTTAGTGCCTCTGAGTAATTACTGTTTTTTTCTTGTTCATTATGATTTCCCATTCGCGACCCTTACCACGAGCAAGAACATTACTTACTAAACATAAGCTGAAAAAAAATGCATTAACGTTAACACCTCTAAATTAACAAACAGGAAGGCGTTATAAACGAACTTTTCAAACTTAAAATGTTTAAAACGCAGTTCTGAAGGTATTCGATTTTTTTGTATTTTCGTATTTTAAATGGGAATAGCAAAATAGAGAGATGGATCATTGTGGGGCACAGTGGGCTAGAACCACTTACCATTTAAATGTTGTGTTTCTGGGTACGAAAAAAAAGAGAAATTTTTGTTAATTTAATTATTTTTATTAAATTTTAATCTGGAAAGCAGAAATTTATATTCGGCGCCACTGCTTTAAATGAAATATGCATGCACTCTCTCAATTCCTACGGAAAATGGTAGCTTTATCTGTCCCGAAACAATTCCCGTAAAATCTGAAATCATTCCCTTGGCCGTTTTCTAGAAAATTTGCTTTTATTTTTTTTTTTTGAAAACTAATTATTTGCATTGATAAAAACAAGAATCTACTACATTTTTGAAGCCTCTGAATACCCGGACATATTTCAAAAAACCTATCAGTTAAGTATCAGTTATCTTCTTCAATCCGTGATTCTTACGTTTATAAAATAGACAAAGACAATATCTATTTTCATCGTGCGTTCTTGCATGATTTGCATTGCATTTGCATTTTGCATGATTTCTTTGATTTTAATCATGGTCACAGAAAATTTTCACTCTTGGAGTCTTGGATTGTTTGCCTAGTGAAGTCTAAAGAGTAACTGACCGAGCGACGCCAATATTCTTTGGCAGTGATGACGGTCTCAGATATCTAAGGTCGAGCAGGACTACTGCTCTTTACCCTAGTACATCGCTGTAGACCTGGGCCGGCCTCGTACGGGTGGGCGAGCTTACTTTACATTAACCCCACTCACAAATGTGAGCGGTTTATCTTCTGGCGCTCTTCTGTCTTGATGATCTTTCTTCTCCAGCTTGTCACCCCCGGGGTAGTCATCTGTCTGTTCGGAAACTTTGGGGTACTTTTGGCTGGGATTAACTGCCGGTATACAGAATGTCATCCTGCCATCCAGATCATCGGTTAGATAGGAATGAGCTAGGTAGCTCGAGGAAGTGCAGACCTAAGTGCTTTGGTAGCACTTTCGATCTTCACGGAGCTAGGTGACTACAGGTACTGGATGGCATTTCGTCCGGTACCTACAGGGTAGTGGGTGGGTGGTTGGGTTATCGTCATGTCTCTTCTGTGGGTTGTCTTCATCGGCGGTGGTACAGTTCTCATACTCACCCGTTATCTGACTGAGCGAATGGAAAGTCTACTCAGATGGCTAATAGAGGCGCTCGGATTTCCCTATAGTAAATCCAGTTACGCAAATAGTAATGTTATTCATTGGTTACGGATATATTGGTAGACAAAAACTGTTGTCATTCAAAATAACATAGGAATAGATCTAATAATTTTGTCTAAATTGACTACTTGGAAAGTTTATATAACCCGAGTATTATCAAAATGTCTGGAGTTGTCGAGCATGAAGGTTTCTTGTATGTTATTTCCCCAAACTTGGCTTAAGTTGAAATTTGTATTGGAATGTTCAATTTTACTTTCTTGATTGACATTTTAACAAGCTTATCAATGCAAAAAATCAGTTTTCAAAAAAAAAAAATTAACAGTGAATTTTTTAGAAAACGGCCAAGGGAATGATTTTAGATTTTACGGCAATTGTTTCAGGACAGATAAAGCTACCATTTCCCGTAGGAATTGAGAGAGTGCATTCATATTTCATTTAAAGGTGGTTCTAGCCTACTGTGGGGGAAGACATATGACTGTTGATACTTTCAAATGTGGGTCTGGTAAAGTTTGTTAGGATTTTCTTGAACATTACTAAATACTACATTTTAACTTTAACTTATTTGTTTCCAGATATTAATTGAATATTGCGTGAAAATATTGAATGGGCTCATTTAGCTCTTTATTTTAATTTGATTATCGGAATGATTCTAAATTCTAAGACTGTGCAAAAAAACTAGAATTTTCTGAGACTTGTAAATCGTCTAAAAAAAAATCAAAAACACGAACCGCACCCTCCTTGTCGAGTCTCGGCCGTGACGTCACTTAATATGAACCCGCTAGCCGAAGCGGCTAGCTACAGCACGTTATTATTGTTTCATAATATTACAAATTGATAATTCAAGCAGTGTGTGGTGAAACTTATGCGTGTTTGTGAAAAATGTCGGTTTATCAACTATTTTCACCGACTTATGTTAACAATGAATAATAATGACGGTAAAAGGAAATATAAATATTGTATTGTTCCTGGGTGTCAAATGACAACCTATATCGAAACTTATGTTTTAATATCGACTTGTAGAGGTGGGTAGTACTCGTATAATTCTTATCATTGCGCATTGGTACGAATCCTTGCAGTGGTACAAATGGTACGAATCCCACAAAAATAAAAGATTCGTACATTTCGTATCGCCGATACGATTGATACATTTCGTATCACCGATACGATTGGTACGAATATGGAATTTCGGTACCGGTATTTGGGGACCGCGAGTTTAAACTGGAGATTTCAGATTTTAAAATACTCATAATCTCATAACTGAAAAAATTCCTTGTTTTTATATGTAATATGATGGATATATTCGAAATATTTGATTATTAGTATTATTACTATATGATTATTATCAATGTACCTACTGCAAGATAGCATTCATTCTGTGATATATTACCCTTTATTTACTTTTTTGTTATTGTTTTTTGTTTAGTTGACTTGCTACAAGTGTACAAATATGTATATAATATGGTTAAATAAACGCTATCTATCTATCTTTTTACTGATGTCTAATGACGACGACGAAATTATTAATGTAATAGAAGGTGCTCGAAGTCTTAAGTTTAAACTGTATGGTTAATATAACATTATAATACTCTGGCCCTAACTAACACCACATATAATATTCTATAATCTATGCTGAACACCGTGGAGTGGGAGTGTGGGTACGAATAGTACGAATGGTACGAATGGTACGAATAGTACGAATCAGTACATGATACTGTTTATTATCACGGAATCAGTGGTAAGAAACGTACGAATCTCTCGATACGAATCTTTTCTTGATGCGGATTCATTTGGTACGAATCCTTAAAAAGAGTCGAATCGCCCATCTCTATCGACTTGATGTACGAACGCAATAGACCGAATGCATGTAGGCGGCGTCAGAGTCGTGTTTGGGTAGTGCAACATAACCTCATTTTCTGTGCATCTTTATTTACCACTTCTTTAAAAATACCAAGCAATTGTGTGCCTCAATGCACTTCCTATTATAGAGAAAATACAAATTTAAAGTTTCACTAGTTTCCAGTATGCAGCAGTTTTAGAAGAAAGTGGATAGTTGCTCTCAAATTACAAAAAAGCCCGTCTAGTGTGTTCAAAACATTTCACAGACCGAATGCTTGTTGGCGGCGTGAGAGTCGCGTTTGGGTACTGCAACATAACCTCATTTTCGGTGCATCTTTGTTTACTACTTCTTTAAAAATACCAAGCTTTTCTTTTAGTTCAACTAATCTATCAATTTTCCGTAGGTTTCAAATAAACAACCTTATTTCAACACATCAAAACTACAAAGCACAGAACACAATGAATAGAGTACCCAAAGGCGATCGGTAACCACCTGGCGGCGAAATATTTGACTAAACCTATGCATTTCTCCTATTTATATGTGTTTTGCCGCTACACTCCGCTTTGACCTTGAGATATGGAAAAAAAGATGAGCGCATGCATGACTATCGTTCAAAGAGACATATCTTGAAAACTAATTGAGCTCGAGAGGTAAAAGCAACGCGAGGTTTCGGGTAACCTTAAAAAGCATATTTTACATATTTTTTTAATTTTTAGAATAATTACGCACATCATCAAGAAATAAATAAAAAATATAATAATTATTATTTCCGTGTTCTCTGTGACTTACAATCACTGAAATAATATATGTTGTAATACTTTATATGCACTATTACTCATAAAAATTGCGTTAGAAAAAAGTTGGTGCAACACTTCGAAAAGAAATAAAATTCGACGCGCACCACATCATATAAGGATACAAACTTGACATGGGACACATATATAAATATTTTATGAATTGAAATTATTGCTAGAAGAGAAATTGAATGAAAATATAAATAATCGTCACGTAAATATCTATTTCATACTGGGCGCGGTGCCGAAGTATAGTCGAAACAATGAAAGAGTAAACTACTAAACTCACGTCTTCCTATGGTAAAGCATGTGTGACGCGACTTTAGCAGCCTACTTTTTCGTTGTTTCGACTATACCACTGAACTACATACAGAATCGGAAAGTGTTGGTTTTGGTATGGCAGTAACAGCAAGCGAGTGCGAAGCAAGCAATGATGTACGCGATTCTCTTGATGGAGCGTATCACTCTTTGCCTCTGATAGAGTACTGGTAGACTCCGTTATTGTGGGCGGTCGGTTAAGTCGTTGAAACTAATGCAATACCTAAACCAACACTTTCCGAATCTGTATAATAAATGGAAGACCAATACAGATATATGCGCGTGAACAAAATACGACCAACGTGCGATTGAAGGTCAGGTAATTTTGCGCCGCCGCAGTAGAAATTCAACATTAAAAGTGTGCCTGTGCTTGAGTCAGAATGCTTCTTAGGGATGTTATGCGCAGACGCAATTTTTTTTTTGACTTGTCTCCCGTAACGGGAGGTCTTGGATTAGTGATTATCGGTTATTTTGAATTGAAAATTAAATAAATACGTTTTGGGAATAGCAACCTTTATGTTCTTTAATAAAAATTAAGACTAAGATTAACTATACACAAATATTTTTGATGATTTCTGGAAAAAAGACGAATTAAAAACACTTAGAAATTAGAGCCATATGCCAATTTTCATTGCATTTGAACAAAAAAAATACTACTTAAAGCTTTATTTTTTAACACAATTAACAATTTCAACGAATTCAACTAAAAATCTATTCAAAAGGTACCCTACCTAAATTACTACATAATTCCACCTCTAATCCTTTATAACTTCTAATTTCTTCAAGAGGTATTATTATTATTATTATTATTGTTCAAATGCAAGGAAAGTTGGCTCTAACTTTCAATACCAAATATTTTATCCAAATAGAATTTAAAATTAACAGAAAGACTAGTTTACGTACAATGATTTATTTTCTTTTATTTTCTTCTTAGATTAACTCCCCAAGTCAGATCCCATTTTAACTGAAATTTGGTAAAAATCCGTTTTACGTCAAGCAGACCGAGACTGCAGGAAATGAAAGCTTACTATTTTTTTTTAGTATATCGTCGGCTGAGAATTATACTGTTCTATCTCCACATAACCTAGTTTTGAGAAAACTGGCATTGAATGTTTAAATTGCGGTATCTTTGACGCCAAAGGTATCATTCTTACTGTATTTCGTTTGAACTAATTTTCTGAATTCAGGGCGATGTTTGTTTTTAATAATACCTGAACGACTTAATATTTAAAAAAACACTCAAATTTGGCAAAAATCGGATATAGAACAAAAACACGTTTTCTCTGCAGCAGTGCGGATATGGAACAACAAATTAGAACATAGAACATTGTAATTTAAACTCAGATTTTATTTATTATCAGCCTATATCCACAAGTAACGTAATTTTTTTTATTGCAAAAGTTAAATATACAGATACGCATCCGTATAGCTAAAAGAATTGAAATTCAAAAATTAACATAAAAAAATATCTTTAAAAAATAAAGTATTGGAAATTCTTATTTCGATTTTTTCGCCCTATTCCCGCATAGAAAATTTGATTATTCACACGTGTTACTTATTGTGCACTTTCTCCTTATATTTGTTTTTTTCATTTGCAATGATTAGTTTTGAGTTTTGCTCTTTGTTTCGTTTGTATTTTGGACGTGCTTGGCTTATCAGACGAAAGGGTATGGCTTGCGTTATTTGATTTTTCAACCGTCCTACCAACACAAGGGTAGGGCTTTTGTTATTATTTGATTTTTATTTTTTTTGAATCAGCTGCCATACCATTTTCATTATTATACTCTTCGCAAAAACGAAGAGTACATTGTATTTGATCGGTACATTTCTAAAATCGTAAATATCGCTCGTACAGAACAAATTTTCATATCATTGTGTCAGTGAACGAATTCTGAACAACTTTCAAAATGTCCGTCTGTCCGTCCATCCGTCCGTCCGTCACGTTACTTGTAAGCACGATAACTTAAGGAAGAAAAGTCCGATTGTATTGAAATTTAGAAAGTAAGATAGTGTTAGCTAGAGGAAGAACCCTATTGTTTTTGAAGAAAATCGATCATTAAATAAAAAAGTTATTAATTATTGTATTAAAAAAAAAATCTCTTAATTTTTGTTGCTTGTATTAAAAGGGAAATCTTGCGAAATATTATTTCCATAATATATTTTTTTTTGTTTATGAATTTTACTAATATATATTTCATAGAAGTACGAGTTGAAATATGTATGCTTGTGGAAAGACATATAACAAACAAAAACAATTGATTTTAAGCTCTCAATTTATTAAGAAAGTAAAACTTACTTTGAATTGATATTCACGTCAGTGTTCATGAGATTTCCGGCTTGGACCTCTACATGATTCATTATTTGCAATCAGGACATTATTATTTTCAGTAATTATTTTCAATTCGGGGTCCAATGTAATAATTTCCCTAATTAACGGTAATACAAGTGTAAATTAGACATATTGTTTACCTATTCGCTACTACATAGCTCCGACTCGGTTGGTAAGTATTTTTTATAAAGTATCACCATATTTTCTATATCGAAACACTCAGTACTACCCTGAATATTATTTGAATTATAGACTTTTTTAGCAATGGACGTATCTTCATCACCAAATATGACTGCAGTCAGAGAACTGTAATTCGGAACATTACTACTTAGTAATTTGCCATAGGAGATAAGTGTTTGATTAACACTTTTCAAAAAGTGAGATTATGATTTTAATTCAAAGGGTTTATACGTTTATAAATAAAGAAAACGAAAATAACTTACTTCCATTCTTCAATACCGCATTCCGATGGCTTCGATGGAGCTGGTGATGATACATAACTAATTTTTTTAACGTTTTTAACAACAAAATTAAACACCTTTTAGAAGAAAATATGGGATATGGAACACTATGAACGCGTTAAGCTTAGTGTACACATAATGGGATATAGAATAAAAGCTTAGACGGGAATTATTTTGGATATAGGACATTATAATATTGAGATACACAGCTCCCTATGAGGATATAGAACAATAATTTTCTAAAAACATGGATATAGTTCACGATACTTTTGAATTAGCATTACGATATGAAACATAATAATTCCCTTATGAAAATAATGTATACAGCTCATTTTTGACCAAAAGTGGATATAGAACACTATAATTCTCAGCCGACGATATTACACCTCTCGAAAACTTAATCCGGGGACACACTGTAGCTTAATAATTATAAATGTATAATAATAACTAAAATTTAAAATTGACTGTTTTTTCTTTATTTTTTTTACAATGATTCCAATTCATAGTATTATAAATTAATGGACAATCTTCATATAAAAATGGGAAATTAACCTCTCACATATCTGCACTAATGAGCTCAAGATTCGAAGAGCCTACTTTAGTAAAGTTCGTTTCATACATTTTTCTTAATCACCACAAAAAATAATAAAAGTTATTACCTACCTTAACGCACAAAACACTGAGAAAGACTCGACGATCTCAAGCGTAATGCATGACCGTTTATACGTTGCGCGACCGTTTCGTTTCCTGTTAAATAACGTCACGATGTTAGTCGCACCGCGCTTCAAAATCACTCTTTAAAAGTCGTATATTTCGAAAACCACATATCGGATTCATCTGAAATTTTCAATATCGCCTATTTTTAAGTAATACTTTATCCACAAAAAGTAACAACCACTAAATAAAATTCATTAAATGAGCACATTGTTCAAAATAGACAGCATTTTGTGTAATATAATTTTGCGGAATATATATTGTTCAACATTATTGAACATCTAGGAGTACCTTAAGAGTTTTTTAAAGCCTTTACTGCTTGGCTGCAAGAGTACGACTGACAGCATTTTATTAGAGGAGAAATTATATGTAAAATCAATCTTTAATTTACACTCTAGATAGTTTCCTCCAAATATTACTCACAGAACGAAAAACTCATCAGTAGAGAGTCAGAGGTCTATTACATATTCTACGATTTTAAATTTGATATGGTATTAACATCTGAGTTACAAAATAACCTTATTTCTCAACAGAAACGTAAATGTTATTCTACGTACACAGATACAGACTTCCAATGTTCAGTTTATTCAAATTATGTGATTTTAAGGTTAAACATCAAAATCTTGTAGAGAGGCGCATAAAAGCCTTTCAAATGTAAATTTCAAGTAAGACTGGCATGAATATGTTATGAAGTAGACACTCACGTTAACAAAACTAACATGGAAGTAATACGTGCATGTTTCGTATTCGAATGTTCCATAAAAATCCCTCGCGAATGTTCTAGTTTGCAATTGAAACAGATAAATAATTTATTACATTTTGTTATTCATAGTGTTAAATAAACTTTAATTTAGTAAATATTACAGACACCTGCCTATGTTAGTTTATATACTTACTGTTTGAGGTTTAAGTCACAGAAGGAAAGCACCCTGAAACAAAATATAGTTTTATTATTAGATTCACAAAATATTTAGTGAATAAAATTATATACACAGGGTGTTCCAAAATTGCTTATCATATTCTAGAAAGGTGGGTTATTTCACGAAGAAAACTTTGTACAAGCACATATAGCCCATCTTAAAAATGCAAGAACTGAAAACTCTAGTGCTGCTCAATATTCTGTGATAACAAACATTGATTAGATATCAATAACTTAAGATTAATTGTAAATATACTGGATGATTTAAAAATAGTATGAGTAGTGACAAAGAGCCTATCCCAAATAACCTCTTTATTGGTTATTAAGTCGTGGTTCGTCGAAAAGAGTCAGAATCTAGGTAGGGATGATAAAATTGGTTGAGTGCGTTCAAGCATGACATGATTATAACATTTTTATACCTTAGTTTTAATCATCTGTAGATAATGCATGATTGACGAAACGAGGTTAGGGCCGGTACTTTTACTTAAGTATAAATAGACTTTACCCGGCGAGTAACTATCTGATAGATAAGAAAACCGAAGCTTGCTATCTGCAGAATAACTTGCATGCGTACTTTCATTCAAAATATACCCTCGGTTAACTATCCGACAGATATGGCTTTAGACACTTCCCAAAATAAGTGTTGCTAATTTAAGACATTGTAAAGTAAGGAAATTTTATGCTTCAAATAGATATATAAAAGATTCCCCTACTGTGGTTTGTTGTCGGTTTATGATATATGCGTCATTTTTATGATTATTTATCATATTGTTTGAAATAGTTGTGTATCATATAGATCATTTTCGGTTGACATCACGCTGTCGGAGTGGAGGGCACACAACTAATTATTTTGTTTGAGATGGGTACAAGCTGTTATTTTTTAATAGCAGGTTTAAACTGCTTCTGCTGTTTTGAAATATCAGTTTAAAAATAACAGATCACTGGCATTCGCCTATCGCAGTGCGCAGTTTGTAGTATGCAAATTTTTCGGTCACGTGAATTTGACGCAGCTATCTGAAGGGTATACAAAACCTCATTTACTGTTTGTTTATCATTGTGTGCACAAGATTTTCAGAGTGTTTCGGGTTTACTTTAGTGTTTCAAGTAAAGTGTTTATTTTGACAATAATGTCTTGTAGTTAGTATTATTCAACGTTACAAGCTGATGTCAAGTATCGTTATGACAAAAAAGTGGCAATAATAAATAAATGTATATTTAGTAGGTAACATTTTGTTTTATTTCCATTTTATAGGGATATAATAATCAAATACAAAGAGAATTCAAAATTTGTGAAAACACCTAATTTTTTAGGTTGTAAATACAGAAATAAATACATTTCAACAAATATAAAGTGTTCTGAACAAATACTAGCATTTTTCAGAAATATTTCGCTTAATTCTCCCTGTTTTAGAGACCTTATCCATAGTTCTCGGCGTCCTTTTGACAGCGTGTTGTTATTTTCTCCACGGTCCTTTAAAATAGCAAGAATTCTAAAGAAACTAACACTTTAATAACAAAGGAATGCAAATGAAAACAATGAGTTGTTTGCACTCCACGTAAAATGGCGCCGACAACAGCGTGACGTCAACCGAAAATAGTATCTTGGTATCCTGGCTACTGCTATCTGGTATTTTCGAACAGAAATAACAATCTGTTAATGCTATTTACAAATAACAGTTATAAAATAATAGGTGGTTAAATAGCAACCCATCTCTAATTAATTGTTTTCATTTTCATTGCCTTTTATTGGATGAGGTTTCGTGTGCCCTCCAGACAGCTGCGTCAAAGTCACGTGACCGAAAATGATTTATTTGAAATTTTAAGTTTTTTAATTTTTTAAGTTTATTTTCATTTTTAATGATTGTATCACATTTTTAACTTCTAGCCATAAATTGGCTCTAGGCGAACATTAAAAAATCCATTCAAATAATTTTTCAATTGATTTATAAAATAGACTAATAATTACAGGTTAGATTTCCAACCTACAAAAATAGTCTTATTTTGTTAGAATAGAGTATTTAAAATATGCAGATTAGACCTCAATAATTTATGAAACTACCATTACCGATCACTACAGCGTGATACTTAATATTAAAAAAAAATAAAAGAAAACAGAAAAAAAATACTAAGACAAATAACTAAAAAACTGAATATTTTGCACAAATTACTAAGATAGATTATAGTAAACTTAATACCATATTACGAACTGAAACGTGGCACAATATATATATATATACGAAAGAAAATATATAGCTTATAATAATTTTAATAAACAATTAAAGTATCATATAAATAAATGTACTCAATATAAAAATATCAAACTATATAAGAAATTTAAACCGCGGATCACAAATGCACTAATTAAATCAATTCAAAACAGAGATAAAATGAAAAAAAAATGTTTGAGTGACAAAAATAATGAGCAGTTATGAAATCAGTATAAGGAATATAGAAACTATTTAACTAAGTTGTTATAAAAGTCAAAAAAAAATTATTACACAAAAAAATTGAACGAAGCAAACAAAAATGCAAAGAAGGTTTGACAAATAATAAAGAACTCGATCAGAAAATAATAATAATAATAGTAATTATCAATTATACAATCAAAGTTGAAATAAATGAAAAACAAATCTCTGAAATGTTTATCGAATATTTTTCTATTGGTGAAAATTTAGCTAACAACATAAAATCAAGTCCGCTGACAGAAACCACATATATGTCATCCAAAATCTCAAATATTGAAAATTCTGTATTTCTAAAACCGATTGCTACAGAGGAAATATCAAATATAATTCATGATTTGAAAAGCAACTCGTCTCCCGGGAGAGATCAAATAACTACAAGAACTCTACAAAAAATTAAATCCAATATTCCTGGTATCTTGGCATCTGATTCATTTATCATTCCAAAACGGACAATTTCCAAACTTACTAAAACAAGGTATTATTATTACTCCTATATTTAAAGGTGGTGACAAACTTGTTACAAACAATTATAGGCCAATATCAGTAGTTAATAACATAGCCAAAATATATGATATATGCATGGTCCCTCGACTACAGAGGCACTCATTGTTTCATAAAATAATGTCACTAAACCAATTTGGTTTTAGACAAAACCATTCCACGGAAGACGCCTTATTTAACTTTACAAATAAAATACATGAACATCTTAATGAAAATGAGAAAACTATTGTTACATTTCTAGATCTGGCTAAAGCCTTCATCAACTATTGTTGAAAAAAAATGGAAACATATGGAATTAGAAGTGTTGCATTAAACTTGATAAAAAGTTATTTATCTAATCGCGAGGCATTAGTAAAAATTAATAAAACACTAAGCAGTTCAAAAAAAGTGAAATACGGTGTTCCACAAGGAACAGTTTTAGGTCCGCAATTGTTCCTCTTTTACGTGAATAATATGGTAGAATTAGATATAGGTAGTATGCCGATGATAGATTGGTCTGAGATCACCAAAAAAGTGAACAGGGACTATATAAAATTAAGTGTTGGTTGGACAATAATCTATTAAGTCTTAGTCACACAAAAACAAAGTTCATCACATTTAGCAATAGTTCTATACTACAACCGAAAATTAATAATTTAAAATTTAACGCAAAATGTGACTTAATAAACTGTACATACCAAAATGTAATTGAGAACACCACAAACATTAAATACCTGGGTCTGATAATAAATGAGACAATGATATGGAATGATTATACCGAATACCTTAACACGAAATTAAGGAAACAACTCTACGTATTTTATAAACTTCGCAATATTCTTCCAATTAATATCTTAAAAATGACATATAAATCGTTAGTGGAATCAATACGTATGGCATTATAATATGGGGTGGGACATATAACAGTGAATTAAATAATCTAAAAGTTACCAAAAAATGGATACTTAAAGTAATACTCTGGAAAAATCGAAGATATTCTACAGAACAGCTGTTACTAGACAGTAAATTTTTTGATATACATGGAATATATATATTTAAAAAACCATATATACAATACAAGGCAAAATCAACGCAATGCTCTTATTGTCTGTCGGCCAAACTCCAGCTTATAGAAGAAATCTATTAGCATCACAGGTCCAAGAATTTATAATATTATTCCTGACATCTTAACGATAATATACAACTATAACCTGTTTTGTAAAAAGTTGTCGATATTTGTTATAAATAACTTAAATCTGTTTTAGCAAATATTCTCATAATTGGGAATAGCCTTCCATGTTTTTAGTTCACTTAATTAAATTCATAATTTAGAGTAATTCCATGTTTTTAGTTTCACTTAGTTAAATTCATAATTTTAAGGTAATTTTAGATTAGTGTTAGTCTTTTATTTGTTAATTATTATATATAATTAATCTCATATATAGATTTTTTAGTAAAAACGATTTCCTTGTGAAATCAGGTCCATTTATTTCGTTGTAAATTTGGATTAAAATAAAATTTACTATTATTATTATTATTATTATTATTATTATTATTATTATTATTACCAGGGCCGGATTAAGGATTGGCACGCCCCTAGGCTAATCATGTATTTGCGCCTTCTTATTTATAATGGAAAAAAATGAGAGCGGGGGGGGTGGCAGAAATCTGAAAAAAATATTTTTTTTTAAATGGAAAATTTTTTTTTTCTCCGAAAACGAAAATTGATTAGAGGGGGGGACTATTTTTTTAATAAACAGCATTGTCGCCCCTAGGCTATAGCCTAGTTAGCCTTATGGATAATTCGGCCCTGATTATTATTATAGAATATAAGTAGTCTATGATATCATTTTAAAAATGTTTTTTTTTTATTAAATATGATTATTTGTATCTAATTACAAATTTAAAGTTAAAACACAAAACAAAACAAACCAAATTATTAAAAAGTTGGGATAGAAGATAAAATGGCAATTCAGTCAATCACAGCGGACCGCGTGGGCATGGCTATTTTCATCCGTTAGATAAAACCCTTATCTGAAGGTCTAGGTTATCCTAGGGATAGGGCATAATTATCTGGTGGATTTCACTATTTGTCAAAATACTGACTTTTTGCTTATCTCCGGGATAAACCTTATTCTGTAGATTAAATATCATTATCTATAGATGAAAGTACCGGGTCTTGGGGTCACAGTATTCGCGTGCAGTATTCAAGTGTCATGGCGTGGAAACTACTTCAGATGCAATGTCACATCGACTCCGGAATTATATTTTCACCCTCCGAGGTAAATTAACTGGCGTCATATTCTCTCACATATTTATAATGGACATTAAATCTTAGCATGGAAGAAGAAATATAGCTAGGAATTTCTTGTACAGTTATTATTGATTTCAAATATCTGAGTTTAAAGTGGGTAAAGTTCATAATGTTAAATTAGAATTCCTTTTGGACAATTTTAAATTTTCTTGACGTTTTATGATATCACGCTGAGCATGCTTTGAAAGGCCGTCAGTCAGCCATCAAAAGTAATCTCAGTAGTCGTTTCCGTTCTATTGAGTTTATTGAGAACTGTTTTAGCATCACCGCTGGGTCAAAACGAATTTGTCTTTTTGTTCATCTGACTCTTGCGTCAATACACTGAGAATGTCGTTTGTAAACTAATTTTGGTAATATTATATAGGACATTTTCTTTTATAAGTGTTTTAACTATTTGTAGTATGCAATAATTTCGAGAAGGATATCGGACATGTTATCGATGGGTAACAAAGCTTCAAAGATATTCAAAAGCCTTTTGGTTGTATATGAGAAACCACTTTAGGGAGAAATAAAATATTTGGACATTGGAATGCAAAGAAGGTAACATAACAATAAAATTATAAACCTGTAACACAAAATTATTTCTTACTATTAGAGAGTTCCGACTTAGATCAATATCTTTTTAACTGATTACTTATAGTTGTCACTATGAAGATCTATCAAGGCTATTAGTGGCACAGACTTGCGGCGAATACTTTAAAAAAATGACGAAAGAATTTCTCTTGAGCAAAATATTTATTTAACAGCACGCTTTTATAAGTAGGCCAGTCATTAGAACCAAATTAGATGTAGAGAGGAAAAACTACAGACTGATTACTCTAAATGGTAGTTTTAATACAAACAGGATAGCATTATTTATAGAGCTCTCAGAACATAATAAGTATACATTTCCTTTCTTTTTATGTTACATAGTTTTCCTGTTCTAAATAATTGCTGTATGCATTCGGACCATGATGATATTAAATTGTATTACAAAAAAAGAAATACCTAAAAATCACTGTACGTCAATCGCCACAATGTTTCTATTATTATTTTTATAGGTGACAAAGATAGCTGGAGGACCATAAACAGTACATCACTAGTTGACGAACATAGTTCCTTTAATACAAAAATATTTGGGCTTATTTATCCCAATCTAAGATTTGTTAGTAATACGTATATTTCAAGAACTAAAAATAGTTTATTGAGTTTATTACATTATCTTTACTTCAGTCATCTCAATAAATTTTTAGCCTAAATAGTCCAGTCAAAGAAGGGGTGGTAGAGGACATGGAGGGGGGAGAATTTTTTCTTCAGGAATGTGTTGTTGGTAGTTAGGAGGTAAACATACTAAAAGTTCCTGCCCTAGCCCTGCCTCTTCATGGGGGAGTGGGGTGGAAAAGTTCTATTTTTTCGGTTTTTCGCTTATAACTCGGAAACGATGTATCGCGTCGTATGGAGAAAAGAATTATCTGCAAAATTAAAGATAATTAAAGGACCCAGCATGTTTCTTATGTAAAATAATTCCCGGTGCATTTGGTTAAAATTGCATGACTAAGTCCATTTTGAAGAGAGAAAACTTATGCAGTCTGTATATAGGCCTGGGTAATAACTTCCAGTTTGCACTTCAGCGCTGTGTTATTATGGTTCACATCTAGCAGGGGAGCCTGAAACCCGTTCATTTACCATAAATACGTAATTATTACGCATGTCTATACATACGCTGAAATGCTTTTCACCCTTCAAAATGGACTTAATTATGCTACTTCTGGTTCAGACTTCAGTCCTGTGTTATTGTGGTCCATATCTAGTGAGGGGGTCTGAAATCCATTTATTTACCCTTTATACCTACTTAATGCGCAGGTCTGTACTGAGACTAAAATAGTTTTCACCCTTAAAAATAGACTTAATCATGTAACTTCCGGTTCGCACTTCTGCGCTGTGTTATCGTGGTCCATATCTAGCGTGGAGGTCTGAAACTCGTCCATTTACTCTGAATACGTAATTATTACGTCTATACGCTGAAAAAGTTTTCACCCTTAAAAATGGACTTAATTATGCAACTTCTGGTTCGGGACTTCAGCCCTGTGTTATTAGATAGATAGATAGATAGATAGATTTATTTCCCAACAATTACAATTTAGTTCCATAATTCATAATATTATCACACACATATAATAATAATTGTAATTTACACCTCTTAAAAGGCATATGGGAGAGGTAATTTAGTAAATAATATTAAAAATACTAATGTAATCATAAAACAATAAAAACATGAATGAACACGATACGTTTGTTATGATCTATCCCGAGATCTGCGTGAGTCGCCAGCCCGCGCACGTCCCCAAGTGTGCCGTACACAAAGCCACTGCAGTAATACCGAATAGTATATTATATTACTAGGAGTAGAACGCACTCTTTTTTTGTGTTGAGTCCAGGATTTGCGGCTGAGGCGAAGCCGAAGCCGCAAACTGGGCGAAACACAAAAAAGGCGTTCTACTCCGTGTAATATATACTATTTCTTCTTTAAGCGTATTAAAATGCAAAAATTCATTTATTTATCATAAATGTACAAATATTCAAACTACGCTGATCTATACTGAGACTGAAAAAGTTATAACCCTAAGAAATGGGATACAACTTCCGGTTCGTATTGTGGTCCATATCTAGGGAGGAGGCTAATTAGTTTGTTGGATTTCTAATTTTGAAAATTCGTGTCAAACTCGAGCTGTGCTTCAGCCACATCATAATTCGTTCCGAATTTGATATACCACAACTTCAAAGCTCCATAACTTAAAAACTATTAATTTTTCGGCCTTGCTCCCATTGAGACTTTTATTCATGATGATTTTATAAATAACATATTTCAATTTTAACCAAATCCGCCAAGCATTATTTTACATAAGAAACGTGCGGGGTCCTTTTCCTACAATATTCACTTTCTTCCTGTGTGTCACAATTTCCAAGGTATTCGCCAGCGGAAATCTAATATTATTAAATAAATTAATTAGGTATCTGAAATTCCTCTATCAAATCAGTTTACACTCGACGTATTTACTACTAATATTTTGCCAAACTCTTTCACAGCATCTATTGAGGCAATGCTGGACCTACTTCCTCTACATCTTCATGTATGGAAATCACCTGGTCACCTAAGGATTCTTGGGTCAATTGAACTGGAAATCATGACCAAACCCACTGACTCAATGCCAATCAAGCGGGACTTTGACTGTCTGTTTGATGTGCTAATTAATTGAGAGCCATCAGACGAGCAGAATCGAAGTCCTGCAGTTGGAGAAAGTGTACAGATGGATGGAAGATGGCTACAGGGGTTGGCGTGGCAGACTATCCAGAGAAGACCCCAATCATATTCCTAGCAGAAATTTATGCTATAGACCAAGAATTCATAAATAAAGGCATTTGAAGGTCAAAAATCTATATACTTTCAGACAGCCAGGCAGCATTAAAAGTTCTCAGGTCCTACATCTTTGAGTCTTAAAAAAACAACAAGGTTACCTTGACGTGCGTGCCAAGGCATAAGGGAATAGAAGGAAATGAATTAGCTGACGCCCTTGCAAAAAACTACTGAAGCCTCATTTTTTGAGCCCGAACCGTTTTGTGGCTCATCCATGGGACACATAATAGTCAGGGAGATAGTGTCAAATGTTAATGGAGCATTTTGGCAAAACTGATTTTTTTAACATAGCTTGTTGTTCTATAGCTTATTAAGAAATGAAGTGTCAGCTGGCTCAAAACCGTGACTTAAGATGAGAAGAGGCTGTGAAAGTTGTAGAAAAAAAAAAATTTCGGACCATTTTGGCAAAGCTGAAAAAGAAAGGATTATTAATTTACGAAACGTTGATCTTAAAAGAATGTCAGCTGCATCGGATCTGTGGAAAAACGTGTTAGCTGACCATGTAAACATGTCGGAAAATTCAGGAAAATCGGAGCATTTTGCCAAATTTCATATATTGAAGTTTATAATTCAATAATCGTATTAATTGGTGTCAGCTGGTATTCCGATGGGGGAAAACCTGTTAGCTGGACTTTCAAAGTGCGGCGTAGCCTTCGAAATATTATTAAAAAATATATACAAAAACGCTACTTTAAACAAGTGTAAGAGTGTGCTAGAAATTCGTGAAAGGAACAATTTATCGTTGAATAATGTAGTGCTACCAACAACAATTAATGAGAATCACATGTATCATCGGTCATGCTACCATCGTTTTACAGCCTTGCCTCCAAAATATAGACCATCTGCAGAAGCTTCTGGCGTTTTTAATTCAAGTCAAAGTTCAAGTATTCAAGCGAATGAAGAAATAATCGAAAATGAAGAAGGAATTGAATCACAAGAACACGAGGATAATGAAGTAGTAGATTCTGATAATGACCTCTCAGGTGATCAAATTCCTGCTGAATATGACAGTACAAGTACATGCATAATTTGTTTGCAAACAAGAAAAAGAATCAAGGGACGAAACCTACCTTTGCATTTATGCCAAAAAGATAGCTTTGAAAGTTTCATATTTCTCGAGAAAATTAATGAGAATATTGATTTATTAAAAAGACTAGAGTTCAGTAAATCGAATAAAATACAACTATTTTATCATAATCAATGTGAAAAAGATCTTGTGAATCAAAATAAAAAAAAATGATGGTAATCATGAAGAGACAGAGTGGCACCGCAAACGAAATGTCCACAAAGCTGCCTACGAAACAGTATTAAATTATGTCTCGGAGAAAGTTGTAAATTTAGGTCAATGTTTGAATATATGAAGACGAAATTGCCAGATTTTGATGGTAAAGTTGATCTGAGAAATCTGGAAACCAGATTGTTGAAATCATTTCCGCGAAAAATAGCAATTGTGACTATTAACAAAAGAAAAGTTGTGAAGCCTTTCAATGGAATTTTATTGCAAAATAATTTGAAAAATATCGAAAAGAATTGAATAGAGCTGCTATGATTCTGAGATCGGAAGTACGAAATATTAAACACAAACCACTTCCTCATAAAATTACTGCAAGTAACATGATAGCATGAGAATGAGACGTTCCTGAGCTTATCCAAGATTTTTATACAACATTAATTTCTTCTACATCTCGACGAAGAAATAGTGAGAATAAACAGAGGTTGGCAAAATCGTTCTCTGAAGATCTAATTTATACCGTATCAAATGGAGTCGTGAAAACATCTAAACACATTTCACTAGGAATGACTTTGAAAAGTTTAACGAACAGTAAGCAGATCATTAATATTCTTAATAGATTTGGACATTGTTGCAGTTACACTGTTCTCGAAGAATTGGAAACGGAAGCAACATTCGCATCTGTGTTTCAATCTGACATTTGCCAAATTTAAAGACAGGTCTGACACACATTAATGCAATTATTAAATCATAAACTTTAATATATAAAATTTTCAGCTTTGCCAAAACGCTCCGATTTTCCTGAATTTTCCGACATGTTTACATGGTCAGCTAACACGTTTTTCCATGGATCCGATGCAGCTGACACATTATTTTAAGATCTGCGTTTCATAAATTAATCATTCATACTTTTCCATCTTTGCCAAAATGGTCCAAAAAAATTTTTTTTTCTACAAGTTTCGCAGCCTCCCACGCCCAAAACTCACGGAGTCGCGCCAGCTAACATCAATTTTAGTTCTTCAACACGTACCAACTATCATCATAAACTCATAGAAATCGTGCCAAAATCACCCTTAAAATTTGACACTACCTCCCAGACTATAAGGGAAGAGATCCAAAAATGAGAAAAGTAACAGAAAGAGTCCTACTGGAGGAATACCCCAGGCCAAAGACAAGCGGTTCATCACGTATTCGACAAAGAATGCCACAAAGCTTCTCGAACTCGAAAAGTCCGCCTTGAGGCTAATGACAGGCCTTTTAACAGGCTATTGCCCCTTGAGATATCATCTTAAGAATATGGACAAGGCAGACAACGCTAAGTGCAGCTACTGTGATACTGCAATAAAAACTGCGGAACATATTCTTTGTGAATGCAAGATGCTAGCCTGCCCTAGACAGTGCCTAGGTTAAAGTACCTAGAAAAGGTGGAACTAACGCCTGAAGGCATAGGGAAATTAGCTCTCAGGAAAATCACAAGCTTTGTCAAAATCTTGAGAACCCTGGGCTACAACTAATTGTGGAGTAATTCATAAAAAATCTTTTAGGTCGATCTGAAGAAGGGCTGAATATAATCTCCTGCTGAGCCAATATGGTTGACCAAATACGCGTCTAGTGATAGTAATCGAGTGTAGCGTTCCAGTATTTTGGTATTTGTTCAACTTCACCATCAGTCTCTCACCGATGATTCCAACCCCCTTCAGGAAGACTTTTATATCACCAACATTTCACGAATCTTCGCTGATAAAACTGATCTTAATAATATATTCTAAAGCCGGTTTTAGTAAATTAAAATAATAATAAAGTACTTTTATTAGAGACTTGCTAGTTCGTTTAAACCAGTGCCATCAGACCAAACATACACAAGTGCTCTTACGAATAGTCTATATTATGAAATTCCATAAAAGCATCTCAAAGGATCTCATGCTATCGTTTCGACAGTATGACAGACAAATCTTTAAATAACCATTTTTTATTGAGAAAGACATATTTCCGTTAAAATTAAGTGACGTCAGGTTGTATTAAGGCCTAAAAATATTATATTAATGTATTGATTTTATAGCTTAACTGAAACTTTAACTAAAGTTAAATCAATACAACTTATCAGTCAGTAGCAACACCAGGAGACTAAACATCAATTAAGTGTGTCTACCATCCAAAATAGAGGACATTCTCTCCAGAATTAATTATTAATATCAGATATTGGTTTAGCGTGACAAGAACGTCATTGCTTTAAAGGCATGACGAAATCTGCGACGGGTGGTTGCTTAAGTAAGCTATATTACAAAATGACTATTATGTCTGTCTTTGTTTCAAGGAAACTCAATGTACCAACTGCATCAATTAAGATTTTCTTCAGGAGTTCGATTCTGTTTGGATCTCGGGGTTGTTACATAAACTGCATGAATACAAGTTTCCTCGCTACATCGTCAAACTGCACAATCGAACTTAACACGTAGAACGTTGCAAGTAAGAGTGGATAACAACTTCTCATCATGGATATTAATGCAGGCGCCTCAAAACGATCATGTCTTGCACCAAAGTTACTTCATTTGCACATCTCCGGCTTCCCCTCGTTTCCGAACACGGAATTGATCATGTATACTAATGATATGGTCACGTCGCACAGTCACAGCATTCAAGTCGCAAACACGCTACTGAAAATGTATATGGTTCATGTCATGGCGTATTAAGTCTGGTAAGAGACAATGATCAGCGAGGAGAAGTCGGAGGTCACTGTTTTCTCCTAGAACTTTCGTGAAACAATCTCGATCGGGTAAATCAAAATTAAAATAAAAAATCTGCGAAGAATCTGGAAATTCATTTGAATACACGAGATTGACCTACAAAAGCACATAAATGAGACGATACTGGGAAGGGCAGTTTATTTAGAAGTCCGCACTCATGATGACAGACAGCAGCTAACTAAACAGAAATAACAAAAAGTTGATCTACACGGCCATGAGTCCTGTCCTTACCCACACAGCACAATCGGGATATGGGAAAACAAACTGACGTACCGGGATATCCCAGTACGTAAAATAAATAGAGAAACGGATGTACCTTTTAGGATATCCTATTTAAAGACGTCCTCAAGACAGCCCATTTTAATACGTCCCAGGATATCCTTTTATGGATGTCAATGGGTTATCCTGAATAGGTTCCATTTTGGCATTAACTATGTCGACTAACATCGGGATTAAGAAGGGATATCCGATGAAGAGCCCTAAATCTCCTTAAAATGTACCCTAATATTAGGTCTTTAATATATTTAAATAAAACGCCATTTTGGTTTCCGGCCGGCCAAACTGAAACTGGCCAGGCCAAAGCAAATAGAAAATACCCCAAACACACAGCAACCATGCATATTAGTTTATATTTTCTCAAATATTTAAATTATAATAATTATTGTTAGTGGCTGTATGAAATATTTTAAGTTGTATCTTTGTGTTTTATCTATTAAGTTCAGCTTTATTAAAGTCTTCATTCCACACTATAAAAAGTGACTAAAGCGAGTACAAATGTATAAGAATTATAATTAAAATAAAAACTTTTTAAAAACAAGCTTTTAAAAAATAACTGGTCCGCCATATTGGATTTTGAATGATGTCACTTAGCTACCCATGCATTGTCATCCAAACTAGACGTGTATGCAAAATTTCAGCTCGATCGGTTAGGGATAACTATTTTAAAATTCAGTTGCAAGATTTGACCCATACTAACAAGGCAAGTTAAATATAAGCTTGTAAAAATCTAACATAACCTATTAAACTTCATGTTATGAAAAACTTATCTGATTATGATTGAATATTTAATTAGTTATTAATGTCGTGTTCGAAACCACGATTTAATACGATTTTTTATACTTTCAGAAAGCCAAAGGAAGTTAAAAAAAAATGAGGATTTATACACATTCCCGTATTTTACAATCGCTAAGAAACCTACAAAATAAAATATTAATTTGGCTCAAGAATTGAATATTGAAATCATCTTGGAGAGAAAATGTGAATCACGTGAAAGTATTGTCAAATCTGATTATAAACCTGATGAAATTGAATTTGGAAATGACGACAAATAATGTGCCCACTTAGTTAATAATTTTAAAACCAACGTGGATGAAAATAAGTAAGTAAATATTGTGCTTTAAGAAAATTATTTGAAACTTTTACTACACTTTTGAACGAAAGATATAATACAATATCAGGCCGAACACAAGTGGACGGACTGCATGAAAATACAGAGACCTACAATCTTTTATCTTGAAATTCTATTTGCCAGAGTGTGCTTAATTAATTTATAATTCGGTAAATTATTATTATTCACTGAGTGCTATAGGTCATATCTATATCCTTCAATAATATCTATTATTTCTATCTTGCCCATTTTTCATATACTTTTTTAATAATTGTGGTTCAAATAATAATAACTACGTTTATTTTAGCTGCACTCGTGAATGAGTATATTATGGAAAACGAAGCAAAGAAGCTGTTAAAAGATTATCCGAGAAGTGCGAAAGAGAAGAGCGAGGCAAAGAAGAGAATAGAGAAGCAAGAGTGCGCCACATCCTAAAAATGCATGTTCAGCTATTATTAAATTTGCAAAAGTAATATAGGTATTTATTTAACATTTTTCTAAGAAGTTTGATTTTTAACATTACAAATGTTTTTAAATATTGAATGTGTTTAGCTTATTTCTATTATTAAAATATTATTATTTTTAAGTAGCACTTAATTCCATACATACAAAATATTTCTGTTTTTCTTATAAAATTATAGTGTCTTTGACGATGGTTAATAAACCGAATCGTAATAAAATAATATTTTATTTTTTAACTGACCACAAACCCAAGAAATTACGTATAAGTTATACAAAAAAATAGGCAAGCGCAAATATTTCAAAAATGTGCATATTTGACAAAAATTCTAAAAATTTGAAACTGAAATTTTCTTTACATTTAAGTATAACATTATTGTCTAAATGTTGGTTGTAGCATTTTCAACATCCCGAAATATCCCGGGATGTCCTGGTACGTTCTTAGTACAAGCGCCGGTATATCCTTCAGGACGTCCCTCGTACTACTGTGACATTGGGATGACCAAAAGAGTGCCGAAAAGCATACAAACTGAGATATTAGGATGTCCATAGGCAAGCCCAAATACAAAATGGGATTTGCCATAGTACGTCCCTCGGACAGCCTTGTGTTGTGTGGGTACATACTGTGGGTATGGTGCAGTGCGTCGATCAAGACAATAATATATTTTCAGTCCGAGAATGCAAGTTCTCCTGCCTCATTTAAAAGTCCAGGAAATACATTGTCCTCGGAAGGAAGTGACACGACGTCATTTCGGGCATGTAATCGACATCGTTTACTGTATTAAAATTACCTGATTTTATCAATGCAAACTTGATAGTCTGCTAACAAGTGATGTTTCATAAATAAAACAGCACGCTCTTAAGTCAAGCAAATTATGGTATCAAAATTCACATTTCCATAGTACATATAACCTATCCTACCCTATACCAAAATATTGACTCTACATTTTCTCCCTTTTCTGTTCACCTAATAAAGAGCAAGAGATTATGAATATGCGGATAGTCTTAAGTTTAGTGTGATAGTGTCTAGTCTGCGGTGACTATTGGCTTTGCAGTCTATTTGTTATTATCACAGCAGTTCAGGGTTAAGTGGTAGAATGACATTTCGTGAATTTTTAAATTTAAATGACAACAGTTTTACACTGAATAAACGCAAGCTATTTTTTTAAAAATTAACAGCGGGTAAATTACGTCTAGCTTTTAAATGCACATAATTGATTTAATTTACTCTCAATTGGACTAAAAACAAAATAACACATATTACAAATTCAAGAATAATTATTTCTGTTTATAATTAGTATGCACCATGCAATTCTACAAAAATATTTTTAATATCAAACTGACAAAAACTGTCAGATTTATAATCACGACTGCGTAACAAAAGTCAAATAAGCATTTAGCGCGTTCGTTTCCATGGCTACAAGACAAAATTCGTTTATAGAACGTGTCGCCGTAAATTAATTAATAAGGAAGCATATTTTCCAAATAAAAAATGAATCGTTTTGGGAAGATAGACTTTATTAAAATTAACAAAGAAAAAAGTACGTAAGGAATTTGTTCATTTGGAAAATAATCTTGACATATACATCTCTAAATTTTATCACAAAACTGCGGGTGGCTACATTTTTTGCAAAATTTTGCTTTTAAGCAAATGTTCTCGTCTTAATAATTTACACAAGGTAAATTATTAAGCCTGGAACATTTTCTAAGCAAAATTTCACAAAAAAAGCTACCCGCAGTTTATCCCGAGTTATCGGCATATAACCTATGAATATTGAACCGAAAAGTAATAGATTGAACTTCCCTGAACAAATCAGATTTATTCAATGCACTTCTGAATATAAATAAAATCCACTACATAAATCCAAATTTAATTACATAAAGGAATAAAGATTAAAACAACAGAAAATACTGGCTTCAAGTTTTTGAAGTCAAAGTAGTCAGAAAATTGGAGAGAAACTAATCCTCTAGTAAAGTTTTAAATGTCTTCACAGTTATTTCTGCCAAGTTTGATATTACATATTTACCATTACTGGTAAGGGTGTTACCTAAGGCTGAAAGTTTCGTAAAATTCGCGAAACAGCAGTTTACGGAGAACTCTTATCTAGTAGAGAGAGGCTAAGAGCTCACTAAACTAAAAGTATAATTAATTTGATAGAGCTTACAATGTGGCGTGGTGCTTTACCAGTAAATTTGCGATAAAGTACAGGATAATTAAAATGCATTTACGCTGTAGGGTTCTCCAGTGATGTAAAAGAAACAGCTCGGAGTTTTAATTTGATATATTCTTCCATTTTTCGTTATTCCGCGAGCAGTGGGTAAAAGGTTCGCTGCAAGATTTATTTTTCCTCGTAATAAAATATTACATCTCATAATAACACATTGAGTTCCAATGGTATGGATTTTTTTTATAAAATCCGGTAAAATCATTGGCGGAAGATAGACGGTAAGTCAGTGGGTATTTTGAATTATTATAGTTAAGTACTTTTTACACTATTAAATTGTTATTATTTACTATAATTTTATCGATTATTTCACTCAGTAACATGAAAGCCAATGAAATACCTTTTTTGAGAGCACTGCATCGATCAAAACATTATTATTAGTAAAACAACTAGATTGGCTTTCGACAGCAAGAACGCTTAGTTATATCGTTGTAAAGCCCTACATAAAATTTTATTCCTATAAAACGCATTACAGACGCAAATACCACTTGTGCTTTTAAGTTTGATATATAAATGTTTTCTACTCAAAGTTAATATAACTCACGTAAATTGTAGTAATAATATATACTATATATTAGGGTGGTCCTTAGCTATACTTGACGATATTCTTTTCTTACAATTTTTTGGGCCTCACACCCTAAAGTAATTCCAATTATTTAAAAAATGAAGTATACAAAATTTCAACTCGATCGGATAAGCTGACTCGTGCCACAAAGCAATTAAAATTTACCATCAGACGCAATTTTCATCTATTTTCAATAGTATTTCGTGAACTATTGATTACTTCGAAATGTTATACACATAATTGGAAGAAAATTTATGTTTATAAAACATCATTTCCTTGCATTTTTCTCATACATTTAATAGTTGAATAGGAATAATGAAGCTTTGATTGCCATAGACAGGCACCAGAACATTCATGTTCTCGTTGAAATGTCAAGATACTCGTTTTGTGTCCCATGAATTAATCGAATTAGCTTCACTTTATTGTAAAGTATGTCTTATAGCAACACGGTATGTGTCGTGGTTGTCTGCTAGGCGTACGAACTCAATAAACTATTTTTTATTAGTCGTTTTTAACAACGATTCCCTGCGATATTGCCATCTGCTGCAGCTGAAGCTCAAACTCAGTAGAGATAACAACGACTAACCATGATGTTTCACTCAATCGCGGTCTAGGCTATTGCTACAGTTTCGTTAACTTGCAAATAATGGCACTAAGCATCCATATTACACCCAGGAACCCTCGAACCAGGAAACCCGTGGTCTCAATGCTAACACGTAAGCACCGAATCACTGAGTCGGTTAAGTTCCTTTCACCATTTGCCATCTGATTTTTTATGAACCATTAACCATTGTATGCTTTCCTTTTCCGTTGATGTGGCCAAAAACATCATAAGATAGAAAGTTCTTGTCAGTAGGGAGATATAGCGGACCTTCGCGGCTTCAATTGTTCGTAATTATGGTCAGATATTACTAAATTCACCGGTCACGAGTCTTCACACGACGCTGCTAAAATCTTTCTATTTACTAATCAAATTATCGGCAGTAAATTGCCATTTAGCAGACAAATTTTAAGTGAGTTTATTTCAATTTCAGAGAAGTTTAAATCACAATTTGTAAAAGCGTTTTGCATATTTTTTGCGAAATATTAATATTTTGGGAAAAAGTCTGGATAATAACGTGTAATAAACAACATTTTCCAGAGGTAGAATCTTATATTCGAGATAGATATGTCTATAAAAGTCATTTGAAATTACAGCAAAAAAAAGAGAACTTTTGAGGAAAATTAGATAAATTCTCATCTTTTGGTCACGTCAATCGAAGAGTGGACAATATAAAACACTTGATATTTCAGGAAAACTAGATGGTAACAAGCAAAGAGATCGATCTGCTGAACGTTGTGCTGATATCAGCAAGGGGCTGATGGTGAAAGCTTTGGAAAGGTTGTGCGGCAATGATAATGCCGGTGGGTTTGGATGTTGGGGGTGACTAGTAACTGTGGTGTGCGTTTATGTTGTGCGTGTTTGTGAATAGGGAACTTGCCCAAAAAATAAAATTGAATTAAAATACTCAACACCATAATCTAACATCATTAAAAACCCCACAGACAACAAAAAATTAAAAAAAAATCTCTTCCAGAAATATAAGCGATTAAAATCTGCCGGATTTTACCCAGTCTTGAAACGTGACGTCACCAGATGAAAATCGGATGACGGCGTCAAGCAACACCGATTCTGTTTTGGCTTTGACAGTTCCACACATGAATACTAAAGACAAGGATAACGCATGCCGTGCTTTCAACATTTCCGTGAAACTGGAAGAAAGAAACAGGCGTTATAGATGGCGCAGCGCTCACGAGCACACTGGAGCGCGAGCTGCTCATTGGCTAATGACATTAGCACACTGGAACGCGAGCTGCTCATTGGCTAATGACATTTTTGCTAGTGTTACTAGCGCCATCTTCTTTCTTCACATTTTGCGGATCGGTTTTCATCGAAATTCCCCGTCTTTATAATTCATGGTTCCACAAAACATGCGCATGCCCATTTGTCAGAAACAGCTAGCAGTGAACACAACCTAACCTAAAATTTAAATACTACTTCGTGTAAAACATCTTCAATATTCTGAAATGTCACAAAATTCTACGTTTGATTCGTTCGTGCCGAGCCGAATTTTCGAATTTCACCATGCAATTTACGATCAGGTTTTACTGGAAGACTTCTTCTTTACTTCGCGACATCGTACAGCTGTCCCAATGGTGTTTTTCGAAAAATATGAACGTGTGTTTTTGCATTTTTTTCGGTGGGAGTTAGCTCGAAATAAAAAGGAGGTCAAACGAGTATTTTCCACTACAAATCGTTTCGGAGATAACTCCTGAAATGTCGGCCAAGTACGGCAAAAAATCGCAAATTTTGAGCTTCTACAGTTGGCAACTTTTTAATCCTAGCTCCTACGCCAAAAGACTACTCTAGCTAATTTAAATAGAATTGAATTTTCTAAAACCTCTTTTTTATTTTTTGAATTCCGACAAAAATGAAGGAATTGGAGGGGGCGGGATTTGGGACTTTTTTTTCGGTAAAATTTCTCAGTTTTGTCACCGTAATTAATCGGTAATTAATTGAAATCAATCTCATATACAATGTCCACTTAATATCATGTACTACTTTGACGCTCCGTTAATCTCGGCCCTTCAAAACAAAGGTTTCTGAGAAAAATAATTCTTTTAAGATCTACATACACTATAGGAAAACGTGTAATTCCCTACATTTCCTCGAATGTCTCGATAATTATCGTTTTTTCGAAAAATTTGTAGACAGCTTATGTAAAGAGAATTGATTGAGTTTTCCGAAACCTTTTAATTTTCTCTCTAATATAAAAAGCAAAGGACTTATGACCGAATATGCGGACATCTCAAAGCCAACCACCGCCCAGTCTATTAATTAGGGTGAAGACGTTCCGCTCGGCTAAAGTGCGCCATCTAGTGGACACCACGCAAGACTAGTTTTCACCCGGTGACGTCACAGTGCTTTTCGTGAGGAGCGGCGAGGATTTCAACTTTAATTATTTATTGCAAAGTAAGTACTGCGATTTTAGAACTGATATTCGGTGTGGCGTGTTTATCTTCATGAATACACACTTTAAAGAAATAAAAAAAAAAATGGGCAAGTTCCCCATACGAAATGTAAAATTAACCAAATTAAAAAATTACGGATAGGGAAGACTAAGACTATATATTACTATGTCTATAGAAATAGCGAGTTTTACAGCGATAAAAGTGTATGTAGAGTTTCACAATGATAAATTGATACTGATACTTTTAAAAGCCGATCTAGTTATTTTCTAACTGACATTTGACTGGTTCAATGCGATTTCATTGACGACTAAGTTCATAAGAGAAATAATTGCAATACAAAATATAGTGTTCATTTTACTTTTGTTTTAAATCAAAATTGTAATTACGTGAATCATATAAATGTCACAAAACAATAAACCAAAGGTACAGTCATTTATTTAAAACATACTCGGGTATGTTATAACTAAGAGCGAACATTAGATGATGTAAAAGGTGATAAAGGTCGCCCTAATATTATCCCAAAGGTTGCACAAGAAACACTAACTAAAGTTGAACCCCGTCTGTGTAAAGAGAACTAACTCCTATAAGTACATTGATATATGAGGATGGGGCAAAATTTATTATGCATGCTATTAAACGTGTTGAATAATCTTACTAACTTTATTATACCCGTAGTCGTTTGTGTCACAAGTTCTGAGACATTTCAATCATCATTTAATAATAATTAATAGTAATAATAATAATATTAATAATAATAAGATTTTATTTCAGGTGAAGTTTTGTTTTAGCTACTCACCTCAGCCTTACAAATCTTTTACAAAGAGAAAATGTTAATAATATATTTGCATTCCACCATGTGGAAAGAAATTTTTCAAAGTTTAATAATGTAATATTTGAAATCGTCTATCACAAAAAACCATAAAATGATATGCCACACGGCAGTGGGGGTGGATTTCAAAAAAACTTTTGAGGTCTCTGGTTCTAGTACACACTAGGGCGGTCCTTATTTATACTTGAGGAAAAAAAATTTTTCGAATTTAGTTTGGGCCACCCCCCACAACGGTTTCAATTGCTAAAGAAATAATGTGGGTGAAATCTGAGTGAAATCGTATACGGAGAAAACGTGCCACCCACCACCCATAGATTTAATATTTCTTGAAATTCCCCACATTGTTATATTTGGTTTTTCTAAGTAAACAATAGGTATAATTGACATCCTGAAGATAATTTATACTAGTTTAGGAAGAGGGAAGCGAATTCTAAACACTACCCATGAAAATATTGACATTAAAATCCCTTAATCCTTTTAGGATTAAGGAATTTTAATAGGTGGTCGCCCGCAAGGCCCTAGTTTTAAGATCTATTTCCTCGAATTTAGATTCTGCAGTAGGGTAAAGTTTCTACCTGAACGGCATAAACCTTAATCCTCACTGTAATTTTAGCCGACCCGTAAGTGCGTCAAAACATTTCAGTACCTCATTATCAGTGAAAAGAGCAGTACGCAGCACAATGTACCGCCAAATTAATTTGCGTGGTCGTGATAGTGTTGTAGCAAAGTTTGATGACCTCTTCGACATAGCCCACGAAAACGCGCTTGTGACGATGATTATCGAGGAAGATAGGCAATTTTTAGTTCAACAACGGGAAAAAGGTCGACCAGGATTTTTGTACGGTATTGATTACGAATTAGAAGGCAGAGAAAGAAGAGCTGAAAAACGAGCACGCGAAGCTTCAGAAAGAAGAGAACGCAAGATACGAGAACTTGAAGAAGCAAGTAAGTACCAAAATTAATAGTATACAGTGTGACCCATTTCAAGTGGAAACACCTTCGCAACACCGTTAATGGTTATCCAATTTCAACCAAATTTGGATCGGTATCAAAGAACTGTTGTACGTTCCTTTTAGACACCATATCTACGAGCTAGTTCTCAGAGGAGTCTTCGAAGAAAAAATGAGTGAAACCACAGGTCCGACTGTCCAAATCTTCAAACGCTTTCAACAGTATTGGGTTAAGATTAACAAACATTATTTTAAGTCCGGATTTGAAGGCGGATATGTTCTTCCATTTTTAGATTATACAAAAGAGGTAGTCATATGTGTGACATCTGCTCTAGAAAATCCGAAGAAGCAGCCTCGAGAAGATTATAGAGGATTTTTGGAGTTGTCCTTAATATTCTTGAGAGAAATTCCTCCTCGTGGAATATCTTTTCGGGTTCCTGGGGCCATTCACCACGCGAGATGGATGGCAAAAGCTATTTATTGCTTAAAGATTTTCTTGTTCCGCGATGAATTCCCATTGACAGATGGAGAGAGAAGAGGTCTTTCAGATATATGTATTTTTGTCGTGAAAGTTTATATTGAAGCCTGGTTTTGCGCGCCACTTGCCACCGAAGCGCCTTATCAGGACCTCCGCTTTTTAAATAAGCTTTACGACTATAAGGCCGTCGATCCCGAGATATCCAGTGTTGCGTTTAAAAAATTTCATAAGCATTCAACTTGGTCTAAAAACGATAGTTTTAACAAAGGGTTGGATATTGTTAAAAAAATCAAAGTTGTTAATGATACAGCAGAGCGGGGTGTTAAGTTAATGACAGATTACAATAATGTAATAACAAAAGATGAGGAACAAAAACAATTCGTCTTGAAAGTTGTAAAAGATTACAGAACACGATCCCGATTTTAAAAAGAAGACCTCATCCCAAAAATTATAATCAAATTGACGACTTTTCATAAATAAAATGATTTTAAGTATGTATATTATTTATTTCCAGTCACTACTAACTCGATTGTCAGTAGCAAGCTTTGAAAAAATAAATATCGAAATTGATCAGAATTTATTTGAATCTCCCGGAATCAAGGGTTGGGTGGCACGTTTTCTCGTTATCCGATTGAGTTCAGATTTTGCATAGAACATTTTTTTAAGTATTGAAACCAATCTAGCGGGTGGCCCGCAAAAAAACATAAAGTCGAAAAATAAGGACCGCCCTAGTACACACGCTAAATCAAAATTTTAATTTTTTACCCCATTTAATAACGAGGTGGGAGTAGTAATGGTGGTAGTAGAGGGCGTGGCTGATACAAAAAAAAAATGATTCTTGTACACACACCAAATCATAATTTAATTTTTTACCCTTTTATAATGGGGTAGGCGTGGTAGAGGGGGTGGCTAATGCAAAAAAATGAGGTTCTTGGTTCTTCTACATACACTAAATTTCAATTTTATGGACTCTTACGTGCTTGCTTTACTTATTTACCTTCAATTACTTCCCAACCATTCTATCTTGTTTCAGATCTCTTTAGAGTACATAGGTGTACTAGATTTTAAATCAATATCATAAACGGTTCCAGAGTAATCGTACGCACATGAAAAGTTACAGACAGACAGGCAGCTAGCCAGACGGACCGACAGAATGATATAACGACAGAACGACATAACGACAGAACGACAGAATGACAGAACGACAGAAATATTTTTTAGCTCAAATTTAAAGTCTCTACGTTTCATGACAGTTACGCCTCTTTGAGCAAGAAGAAAAATTCATTTTGCTTTTTACCGTTCCTATACTTCCACTCCACTATATAGAAATAATTATGGTTGTTTTTCGAGTACCAAATTTTACAGTGCATGAACAAAAAAAATATACAACATTCGACGCGAAAATGATGTACATTTGTAATCTCAATTTTCGGTTTCTAACCAAGATGACAAATTGATGATACCACAAGATGAAAGGTTTCGTTAAGGGAGAATTTGTATTGTAACAATATATATGCCTGAGTTATGTGCAAGATGATAATTAAGCACTCAAAGGGAAACATTTGCTTAGAACACTTGATGCCGGCATAATACTCGAGACGCACTAACGTAGAAACTAAATACAGTCCCTAAGTGCTCATGTGTTAACCTTCAACCCTGCGTAATTGGAAAATATAAATTAAATGTTAATGTTGATAAAAGAAAAATAAAATTAAGTTTTTTTTTAAATCACTTTCTTAGTTAAATCATGAATCTTCCCTTTTTAAATTCAGTAGTGAACTCATATCTACTCGAAACTAATATTGAGAATTTCTGCGAATATTTTCACAGAATTTAAAAAAACGCTAGCAGATTTCGAGTGCGGTATTCAAGAATTTCTTTCTAATTTCATCTGGAATAAACTGGGTGAACATAGAAAACTTATATACAGTGTGTATGTTGTAGAACCTTGGAGAATATCTAAGTCGAAATTTAACAAAAAATCGATATAGAGAATTTTCGTCTCAAAATACGTTATATAACACAACTGATCATGTTTCTCGCATCAGAGCCGAAGTATAAAACAGTAATTTACGTTACAAGACCGGAAAGAGGTGTTTTGCAGGTCGACCCAAGCAGATTCCAGGGCGAGTGGCAGGTGAGTCCTGGAAGCTTGGGGAGACCTGCGAAATACTGTTCTTCGGTTGTGTAACGTACAATATTTTTTTTTTCGCTGACACTGTTACACAAATTAAATTTTGTATTATTATACTCTTCGCAAAAATGAAGAGTATATTGTATTTGATCGGCACATTTCTAAATCAGTAAATATCGCTCGTAGAGAAAAAATTTTTATATCGTTATGTTAGTGAACGAATTCTGAACAACTTTCAAAATGTCCGTCTGTCCGTCCGTCCGTCTGTCCGTCCGTCCGTCTGTCCGTCCGTCCGTCTGTCCGTCCGTCACGTTTCTTGTAAGCACGATAACTCAAGAAAGAAAAATCCGATTGTATTGAAATTTGGAGAGTAACTTAGTGTTAGCTAGAGGAAGAACCCTATTGTTTTTTAACAAAATAGATTGGTAAATAAAAAAGTTATTAGTAATTTAAAATTTAAAAAAATATTTTTTACATTTTTTTATGGTTTGTAATAAATAGAAACCTTGCGAAATGTTATTTCCTATCACTATTTTTTTTTTAATACATTTTACTAATGTGTGTTTCCTAATAATCATAATAAATTTTCTAATGGTATATATTATACACTCATTAACAATTTTAGTAATAAGAAATGGTGGTGTAGCGGCAACAGTTTCGTCTCGCAGCCCAAGGGTCCCGGGTTCGATCCCCCTCACATCGTGATTTTTTTTTTTCATATATTTTTTTTTTCACAAAAAAGTTGGTATCACAAAATTTAGAATGTCCAAAAACTAGCATTATTTACAAGAAAAATGCGAAGAGTATCCTATAGAATGTGTAACAATTATATAAAAAGCTCAGTAAATCGGCGAAGAGTATAATGCTTCCTCTAGTTTTTTAATACATTTTCTAACAAATACGATGACAAACAGAAATATCTAATGAAATAAAATATTTTTACGACCGACATTATTATACAACTTCAATTTCTGCTTGTAACGCTTCAAAATCTGAATCCATATTTTCTATAACTTGTGAATTGACTTTTGAAAACTCGTAAAAGTCAAGTGTATTTATCTGTTTGACACTTATCTGAACAATTAACACAAGTTCATTTCCATAGCAACGATACGGTCTAGCTCGAGAAAGCGTTAATTTCTGGCGGATCATTCCTCCAAAAAGGGTGTACTTTCTGGTCGACCGAAAAAAAAATTTTTCACGTCGAAATTCGAAAGTACGCCGAATTTTGAAAATATTCTTACGTCGCCCGACGCGCCAACGTCCTAGGCGCATAATTCGAGTCGTACGTCGAAAGATTTTCAACATCGCACGACAGTGCCCATCGCCCTAAGCGTGAATTTCGGAAGTATGCCAAAATTGTCCCTGGCGGCGAAAGAATGTGAAGATATTTCACACTCAAAAAAGATTTATATCAGTTAATTCAATCACCGCCGGCGAAATCAACTCTACTGCAAGCTGCTGGTCTCGACCTTGAACACGACGTAATTGGCTTAGAACGATGGTGTGTACAAACTCGTTTCTACGTATATTTTTTGCGATCATCTTCAGATAGTAACACTAACTCTATCAAACTATGTAAAGAAAAAATAAGGATTTTTAGTTATATGGAGTTTAATTTCATTATATACTTAATATACATTTTCTATTACTTATGTAACTAAGCTTCCTATGTAATATTTAATCGCCCAATTTTTTCGTTATATAATAATTATGATTACGTTCAAATGCGTTAATGTAGCAGTCATGAAATGCACGCAACTTAATTAAAGGACCCCGCACAAAAGTATAGAAAAAGGATTTTCGGCCAAAATTTTTTAAATTTTGGGAAAGTTCTTCTGGTTATACTGAACAAAAGTTCCCATGGGCACAATGCTCAAAATTCAGTAGTTTGGCCGCCAGTGGTCTTTGAATTCTAAAAATATAAAGTTCTTATATAGTCAAAGGGACTATATAAGAGCTTTATATTTTTAGATTTCAAAGGCCACTGGGGCGAGCGTAGAGGCGACTTCAATGTGAATATCAGTCGATATTCCGTTGAAGCAACGTCGAACGCGGTTAGTACTTGGATGGGTGACCCATCTTAGGAAATACAGCGTTCTCGTCCCACCTTCTAGCGGCTTGTACAGTGTATACGCGGAAGCAACGTAATTTCAGACGAGGATTACGTAGTGGATATACCATTCTTCGGAGGGGATGTAAAGCAGGCGGTCCCTTGTCTATTAAATGTTAAGCTAGTGAAAGATCCCTACTCTTCTTAAGGGAAGAGGTTCGGCAAAATTTCCAGGTTGGGGGTAGCTCGTCTCCTGGCGTCGGTGATAGTGTAGAAGAACGCACTACCTGTCGTCAAAATGACGCGACACCAAGTTATTTCTCAGGGGGCGCCAGTCTCGTATTACCCCGTTCATCTACCTCCCAGGCGGGTTCGAGATAAGATGCACTTCGATAGCCGAGTAATGTACCAAGGCTGCACTACCACAGATCGGAAATGACGCTCTCTCTGGACCTGAATTCCCCCGTTAGGGGTTTAGGCACCTCTTAATTTCCTGAAATTTTGCATAAAAAAATCCCAACCGAAGAATTTCTCTGCGGAGGGATTAATTTTGTACGTGGAAACCACATTTTGATCCGTTAATGACGAAATCTATTTCTCAAAAAGCGCATAAAAAAATCCCTCTCAAACCTCCGTAAAGCAACCAGAAGGTCGAACGTTAATGTGAATTAACTCGACACATCCGGCTTTCTGTACGAAAGTTCCAGGGATTATGGACCATCAACAGGCCTCAAGATCAATTAAGAAACATTAGTTCAAAGAATCCGTTTATTTAACAAAATTGGTTTTACAAAATTCTCAAGATAAGAATCGTGCCTTCCCCAATCAAGGTAATGACTTTCAGACCATACAAGCGAGAGCGCTCACGCTAACGATCGATTAGGTAGAAAAGATTCGTACATACCTTCTCAGAATCAAAATGCGAGCATTTTTAGAGTCGTCTCAGACTCTGGGTAAATAAATACTTATGACTGAGTAAAATAACTTAAAAAAGTTTTACTCATTGAATTTAGGTTCGCTAGAGACTACTTAGCTTTAAAGTTCTTGTATCGTGAAGAGCCACGTACTCGAACACATTCAGAGGACTTATTACTGCGTAAGTTGAATGGCGTTCGATCAGTCCACGACTTACGAGCCCTTATCACAGTCGTTCAATATTATCGATTTGGCAGCTACCCACCTTCGAGCGACTTTTAGGCAAAATTGAATTTTTGGTTTTTTATGCACAAGGCGTTTTCCTCTATAACTTTGTCATTTGGAAAGCCCTGTTGTTGGCTTTCCTACCATTGCTTTATTTGAACCACTCAACGCGCTCGACCAAATTGCGAGCTGCTGAGTCAATCCCAACTCTTTCTATGCGAGAAACCGGCCTTGTACATGTGCATTGATTTTTATCAATTTTTGCTTATCGGCACTACGCCGGCTTTGTCAAAATCTTCTATTTTGCCCTTCGGATGCAGTGCATCGCTAAAATTTTATGCTCATACTTTAGAATTGGGCTTTCAATGGCCGTATCTCAAAGGTCAATGTCTCTGGTGGAGGAATAAAAAATAAAAAATTATTCAAAGTATATTTTCGTGGTACTTTTTAAACTGACTGTGGTACTTTTGAAAAGACCAATTTCGGCGTACTTTTGAAAAATCAATTTTCAAGCCAAATTTCAAGGTACTTTTGAAAAACTAATCTGCGGGTGAAATTTTGGCGTACTTTTGAAAAATCGATTTTCAAGCCAAATTTCAAGGTACTTTTGAAAAGTTAATCTGCGGGTGAAATTTTGGCGTACTTTTGAAAAATCGATTTTCAAGCCAAATTTCAAGATACTTTTGAAAAGTTAATCTGCGGGTGAAATTTTGGCGTACTTTTGAAAAATCGATCTTCAAGCCAAATTTCAACGCAGTTTTGAAAAATTAGTCTGCAAGTGAAATTTTGGCGTACTTTCGATAAATCGATTCCTGAGCCAAATTTTGACGCCCTTCCAAAAATATTATTTTTCAAAGTCCAATTTGTGGTACCTTTGAAAAAGTATATTATTCATAAATCTTTGTCATTATATACTTCTACTCTCATATTCTGAACCAAAAACATTTTTCCTAAGTGAAAATTCGGTGCTTCTTCGAATTTTCACCTGGTCATTTCCAACGCCTTATAGAACCCAAAACGGTCCTTATGGACTGATCTGCGCCTCTGCAGACTCCCAAAAATGTCTTCAAATGAAATTTTTGCCTAAGTCGAATTTTGATTCTGTCTTCAACTTAGGACGATTTTGGAGAGTTCTACAACAATAGGCCCTGGTAGCGGAAATAGGCCGACGTTAAATAGTTAAAAAAAAAGGCCACTGGCGGCCGAACTACTGAATTTTGAGCATTGTGCCCATGAGGACTTTTATTCAGTTTAACCAGGAGAACTTTTACCCAAAATTTCAAAAATGTTTTCCTATACTTTTGTGCGGGGTCCTTTGCTTTTGACATGTTCCATGACTTAGATTTTCATGAAACTTGACACATTATTAGAAGATATATAAACAATTATTTTGTATTTTTTTTCAGAGTGGTCAATCAATCAGAACCAAAATCGATCATAAACATTTTTAATTGCATTTTTTTAATATTTGTACTGAGACTTGCGCTTTCGAAAAACATTGTAAAATAAATCCTAGAATAACTGTAACACTCACATTTTGTCCTGCTTCAGTAGTTAAGAAAATATATAGAAAAGTCATCCTCGGTCGGTTTGTTTTAAATTATCTCCTAAATAAATCAAGATAAATCGGAAATATCTACATATGCATTACTTACTAGTGTCTTTCTCTACATTACATTATGCATTATGATATATATTCCTATTGGGGGCAAATTCACCTTTGAAGTACGGCTAGACCCTTTACAAATTAAAATTATCTAATCAAATCAACCACTCTGTATAAGATTAATTATAATTTTATAAATGGTACCTACTTTTATCATCACAAAATCGTAAACTACAGTGTAATATTTACACACTACTTTATTTCGTATCATTTAAACCTATACAAAATAAAACAAACGTTAATAAAATAGTTGGGCAACGGAAATGAAATGAAATAGAGCACAAACATAAACTCTATAGCCACGTGAGCGCCACATATATTTAATAAACTAAAAGAATACGCTCCAAATCAATTGCAAAAGGAAAAATTCCAACGTATTAGCACTATTACAGCGTTACTCTTTTAAGTCTGAGAAAGCTTCCCCCAGGCCAGGAAGCTAACAGGAAGTAAATTTGTTCTTTGTCGTCACATCATTAGTGTCCTAATGACACCTCCGGTCACTGAGGCTCTATAAAGAATGGAAAAAAGCCCTTTCATAACACTCGGGAAATTACACAGGAAAATAAAAAACAGGATTTTCTTTAAACAAGACGAAATAAAAATGTATCGTGGAGAGATACTTGCATACTGTTTATGTAAGTTAAAGCCTCTTAGGTGCATACATATTACATATAGTCTAAATTATATTACAAATACACAACTGTTAATCCTTGCCTGACAAGGTTTTCATTGACCCATGGAATGTTAGAGAGCTTGACTTCAGAACCTTAATTGGGGACATAGGTCAGGAATCCCTGAGGTGGGCATCCCAGAGAATGGGAGGAAATCCGCCATCTTGATTTTTATGTCAAACCGGATGTGCGCTCTATCTCCGTAACTACTGGTTCGATTTTAATTTTGCCTTTTTAGTTCGACTACAAATTTTACGTAGAAAAATGAAAGCCTTTATTAATTTTTTGTACGTCTTAAAATAATGGATTAAAAATTGATATAAAAAGAAATAAAAATTAACAAACTAAATTTTTCTAACCACAACCACCTACCTCTTTTCATTGTAAATTTTAAAAAACATTTGTTTAATATAAGTTATAGTCCAACATTTTAGATAAAATATCGCGTTTTGTGCACCCTATTACCTCTAAAAATAAGAAAGATACAGTCATTTTCGTCCAGTCCTTAATTAAAACACCAGATGCATCGGTTGTAAGAAATCTGCATAATAAATAATTTAATTTAATGCATTAAAATTTGGTTTTTATATTATAAAACAAAATAAGACCTTTGCTATAATTACTACGATTATTTCACTCATTAACGCTATAGCCAATGAGAGCCCGTTTTTTCCACAACATTGCACCAATCAAATGTCATTATTAGTCGTAATTCAAGCTAGATCGGCTTTTGACAGTACCAACATGCAAAATTTATCGCTCTAATTTTTTATGTCGCTGCAGCGGCCAATACTGCGATGATTTTTTGACGTTTTGTTTCGTGAAATATTTTCGGCAAATAGGGCAACTCACGCTTTTAAATTTTATCTATAAATATCTTCTCTAGCTTATTACTAATTGTTAACTTACCTTGTAAATTGTAATATTGTATTATGTACTAGCAAACATAAACACACCACATATATAGTAAACAATCGTCAGTTCCAAAGAGAAGCCTGTCTGAAATATATAGGCTATAACCCTTGCCTATCGGTAACTATTTCAATTTGCCTACTTTTCAATCAGGTAACAATAATATACAAAGATTGTACTTAATATACCTAGCTCATAATACAGGAACAAGTCAAGCACAGCTTTCAATAGCTCAATAACGTAGTTACAAAGTTAAGCAAATCATTTATTATAAATGTCAAGTAAACACATTCGCTCTGGAAACAAACTAAAAATGTACCTAGGTACCTACTTACATACGGTAATCTATCAAAAAGTAACTAGTTGAATCAAAGCTGTGCAATATTTTAATTTGTTGTATTTAAAATTCACTCTGCCTAACGAAGCAAACCTCAACATAATTTGTAAACTTCGTAAGTTAAAAATAAGGATTAAATACGAAAATATGAATTAATGAACAATTAATATAGAATATAACTCTAGTAGCGGTAGCGCTAGATGGCGCTCTCTATGTCAATCTCGGAACCATGAGTGTATAGCAATAAATAGGCGAGACATCGGGAATAAAATAGTGCTCGCAGATTAAAGATGTAGTGCTCTCTCTATCGTTCTCGTCATATTGCACCTCAGAAACGCCTGAAAGGTGCTAAGCCAGTCTATATATTATAATATCTAAGGTTTCAACTCGTTTTATTTACTAGTTGCCATAGAAACATCACTAGATTATTTTAAAATATAGGGAATCTCCATTGTTTCTACTGCGTTTGTTTCAGATTTGCTGTTTTGACAATATGAGTCGGTTTGGAAATATTTCTGTATATCAAATTAATAAGGAAATTGAAAATAAAGGTCAGTGAACTCTAAAAAGTGACAAGCAAACGTCTGAAGGCAATTAATGAGAAAACATAATATTGAAGATGTACTTAATGAATTATTTATTCGTGAAATATTCTCCTCAAATACCTCGTACTTTAAATTTTATCTAAAAATTTTTTCTCAAGCTAAGTTGCCCCTAGTTAATATAACTCGTGCAAATTGGCAGTTTATTATCAAAGATTAAATCCCCCCGCTAAAGCGGTCGGGATTTAATCAGATAATAAACTGTCAATTTGCACTCTTTATATTACCAGGCAACACGCTTTCGAAAAAATTTTCGATAAAATTTTAAGCACTAGTGATATTACATACGATAATTTTTATTGTTGCAAATTATTTATTGCATTTACAGAATTTTCAACAATTCACTTTTTTTTACAAATGCAATATTTTGTTTAGTAAGAGCACGTCAAAAAAAAACTTTCCGGAAGGCAACGCAAATTATTAATTGATTTAAAAAAATTCTTGATCACTTTCTAGTTCAAAACCATATTTGGTGACAATTAATTCCTCTATATCAATCCATATCTATAAAAGAATACCCTGACTGACTGGCTAACTCACTAACCGATCTATCAACGCACAGCTCAAACCGCTGGGTCATGAAACTTCAAATTTCGCATAGAGGTTCCTCGAATGACGTAAGTAACCTCTATGAAGGAATTTTTCGAGATTCGGCCCCTAAGAGGGTGAAAAAGGGGATTTAAATTTTAGGCTTTTTCGGAAACGGTGACATCTAGATGCGTGAAATTTGTCAGAAATATTTTTCTTTCTATTAGGTACGTATAAGACAAAATTACGATTTTCACTATTTGAAGGGGTGAAAACGGGGGTGGTAGATGGTTTAAAGCTTAAAGCGCACTTGTATTTTTGAAATCGCGTAAGTCAGAAACGTAATTATTCGAACGATGGACTCTTCTGAGGAAATAAGAAGGCACGTACTCGACGCTCTTTAAAAAGAGACCCCCGAAAAGATGAACGGAAAGGGAGAGGTTTTTAAGCTTTTCGGCAACGGTTAGACCTAGAAGCCTGAAATTTGGCAGAAATACTTATTAGGCACAGTAAGACGAAATTCCGATTTTCACTTTTTGAAGGGGTGAAAACGGGGGGTGGTAGATGATCTAAAGGGTACCCGCATCTTTGAAATCGCGTAAGTCAGAAACGCGATATTCCAGCGATGGGTTCTTCTGAGGAAATAATGATTCGACGGTTGTCAAAAAGACCTCGAACGGGTGAACAGGGAGAAGGGTGTTTTTAAGCATGAAATTTGACACATACCCGCATATGTGCTCTATTGTGGAATAAAATAATTATTTTTTCGTTTAACTCGCGCTAACACAAAAATAGAATAATGAATTGTTATCAAATTGCGATGCGCAGTGGGTTTTCTCGAGTGCAATGGACGCGTAGTGGGTTTCCTTGAATACAATGAATGTGCGGTGGATTTCCCCGAGTACTATGGATGCGCAGTGAGATTTCTCGAGCACAATGAATGCGCAGTGGCTTTCCCCGAGTACTATGGATGCGCAATGAGTATTCTCAAGTATTATGGATGCGCAGTGGGTTTCCTCGAGTACAATGGATGCGCAGTAGTTTTCTTTGAATCCAAAAATGTGCAGTGGGTTTCCCGGATACCATGGGTGCACACTCAGTTTCCTCGAATACTATGGATACACAGAAGTTTTCCTTGAGTGCAATGCATGCGCAGTGGGTTCCCTTGGGTGTACTTCCTGAGTAATATAGGAGTATTCAGTGAGTATGTAGTACTTCTTTATAGGCATAAGTTAGTATGTAAATGTTCCTAATTCCACATTGACGAAATCTTCTATGCGAACGAAATCGCGGACATCAGCTAGTTCAAATATAAATTAACACAATACTATGACTCTTTCAATATTATCGGCACAAGTTATTGAATAGGTTCATCAAAAATTTGGAAAATGATCCAGGCTCTATCTTTAAACCTAGAAATCCTTCATCATATGCTGAGCAAGATTCTATAGGACCCAAACAAAAATTATTATTTTTTTATTATTGCCTTTTAAAATATATTTTTTATAAGTAATTTTTTTTTGTGTAATCGTATCTGGTTAGTATGTGAGTGATGGAAAGTACATTACATAATTCAAGACCACGGATTTGTACAATCATGTGAGTGCTTTAACAAAGTTCTGTTCTTCTGGCATATTAATATGTAAGGGAGATAGTCTAGCTATTACTATTGACACTTTTAATATTATGCGAGAGGCAGCTGAAACATCCATCCGCATAAAATTGGCTATATCCTGAGCTTGCAAAGAATCGTAAATCCATCTGGTATTGTTTCGATTGGCCGTTCTAACCCACATTTTTAACTTATTTGAATTTCGGAAATAATGCGGAAGTAAAAAAAAAACGTCAGTGTCTGAAGATAAAATTACTGCTCGAGCTTCCGTTGAATCTGTTATGTGAAATATTTCTGTTAGTCCAATTTTTCGACAATATTGTATACATGGTCCATGCATATAAGTTCAAAATTTCTACATGTTTTGGAAAGTGTGTTTCTTGAGGACTGTTATAGTGTTTCTTCTTATTCTTTGAGAAACATGCCAATAATTTTTGTGATTTATTTTATAATCACAATTGAGATACAAGTATTCAACTTATTAATCCAGAATTCTGTTCCCTGTATTAATAATATTTGTAAAAATTCTTCAAGAGTTGATATAAGACTATTAATGCAAAAATGTTATACAAGTTTTTTATTATGATGTGTATGTCTTGATAATGAAAAAACAATACCTTATATCTTTGTTTCTATATTCACAAAAATAAAATTAATACTTAGAAATATTACAGCTTAAAAAAATCACTACTTTTAAAAAAATTTGAAGAGGTTAATCATAAAATTATTCCTCGCATAATACATTTAACGGAGTTATTTTATCTTCAGATACTGGCATTTTTATATTACTTCTGAATCATTTCCAAAAATCTAAGTAGTTAGAAATGTAGTTTAGAACGGGTAATCAAGACAACAATATGCTTATCAATTAACAAGGTTTTACAAATCTATGTAATTGAATTATATAATATAATTCTAGCGGCTGACATACTAACCGGAAACGATTACTCCAGCAAAATTGGTTCCAAGAAATCTATTTTAAAAGTTGATGCCACAAGATATCTCAAAAATTTTGGATTACGTCCTGTAGGAGCACGGAGCAGACTAAAGATTTCTAATGTTAACAATAGAGCCTCTTCATCTTCTTAATTGTTCAATTCACTCGGGGCTTGGTTTTATTATAACTCAAAAAAAAAATCAGAAAATTTTCCACCTACCTCATCACATTAAAAGAACATACTATTGTATTCATTTGTATCTGAATTGTTATAGAGGATTAATTATGAGCCAACAGATCTCACCAAATACGGTTTTGAACTAGGAACTGATTTGTAAAAAAAGTGAATTGTTGTAAATCCAATAAATTATAGTAGTAATTATAACAAGTCTTATTTTGTTTCACGACAGAGAAAAAAAATTTAATGTATTAATAGAATTATTTTTTCATGAAGATTTCTTACAACTAGTGCATCTAGCGTCACTGGACAAAATTGACTGTATCTTTCTTACTTCTGGAAGTAGAGGGGTCGCCAAAACGCGATTTTATAGCTAAAATGTTGGACTACAACTTGTATTGAATACATATTTTAAAAAATTGCAATGAAAAAAGATGGATGGTTGTGACTAAACAAATGTTGATTGTTACTTTTTTTTCTGTATATATAAATTTTTATTCCCTTTCCATTTGTGAATTATTTAATGCTGCTATAGACTTTGTTGACAAAATCTTGCAGTAAAATTAACAAGTTTCATAATTATAGGAAGAAATAAACAAAGTAATTCTTTTTTTGTATAACAAACTTCACGCGCTTCTAACATAGTTTAATGGATTGCAATTGAATTCTTACTGTCGCTGACATTTTGAAAGGATGGCTTTCTGAAATTTGCCACTAGTTTTTACCATATATAGAGTTTTTAAATTAGATAATCTAGGTATTAAGCAAATCACAACTTACACACTTTTTTATTTATTATGAACTTACCTACTTTCTGTATATTGTTGCCCCAATCTGGGCACGCCAATATACTTGTTAGGTAAATACTTTAAAATACTCGTTATTGCAGAACCAATCAAAACAACTACTCTTCTAGCTAATACTGACGAAGTATTGAATACATGATAGGATTCTTAGCATTTTAAGTAAAAAAAATATATATTGAAAATACTTAAATCATTTCAGTCATTCACACTTTTTTATTTAATATGAAATTATCTACTTTCTGTACCTTATTCTGGTCACGCTAATATACTACTTAGGAAAAGACTTTAGAACACTCATCAGTATTTACCTAACAGGTATATTAGCGTGCCCAGATTAGGGCAACAATATACAGAAAGTAGGTAGTTTTATAATAAATTAAAAAATGTGTAAGTTGTGATTTGCTTAATACCTAAATAATATTCTCTAATCATGATGAAAGCAAATAAGTTTTGTTCGGCATTTTTTACTAGTTCTTCAAATTAAGTCATTACAAATGTGGAAGTTAACTTTTCTTTGACACTTGCCTATTGCCTATTGGACTAAACATGAATCCTGTTGTTTCATTTCAGGTAAAATTTCTTTTTAAACCAAAAAAATAACTGTTCATAAAAATAGGTCAAAATATTTCTGAATTCTGCATAAATTCCTCTTTATTTTTATTTTTATTAAAGTTACGTTTCAAAATATTCAAAACGGTCCTTATGAACTCTATCAGAGCCTTGATAACGATCTTGAAATATACTAAGGACTAGACTAGAGAAAACTAGGAGATAACGTTTCCGTATTGTATGGATAATGTCCCGAACAGATGATGTTTTCATTTCTAATTTCAGCGTATTATTCTTGTGATAATATAGGAAACAAATTAAATTACCGAACAAACTTTGTAGTTTAAGCTGTATGGATAATTTTAATTAGACTTCTACTTGAATTCACCAACTGAGTTTGCCAAGAACTTGACAAACCTATATTGTTATGGATGTTTACTTAATATCATTTAACACTTCTTGTAATAAAATACTGTCCTTAAGCTAATTTGGTTATAAAACAGCTTAATTCGTTATTATATCGTCAACATAGCTACCTACCAGTTTACCATTTTTTTGTTCCTTGAACTGCTTTTAGGATGCAATGGAAGCGAACAATTTCGAAGTTCTCGACTGAGTTGGCATTCAAAAACTCACAGTAATCTTTTATACTCACTGAAATAACTACAGTTAAATACAATACAGGGTTGCTACGAAAGAAGTAGACACTTTTAATGTCTTATAAAATAAAAGTTATGTGTAATATCGACATACACTATGTGCTGTTAGGTTGAGAAGTTTCGATAAGACAATTGGTGGTATAGTAGGTCCCGTATTCAATTCAGCAATATAAAAAAGCTCACAAAAAGCCATAAAGGGTACCGACCGCATAACACTTTCAGTTTATTCACAAAAAGGCCATTAAGGTGTTCTTTTATTATCATCACAAAAAATGGTTAAACATATTTCTTAACAAGAATGTAGGCCATTCCCACTAAATATAATTGGTTGAAATTTGATCTAACCGATTGAAGATAAGCTTGAATAAGCTATGTAGTCAACGTGGACTATCAGGGGTGGACTAAATAAATAAAAGTTTAATGAAAAGTTTTATTAAATGTTTTTAATTAACTCGTGAAAGAACGCTCGATAATGTGGAAGTAGACCACGTGATGGATTAAAAATGGACTAAAATTATGTGGAAAAGAAATGGCAACGTTGCGTTGATTACCACAAAAATATGGAATCTGATATATTTGAGGAATGGTTTGAGCATACGCTAATTCCGAATTTGAAACCGCGTGATTGTTATGGATAATGCATCTTTCCATTCAAGACAAATTGAAAAAATTCCAAATACTTCATCAAATAAGGAAGAAATACAATCTGATGAATCACGATCTCTACTTTAAAGAGGCTATTATTGGAAGTATTCCGTACCAAAACATTTGAAAAAAGTATGTTGTCGAGAACATCTCGAGGCAATATGGACACTCTGTTTTAAGACTACCTCCCTATTTTTTTATTTTTAATCCGATACAGCTTGTCTGCGGCCAGTTAAAAAGGAGGATTCGTCGGAAAAACAAATTTCCTAAATTTGACAAAAAAGTCATCGAATTAATTCACAGTGAAGTTTGCAACATACGAGAAGACGACTGGAGAAAATCCATTCACAAAATAATCAAATATGAATATGATTGCAGAAAACTGGGCCAAATCATTATAGATAGCGGAAATAAATTCATCATCGACTTAGGAGGGGACAGTGACAATGGCGAAGAATTCGAATAACTTAAAAGATTTTTATATTTTATTTCTTTTACTGTTTATATTTAACGTTTCGTGGGCAAATTTATGATAATGACAGTGGCAGTGATAGTGACTGAATGGTATTCTGTGATAGTGAGTAATTGTGATAAGGTTCATTATTTTTATTTTGGAAATGTGCTATTATTTCTGATAGGTTTAAAATATGTTTTATTTGCAACATTTTAAGAAATGTTTTTATTTTATTTATTTTACTGTAGGAAAATGTTATTAATTTTCTTACTAATGTAATGTTTTTTTTATATTGTGTTGTTGTTGAGTTTAGCTATTTATTTATTTATTTATTTTTATTCAGTTTTTGCTTTGAAACTATATGTTATTTTAATAAGGAAGTTTAGTTTAGTTAGTTATTTTTAACTGAAAAATGCTGGTTTATTTATTTTTTTTTTAATCTCTTACTCCCTAATTAACAATCCTGTCACCATCCTATCCTGGCAAGGGATATGCTTATACCTCCTCGTTGGTCCTTCCTGGGTAATAAGAAAAACTGATATCGTTGAAGTTTGTGTACATTTTTGTAAACATACTTATTTTACAGTTCCGATGTCAGATATCGTATTATTCACTGTTAAAAAAATTAAACATAAGAACGTGAATTTAATTGCATTTTATGTAATTACTCTCTATTTGTTATTAGTATAGTTCACTACACAATTATTAAGCTTGTAAAAAATGTCGGCGTCCTTGGCAGTGCGGTAAAGATCAAAGACGACGGCATTATTTTACACGCCTAAGAATTGTGTAGACAACTTTACAATTGAACGAGAATGCAAGTTTTTTAATTCATTGTTTGAAACTGAAAATACATTTTAAGTCCGGTTCTGTGTACTAACTAACGCCGCCGGCGGTGCACTAACCAAAGGCGGTCGGTGTCCTTTATGCTTTTTGCGAGCTTTTTTGTTCTTTACAGATTAAAATGCAATTTTTTTTTAAGCAAATGCTATAAGCGGACAAAAAATTTAAGGGTCTAGATCGTACTATGTATTAACAAAAAACAGTATATGTGAATATATTTTTTTATTTACTGACTGCTTACATTAACAAAACGGAGACGTTTTTATTAAAAAAAATTGAAAAATGGCATTATTTCTGTCATAACTTTTTTGTTTTGTATGCCATAGGAATAACCAAAAAACAATTTGAAAGCCTATTTAATGGACTTTAAATTTGATTGTTAGCATTTTTAAAGTAAGAGCTATAGTCTCTAAGATATTTAACATTTAAACTAAATACTTCGTCTTATAGACGTTCGGGCGCCACCTTTATATTTCCAGATCTCCGAAACCATCAACTCTACAGAAATTAGAAAAAATGAAATTCATCCTCAATTCAATAGCTTTCTTATTTGTCTCTAGCGCGTTTTTGCTCAAAGTAATACCTTTCGAGTTATTTGACGAAAATCTATTTGAAACACCTTTTCTTTTCAAGCTAAAATCCCAATTTTCTAGTCGCTATAACTTAAAGGCTATCAATTTATATGAAAAGTTGCATAGAACCTTTTCTTCTTAAAATTTAATTCTCTTTTAGCTCCAACATTTTTTTTAGTTGCCACCCTCTCTTAAAAGGGTGGCATCCACCCCCTAAAAATTAGCAAGCCGCCGCATAATATAGAAACTTTTCCTTGATGAGTTTACTATTAAGTTGCCAAAAATGAATGAAATCCGTTTAATATGACATTATTCCGAAGTTAAAACCTCTAATTACTGTACTATACTATACTGTACTATAATAAAACATTAAACATATTCCCCAGGTTACAAAACTTCAGATATTGAAGATCAATAGTTTTATTTGTTAGCAGTCTTGTACTCGTACCTGATGAAACAAATGCTTAGCGAGAATTGTCAGATTGGCATTAATATAATCTTGAAAATGCAAAAAAGTTCAGTGATTTATTTGTTCATCTAGTTAGTTGTAATAACAAGAATTTTCACCAAGTAAAGATCGAATTTATCAACAATAAATTAGCAGGTAGTAACTACATTTATAATAATAATAATAATAATAACATTTATTTCTCAAATACACTTGTATAACAAGGTGAATAGTACAAAAAAGAAAAAATATATATATACATATATACACACATATATATACACATACATACATATACACATATACACACATATATACACACACATATACACATATACACACATATATATATATATATACACATATACACATATATATACATACACACACATACATACATAAACATGAGTATAAATAGATGCATTTTTATATAAAATCTTACATCAAGTTTTACCTTATTAAGCAAGTACAATAGAACCTATATAAAGGTGTAGAGAAAAGGGAACTGCGTAAGTGTGCTGCATATACGCACATACGTAAATGCATATTGCACACAAACGCAATGGCTTTGTTCCATTTGACAGCTCAGCGTAACTTTTAAAATTCTAGAAATGTTATAATATTACGCATGTGCAATACAGCTCCAACCGCTTGAACAGCCAAATTAAACAAATCTGACATAAATGTATTATCGAATATCGAATAGCAGGTAAAAATGAATGAAATGGAAATAGAGATGGTGGAAAAGGACTATGAAAACTGCGTTTCTAGGAATTCCGAAATACTATAGAAAACGTTCACGTGAAGTAACGCTTTTAAGTGTTTTTTGAATAAAGATATGCTTTTGGCATTTCTTACACTGGACGGTAAGTGATTAAAAAATTGTATACCAGAATACAACGGACCTTGTCTAATTTTGTTATATTTGTAATTTGGTAATAGAAGCTCTTTACTATTTCTTGTATCGTAATTGTGTATATCAGATGCAGTTTGTATGGAATTCCTGTTTTTAAATATCAACAAGCTCACTTTATATATGTAGCAAATAAGCTTAATAAACGCTCACTGTCGATTTTAGGTCTAGTTCTCTTCTTATTTTTGCTAGTGCAAAAATTGATTTACAAAGTTTCTTATTTAGTTCCTCTATGTGAAAGTCCCATTTCAAGTATTTGTCAATGTACACCCCCAAAAACTTAGTATTTCTTGTAGAACTGATTTCACCAAATGAGGTATTAAGATTTACATCTGGAATAGTAATGTATGATTTTTGAAATGATATGTTATTTGTTTTGTCTATATTTAACACTAACTTATTTGCATGAAACCAGTCTACTACTTCATTTAATTTTTGTACAGTCTGTGTAATGAGCGAGGGAAAATTTTTGTTGTTAACAATTATACTTGTGTTATCAGCAAACAGTGAGAAGTACAATTCGGGAAAATTAGAGACCAGGTCGTTTATATATATTAAGAAGAGGATCGGACCCAATATTGATCCTTGTGGGACACCACAATTCATTATTTAATGATTGGAGCATTCCTTTCTAAGCATGTTATTAGTATGTTCAGTTATTTCGACGTATATTTTGCGATCTGTCAAATATGACGTAAACCATTGTATGCACCATTGAACCTTTAAAACCTATGTAGTTTCATAAGATTCGTGTCAATACACAGATTGTTAGGTCTCAAAAGAGAAAATCTAGGGTAGTAAGGTCAGGGGATTTGGTGGGTCACTCTATAAGATCTCATTGATCAATACACCATGAAATCCCAGCCATTCGAAGACTGAAACAACCTAGTGTGAGTGAGTCTTCCAGCTAGATTAAACTAAATTTTTTGCACCCAGAACCAGCCAACTTGTCAGTATACTCGAAATAAATCCTCGATCACTTAAAAAAATTAACTTATACTATTTTTGCTTTACGAACTTATTTTTTTGATTGGACTACTTTTCATATTTTTCAATACAAGGCAAACTAAACCAAAATTTGTACTTTGTAGTGTCAAAAGTAGTAAATAACACACATTTAAGATTTATCATATTTTTCTATTAGCTGTATTAGCTCATCGATCTGGTTTGCGTAATACCCATTGATTCATTTTTCTTTGTGTGTTAGAACATAGGTATTGCAAGAAATATATGAAAGTTTTTACATTTAAAGAATTAGAAAAATGATATCAGCAACTCAATTTCTGATAACCACTAAAGTAAGCATTATTTTAAAAAGTTTACTTGTATGAGCATGTAAAAAGGCTGATCGATTATCTTTTAGAAGAATATCGAATACTACAATAAGAAAACTTTACACAGGAAAAGATAAATTAGGTACCTTACTGGTTGGAAAAAGTATTCAAATTTTAGCATTTTATGCATATTTTCAGCCTAACAGCTATAAATTTAGATTTCTTTGGTTTGCCATATATGCTTGATATAATCAATATCGACATTATGCTGATTTTACTCTGAGAAATGTTAAAACATTTATTTAAACCATTCATTGAATAACTAAATAGTTTAAAGTCAACATTTTGCTGTCGGCATTTCGAACAAATAAAAGGCAAACTTTTAATACGGCTTGACAAGAAATTAATTTTAAACATCCACTTCTCTTTCAGGTAACATACAGTTATGAACTCTCCACCATTTTCAGGAATTTCAGTGGAATTCACAAGATATTTCGTTTTTATCTCGTGATCTTGACAGACAGTGTTTTTTGCTCTCGTGTTATTTGTATTATTTTGTCCTCAGGCAAATAATCTTCCTATTGATTTTTACACTACGTAGCAAGTTTAAATTTTTTAAATTTATTTATGTTTACTGTTTATAAATAAATCAGTGTCACGTCTTTTAGACGATGTGTGGTAGGTTCTTCTACATGATCACTGATTTGGAGGGAATGTAAAAAATAGTTGACGGTGGTACCGAAAGATGAGTCAAATTAATGATATCAAAAAATGTTATTAAGAAGTGCTTATTAAGAAGAAGTGCTTAGAATACAACCATAACCCCATATATCAATTTTGAAACAGATCTGAGAAAAAATAAAGTAACACAAACTTTACCGGTACCAATAAATCGTTTTTTTACTTGGAAACAGCTTTACTCAACTAAATTACATAAACCGGTAATCACATGACATGTGTCAAAATGTATTTTTTGGTTGCTGGATGTGCAGAAACTAACCCCCAACAGGGTTTTTTAGAAATCTCAATAATACAAATTTTTCGCATTATGTAGCCTACAATTTTTCTTTCAAACGAAAAAAAAATGCCTATTATAATATTAGGAGAATTCAACGCATATATAAGAAAAGACGACCAGATGGAGGAAAATAAAAGCATCATTGGAAAAAGTCTACACCACACATGGTTTACGAAAATGGACACCAGTGTGCCCGTTTACTTACTTTTCGCTAAAATTCATCAAATTTATAAATGAATATACCGATTACAAGCTTTAAAACAATTAATTATCAAAATTAGAAAAAAATTGATAAGGTGAAAATTTACATTGGTGTTTCACTGTTTATAGATTATAAGACAAAATAATAACTAAAACCGAAACCGTTCAGTTCGCCTGATGAAGTTTGGACCATACAATTTTGGACACCCTGTTAATAAAATTAAGATTAGAAGTATTAGGTATTTTGTACAAAATGTGAAATTAGCCTGAAATCGTAGAAGAAAAATAGAAATAGAAATAGGTAGTAGTTCAAAAATTCCACGTACTTCAGCCGCCATATTGGATATATACATCATTTTCAATTTTTTCTTTCAGAACGTACACACTTTCTTTGTTTTCAGTAACACCAGAAACATGTGTTTATTAAAAATGTTCCAATTAATCCCGAAGTAAACGTTTTATGCCGCCATATTGAAAGAGCCATTTTTAATTTCTACATTTCAACGTCAGATTTAAAATGTACACCCTCAAAACCCCTGATATACGATTTTTTATGGATTGTTACGGAAAATAGAATTATTGTCACGTTTTCGAATTCCTGCCCCAGTCTGGGCAGTTAATTGAACTTTATACCTAGTATCAATAATGAGGTTGGTGTAAAAATAACTAATAAACAACTAATTCAAACTTATTTATAACCGACTTCAATATCGATATTAGGGAATAAGGTTCAATAAATTTCATTTCACAATATTTAGCTATCTTTTTTGAAGACAGTATTTATTACTATTATAGTTATAATGTTGTTTTTTAAACTATGCTCTTCCCCGTGATGTTGAAAGAAGTATAGTGACCAAATACAAAAGACATTGGCAACATTAATAACCTTTTGCAACTTAAAATAATATTATACAATACACAAGGTAATTAAGAAATTAAATTACATTTTGTGCACTCGAAAATGTTACAGGACAAACACACCTACGTATGGTTTAATATAACTGTAATAATAACCTCCACAAATTAGGACTAGCAATTAACTCTGCCATAATACTCTGTGATGATACAGATCCAGAACTATCTATGTAGCCAAGTTTAGTGAAATTATCTATATTAAATAACTAGGGCATAATACAGCTTGCCTTTATCTTATTATATGCACTACGTATACAGTTTCTGTCTTTGTACCTCCCTTAGCTAGAATCGCTGTAGCCATGTAACGGCACAATGCCAATAGAAATAATTTACAATATGTTGAATACAGTAGGTCCACTATTGAAATCTGCACTACCAAATTACACAAAAGTAAAACGTAAAACAGTAAATGTTAAACACAAATACTGGGTGTACTTAAGTCTTCGATAGAACTTCAGAACATGAAAAAATAATAAGATTAATTGTCTTAAAAGCTCGTCGTATTTTTTTTTCTATCCACGCGACAAGGTTTTAAGACAATAAGTTTTTTTTTTTTTTCATTTTAGTACACCTAAATAATAATAAAAGTTTGTTTTTTAAATAGTTTTTTTATATTTTATTTTATTTTTAAATGTTTACTTACGTCTTAATTATTTTCTTTTATATTCATACTTAATTAAATAGCACCTAATCCTTCGCTGTACGCATCCGTAGTGCTTTCGCTATTTTTTAGAATATCTTAGAGTACATCGCCAGAGTGAATACACTATGCGATAAAAAAAAAAAAGAATTATAGTGTTAAAACTAAAAAACACACTTTTTGGTGCCATATTATTGTATTGTCACCAAAACTACACGTGCATGCAAAATTTAGCTCAATTGGACGTCGTTAAGCGGTTCAAAATTGACTTGAGATTTAAACTGAACATCCTAACACACATACTGTTACATGTTTCTATCCCCAGAGACATCTGTGGGGATTCCCTCTAAGTTCCAATTATAAGTAACAGAAAGCTAAGCTGGTTGGTTAGGTTGGCAATCGGCCCAGAGATGGCGCGCGGTGTCAGAATCTGGAAATTTCAGAGAGCCTACTAGAAGACCACAGATTAGTTGAGAATATTTTGGAGTATATAAAGGTATGGAGAAGCTCAGAGTGTGAGTTTAGTTCAGATAGTGAATTGGGAAACTCGCTCATGGTGTCCACTACAGTGGACATAACCTTTGTGATTTTTTTTTAAATTTACGCGCCATAATTTCAGCAATCTGTCGTTCCCTATTCAATTGATACAATTGTTAAAAGAAAGTGACAAGTTCTACCATCCAGATGTTAATAGTAAAAGATCACTTTTTTGCAGGAGGTTCTTACTCACGTGAATTATTAGTGCACACTATAGTCTCCTAGATAATTTTATTTCAAGCAAGTATATAGTTGGTGAAACTCTTCTTGATTTTTTTGCTTGTTTATAAATGTTTATTTTTTGATATCCTGGAATTTTCGTTGCGTTTTGAATCAACTGGGCTGTGTTTTTTGTCATTTGAAGTATGTGCATCACAGTGGACACTGTGAGTCAACCACATAAATTCCATGGGTGAATCTAACCTTACTTTTTTAAAATTTTTGCTATATTCAAATTTTTTTGTAAAAGATTTATGTCAAAATGGCTCATAGGAGATGGCTGACGGGCCAGGAGCTTTTTGAATTCCTTCAAGATGATACGTCGGACCTAGAGCTCCTTAGTGAGGAGGAAGGGGAGGGTTGGGAGAGTGACCACTTTCTCCCTCCAAAAGGTATCCTTGTTGTAATTTTTTGCTTAAATCGTCAGCTAATACATTGCTCTTTAGATCTTGATGATGAGGAAGCTACGACTGCATCAGAGCCCGAGAAAGACCTCGAGTTATACCATATCATACCATGTTATACCATACCAAATAAATTTGTCTTTTTTTTATTAATTAATCATAATTTTGATACTTTCGATAATAAATAAACGTTATAATAATTTATTTTCTGTATGTTTAATGATTTATTAAATTTTACCTACTTATTTATGAAAGTGTGAAATTTGTAGAATTACCGTTGAGTCACAGCGTCCACTATAGTGGACGTCAATTTTTTTTACAAACCGTAACAGATAGACTCTTACAACTAACGTCAAAAATGTCAAAATAAATCGAATAATATGCATGCTATATTTTAGAATTTACTCATGAAAAATAAAAAATCGTGAGCGAAACGGTTAAGAACAAGTAAGCAAAGTGATCAAGTAACTGAAGCAGTGAATTATAGTACTTAGTGTAATATTGGTAAAGTAATTAATTGTTATGATTAGTACGTAAGTTATAGTATATTAAGTATCAAGAACGGTAGAGGACGTTTACCGGTCGACGGCAATGTTTGAGGGTTAAGCGATAGCGAAGCCTCCAACTTGGCCGGAGACCAGTACAACCCTTAACGTTCGCGATGCTTATACTGTTTTTTGCACGATCGTATTAATTACACTTCAATTAAAATACATAACTTAATTTCTACTAAATAAACGGAAAGTCAAAAGTGACGTTTATATTTCGCGGCAAGTCCAACTTGTCAAATATGATATTTGTATTTTGACTTTTCGTTTATTCAGTAGAAATTAAATTATTTTAATTGAAGTGTAATTTAATACGATCATGCAGAAAATAATGTTATTCTTCTTTAAATAAATAGAAATTTCCTTATTTTTTTGTCCTTATTTTTGTGAATTAACATATCGTCAGTGATGTGACAATACCTCTTATCTGACATTTTCTTTAAAAATGATATTATTGCATTTCCGTATCAACGGAGCTACTAGACATGTCTCGCAATGCCTTCTAAGTACCAGAAATGTCAAACTTAGATAGGAGGTGTCGTCACTTCACTAACGATATATTATATTAATTTTACTTACCGTTCAGTTTAGACGTCGGTAAGTAAATTACTTACCGACGAGTTAGGCTTAGCAATCAGTAAACATAAGCTACCGTCTGGGCAACAGATATTGTAAATAAACAAAAAAACTCGATCGTGCAAAAATAAATTAGTGTTTAGTGTTACCCTGGTGTTATAATTTCCGAATCCACGATACAGGATGTTTATAAAAGGCGTAACAATACATTCATACATACATTCAATACATTCATACATACATACATACATACATACATACATATTTTTTTAACATATCTTATATATCAGTCAAGTTCCTACGACTTCCAATTTTAGCAGAAGTTACCTCAACTTTTGATTTTTAAATGGTACACCCTGTACATATTTGCATTTTTGAAAGCTATAATACATATGACTGTACTAAGTTTATGACTGTCTACGCCATTTCGAAAGTCTTACAGCCGATTATAATTCGTGTGACGAAACGAAAAGGACTATCTCCTAAACGTCGGACTGATGTCACCAAAGAGCTGATGGGAAAGAATTTGGGTGAGGCTGTTCGCCTAACAGGTAACCGTGACAGATGGCGTGATACCGTTATATGTGCTATACAGCAGATGGAGGCCAGTTAGAAAAACGTCTGAGAAGATGTTGTAAATAAGACAAAGTGTCGTAACTCACCTTAAATTGTTCTAATATTTATAATTAATTGAGGAAATATACTTATTGGATTTTCTGCTGTTGATTTGTGTTACACGAAGGTAGTCTAAGCAGTGGAATTGGTTTGTATTTACAGCTACCTACTGTCTGAACTTTGGTTGTTTAAAAGTATGGAGTGAAAAAAATTGTCTTACTTTTATTTAGCATTTTCACCGCTCGAGGATCGTTTCGCGCTAGAGCCGTAAGAAAAATGAACAAAATTATGTAAAAAGAATATTTTTAAGAAAAAGCTTTTATTTGAAAAAACTGTAGGTTCTAAAAAGTAAAATTATTTTTTTAAAATTCATACATCTGGAAACCAAAAGCTTTGCAGATGTTCCTATAACACTATTGCATAGTTACTTTGCTCAATTGACCACCCCCAAAGCTTTTGATTTCCAGGTGTATAAATTTTAAAAAATTATTTTTACTTTTTAGTAGAGTTTTTTCAAATAAAAGCTTTTTCTTAAAAATATTTTTTTATATATAATTTTATTTTTTACTTTTAGTCTACTTATTTTACAGAAAAACAGACAGAAAAAACCCTTTCATTTGATACAAATGGCAAGGGAGCCGTGAAGAAAAAGATAATTTGCCATCATGGGGCGTCCGCCATATTGGATTTATAATGGCGTTACATAGTTTATCGTATTTTACTCGTCATTTGATACCCATATCAAGGGGGTTGTACAGAAAAAGATACTCCGCCATCTTGGGGCGTCGGCCATATTGAATTAAGAATGACGTCACATAGTTTATCGCATTTTACTTGTCAAACCCTTTCATTTGGTACCCATATCAAGGGGGTTGTGAAGAAAAAGGCGATCCGCCATCTTGGCGCGTCCGCCATATTGAATTTAGAATGACGTCACATAGTTTATCGTATTTTACCTGTCAAACCCTTTCATTTGACATCAATAAAAAGGCTTGGGACGTCCGCCATATTGAATTTAGAATGACGTCGCAGTGTTTATCGTATTTTACTCGTCAAACCCATATCAAGGGGTTGTGACTAAAAAGCCGATCCGCCATCTTAGGACGTCAGCCATATTGTATTTAGACCGATAATGGCTATACTATGTTGCAGTGTCACTGGCCCTATACATGTGTGCCAAATTTTGAAGCTCTAGCTTAGTTAGAAATAGCCGAAATTTTGATTGCAAGATTTGACGTAAACAAACATACAAACATTGCAAGTTAAAAAATAAAAGCTTTTAAAAAAAAGTGGCGACTTACCGGTCAGATCCTTCGGTTATAGTGATGCCGTGTATATTTTTAGTAAGAAAATTTCCGCGAACCGTTTACGCGCAGGCAATGTTTAAAGTTAAGTGCAAAACAAGTTTGCGAGCCACCGCACCATACCTGGTGGGAATTGTTTATTTAGACATGTATGTTTCAAAAATTAACAGGTCGGAAATTTCTCATTAACCAATTTTTTAATATAATCATTTAAAATTTTTTAATTTTCAAAAATTGGCTTCAAGAATTGCTAAATATAGGCTAAAATGTCTGAGTAGCGGTTTATAGTTTATAGGGTCATTTGGTGTCCAAAAAACAGAAAGTATCATGGTCAGAAGTTAAATCTAATCTAATAAAATTTAGTGTATTAATGTCATGAAAATATTTTTTTACACATAAATAAAAAAAATAGGAGGTATGGGTAAAATTTTGTAAGTTTATTGTTTAGTTGGCGTTAATAGTAGGGTAACAGAAAAGCAGAGCCGTACTTTGAATTTATCAGTCAATGTTGCGAAGGACGGCAGTGCGTCCACTAATGCATAAGATATTCCTATCTTGACGCAAAACAAAGTAAGATTTTTTTTAAATTACCATAAACGTCATTAAGTTTCTACCGAAAACACGATTTTTAAATTTATTATTTTGTTCACTCTAATACACAAAAATTTGAAGTACGGCTCTGTAGTATTCTTGTCACCATGTAATAGCGCCGACTTTGATATTTTTATGGCCGATTTTTATGGCCTTTTTTATTCGCACTAAAAATTCAACTATATCTAAAATTCCATTTTTCTACTCCCTTATGTAAATTTGCTGTTTTCTGTAGTCTGTAGAATGGATAAGTAGGCAATTCCAGTTAATTGAACGGATATATTTCATATCAGTTCTAGGATGGATATGAAATGAAACTGACCAATCACAGTTCGTGTATTAAGTACATAGACAACTATTTGTTTTAAAATCAAATTAGTGCGTACGCTGTCAAAGTAACTGTCAGTGTGTACTGTCAGTGTGTATTTGTGTAATATGTTAATGTTTAGTAAATTTTGTAGTTTTTTTAAGCTGGTCATAGAAAAAGTATACTGTACAACTCGAGTGGATTATCCATATCGCACTCAAAAGATTTGAAGCACTCCGCCTACGGCGTCATGCTCAAACTTCTTTATCGTGCGATATGGATATCATATCCACTCTTGTTGCACAAACTACTATTTTACAATATATTTACTCATTATCATTACTAATTAAATTGTTCGGTGTTGGTACATTTTCGTTAAAAGTTATTTTATGATTTAAATTTGTGGAACTATGTTATTGTCTTTCCAACTTGGATTTTGATGAAGTAAATCAGAATTAACAAAACAATAGGATATATGGTTTGAGATAACTTATGTCGTAATTTATCAAATAATAACATGATCTAAACATGACTTTACTTTATAAATTAACTAGTAGATAATTGACAATTAGAAAATGATATATATGATTTTTAAAATGTAATTATTTCGTTTTAATTCGTTTGTAATCATGATGTAGATTACCAAAGTTAAAGAACATAGACTTGTTTCCTAACTATGGACAGTAAAAGAAGTCATGTAATGCGTTGATATAATGAAGACGAAGAAAACGCGTTAGAAATTTAGATGAAAAATTATTTCTTTTGGATAGGCTTAAAAAGTCAACGACAAACGGCAGATTATACATTAACACTTTGTAAGAAAAGGTAAGTTTCCCACAAATTATTCAGAGGGAAACATACGTTTCCACAACCGGTTTAGGTAACTATTTCTAGTGATCATAAAGTAATCACGATTTTCAATGATAAAAGAGTAAGAAGAAATGCACTTCACAGTACCGGGACAATATTTTCAATCGCTAACGACAGAGCATACCAGAACATTATTTATCTTATCAGGTAAACATTTATAATTTACCTGTTGTAAATCAACATATTTCTTTTTTGTTTTTAGAAACGGTAGAATTTTGTATTATTTTCTATTGGACATCTGGATGGCTTAAAATATAATTGTCAGATTATGGGCATATATAGTCCTTTTTCTCATTCGACGTCTTCACAATTGCTCTGTGACCCATGCAATATTTTAGTTGTCCTCCCCTTGCTATCTGGTTAGTCCCACTATCGAGATACAGAATACAGAGAAATTATTCGAATTCTTCGGATGGGCTACAACACATACAAGCCATTTAACGATAAACTATCATATTATCAGAGTAGCAGCTTACATTAATCCAAACTTGTGGCCCATTAATAGCCCAGACTTAAGTCTTCTAGACTATTTAAGTTCGACATTTTTTCAGAATTGACCGCAAATTTCATAATGTAGAGGAACGATGGGAAATACTTCAGTATTGTTGGAGAAATAAGGTTCAAGATTCAATAATAGGACTACTTCTGCATGGTTGCAACGGTTGCTGTTGCCAATAGGAGACACATTAATATATAGAGTAGTTTCAAACTGCAATGAGCTCCCTCATGAATTGGGTGTGGATACAGATTTCATAAACAAATCAGTGTTTTGTAACACTTTTATTTTCACAGTTACAAGTAGATGGCGGACTGATCTGAATTATAACTTTTGATATTTTTAAACCTCCTTAAACTGCTTACACTTGCTTCTTCCCTCTTCGGCTAATCTTCCTTTGGTCAACTTTTCTTAATATGTTTCAATTTCTTCCTCTCTGACTTTCCATCTCATCAAGCAATAATTCAAAATCAACATAATAAATTAGATTAACTCAGGGTGGGCTCGCTAGAAAGCTCCTATACAAATGGGTTTCTAATTATTTTTTTTTATATTTCACATAGCTTGCAGTAGTGAGAAAATTAAAATTTCCGGATTTCGTTTTCCTTTTTTATATTGTGCCGTAGACAATAATCATGCTTATTCCAGATTTCTATTTCTCAATAATAAAATTTTTTAATAATAAAATTATTTTGTATTATAGGAGTCCAGTGGGATAGGTCGGAGTGATCGGTTGTGCGTCTGAAACGTTAAAAACGTTAAAAAACCCGGTAAAACTGTGTTAAATTTGACAAAGCTTAGGTGAATTGTAGCTTAAGAAATCTGGATTAAATTGATGTGTTATAACAAAAGAACAAAGTTGAAATATAATTAATATTTTGAAATAACTAATACAGAATTATTTAGTGGAATCAGTGTGGTGCATAAAGAAATGAGCTTAAAGAAATGTTTATATGAACACGACCCAAACTCAGGCGTATAAGAGATAAGTACATCTTAGTTTATTTGTGTCTTAATGACTACAAGTGTCTGCCCTTGGGGCGAGCGTAGAGGCGACTTCAATGTGAATATCAGTCGATATTCCGTTGAAGTAACGTCGAGCGCGGTTAGTACTTGGATGGGCTCCCATCTTGGGAAATACAGCGTTCTCGTCCCACCTTCTAGAGGCTTGTATATCAGTGTATACTCGGAAGTTACGTAATTTCAGACGAGGATTACGTAGTGGATATACCATCCTTCGGAGGGGATGTAAAGCAGTCTATTAAATGTTAGGCAAGTAAAAGATCCCTACTCTTCTTAAGGGAAGAGGTTCGGCAAAATTTCCAGGTTGGGGGTAGCTCGTCTCCTGGCGTCGGTGATAGGCCCTGGTAGCGGAAATAAGCCGACGTTAAACAGTTAAAAAAAAAGTGTCTGCCCATAAAACCATTGAAATGTTTAGGTCCAGACCCTTGAAGAATCGACATCTGTTGAAAAATTTATGAGAGCAGTAAAAATATGGCCAAATAAATTGTTTTCAATCATTATAAACATATTCAAATGATTTAATTTAAATTATATCCGAAATAATCAATAACGTATCGTAAAATATGGTCATATATTTCTTTCTTTCAAATAATTCTTTTTTTCATAGTTATAAAAAACACTCAAACGAATTTAAAAGTAATGCATTTGATTATTCCGGGTTTAATTTATATAAAAGTAGGGACAGAACAATTTCTTACGTAAATTTTCAAGTGAGGTTTTTATAATTATTAAAAGTACTCAAACGAATTTAATTTGGATTAAACCCGAAATAATCAATGAGACATTGTTGATATACGGCATCAAAATTGAATTCTCAGATTCTCACAGCACTTCAACGGAGGTATGCGTGGTGCAGGCTTCTTTCAGAAAAATGGTATTTTCTAAGAAAACGTACACATACGCCGATGATCTCCTAATCACCGCAGGACCAGGTGCGTAAGCAGGGGGCAAGGGGGCAGGCCCGGCGTGGTTTAAGAAGTTTGGGATAGTGACAATTATTTCATATCTGTTTTTGCATACCAAATATTAGTTTAACTTTGTTTTTAAACATATGCCAAAAAAGTGAGGTTTATAAGTTCCACTGTGCTGTGTTATGTGTTTATTTGGTCCCCAATTAGAACACATTCCTGCTTACGCGCCTGCGCAGGACACACCTGGACTGAAAACAAACTTCAAGAAAAACCTAATAATAGACTGAGAGCCGCCAACAAAAGAGAGTTGGATCAGCGGAGTGGAACATAAAATACGGAGTCAAAATTGAAATCTCAGATTCTCAAAGCACTTCAACGGAGGTCACCGTGGTGCGGCTACTTTCAGAAAAATGGTATTTTCTAAGAAAACATACACATAAGCCGATGATCTTCTAATTGCCGCAGGTGCGTACGCAGGGGGGCAAGGGGCAACTACCCCCCAGGCGCGGCGCGTGGTTTAAGAAGTTTGGGATAGTGACAATTATTTCATATCTGTTTTTTGCATACCAAATATTAGTTTAACCTAGCTTTTAAACATATGCCAAAAAAAGTGAGGTTTTAAGTTCCACTGTGCTGTGTTATGATCGTGTTTATTTGGTTCCCCCTGGTTGCCCTCCCCCCAGGCGCGGGGCGGTTGAGAATTTTTGGGATAGTGGCAATCATTTCATAAGTGTTTTTACATACCAAATATTAGTTTAAATTCGTTTTTACGCATACGCCAAAAAGAAAATTGAGGTTTTTAGTTCCACTGTGCTGTGTTATGTGTTTATTCGGTGCCCCCCTTGTTGCCCCCCCCCCCCCCCCCCCCTCCAGAACATATCCCTGCGTACGCGCCTGCGCAGGACACATCTGGACTGAAAACAAACTTCAAGAAAAGCCTAATAATGGAGTGAGAGTTGGACCAGCGGAGTGGAACACAAAATAGATGAATACTCCCTAAGAACAATGAACAAATTGAAGTACCAGAATCAGAAACGGAGGAATCGGAAGATTCAGAAGAAGAAGAAGATTTATAGAAGCAGAAAAACAAAAATAGGAGCACAAACAGCAGCGACACAATGCGGCAACATATATCACAAGAAGACAAAGAAGAGGCAAAAGTCCAGAACCAAAAATACAAAAAAGAAGGAGCTTAAACGCTCCCTCACGACACAATGCGGTAACGCATGTCACAAATACCTACACCTCCCATCCCACATTCCTTTATCATGCGCCATGTGGCTCTCGCTGCTGGCAACAAGCATGACCTTAGTTCAACCCAGCGTGGACGTAGCAGGCCTAGCTGTATAATCTTTGGGAGTGGCAGAAATGCCTACCGCACGCTGGTAAATCAATCAATCAATTAATCAATAAAATTATTTTGTATTATAGTTTTATGTAATCAATTAGTTATAAAGAGAATGTTTATGATTATAAAACAAATTCTCAATAAAATCACTAATTATTCAAAAAAAAAATATATATATATTCAATAGAACCTGTCATCCCAGCCAATTGGATTCTTACATGTGGCCAAGTTTCATAAATTACGATTTTTTACGTGGTTTTCTCCCACTGTTTCTTCAGCAGGGGTGTCGCTAGAGATTTTTTTTTGGGGGGGGGGGGGTTAATAATTCCCAACTCTCTGACAGGAATTTTCCCGAATTCTCCCAACTAGAAACTTGAATTTCCCAACTCGACCACGATATTGGGGGGGTATTCCACCCCCCACCCCCCCATAGCGACACCCCTGCTCTTCAGTGAAACAAATATTACCTGAAATCTTTTTTTCCTTGCGATGAGAGCAATAATTTAGAAGCCTCATGTCGAGGATTAAAAAATAACGGCGGTAATCCATTCTTAAGCTTAATACTGAATAATCTGTAGTGGCATAGTCTAAGACATGGGCGCAGCCAGGGGGGGAGCCATCCCCCCCCCCCCCAAGCCGTCTTCCATGAGCCAAAAAATAAAGAAGCATAATCTCTATCAGTACAAAGCAGTATCCAAATTATCCCTTGAAATAAATATTTTGTAATTAATGCTAATATTATCTAGTAGAGGAATCTACTACTCATCCTCTGGGGAGGCCGGTTCTATTGCCCCCCCCCCCAGATGAATTTTCTGGCTGCGCCACTGGTCTAAGAGAAGCCTTTCCATGTTCACATTAAAATATACATAAGTAGACATTCTCTATTATAAGTACCTATATAATTATCTAACTCGTGTGGGCACACTATTGAGAATATAACAACACCTGCAATATTAGATCGTATCAGGACAATTAACGGTTAAAGTATATAATAATATTTAAATTCAATTTATTTTTAGACATTGCATGCAACTTCGTCATATCAAATTGAACTTGGCAAAGGATCATGACATGACGTTGCGAATTATTTCTTTATGTTAATACAGCTTTTAAATTCGAAGAAGGCGTTTTAATAAGCGGGTTGTTGAAACTCTAATTCATGTTTTTGCAAGTGAAGGTGATGAAGGGAAAAATATGTGTTTGGTAAATTCAAATAAAATAAGCTATTTAATTTATTTAAGCAATACACGACAATCTGTTCATCTTAATGGTGGAGTGTCAAAATGGTGGGAGATTGAATTTATGGTGTACTTCAGGGATATACATCTTGGACCTTGCTATTCACCATGCACACATAACTTAATTAACTGAATATAATACTGTTCAGTACACTCATGGAGGTAGAATATAAATAAGGAGTAGCCATAAAGCTTGTATTCTACAATGAGAAACGGCCGCAGAAGGCGTGGCTTGTGATCATACTGTCATGAACGGCTCGCCAGGTCCTGATTAAAAAAAAAGTTTATACAGCATATGAGGATACATGTTAGTTGACTTTACACATTGACACTACCATATATCAAGCCAGTAGAGTAATGAATGAGATGACGGTTTCACATTTCCAGCAAATATAATATAATATAATCTAAAATACAATCTAAAATAAATAGAAAATAGTTTCAATATATCTTTTGAGTACAGACTGTTTTAACCTATGAAAAGTGATTCCAAAACATTTCTTCTTATCGATACTACTTTGATTTGTACAGCTACTTGGCGGACACAAAATGATATGTTACGGCGAAAAACACCATGTTCTATCAAAGACATTTATTTTATAATAATTTTAAACCAAGATACATATCGCGTTTTGTTGACGTTTCGATCATACTAAAATGACGAATGTGCTGCCACATTCTACTTCTTATGGCGACTCCTTATTTATTGAACCTCCTTGAGTACACTTCTACGCTGATGATTTATTCGTTGGACAGAAGCATTTTGTCGTGATTAGCTATAAAATGAATTTGGATGTACAATTGTACGATAACTCATCACAACCAAAAGTTCTACTATATGGAAGAAAAAATCTACAGTAAATTCATTTAAGATTTAAGTACAGTGATAGATAATACACTGTGTGTAGTGGCGGGCTGGGCATAGGGAGTTAGAATTGCAACATCGCGTGTGCCAGCTGGCTGAAATGAAATAACTGAGAACGGGAATGCTTCAGTGGTCTAACGCCGACTCTTTAACCCCCATGCCGCCGACGGGAGAATTTGCTGTTACCTGGGTTGTCATATCTCTCGCGCTAAGTGGAGTACATGCCCAGTCCGCAATTACACGCACTGTATATGTTTTGAGTTAATAAACTCGGCTAGATATTAAATCCTTAAAACCATGCCCCTGAAATAGTTTCCACAGACATCGGAACACTGCACACTAGTCAACAATACACTTGAACAGTATCATTCGATTTGTGTTTCACAAATAATGTTGGCAGAGTTCAATAAATCTAAAGTACAACTAAAAACATTACTATATTCATACCAAAATAGGCCATTTGCCACTATTCATGCTATTTTTAGATTTTGCAATTTCTAAGTTTTAGAAGTACCCAGCTGTTTGTTATATGTTACATTTCTAATTAAGTGGAAAAATTGAAAAGTCTATTGTTGCCTAACATCTTTAATAATAATTTTAGAATAGATATTTATATCATATATTCATTAGCATATTCGCATATTCGCCGCCTGGGTGTTGTGATTGTAAGTGTGTATTCAAATTCAATTTAATTTTTCAAATTCAAATATACAGTGTGTTTCACTTCTCGTGAAGACACCCCTGTATCTTTTTTATTTGTTGCCGAATTAATTTCAAATTTTTATCATCCATGCAAGTCCATAAGGTGACTTTATTCAACATATAAATGCCGTCTAAATCTAAAACGCCGGCCTACTGCGATAAAAAGAAAATGTCAATTTTCGAGAAATCATAGTAGGCTTAGAGATAGACAAAAATTTTGTTAACAAAAGTAGTTCGGAATCACTTGATATGTCCCCCTGTAAAATTTTGTGAAAATCGGAATATTTTCAAAAAAAAAAATTTTGTTTCACTTCTCGTGAAGACACCCCTGTATCTTTTTTATTTGCGGCCGAATTAATTTCAAATTTTTATCAGCCAAACAAATCCATAAGGTGACTTTATTCAATACATAAATGCCGTCTAAATCTAAAACCCCTGCCTACTGCGATAAAAATAAAATGTTAATTTTCGAGAAATCATAGTAGGCTTAGAGATAGACAAAAATTTTGTTAATAAAAGTTGTTCAGGATCACTTCATATGCCCCTCTGTAAAGTTTTATGAAAATCGGAATATTTTCAAAAAAAGAGAACACATAAAGAGAACTTTTTCCAACAAATGAAAGTTGTGAACAAAAATCAGCATTCAATAAAACACTAAAAGGGCTTTTTATTTTTACATATCAAGTTGAATGTAATATCTTTTCTTTTTTTCTTTTTGTTATCTCTCTTCTGGAGGAGTAACTCTCCATCATATCCTTCCTCCTTATCGGCTCAGAAATTTAGGAACATGGACGGTTTTATTGCGTTGAATGTAAAGAGTGCCGTGAAATTAACTGTCAATATGTATTGTTTTATTTATTTCGTCATTGCTTTCATGACAGAAGTGATTGTTGTTATTTTCTGTGGAGTTTGTTAGTTTTTCTTGTTTTAATAATTTTATTCATACTAAAGTTTCCTTATTTCATATCTTTTCTCATAATGGTTAGAATACTTTTAACTACTGATGAAAAAATTGAAATAATAAAGATACTCGGTGAAAATGTACGGTCTTCAAGAGAAGCAGCAGAAGAATTTAATTTAAGACATCCTCTAAGACAACCAATACACCATGGTACCGTAGCAAGAATATGTCACTTGTTCAATACAACTGGCAATGTGCTTAAACCGAGAGTACATCTTAATCGAAATCACGGAGATGATAATGTTATATTAGCGGCGTTTAACGCCAATCCCACTACCAGTCTTCGAAATATGGCTCGTGACCTTAATTTGTCGGCATCAAAAATTTGGAGATGTTTAAAACGCCATAAGCTACAACCGTTTAAACCAAAATTTTTACATACCTTGGAGGAAGGTGATGAAGAGAGAAGATTAGAATATTGTTTATGGATCCAAGGTAATTATTTAAACAATAGAGACTTCTTGAAGAAAGTAATTTTCACGGACGAGGCAACTTTCTCCACCAACGGGGTAGTGTCATCACAAAACTCTAGGTTCTGGGCAGTAGAAAATCCTGATTGGATAATAAATTGTAAAAGGCAATATTCCCAGAAAGTAAATGTGTGGTGCAGAATTTTTAACGAAACAATAATAGGGCCGTTTTTCTTTTTTCAAAATATAAATGCGTTAAATTTGCTAGAATTTTTAAATAATGATCTTTGGAATGCAATTGTTGATTTTCCTTTGGAACAATTGTATTTTCAACTCGACGGAGCATCTATCCACAATTCCGTAGTAGTGAGAGCATGGATGAATGAACATTTTCCCCAAAGATGGATAGGACGAAATAGCCCTTTAATACATTGGCCACTCAGATCACCTGATCTCACTCCAATGGATTTTTATTTTTGGGGTCACATTAAAAACAAAGTTTATATGACCAGACCTCAAAATATAGAGCAGCTTTGTGAGAGGATAAGGCAAGCATGTTTAGAAGTTACAGCTCAAGAACTGCGAAGAGTTGTAAAAAATAACAGAAAACGGATTGAGAAGTGTATTACACTTGAGGGTGGGTTAGTGGAAAGGGGCGCAATATAATAAATAAGTAAAAAAAACCATTAACTTCTTTTATTTTTGAACTATTCTAACACTGCGGCTTTTGCTTTATCTGTATTTTTTTTTTCCGACAATATTATCATTCATTATTAGTAGTCTTCTCTGTAAAAACAACGGCCCTTTTCAGGGCCACCAATTTAATTCAAAAAGAATTCGTTATATGACAGCATCCTACCAACCTACATATTGTTGACAGATGTTAAAACTCATTAAAGTAATTAGATTTTAATTTTAATTATTCTAAGGCCGGCATTTTAGATTTAGACGACATGGGGCGTATGAAGTGATCCTGAACAACTTTCATTAACAAAATTTTTGTCTATCTCTAAGCCTACTATGATTTCTCGAGAATTAACATTTTCTTTTTATCGCAGTAGGCAGGCGTTTTAGATTTAGACGGCATTTATGTGTTGAATAAAGTCACCTTATGGAGTTGTATGGCTGACAAAAATTTGAAATTAATCCGGCCACAAATAAAAAAGATACAGGGGTGTCTTCACGAGAAGTGAAACAAAAATTTTTTTTTTGAAAATATTCCGATTTTCACAAAATTTTACAGGGGGGCATATCAAGTGATTCCGAACAACTTTTATTAACAAAATTTTTGTCTATCTCTAAGCCTACTATGATTTCTCGAAAATTGACATTTTCTTTTTATCGCAGTAGGCCGGCGTTTTAGATTTAAACGGCATTTATGTATTGAATAAAGTCACTTTATGGACTTGTATGGCTGATAAAAATTTGAAATTAATTCGGCCACAAATAAAAAAGATACAGGGGTGTCTTCACGAGAAGTGAAACAAAAAATTATTTTTTGAAAATATTCCGATTTTCACAAAATTTTACAGGGGGGCATATCAAGTGATTCTGAACAACTTTTGTTAACAAAATTTTTGTCTATCTCTAAGCCTACTATGATTTCTCGAAAATTGACATTTTCTTTTTATCGCAGTAGGCCGGCGTTTTAGATTTAGACGGCATTTATGTGTTGAATAAAGTCACCTTATGGACTTGTATGGCTGATAAAAATTTGAAATTAATTCGGCAACAAATAAAAAAGATACAGGGGTGTCTTCACGAGAAGTGAAACAAAAATTTTTTTTTGAAAATATTCCGATTTTCACAAAATTTTACAGGGGGGCATATCAAGTGATTCCGAACAACTTTTGTTAACAAAATTTTTGTCTATCTCTAAGCCTACTATGATTTCTCGAAAATTGACATTTTCTTTTTATCGCAGTAGGCCGGCGTTTTAGATTTAGACGGCATTTATGTGTTGAATAAAGTCACCTTATGGACTTGTATGGCTGATAAAAATTTGAAATTAATTCGGCAACAAATAAAAAAGATACAGGGATGTCTTCACGAGAAGTGAAACACACTGTATATTGGTCCATTTTAATCATGCACTATATATTGATCCCCCTTTATTTCTGTTATTATTGAAAATAGAAAAAAAAGTTTCATATAAAAGTTGTAGGATCTTACCCCCATTTTAGTAAAACGTGATAAAAAAGCAATACCATGTATAGGTCACGTGATACGAAATAAATATATGTTTTTTTAAATGGAACACCCTATTTATTATTGCATTTTCGAGAAGCCCCTTTTCTCCTGATTTCAAATATATACATTGTATAGGTCTATCTTAAATACTTTTTGACATATTTGACATTCAAAATTCAAATAAACTACTTTATTGCAAGATGATTGAGCCATGCCTGTTAAAACACAAGTGAAACAAAAATAACAAGGTAGGCCATGAAAATAATTATTTTATTGTTTATTCAATTTTGACATTTCAAACCGTCATTCCATAGCAACTTCATAGCAACAACCGTAAATAGTTGTTTATTCACTAGTAAAATAAAAAGTATTCTCTTCTTGCGGCACACTTATTTTTATTATTTTTCACATAAAGGGAAAATATTTCGACCTTTTCAGCCTCACTATAACCCTTTTTGATTAAATAAATGTTAATAATGATAGTTTGAAGTGTCAAAATTGAATAAACAATAAAATAATTATTTTCGTGGCCTACCTCGTGATTTTTCTTTCACTTGTGTTTTGACAGGCATGGCTCAATCATCTTGCAATAAAACAGCTTATTTGCATTTTGAATGTCAAATATGTCAAAAATACTTTTAAATACTTTTTTCACTAGTAAAATAAAAAGTATTCTCGCAGCACATTTTTATTATTTTTCACATAAAGGGAAAATACGTCGACCTTTTCAGCCCCACTATAACCCATTTTGATTAAATAAATGTTAATAATGACGGTTTGAAATATCAAAATTGAATAAACAATAAAATAATTATTTTCGTGGCCTACCTTGTTATTTTTCTTTCACTCGTGTTTTGACACGCATGTCTCAATCATCTGTCAATAAAGCAGTTTATTTGAATTTTGAATGTCAAATATGTCAAAAAGTATTTAAGATAGACCTATACAATGTTATATATTTGAAATAAGGAGAAAAGGGGCTTCCATTTAAAAATATATATATTTATTTCGTATCACGTGACCTATACATTGTGACCTATTGTTTTTTTTATCACCTAAGAATAATAAAATTTGTTTGTTCTGAACAAATACTCTCTTTCCTGATGTTTTTTGTCATCCGGTAGAAGGTCAAATAGTTTCTGGCTTATAAATCTTGGAGACTCACTTGTGTTTTTTAATCTGGCACAAGGTTAATGGAGTTGATTTTACTTCCACATCCAGTGGAAGCATAGTAACGACAAAAAAATTTTAAAAAATTTTTATTGTTCAAATAGCTTAGAATGTCATTTTAAGTTTAAGCGAAAAAAAAATGTCTGTCTGTCTGTCGGTCTGTCTGTCTGTCGGTCTGTCTGTCTGTCGGTCTATCTGTAACTTTTTTTGTGCGCACGTTTACTCTGGAACCGTTTGAGATATTGACTTGAAATTTGGTACACATATGTAATTTAATGAGATCTAGAACTAGATTATATTTTCATCTTGTTCCGTCGAAGGGTTGGGGGGTAAATTGGAGTAAATTTGGGGAAAATAGGTAAATCAAGCAGGTAAGAGTCCATAAAATTTGTATTTAGTATATACAAGACACCAGACACCTCAAAACGTTTTTTTACTTCATCCACCCCCACTACCACCCCTCATCACCACCCCCACCCCGCTTCCGATGTGGGGTATCGTTTTATGGGTTTTTGGAGTAGAGGATTTCAAATATTATATTATTAAAGTTCCATAAACAATTATTTCCACATACAAAATTTTTTCGTTTTGAGTGACTTAGATAAAAAATGTGGATGTGGAAGTAGTGATTCCTTGGGCAGCGGTTTTTTTCTCTTGTATTGGTATTATGGTGGTCACTATTTCAAGTAAAACCATATATACAAATTTCGAAAATATAAATGCCAGGTAAGGTAAGAATTTTATTTTCTATAAAAATATCCTTGCACGCGTGAGTATTCGGTATACCGAATATATATCGTAAGATACATTTTTGAGCAATAAATATACCGTGCGTGTAATTTCCCATTAGGCATGTACATTCACGTAGCGCGAGAGATCTGACAACACCGGCAGCCGTAAATTTGTCCGTCGGTGGAGCATCCCAGCTGTGTTATTTCATTTCAGCCAGCTGGCACCCGCGATGTTATAATTCTACTCCCCATGCCTAGCCCGCGAATACACACACAGTATTTGAAGACATGATGAAACACATTCACATTCACATTCTTTTCGTCTACCGTGAAATCTGATAAGTTGAGTTTTTTCGGTATTGAAATACCATTATGGGAAAACCAATAGATTAAACTGTTTAAAATAGCATTCCAATTTTGTTCCAAAACGAACGTTCCGCTTCGTGGAAAGTTTATTATTCACTCGTATTTGAAGCTTCCTACTGTTACCATTTAAGCAATTTATTGAATGTTAATATGTTCACATGACAAGTGTGTTATTTCAGATACTTCATAGTTTTCAATGTGAAAAATAACTAAAGCGTAGCAAGCGAGCGTCGGCGATATGCGCCTTAGCAGTCACTGATTCGGCAAACGTTCTGAGATACAGCTTGAATTGAGTTATTTGAATGGTGCTTTACCTCGCGTTACAGCACATTATCATTTTGGTGCCGGTTAGTTTTTAATAATTGATTTATCAGGGTTTTGCATGTTTTTCTTTTAAGTAATTGTATTCATAGATACAGGAAAATAATTTACAAAAAACGGATTGATTAATTTAGGTAATCTTAAGAGTTCTTGGGGGAAGGGTTTTTGGATAAGATGTTTGCGGTAATGGTGGGTTGTATGTCTGTTGTTTGCATTAGGTCCTGCAAAGCGTGTAAATTGGGGACTTTTCGTAAGGTTATCGATGTGTGTTGTACATACCTACGTTATCGTGTTGTCTGTCGTGTGATATTTCTGGTCAGTTGTGGTAGTTCAGTCTTGTTTGTCAAGAATTTCTGGGCGGCTTCCCTGATAAAATCTCTCACCCTTTGCATATTAGTTAACTTATGCAGCTCTTCTATGCTTTTGTAACGACTAGAGTTCGTTAACAGATGGAGGATTTTGTTATGCGTGGTATGGACCCTTTTGAGTTGGGTGTCGGAAGCATCGTTCCAAGCCACGCAATCGTAAGTATCAGCCTGAAAGTTATTTTATACAGGCTTAATTTATTCTCCGTTCAAAGTTTACTCCTTCTATTGACGAGTGGGTATAATTTACATAGAGCTGCATCATAGGTCTTACTAATAACTGCTGTGATGTGTGAACCTCTTATCGGGATAAACCTCTGGATGTTTAATTGTCTTGCTTTCTTTTTTATGTCTTTGTTGTTTATTTTTAGTTTTGTTATGCTCCTTATATTAGTGGATTTCCTGTTGAATGTTATGGTTTCTGATTTGTCTTCGTTGATTCGTATCTTCCATTGGTCGAAGTAGTCTGTCAGTCTGGCCAAGTGATATCTTATTTTCGTGTCATGGTTTGTGTTGGGATACCTGTGAATGTCTGCAGTAAACAGATTAAAAAGGATCGAGGAACGGTTTGAGGAACTAATACCGATATTCTGGTTAATGACGATACCGAGCTGTTTATCTGCATCAAAATGTGTCTGTCTACAACATAATTCTTAATTAGGGACGTTAGATGTTTTGGGAAATAGTAGATTTCGTCCAATTTGTAAATTAGGCCATTACTCCACGTTGTGTCGAAGGCTTTCTCTATATCAGTTAACATAACTACAGTGCCTAATTTCTTGTTAATGATGATTTATTGCTCAACAGATCAGAATGAATCCAATTACAGGACAAAATTAATAAGTAATATTAAACTAAGCTAACCTAAGTTAAAGTTATTGGAAAGAAAATTACATGAAATTACTTAAGTTAAGTATAAGCAGTATAAAACGATCAATATTAACAAAAAGTATCGGATAAAAAAGCAACAAGTAAAAACGTAAAGAAAAATTATATAATAGAATTTCAAAATGGATTAGACAATTAAGTTATATAAGCAAGTTAGCAAGTTAGTTAAATAAGATAAGATTAATAATATTCAGTAGTTAAATGAAATTTCCATGATCTGCAACTATTTTGGTCAGCTCTATTAATTTGTTGTGATGTATACCGCAGGACATAGAAACGCCATTCACACTATTGCACATTGTGTATATAAGACTGTAAGAATATATTAGTTCTGGCTACAGGTAAGTGAAAAGTAGTCGAAGCTCTTGTATGAAATCGCGGAACTCGAAATGAAATTTGATTAACAAGACTAATGCAATCAATTTTATTATGTAAGAGCTTGTAGATGAAACTTATTGAAGATAACACTCTTCTTAGATATAGCGATTGAATATTCGAGGAATTTAACAACAGATGTTGATCGTAGCCTCTTACAGGATATATTCCTGAGACTTTGTATTATAAGAACTGAAGAAATTTCCTCTGAACATTTTCTAGAGCCAATTCTTGTGCATTATAAAATGGATACCAAATCAAGGAACCATATTCTAATTTAAATCTCACATAAGAATAATAAAGTGTTTTTAATGCAGTGTGGTCATGAAAATTACGACTGTTCGAATTATAAAGCCTAACATTTTTAGTGCAGAGGTTGTACATTGATTAATATGTTCATTCAATGACATTTTTGGATCAAATACTATATCAAGATCTTTTAAGGATTCACACCGGCTTAGGTCTGTGGACTTAAATTGATGGGTGAATTCTATGTACTATGTTCTATATATTTAATGTAAAACTTTTGCATTTTTGAATGTTTAATTGGAGATTATTTTCTTTACACCAATCTTCAATCCTTATCAACTGGCCTTGAGTAAATATACAATCTCCAATATTTTTTACAGCATAGTAAATTTTGAGATCATCAGCAAATGTACTTTTTCACAGTCAATTATCTGCGCCAAATCATTAATAAAAAGCAGGAGTAGTAAAGGGTCAAGATTTGATCCTTGGGGTACACTAGAGGTAGCAATAAATTGTTTAGAATCAAACCCGTTGTAAGATACATACTTTATGTGGTAGTTTATCTGGTTTCAAAAGCGGAATCACAACTATCATCCTCCATTTTTGTGGAAGTTTTATAACGGAGTTGATGCTTAAGTTAGCTGGGTGGTAGCTTTCTACGAATGTAACAGTTTGATGCCAGAAACAGTCGTACAGTTTATATATCAGCTGCGAAATCCAGACAGTATCGAACGCTTTCTCAATATCTAAGAGAACCATTTTGGTGTTCCTCCGAGGTTGTATTGCACCTTGACGTCGTTAACTATAATAATTATTTGGTTTCTACTACTCACTAAGTGACGAAGTAGTGAAAAATCTGTGTGAAGAATTATGCGGTTTAGCCCCATATAAAAAATGTGCAGCAAATTTTCACCATAAGGGAAATTTCAATCTAGTTTTTCTCTTGAGCTATAGTTATTAGTGTATTAAATTCATTGATCTGAAATATTTTTAGTAAGTATCATTAAGTATCATGTTTGTATGGCCACTTGCAAAGATTTGTTATTGTTTCTCATTATTTCTATTTTTCTAGGTAGGTAGGTAGGTACGAAGGTACGTAGGTGGTACGCACATATACGCGAAAACTAAGCGCGACTTGTGCGCATCTAAAAAGTACAGAAATTTGTATGTAATTTAAACAATCATAACTTTGTAAGTTTTTTAGTTACTGCGACTAGTCAGGGCTCAAATTAAAGGGCCTTTTATATTCTATAAAAATTCTTCGACAGTTTTCTAGTTGTACAATTGTTAATTTATCAATTCTTTAGCAGTTTATTTGAGCAATTGTGAAATTAAAAGCGTACACTTCAATTTCTTAACTTTCATATGTGAGCAAAAACAATGACGATACAAAAGATTTAATTCAAACCCATTCACTAAAATTGGATTCCAACGTGAAATCCGTTTACAAACTGGACTTACTACATATAATATTAAACGTCTAATATATAATTACACTGTAAATGGCAATCGGAAACCTCATTTGAAAATAAATTGTTGCTTTATACACACATTTTGCTGGAAAGCAGCCAAATGGAACAAAACGTCTCTGTTAATATATTATCAGCTGCCAATGTGGATCAACAATCTATTACGGCTTTAATTGACTACAACTCAAAGGTGCATTAGAGAATCAGTTAGTATTAGCTGTTTACTGAGATAAATAAAATAAGTATTATTATATATAGTCATATAAAGATTTCGATAATGAATGTATTATGTATTGTCTAAGAGCCAGAGATATTTTCTCAACGTCATTTCAGCGAGGACAATTGATTATTCTCATTATTACAATTATTTTATTGTTATTACAATAGAATGCATTTCTAAAACAGTTTGGAACTGCCACAATGCTCTAACCCGATTGACAACAAAAACAACAAATTGTCACTGGCCTGGATCTCGGACCACTCTAAAATGGAAGGCAATGAAATAGCCAACTCCTTAGCCAGGGATATAGTCCATTGATATTAGGAGAAATAGAGGAAATAATCGATGGTCTTTTTTGTCCTTCACGGATTATACGCGCCAGAGGGCTATTTTTAAGAAATGAAAGAGTTCCTAAAGATCAAGTGCTCACACTTGCAACTTTCGACTACATGACATTGTAATTTCAACAGACTATTCATGAAAGGAATATTATCGTGATTAGAATTTGTTAAATTATCTGATAAATAATAATTATATATTCTAGTGAAAATAGTTGGAGTATTATGTATAATGCACGTATGATCAGATTATTTGATATTGCCTTAGTAGGAATTGTAGATGAAATAATGATTTTAGCATAGTAACTGCTACTAAGAATGGGAAAAAGCTGAGAAATCACTCATACCATTAAAAGGAGGAAGCTTGAATATCTGGGGCATATCATGAGAGGAAGCAAATATTCACTGCTTAGGCTCATCAAGGCAAGGAGGAACATCGACAGGCGCAAAATATTCTGGCTGAAAATTTAAGAGAATGATTAGGTTCTAGCTCTAATGTTTTATTTGAACAAACGCCGCTAGCTAGCCGCTAACAAAATAAGAATTGCCCTAAAGACGTCCAACCTTGTATGGGAGATGGATCCGAAGAGATGGATCCGAAGAAAAAGAACTGTAACTGATTTCGAGGCTATAAACCGATTATAATTAAAGAACATTAGATCCCTTAGCCATTTTGACCGAAGGGTAGGATCAGATTACTTAGGATCAGGTACACAAAAAAAATATTTTCCAAAGGTCAAAGCCACCTATCCTTTCGTTTTTTGAGCCGCTGATTCCAATATCACGTCAAAAATATGTGTTTTACTACTCAATTTTTCGCAAATTGATCCCTAAATTCGGGGTTAAATGGCTGTTAAATCTAATAGAACGACACGCGTTGAAATGGAACTTCTGAATCGTTTAAAATGGATCTAGTCACGTAATCCCAACGTTCTATTGTACCACGGAAATGATGGTGGTGTACTTTTTCCCCACAAAAGAACTACTACTACCCCTTGTTCTGATTTTTCATAATATGCTTGTGAAGGCTTGACAAATCGGGGTTATTAAAGGGGATATTAATAAGTCTTTTGACCAAGACACGCCAAAACTCCCGGGGGTCGGAAACACCCCCTTCCTAAATGAGAAAACATTCCGAAATTACTGAGAAAGAATGGTTTCCTCCAGTTTTCGAGGGCGAGGAACATAAGTCTGGAACTACCGTTAACTTAAAAAAAAACTACCTCTTGTTTTGATTTTTCCGTACTACGCTTGTGAAAGCTTGACAGATCAGGGTTACTACAGGGAATATTGATAAATCGAATATCTTTTGACAAGGAAACGCCAAGACAACCCCGGAAGTTGTGTCTACTCCATCCTTGAACGACAAAACATTCGGAAAACATTGCGAAAGGGCTGAAGAACAATTTCCCCTCGTTATCTAGGAGAGGGACACGATGGTTGCATCCCCCCCCCCCCCCTCTGTAACTACCCCCATGTGGAAGAACACTACCCCTCGTTCCGATTTATCCGTACTACTCTAGTGTGGGCTTGACAGATCGGAGTTATTACAGGGAATATTGATAAATCGAGTATCTTTTGACCAGGAGGTGACAAGACAACTCCCGGAGGTTGAAACCACCCCTTCCCTGAATGACGAAACATTTCGAAAATACTGAGAAAGGGCTGAAGAATGGTTGTCGAGGGCGAGGAACACGATGGTTGCAGTATTTTTTCACCCAACCTTTCTGAAACTACCACTAAAATGGAAAAACTAACCCTTAATCTGATTTTTCCATACAATGTTTGTGACGGCTTGACAAATCGAAGTTATTACAGGGTATATTGATAAACCGAGTATCTTTTGACCAAAAGGCGCCAAAATAACTCCGGGGGGGGGGAGGTTGGAACCACTCTCTCCCTGAATGACAAAACATTCCAAAAATATTGCAAAAGGATGGTTTCCCTCCATTATCGAGGGCGAGGAAGTATTGCAATCATCTTGTTACACGCCCTCGAAAACGAGGGGAAACCATTTTTCAGCCCTTTCGCAGTATTTTCGCAATGTTTTGTCATTCAGGAAGGGGGTGGTTCCAACCTCCTGGGGGTTGCTTAGGCGTCTCCTAGTCAGAAGAAGCTCGATTTATCAACATCCCTGTAATAACCCCGATATGTCAAGGAACAAGGGGGAAAAGTACACTATCATGTCCATGGTACGATAGAACGTTGGGAGTATGTGACTAGAGCCATTTTAAGCGATTGAGAAGTTTAATTTCAACGCATGTCGTTGTATTAGATTTAAGAGGAAGCAAGGCGATCAAATCAGCGGGGAGCAGGCGGCAATGAACCAATGTGAAGAGAGATCTTCGTAATAAACAAATTTTAGCTAAAAATTTTTTTCAATACAAGTGTATTATTCATTTATTTATAAGAATATCTTTTTTTCAGTTTAATAACATGAGCCAGTTCGCTAAAAAATGCTTTTCCCCTGTCAAGATTTTTAGTACAGTGCTTTTTAATAGATGGTGCCATCTACAGCACTACAATAGGGCATCTGCATCACATAACCAACATAACCTTAAATTTTAAGTTTTTCAAGTTTATTTTCATAATGATTGTATATGCATTTTTAGGTGGGAGCCGTACTGGCTCCGAGCAAATATTTAAATATTCACGTAAATAATTTTTCAATATTGTTGATTAATAAAAATAGACTGCTATTTGCAGGTTAGATTTCCAACCTATAAAAAGAGTCCTATTTTATTAGGACAAAGTATTTAGAACCTCATAAACATTACACTGAATTTAGATTAGTTGAAAATACGGACAGAAAGATTAATAATAGCTGCGTAATACTCTTAAATCTTAAGAAACGCATATTTTTGAGGTTAGCTGTGACGTCACGTGCAGATGCCCTATAATAGCCACAATGCCTACCCACTTTAGCTTTTGCTTTACCGATGAAACTTTGTGATTGATGTTGTCTCCTCTTAATGGCCGTTTAATCCCGAATTTAGGGACGAAATGTTAATTTGCGAAAAATTGAGCAGTGAAATATGTATTTTTGACGTGATATTTGGAATCAGAGACCCAACGAACAAAGGATAGGTTTCTTTCACCTTTGGAAAATATTTTTTTTTGTGTATACCTGTGTTATTAGAGTTAAGATACTATAAAATTTTGGAGTATGAAATTCGAAAATGAAATTACTTTAAGACAGAACTAAATGTCCAAAGGCGTAAGAAAAATATATTTTAACCACTTTTCATGTCATCTCAACGACCCTCTTAAGTCTAGAAGATCTAGATTTGTCTGAGAGAAGGAGATGGTGCCCTACCGTTTATAGTGAATTTCGAACAACTTCTGGGGAAAGATTTAATATGAAAAAAATTTTCGCTGTGTAGGGCTCGAACCCACTTCGCTATGTATACTCATAGTGCAAGCTAAACGCAAAAAAAAATAGTAAAACTGTATTATTATTATTATGTAAATTACAACATATTCCACACGGAGACCTGTATTCGGATCCTGTCAGACATTCACCATTCACTGTGCTGTGCGCGCCGTTGAATGACAGGACAGAACGGAGCCTGGTCAATTTCAAGAAATAAAACTTTGACTTGCACTCCTTTTACCAGAGGACAAATTAAAAAAGGAAGGAAAGACAAATTTCCATGAAATGGATAGTAGTTAACATTAACTGGAAGTAAAGCGTACTATTTTAAATTTTGATATCTTGAGAAACCAAACTAAAGAACCCGCTTCAGAAAGTAAGCTAGATGTAACGATGAGGAAATCCTAATATTATAAAGAATAGTACAACTGACCATATTTTTAATAGGTCATGTTCTATTATATTTATGAATATTCAACATTTACTCTTTTTTTATAAAGAATTTGAGTTTTTACAAAACATATCCGAATCTATGTTTAATTTTAATCACAATTTCGCCAGAAATAAGCTTTTATATTCGGCTTGTCGCTGTGGATGGGAGCGCCGACATGGATTCTTTGCTTATGCCTGACAGTCTATTAGACCCGAGCAATATAATGTAATTACTAAGAGGCTTATATCTTCGAGATTAAAAAAATTGCAGCTTTGATGCTGTGATGCGAATGACCCTCAATATTAGGCAGCTTTTAGTAAGTCTGGCACTCCCTTGCACTGCACCAACACGTCTAGCGGGAATTGTAATGACATAGTATTAAGCCAATTATTCCTAAAATAATCAGCCTCGCAAATATAACGTGATTGCATTATTTTCTTGCTCTTGACTTTAGAAGTGAACCGTCACGCAATCCTACTGCGGAAAGTTAATCGTTGATTATTCTCTGGTGTAATAATAAAAAGATTAGGAAATGTCCTTGCTAAACTGATGTTGAGAAAATGTCGCTGATTCTTCGACCATATGTCTTTAGATATTGGACCATTATTTTCTAAAACTGGTTTGTATTCTAAATACAATGTATATACGGTATACGTACAAATATGTCGCACGATGATATGTTCGCCCAAAAGAAGTGAAAAATTCGTGTAAGTTTTTTTTTCTAACACGAACCAATTTTTTTTATATAAAATTAATCAAAAATAGGTAATGTTTTTAGTGTACAACTATAAAAAACTGTAATCAGAAGACGGAATATCGCGCTCCCTTGTTGTGTCATTGACATAGGTTTTACAGCGTTACCACTTTGTCCTTTAAAAATAATAAAACAGTTTCACTTTCACCTTGTTTAATCAGTTTTTAATTGAAAACGCTAATTGACATTTAATGTTAATTGATCCACAGCGATTTTAGTACTCTTTACAAACTCATAATTATTCCATATGTTTCATTAGAAAAATTAGGTCATCAGGACGGCCAGACAATAGACCAGGGTCTATTGTTTGAAGTTCTTTGTATCTTTATTGAAGAACTGACACTGATGAGGATAAAAGCTACCATTTTGTGTTTATTAAGACGTAATTTTGTTTAACCACTGCAATAATTCATTTAATAAAGGTTATCTTACATTCAATAATAACCACATCGTTCAGCAAATTCAATTTTATAATTTTTGTTCAATAAATTTATCTTAAAACTAGACAAATGGAATACATTGACAACACTGTATGATTGGTAAGTGGCGGCTTTATTAACTACGCAAAGGTGAAAAACCGGCACCGACAACGGAGGAATACCTATGATGTAAAAGACAGCGGGAATGTTCAGATAGGTCGGGCAGCACTTATCTCGCGTTTTTTTTACGTTCTTATTTCTCATTATGGATATAAGGAACATAAAGAGGAGATGTAGATTGCAAAAAGACCTTGAACTTGGCATTCGTTTGTCCGGCGACACTGACCTATACTAGACAATATTTTAAGTAGACACTATCTGGCCTGAAGATGTATTTTCATAAAATAATTAATTTAAGCAAAACCGTTGGAGCAAAGCAAAAATTGCATAAGACATTTTTACTTTCTTTAGGTAAATATATCATCATCAGATTCAAAATGGCTAATCCAATAATGTAATTGTAAAAGTTTTTAAATACGAGGAAATGACAAAGCCAAGCGTATTTTTTGAGGTACTTCAATTTTTCTCATTTTTAAACGTATCTACTATTTCTCTATTTTTTTGCTCAACAACTGACATTATTCAGAAGTTGTAAAAGTCAAATGAAATTAAAACATTATTAGTATTATTATTATTATATTATTTTTCTTTACAAACCAAAATATTTATTATTCGTATAGTTGTTTTTTATATACAAAGTCCCAGGACCGTATAATAAATTCGCATTATCCTATTCCATTATTCGCACAAAAGTGACGTTAAATCCTAAATCCTCTTAAGATTTTACTTTATGCTCTAAAAAAATATTATAGGAGGTAAGCTCCATTATTTGTGGTATTATTTTCTTTACGACTCAATCTCCTATGTGAAGTCTCATATGGCCTCAAATTTAATAAATATATACACGATTATATTTATTAGCTAGACTTTTAGTATAGCCTCACCCTGATTTATTGAGCCATTATTCCAGGGCTCTGTGCTGTAAATTATTTACTTAATGTCATAAATTTTATACGACTAATTTTCTTCAGCAAGAAATGATTCTGTTGACTGCGGACAAATATACTTTGTAAATAAGACGTGAAATGAGTAAATTGTTGCATTTGATATCGCATATGAACTTGAATGAGAAAATATAACAATGTTGGTAAAACCGAAAGTGCACACCCCACAAGTTGTTTTATTCAATAAGTGTTATAGTACAGTCAATCTGCCATTTGACCTGTGAATAATTCCTGCCAGGAATTCTTTGTTTTTTTAATTTGCCCGAATCATTAATTAATGTTGATACTTCCATAAATTTGAAGTATACATGCCACTTGTACCTTTTCCAGGTAGCTTTAAAATTCAACAATTCAACACTGGTAATTAACAAAAATAAGACGTGGAAATTGGAAAATCCCACAATGGCATTGCCACAGGGCCGTGCCTACCAGTGTGCGAATGTGTGCAACGCACATGGATGACCTAATAAAGGGGCGGCAAATCGGCATGCAGCCTTAAGACGAAAGTCAAAAGGAAAAGGCGGCGCACGACACCTTCAATAATAAAGGACCTGGAGTCCAGAGCGGCAAAAACAAAGTAAAAAAGGACGGTACAGTTGACAGCACAGTTCTTAGGCGTGTAAAAAATGTCGGTGCCATTGGCGGTGAGATGCGCCATTTTTGATAGTTAAAGGCGCCGATATTTTTTGAATACCTGATAAGCCTGCTGTGAACTATATAACACCAATATCAAAACAAACAGGTTCCCGTGTTACGCGAAATCTTTGACTTAAAATTTGTTTTTTACTTGTAGAAGCTTTTTTTCGGAAACCAAACAAAAAAAATTGTTATAAATATGATTACTAATATGCGCCCAAAGTATTGTTCTTCCAGAAAGAGAATAAGAAGGTTGGTCAGTGTTTAATTGTTTAATGTTTAAGTGGTGTTAAATATTTTAATGTTTTGTATTTTAGTTTTAATTCCAGTGGTGAAATGACAAGAAAAAAATGTTAATTATGCAACAAATTATTTAAGTGATGAGTAATGACTGATATGTTTTTAACTTTTAACATCAGGTTTTACAGTAGTGACTTTTACTTTTTGCCAATTTTACGAATGACTTGGAAAAATAAGAAATATATATTCAAAAAATATGAAATATGCCTTATTTAGTTAGATTTTTGCAACATGAATAAAGAGAAAGCATTGGCATTGTATAATTAACTAATTATTAAGGCAGAACCAGTGTCGTATCTAAGGCAGAATATTAAGGGGCGGAAGTTTCCACTCATCAACTACATAAACAGTCACTTTTCCACCAAATAATTTCCATCACCAAATAATTTCCATCAACAGCATCACTTCCACATTAAATCTTATGGAACGTGACTACACAAAAGGTAGAAAAGTAGATAATATACATCGATATGAATTCCCTGATTCCCCGCCACTTGATTAATTAATACAAATCCAGTACATTAAAAAAATCCAATGCTTCAAACTGCATTAAAAAATCTAATCAGGTACGTCTAAAAATAATATATAAAATTAGCTTTAAAGTTATAATTGAAAAGTGTCATGACAAAAACTAGATTGGCATCATAGAAAATAGTAAAAAGTCGCAGCACACGTTAACCAACTAGTCTAATTTTCAAAGTTTGTAAAAATGAAATGCCTAACTTTTAAACTGACAGCTCTAACAAAAGTGATAAACTGTATAATTTGAATTTTTAAAATACTGTAAAATAGAAAACAAACTAATGAAAATGATCTCTAATCAGTCAAAGCCAACCCAACATTAAAGATAATGAAAACAACGACAAGATTATTATATTATGAATATTTCATTTTTACAACGTTTGGGAATTGGACGAGTTGGTCAACATGTGCAGTTACTTTTTACTACTTTTGATAATGCCAACCTAGTTTCCGCCATGACATCTTTTATCAAACTTTCTAACGTGAAATAAGTCAATTAAGCGTGTTCGCAAATCTTCGATTTCTGAATCTCATTCTTCCTAATGTAACCCTTGTGCTCCCCAATCTAACACTGAATGGTCTGGATGACTCTCCCACATAATGTTTATTACACTCACACGGAATATTATAAATACAGTTTTTTGAATTTTGCTCATGATTTAGCGGTTTTGTTTCTGTTAAAATAGATCTCAATGTATTGCCCGTTTGAAATATCGTCCTAATATCAAATCTATTGCCTGTACGGCGTAGCTTTTTAGATAATCCGTATACATAAGGAATTAACGTTGTGTAGCGTTGTTCACGTTTCTGTCGTATATGATTATTATTTTCTATGATCAAAATTCAAAAAACTGTATTTATAGTATAGTGAGTGTAATAAACATTATGCGGGTGAGTCATCCAGACCATTCAGTGTTAGATTGGGTGATCACAGGAAGAATGAGATTCAGAACGAACATAGAATAAACTGGGACTCGGCCAAAATTTTAACAAAAGAGATAGATAGCAAGAAAAGAAAAATTAAAGAATCGGTTATAATACTATTGAATGAGGATAAATGCGTGTCGAATTGTTCCGTAGATGTTTGCACAACCTGGCTGCCGATGTTAAAAGAAGAACTTAACAAACTCAACATTGTTTAAAATAAAACTACCAACTAGATATATCAATAGTTCTGTGTAAACAGTAAGTATCTACGGATACTGAATATAACAAATATATTCTTAAAGCTGTGTATTTAATATACACAGCATACAAACATTTATAATACGCTTTGAGAAAGGAAACAGATTGACGTAAAAGTCACAGGCGTAGAGGTTATTTTCAAGTAAAATACTGGTTAATTGTATTATTTTGTAGATTTCAGACATTGTTTAGAAGAAAATACATGCAGAGTATCCCAATATGAAACAGAGAATAATTTGTATACGTATAAACTATTTTTCTCTTTTATTTTTATTTTACGATTTACAGCCATCAGAATGGTGAAAGTTTGTGCTTCACTGTAGATTTTTTCAATTATCTCTATCTTCTTTCTTCCTAAGAGGTAATTAGTTGTTATCAAGATTGTAGACTCTAAAATTTCTTAAAGCTTTTGTTAGAACAATTTTCGTCTACGATCGCTTATTTAAAAATTACAGCAGCTCGAAATTTGAAAAAGTTTCTTAAACGGAAAAATATCTGTCCCGTTGTTCCGACGTTATTAGTACTCATTATTAATTTTACATATTCAATAAAATTGACTCGCTGTAGTATTATTTCTTTAAAAAAATGAATTTTATCCGAATTTTTCGAGTTTTCGCTGACATATTAGAACGAAATAGAACTTTTAAAACTTTAATTTTATTCGCAATAAATGTAATTTTTAAAAAAAAAACAAGCTTTTATTCATATTTAAGTGTACAAAATTTAAAAAAATAAAATTAATTATCTTAAAAGCTTGTCATAGTTTTTTCCATTCAGGTGACAAGCTTTTAAAACAATTAATTTATTTTTTTTTTTTAGTACACCTTTAATTTTTTTAATTTGATAAGAAAATTGTAATCCGCATCCCCAGATATCGAACTTTAACCGTATCGGACCATAAATGAAGAAAAATGGTCCCCCATCTTGGCGCCGTCATTTTGATTTCTCAATGTTTTTCAGTAACATTGCATTGTCAAAGGACTTATAGTAGAGTGCAACTAGTCATTATAAATGAAAAATGACGGAACCCAGATATAATGAATGGATTTGAGATTTTTTTTATTTATGCCATAAACTAAAAAGTTTACACATTGAAAATTACCGCAATTTCGAAAACCACATGAACTAATTATAAACAAATTAAAAAAATAATAATAAAATTTTTTAGAAATATCAACGAAAAATACAATTATACAATACAATTATTTATTTTAAATATTTCTAACTGGATATGATACAACTCCAGCATTTTACAAAAAGGGTTAAAATAAGGACCCCGCAATAATCTTATGGAAATTGGTCAAATCGTCTGAATTTTGGATATGTTTTAGGTTTTGTCATCCCAAGCAAAAGTCTCAATGGGCACTAAGCTCGAAAATCAATACTTTGGCTGCTACGAAGCTTGAAAGCTCCAAAGCTCCACCACAGATTTATTTATTCGTGCAGTCTTTATAGATTTTTAAATAACTTATTTTTTCGATTTTAATGTCTAGGTTTATGTTTTTGAGGTTGCTGAATTCAAATCCGATGTCAAATTGTCCAAATTGACACTTGACAGCTGCCAATTAGCTGTCAAAGTGCCTTAACAAAGTGCAAATCTTATTTTTATGTTATGAGTTTATGCTGTTTAGGTAACTCAGTTCATGTATGATGTGAATACAATAACTCGACAATTGGCAGCTGTCAACAGGCTGTCAGCTAGCTGTCAAAGTGCAATGACAAAGTGCAAATCTTATTTTTTTGTTATGACTTTATCCTTTTTGTGTAACTCAGTTCATACATGATGTGAATACAATAATTCGACAATTAGCAGCTGTTAACAGGCTGTTAGCTAGCTGTCAAAGTGCAATAACAAAGTGCAAATCTTATTTTTTTGTTATGACTTTATGCTTTTTAGGTAATTTAAAAAAATGTTATGATATTCTTAATAAAATATTTTCAAAAAATAATCAAAAGATAATGTATGAAATTATTCTTAAAATAAATGCCCAAATATATTCTATATGTATATTTTCAAATATTCTAAAATTATTTATCAGACCATATTCTAAAAGTAATCATAAATTATTTGATTATGCTAAGAATGATTTAAAGATAATTTTTATAATTAATTAAGAGATATTATTATATAGTGTCCCTAAAAATCAAGAAAATATAAATAATTTTCGATACCAATCGTTTCTTAAAGCTACAAGTAAAAATAACTGTGTCAACTTGGCTTCATTGATATCTACACTTGATGCTAATTCAGAACATATAAAAAGAGTGTATTTACAAATACAGTTGTGGATGGAACATGACAAGTTGCCAAAAGAATGGGGATAAAAAAATATTTCACTAGTATCAGTTATAATGAACCAACCACCAGCTTCTGAAAAATAATTTAAAATGATTTTCTGTAAATGATTCTCATGTAAAACTGAGTGTGCCTCTGCTTGGGAATGTAGAAAAAGTGGTTTAAATTGTTTTATAGCATGTTTACTATGTGAAGAAGTTAGCTGCTTAAATGCTTCACCAATGATATTAATAAATGGCATCGAAAACATCCGAGACAATTAGTTTATATAATTATCCTTTTAATAAAAAATTATAATTATTTATGTCATTAAAATTTATAATAATTTTTATTCAGCATAAGTTGTTAATAAATTATTTTCTATAAAAAATTGACGTATTTGTATTATTTAATGTTTTTTTTTCATTTATTTCGCTTTTTGGAGTTTCTGCCATCTTCAAATTAATTTTTAAAAGTTTAATTTTTTTACAAATTCTTTATAAACAACTTCTAAAACTATAACAATCAATATTTTCTTAAAAGAAATATTTAAAAATTTCGGTAATTGTATTTTCGTTGAGATTTCTAAAAATCCCATTTTTTTAATTTACGGGTTTTCGAATTTGTGGTAATTTTCAGTGGGTAAACCTTTTAGTTTATGGCATTAGAAATCCAAAGAAAACAACATTCAAATCCATTCATTATAGCTGGGTTCCGAAGTATAAACCTAATTGCACTGGACCATTTATTATAAAAGGATGCAAAAGTGCGAAAAAATTCCGAACCGGAAAGGCAAAGTTACAAACATTGCAAGTTAAATAAAAGCTTGTAATAATAAATAGATATAAACTAGCGGTGAACATAGTCTATCCATCTCACTATGTATTACTTCCACATCCAGTGAAAGTATAGTAACGACAAAAAAATTTTTGAAAATTTGTATTGTTCAAATAGGCTTAGAAGTGTTATGAAATGTCGAGATTTTAAATTTAAGCGAAAAAAAAATTTCTGTCTGTCTGTCTGTCGGTCTGTAACTTTTTTTGTGCACACGTTTACTCTGGAACCGTTTAAAATATTGACTTGAAATTTGGTACACGCATTAGTACAGCAAGTGAAGCTTTTAAATTCCAGCCCGAAAACGATGTAATGAATTTCCAAAATTGTTTCTTCAACATGCTTCATAAAGTATGTAGATGAGATTGATAAGAATCTATATTGTCATTTTTCCTGCTTTTTGGTTAGGTTACTACCCCTTCTCAGGGGTTGTCGCAAAAAAAATACACGTAGTCTGATAAAGAATAGAATTATAAGAAAGAAAGGCCTTATACACTTTTTTGCTAAAATTCATATTTTTCTAGATATCGCGAACAGAAAATTACAATTTTCACCCCTTAAAATCAGTATTCCTAGACATTTTTTTTTAAATTACTCGAAAAATGTGGACCTTAATAAAAAAATGCCAGGCAACATATTTAAAACTTTTACGAAAACAAATCGAATGATTTTTTCTTTCTTTTTCTCCGATGTTTAGTTTTCGAAATATGGCATTTTCAAAATGGCGCCGAAACGTTCAGAATAAATATAAAACGTTAAAATCTAAAATTACCCAAAATCTACAACTATGGGAGAAATTTTTATAATTGTAAAAATTAAAGGTATTAAAATTTTCTTCCGATTGAGACATATTACTACCATTTATAATGAAAACTAAAAAAGTTACAAACAAAAAAGTAGCGCATTTAAAAATTTAGACGCCATTTTTTTTTAGTCTTATTGCTCTAATTTCTTATTAATTCAATTTTTTTAAAAATCCTTCTAAATATTGTTAATGCATATCATTATTAACATGCTCAATTTTTTTTTGAATTTTTTAAAATAATTATTTTTCATCGTGCACCCATTTTCAATAATGAAAATTTCCATATATTTTTTTAAAAAGTCGGGTTTTTGGAAAATGCTCAGAAAATATTTTTTTATAAAAAAATTGTAAGAGTACAAAAATGAAGCTTATAAAAAAACGAATAGTTTGGTTTTTTTCTATTTTCCTACGACAAACTGTTCCAGAGATATAAAGGTTTAAAGATGGCACTTGAGCGCATACGCAAGAAAATTATGTATTTGAAATTGAAGTATCTCAAAAACTATAAGATTGATAAAAACATGATATAAGAATGAAATGAAGCTTATCGAAAAACGAAGATTTTGGGTTTTTATTTCTTTTCCTACGACAAACTGTTCCAGAGATATCACAGTTTGAAGTAATGTTGAAACTTTTCAGTTTATACGCGCATTTTAAATGTCTATAATAGGTAGAGAAACGAGCAATAACCGTCTATTTTTCGAAGAATACGCAGAAAAAGCGGGTTGCATTGCACTGTTTAGAGTGCAGATGTAAAATGTAATTTAATTAGTTTAGTTAATTGTATTAATTTGATTTATTTATGCCAATCTGTATTTTTGTTACAGTTAAACATATTGTCAAACGTAATTCCTAATTTAATTTATTAATAGATTATTTAAAGAATTCATAGCAAACGTGCAGAATAATGTTTTATATAATTTACAATTAATTAGTTCAATAACATTCATGTCTACAAGTATAAGCAGAGAATTGCTGATTTGACAAGGTTAGGTATATTTGGTATACAAAGCTAACATTGAACTATGAATACCATGCATCATTTTCCGAGGTATTAAAACGAGGAGATAAACAATGATCGGGGAGTCTCTACGGAGGCATCTGAGGTGCGTCTAGGTAGGCACCTGGACGCCGGGGCGTCTAGGCACAGGCCTCTATTCGTTGAAAGCTTAGCGGGTTTGTACCCCAGAGTAAATCGTAGTTGTGATACCATTTTTAAAGTGTGTTGTTATCTTCCTATTGTTGTTATCAAATAAATGTTATTTTGTTTGAAGTGCAGTGAAGTTAATTCGTAGTCCAGGTATTCCTTCCTAATTTTCAGCTTAAGCACGTTTTAGGCGTGACACATGGTGGAGGCGCCGTAGGTAAAGTTCCCTTGGCCAATTCTTCCTAATTGGTCAAATAATTTTTTTTTTATTAATTTGCGGTTTTTGCAACGTTTTCATCCTTAGGACCAAGAGAGAAGTTGCTGCAGTTGTTGGTTGTTCAGAGAGTGTCATCGAGTGTTACTAATTGTTTATATATACTGTTAAGGGCATTTTTTTTAATTCCTTTATTAATAAGTAGTCTTGTTTGGGATATAATCTATTAACCTTTACTAGCATTTAATTTGTGTTCTTCAACGTGTGTTTTTTTTAAATAATGGAACTTTACATTATTTATTATGTAGGTTTCTCCTTAGCCACCTGGATTCGTTCAGTGGTGAAAACTCCCAGAGGCGGCAGTGATGGATAATAACCAAAGATTTTGAAAAACTGTAAGTGCAGTGTGTTGTTGTGGGTGCTTGGAAAGGAAAGTGTTAAATGATTTTTTATCAATTTGTTTACAATTGTTCTTTTTTGACAGTGCCATAAATTGGGACCTCCTGCAGGGTTTTCAAAGGTTGGAAACTAAATTTGTAAGGTTTTTGGAGGAGAGAGTTGGTTTGTTGTTTTTTTTCTCTTAAATCAAAGTTTCCTTTGAATTATTTTAATATAATGTCGATTATATTGGTACCTCTTCGGTTTTTCTGTATTTGGTTCTCTTTGTTTTTTAACGTTAATTTGGAATTATTATTAATTTATATTTCAGAGTCATCTCTATCTGCAGAAATAAAAGTTTCTAATGAAGATTAGTTAATTAAAGCCTTAATTTTGTTTAAAATATTTTCTAGCATCATTTTTAATTTTTATTTTTGAATCACTATTAATTCAAAAGTTCATTTATTTGAAATCAATTTTACAAATGTGGGCCGAAAATTCAATGATTTGAAGAAAAACTAATAAAGTAAAACATTGAAATATAAGTACATAGGCATACCTACATTATTTATAAATATATATGTTTGGGTCAGTATTTTTTTAAGTGCAAGCAAGTTTAACGTTGACTGACACTGACCTTGACTGCTTTGTGTCGATGAATATAAGAGTGCATACAAATAGTTTTAATAATTCTAAATAACAATTTCTAATGTTAGTATACACTCTTGTGACCATTTTCAATCTACCATTTTTTTAAAATACATTTAGACCTCATAATCATATTCAGCGACCTGAAAAACATAAGTATATGGATTTTCGTGAATTTATTTGTAACATTAGAAGAATTACTAATTTTTCAGTATTTAAAGGCGGTTTCAACCCTTAATATTTTCATCTTTCCTATGTTTTGATCTCATAATTATACTAAGCGACCTCAAACACATAACTATATGGATTTTCGTGATTTTATTCGTAAAATTAGAAGACATTAATGTTTCAGTATTTAAGGGTGATTTCAACCCTTAATATTTTCGTCTCATAAGTTTTGACCTCAGAGTTATATTCAACGACCTGAAAAACTTAAGTATATGGATTTTCGTGAATTTATTTGTAACATTATAAGAATTATTAATTTTTTAGTTTTGGGGGTGATTTCCACCCTTAAAAATAAAAAGCAGGTGATACGACAATATAGATTTTGATGTACGTATTTTATAAAGCATATTGCAAAAAAATTAAGGAAATTCCTTTCATCGTTTTCGGGCCGGGAATTTTACCATTTTTACTGCTTCGCTTACTGTACTATATGTACTTTAACGGGATCTGGAACTAGATTATATTTTCATCTTATTCCGTCGAAGGGTTAGGGGGTAAAATAGGGTAAATAGGTAAATCAAGGTAAGGATCTATAAAATTGGTATTTAGTATATACAAGAGAAGCTAAAGTTTCAAAAAAATTTTTGGCATTAGCCAGCCCCATTACCACCCCTACCCCATTATTAAAGGGGATGAAAAAAAATGTGATTTAGTGTATACAAGATCCAAAAGCCTCAAAATATTTTTTTACTTCATCCGCCCCTACTACTACTACCCCCCCCCCCTGTCACCACCCCCATCCCACTACCGTGTGGGATATCGTTTTCTGGGTTTTTGGGGTAGACGATTTCAAATATTATATTATTAAAGTTCTATAAACAATTATTTCCACATAGCAAATTTTTTCGTTATGAGAGACTTGGATAGAAAATCTAGATGTGGAGGTAGTGATTCCTTGGGCAGCGGTTTTTATATGATTTTTTTTTTACTTTATTTTGTATTGACGAGTGTTTCATCTACTAAGTTGGCATCATTATATCAAAAATGTTTTAAACAAACGTTCTTTACAAAAAAGTGCTAGGAATATCCTATAAGATGTGCAACAATTATATAAAATTGTTCAATAAATTGTCCTAAGAATATAGGTTTCCTTTAGTTATTTATGTGAAATTTGAGATATTTTAACTCGCCTTACTACGCGGCAGGAAATATAAAGTATTTTACATACCCGGTTAAAATAGTTATACGTCAAAGTGAACTTTAATTAACTTTTATTACACCCATCCAAGTGTAACTTAACGCTGATAAAATGATGTAAAGATCTTGTCGAGATAAAACAAACTTTGTTGTTGTAATAAAAAGTAAAATTGTGCTAGATAGTGAAAAAAGGTTATCCAACAAGGACCTACTAGTGGTTTGACCGCGATTACTTACAATCAACTCCTGGGGGTATCGTTACATTTCCTGTAGCGTACATTTCTGGCTGTCGACACAGGTTCGGATTCAGCACTCCATTGTACGAGTATGTTGCTCGTTCGAAATTTTCGAAAGGATAATTTTGTTTCTGCTTTCATTTTCATCTCATCGAATTAATTTATAATATCTTAAATTCAGTGTGTACCAATAAAAACTTCCAAACAAAATATTTTCGAAGAAGAGAATTTTAATTCTGCAAATTTCAATTACTATATTTTAAATGAGGATAGTAATAAATGCACGTGATCAACGCATGCAACAGATCCTATTGGCGTTTAAATTAATAATTTTGACAGAGGCTTTTGAAGTCAACATCACTCAATGACATGTGCCGCTTGACAGTATTGACAGTTCAATTAATCACTATCCTCCTTGCCTGGCTAATAAAGTATAGAAAGTATAAATGGTTTCAGTTTTGAATACAAATTATTTTTTAGAAATCATCCAATTAAAACTTTTCTGACACTGAAGTGCATTTAGTAACTATATTTTGTCGATGATTAGTTTATATCTGTTCTATTTAGACAAGAGCTGCATTGACGACTTCTTCGCTAAATATATTCTGAAATCAATCGCTCATGGATGCCTTTATATATATATATATATATATATATCAGTGGTCACCGTTTGTGTCATTCCTAAGTTGTGCCTACCCTTTCAACTTAGCTACACCGTGCTGATGAGGACCAATGAGTCCGAAACACGTGTCCACGGTTGCTCTTTTTCTCTGCGGTCATACCCACGATTTTTTTCTGTTTGCCATAAAGCGTTGTTCCGCATTAACAACTCCTATTTTTTTATTCTTCCTTGGGTCCAGTGATTCCACGCAGGTAGCTATAGTTGCCTCCGTGGTGTGTTAGTTGTCGCTCTGGAAATCCAGGGTCTTCTAACTCTTGCCACAAATGTGCGACTGGCTGCCTGTCAGTGGTCACCGTTTGTGTCATTCCTAAGTTGTGCCTACCCTTTCAACTTAGCTACACCGTGCTGATGAGGACCAATGAGTCCGAAACATGTGTCCACGGTTGCTCTTTTTCTCTGCGGTATTGTTTTTCATTTCAACCATAAATTACTTTTAAAAATGAATCTCAAATTAACTTCCAGCCACATGACCATAGTTCCTAGCAATTTACTCGAAAACGGTGCATTTTTAGAAAAATACGCAAGATACCATAGATTTTCAGAAATGTATGAACCATCCGAAAATTTAACCAAAGAGTGACCCAAAATTTCGTCCCTTTTGGGGACCTCATGAATTCGATTCAAAAGTGGTCTAAATGAGAGCTTATGGTGATACTTTAAAGTAGGCAAAATTTTAATGGTCTGACGTCATGTTTCAGGAGTGGGTAAAATCAGGCAGGTTTTAATCGCTTATATCTCTGGAAGAGATTTTTCTTAATTTTTGTTATTGTCTATGGTGTTTTTAATGATGTTAGTTTACGATTTTGAGTGTTTCAATTCAATTTTATTTTTTGTGCAAGTTCCCTATTACCTAGTGAATTTCCAAATAGACAGATAATAAATGCTCTAGATAGTGCCAATTTCACATTCTGCCATATTAAGGAATATGGTGGCTCTGTGCATATTGGAACTGAAATTACCTGCCTAATGTCTGTCCCTGGAGTATTAAGAAGCTTAAAGTATATATCCGTATCAATAGAAATCGAAAATATCTCAAGAGAATTTCGCATAAATATTTCTTCAGCATCTAATTCCTAGAGCGTTGAAAGAGTAACGGCAGGAGGTATAAAAGTAAAGTGTGCCATGAAATTAATTGAACGGTCGTAACTATAAAGTGCGAAAACATGCTCTGCAAGAGTTACAACGTAAATGAAACAAAATTGAAAATGATTATTTAATTTGACGCTCGTTCAAAGAGTGACGTTAATTAAAATGTAATGGATTATTAGACACATTGTTTGTGCTCACTATTATCGTCTGCTGTCGAATACCTTTTAAACAAACACTTAAATCTAATACTATGTGATACTTAATACTTCAGATAATTACAGCAAATTTGATATATCTGTTACTACACATTCCATCTTTTCATATTACTTTAGTATTTCGTATACACAGTGTGCTTGAAGGTGGAAAAATTATGATGAAAATGAGTCCAAAATCGGTTTGCGCAGGCTAATTCTACATTAAAAGTAGATTCAAAATTGATGAAATTTGAAATCGTAGCTGATCCCTTTCGCGTTTTATCCACATTTTTGGATTTTAACCCTTTGCAATACAGTAACTCGTATACATCAACTTTTTCTCCGAGCACTTAGCACTTTTAGAAATAAAACTATCGTAAATAAGTTTATTATATCTTGTAAATACAGTTCTTTAATTAAAAAAACTTACTCGACAATATTCCATTACTAAAAATTAAATTTCATTTGTTGTAAAACACTTGGAAATAACCAAGAAACAAAAACGTTTAATTAAAATTTAATTATCTTTTTACTTGTAAGTGTTTTAATGTTTATACATTTTTTTCATTACTGACAAAATAATTTATTTGGATTACACTCTTTGCCGCTAGGTAGCTACTCGTATTTTGTTTCCAAACATAAAGTGTAAATCTCAAAAGTATATAGTTTAAATTTGTTTCAGATTTTAAATTTCTGCTAGTTGTAAATGGACAACAAACTGCATCAGCAATGTATCCCTGCCCATACTGCTTTGTTACACTAGATGATTTAAAAAAGAACCCTTACTGTAATCATTCAAGTGCAAGCACTAATGCAAGTTCAAGTGATAGTTTGGAAACTGAGAATAAAATACAGTTGAAAACTTTCGGAGATTTGAGAGCTGATTATGAAAAATTTGTTATTTTAGGAAATAAAAAAAAATTAGCAAAGAATGTCGCAGTACTGTTAATCTCCCTCTATTTGATGAAGCTGATAATATTTGTGTTCTACAGAAATGTGTTATCCCTGAATTACACATTTTGCAAGGTTTGGTAAATCATTTATTTTGGCATAATTTAGTTCCTCTTTTAGGTAAAGAAAAAGCATTGTTATGACCTAAAAAATTAAAACTTATTTCTAAAAATTATCACGGAAATGCTTTTGGAGGAAACGCTTGCAGGAAATTGTTGAAGGAAGCTGATAAACTTAATGATAAAGAGATTTATAAAAAAGTAGGTATTTTTAAAATTTTACCGTATATTGCTGCTTATATATATATATAAGCAACAATATACGGTAACATTTGGGGAAAAACTCGAAAAAATTTTCTTTAGTATTTACTATCAATATCGATCAATTCCACCCAAACTAAACTTTCCCGCACTCACCATCCTCCCCTATTTATACTCCCCTAAACTATTATATAATCAGCATTCGTTGATTTTTTTGCAGGTCATTGAAACATTTTAACATGACTGTTGCTGAATAAGGATATTTTTGATTTTGTACGTGTATTTTCGTGATTTAGGAAGAGGTGGGAGGGGGAGGAGGGGGTGACAGGGGGTAAAAACGGAAGGTGGGGGAAAGTTTCGTTTAAATATTGTTAATAATTACTAAAAAAATGTTTTTCGAGTTTTTTCCTCAAGAAATAAATTAGGCCGAAAACCGGCCTTAGAGACCGTTATGAAAGTTTACAGAATTGTGTAATACATATAACGGGGTTGCCAACGTTATTGATTCTGATTTTCTAGTCAAAATTGGAAAATGCACTTTGATTAAAAACGTATGAAAGGATTTTTTTTTGTTTTATATGTTTTCCTATGCATTTTGGTGCAATATATTCAAATCCGGCACTAAAAATGCTCCAACACGTTAAGATTTTTTTTCTAATAGTTTTAAAAATAGTCTGAAATACTTCTCTCTCCTCCAAAATACCCACCCACAGTTTAAAGTACCTCTCCTCTGTTCGAAATACCCACCCCCTGTACAAAATGAACATTCTTAATGATTTATTTCTTTATTGTCCTTAAACATAAGGAATATTTAAAAATTTTAGATACTTACATTAATTAACTTTCAAAATGCTTATTCAAAATATTTATAATTTTGTTTATTTTAGAAAAACATTAACGAATCCACCAAGCTAAACATTTCTCGCTTAAGTTACCGATTTCCACATCAAATTCATAATCTGTGACAAACAAAAAACCTTTTAAATAAGAATTTCAAGGTATTTCGTTAAAAACTTGAAATTTCTAGTTTTCCTTTCACACAATTTTTATCAAAGCGAATTTTTCGAACTCATTTTTCAATTTTGCCTAAAAAAAGAAAACCATCAACTGTGAAAATCCCTTGTGATATGTATTAGACAATTCTGTAAACTTATGTTCAGAAAAAGAATTGAATTTTGAATTTTTTTCGCGGAATTTTCCAATTTCCATAACAAATTCGTAATCAGCAACTAAAAAATTTCGAAAATTTTTATGGAAGTTGTACTTTGGGACCATAGTGTCCGTGGGCACTCCCAGAATGGGATCTGCCTTCAGCTCTGAGTATAACTTTTGGTGCATTGTTCCATTTTGTTGCCTTATAAGCGTTGTGCCTTGCATTAGCCTATGCAACACTGAATGAGTTTCCCCTGAATAAATATGTGTAGTGGTGGCAGACCTAAGAGGACCACCAATGCAGCTGTGGGAGCAGTTTTTATGGCTCCCGTGGCCCACACGCAAGTAAGACTTTGTACACCACTTAAAAGCCTTACTGCTTCCAGCTGCAGTGTCTTGATCCATCCGGTCCGTAGATTATCATGGGTCTTACGACTCTAGTGTATAACCCTAGGACCATCATGTGGTTTGACTCCTAATTTTTTCCACACATTTGCCTCACCTTCTCAGGGCAATCGTTGCTTTCTGCGCGACTGTTGCATGTGGGAATTCCATGTCAGCTTTTGGTCGAGAATGACTACTAGATATTTAACGTCGCTGAAAAACGGAATTTCGACTCCATTAAGCCTTATGGATTTTAGACCTCCCAGTGCTCTTGTTCGTATAAAGGTGACGACTGTAGTTTTTTGAGGAATTATGGAAAGTTCCTCCTCACTACACCATTTGTCGATAATATTTATTCCGAACGCTCTGATATCGTGTTCGCAAATCGCGAATGTGGAATTGAAACTTTTTATGACATCAAATAAATAATATATTACGGTAGTGTTTGGCTTTCGCCGTTTACTGCCATCCTATACATTCTAGCACTTAAAAACGTCAAAGGAGGACTAGCAAATTTGTTTTTAATTAAATTTGATATTCTTTTATAAATGATCAAATGATGAATGCTTTTAAAGGACCCCGGAACAAAACCCATGAAAATGTTGATTCGGTGGAATCGGCTGAAATTTTGGTATTTTGTAGTTCAAGTCATGCTGATTAAAGGTTCTTATCACATTGAGCCAATCCTATGGACAGTTTTTGAGATATAGCTTGTCAAAGTTAGGTAATTTGCGTTATTTTAAACTATTAACTTTAGCAAAAAGTTGCAAAGGTCGAAATATTTTTTATCAAGTCCAATAAAGCTCAAGAATTTTTTTATCAATTTTTAGGTTAGGTAAAATATATATATGTCACATTCCGGCATGCTTCTGTGGGATTGGCTGAAACTTTGCTATTTTGTAGTTAAAGTCATGCTGGTCAAAAATTCCCATTGCACTGAGTCTATCCTATGAGTGGTTTTCGCTCCAGGAATACCTGAAGGTCTTAACAACGAGGTAACGGGTAATCGATATGTACGTGTTTATGAATGGCTTCCAGCGTGTTTGTTTACTGCGTGTATGCGTTTGTGTATATGTATGTGCCAGTGTATACAGGGTACTCGGGAAATATCGATGACAAACTTCTGGTGCAGATTCTACATGTAAAAATATGTTTGCAAATACCTTGAGCTACGGCCCTTTGAAAATGGCACCGAAAAATTGACTATTATTTTATATTTCAGAAACCTTTTGATTTACAGGAACGCGACTTTATACGCATATTGAACAATAATACAAGCTTGTTTTTATATTATTTTTTAAAAATATTTTTTACCGTAAGTGGGTGGTGGTATTGAGAGGAGCTGTCGATATTTTACATTAATTTCTTATATCTTTTATTTTATTTTTTTTCACTTAGGTACAAGAATATCATTCACTATAATTAAAAATACACAAAAAAGTCCTCTTTCATTTTGGTCGTAGGACCGTTTGTGAGAAAAATCGTTCTAATGAGTTTGATACGGAACCACTGAAAACACAAGCGTATTATGGTTTTTGGGGCACGCACGGCATGAAAATCATATAAAATATCCATCAATGATTCTTCTTCGAACGATACATGATGCTGGAAACAGAGCACTTGTTCCTGAAAATCCTATGGATGTTGTCAACATTTAAAAACTAAAAAAAAAATATTAAAAAACAACAAAAAGCAAAAATAAACAGATAGAAAGTGAAACCAAAAAAATGGGATCACCCTGGTTGGCAATGAGAACGCTCTCATAAGAAACATAGTGCCGGTAAGAGCAGGTTCTTTGATAAAAATAATCACACAAACACGCATGCACGTAGTACACAAACACGCTGGAAGCCATTCATAAACACGTACATATAGATTACCCGTTACCTCGTTGTTAAGACTTTCAGGCAGACCTGGAGCGAAAACCACTCATAGGAGAGTCTCAGTGCAATAAGAATTTTTGATCAGCATGACTTTAACTACAAAATATCAAAGTTTCAGCCAATCCCACCGAATATATATTTTACCTAACTTAAAAATTGGTAAAAAAATTCTGAAAAAAATTCTTGAGCTTTACTGGACTTGAACAAAAACATTTCGATCCTTGCAATTTTTTGCTAAAGTTAATAGTTTAGGAGTAAAAAGTTCTTGAATGTCTAAAATGACGCAAATTACCTAACTTTGACAAGCTGTATCTCAAAAACTGTCCATAGGATTGTCTCAATGTGATAAGAACTTTTGATCAGCATGACTTGAACTACAAAATATCAAAATTTCAGCCGACTCCACCGAATGAACATTTTCATGGGTTTTGTTACGGGGTCCTTTATTGAACTCTCTTTAATGCATCTTATACAACTTCTTCCTCCGAGACTTGACTATATTTTTGTTATTTACCACATTACGACAAAATCACAATTCAGGTATCTTTGATCTGGTGAACTTCCGGAGTTAGTGCGAGCAGTTTCATTTTCACTGTACGGATCTTGAAGAGGGTTGGGACATTTGATGCGACATTAACCCTGAAGTAGTGTCTGCGGCCACCAAAACACCGAATACCACTCGACGTGTGTGATTCAATCAAGTTGGCACCAAGTTTTAATAATTTCCTGACATAAAATTTAAGTTATCTTAAGAGACTCTCTTTTGCAGCTTCATATTTAATGCATTCAATAGTACATCGAGAACGATACCTGAGTCCTCATACAGGGTGGGCCAAAAACGCAACACCTTTACAACTTACATTTTTGTCTATTATTTGATTTTTTCGATGTTGGGCATGAATCAATACTGATATACCAATTGCAGTCATGTATTCAATATGTATCAAGTAATGAAATTAAAAATGGTAAGTTCCTGAAATTCGGCAATTTTTGGCTGGCTCGTTGTCATTTGTCGTTTTCATTTTTAATTTTTACAATTATGGTGTCGTCTATTTCTTAAGATAATTTTCTATCTTTAACTTAAGAACTGGGATTGTTAAAATTGGTCAAATAATAGACGAGTTATTATATATTTAATGAGATCGCACAAGAAAATTACACGAGCCAAAGGTTATAATTTATTTGTTTATTAATTAATTTGTTTTATTTGGGGCTCATCAAAACTGAAGTATTGCCAATAATGATCATGTATTAAATTTATAAACAACAGTGAAATAAAAAATTGTTTTTGCAAGTACGGCTAGGCCGTTTTCTTAAAAAAACTCTTCTAGCTTTAATTTAATATCAAGAAGAAAGTCTTTTTCGGGAAGATCCCACCCAATGTTCTTAAAAATTAAATGCATTCCATAGCATGATAAAACAAATTACCAGCGCACACTCTTGATTTAAGTCCTTAGACTTTTTTAAACTATCTACGGGAAAGAATTTCCTGTGACTCTTAAGAAATATTACCACAAATCTCAATATATATGTACAGGGTGTAATTAGTTTCATGTCATTAAAATAAAACTGGTAATGGGGACCGACTAGACAAACAAAAAACCATATGACTTTTTCCTCTAAGAGCACTGAAAAATACTGACCTAAGCCAAAAATTTGAATGTTAAGGTAGGAGACGATTGAGGACCACTGCTGGGTCAATAGACGTATAGTTTCGAATCATTGAAGTTTATTACTAACTTTTAAAAAGTCATAAAAAGTGTAAAGATTACCGACTTGTCCTCGCCGCCGCACGGCCCTTTGATGGGACCGCTTTGAACTTTTTATACCAATTATAAAATGTAAATAATTCGTTATCTCTTTCTGCTGAACCGCAAGCACAGAATAGTCACAGTCATGGCTTTAAACAGAGGATTTGTTTACGTGTGTGTTTTTTAATTTGGAACAAAATTATTGGAGCTTCTATTGTTGTTTATAATTTATAAAATTTAAATTTGATTTATTAACATTTGTGACTAGGTCTCTGTGTTAAAGGTTAAAAAGTGGGTAATTATTTCATGAAATTGGAAAACGAACGGTTAGACGTCCGAGATACGATAACAATTGTTATGTGTATTTTAAGTTAGAAAAAAATCTGATTTTTTTAACGAATTGCGCGTATAATTTTTTCCAAAAGCTAAAAATCAAGTCTTTGGTCTCTATGGAAAGCCATGTAAATAACAATAAACAGATCAGAACAAAACAGCGAATAAGAATAATAATAATAACAATAATGCCTTTATTGCCCAACAGGTAACACGCAATAACAGAATAATTCTTTTGAATTTGTCACAAAACCACAAAAATTGCTCATAATAATTTTATATCTAAACCAGCAGCGACTTTGATTTGAAAGTGACAGCAATGTGACAGCGTGGTGGACAGGCCTTTTCGAAAAATCTGGAACTTACCAATAAATTATTATGTTTGATTTATATAAATTGTTCGAAATGATCTCCATCTGCATCAATACACATTTCGCACGTCGAACTAAGGACATACGCATTCCGTTCAACACTAAACACACTAAACTATCAACTAACGTTGTCAATAAAGAAAAAGTAATTTCTCTAAGCAATATCACTCTACGAAGCTATTATCCATTAATAAATAATAATATGATTGAAATACGTGAACTAAAAATTCAGGGAAGATCAGTGTAACGTTGATATCGTACGGTTTTCAGTCACAGGGTATTGTTTACATAAACATTCGAATTTCAGTAAAGTTGAATGTTTACGAAGTCATTTTTTAAATAACTTTTCATTATTATATTCTCAGTTTACATAATTCAAATTATGGAATTATCTATGCATTTTTAAAATTCATACACTAACATTTTCTCTAATTTGAAGTTTCCCTTTTACTGTATAAGTACACACAAAAGATAAAAAGGAGCAAAGGCGAGGATTTTGATTCTTACACAATATTTAAAAGCTAACAGGAATTAAAAATATGCAGAGTATTTGTATATGACGTACCTAATATTAAATTGTATTAATGAATATTCAAAGAAACTTATTGACAACATTTTTAATCAGATATATTAATATGGGCATTTTTAAAATGTATCCTTTTTTATACTGTGCAGAAGAGTAAAAAATTTAATGTAGAAAAAACTTTTTAAAAACAAGCTTTTATTATTATTTAGCCACGTTGCTTCTTATTTTATAATTTACACTTATAAACTGGGAATTATACTAATTTACACTTACAAACTGGGAATTAGGCTAATTTACATTGAGCAACTGGGAATTATGCTAATTTACACTTAGCAACTGGGAATTATACCGTATGGCATTCTGTAAAAGGTTGTTTCGCTTGAAACATTATGCATTTGAAATGATCCCAAGCAGCATTCAAAGTGATGGAAACTGGCATCTGAGGCATCGGAACTTTAATACAGTAGGAATGACATAACTGTTACTAAATTTGCGGCTTTAAGGTAATATTCACTTTGTGGTATGCATTTGTAGTAACAATTATGTAGATTCTACCGAATTCAGGCATTGTATAGTTATAACACTTTCAAGTAACTGCTGCAGAATCTGCAACGTCGCAGATACTACTCTGCATTACTTTGAAGCATCCTCAACCGCAATGTGAAAATTGGTAGTAATGCCGGCCGCACAGCGTTACCAAAGGACCACTTCAAAGTAATGATAACTTCAAGCGTTCAATTTTAGGTCCCTGATACGTTGTTGGGAAATTTTCTGGAACCTCATTGTTGTCTAACTTATTAGTGACATCTTGAGTAAAAAAGAGGTTATTTCTACGAATCTAGGGGCTTTGAAGATATTTTTACTACTCTCCACTAATTGAAAATGACTACAAAGTTATATATACTTACCTTAAAAACCTACTATAAAGTGATATCAACGTTTAAGACAATTTATATCATTATTGGCATTGAATAAAATGGCGGCATCTGAAATGCTCAGTAAAAACAAAATAAAGTTTATCGGCACTCATCATTGTTTTATAGAAAACTGAAGAAACAGTTAAACAGTAGGAGAAATAGTGATTCTTCAGAATATGATGCAAACATGAAAGATTATTTCGCCACAGCAAAACCATCATCTTTGGTAACAAGTGCAAAAGTGTTCCCATAATACAAGGAGAAGAGTAATCGAAAACTACAGTTGTAGTGATTAATGATACTGTGTACTGCTCGAAAATTACAACTTGTCTTTAACACACAGATTGACTCATAGTTCAGTTAGTGATCCACTGAGCATATTAAATGAATTTGCCGATTAAAAACTCCAAATTTAATAAATATTGTGTCGATGGGGAACGGACAATGTCGGTATAACGGCATAAGACATTATTTATGTACAATAAATTGAATTGAATGAAATTAAATGTAAACTGATCACTAAAATATGAAAACTCTTATGTATTTTTTCCATTATTACACACCTTACGTTAATAAATATATTTATCCAACACTTTCATATAAAGTGATCTTTATTGATGAGATTTTGAAGGTATAAAGTGACTCATAAGTCACTAGTGAGATAAAGTAGTAAGCTAAAGTGAGGTAAAGTGATTTAGTCACTAAAGAATAATTTTAATATAAAATAAAGTCCAAGGAATTTATTTGTCTCCATTATATGGAAAATTAACAAAACAAAGAACCCATGCACTAACACTTATTTATTTATATTTATGTTAACATTTATTGTCATCATATTCGATTTTCCACAAATAAAACTGCTCTTCTGTACACAATTTTTCTCTATACTAGTAACGATCTCTGTATCCCCTGACTCGTTGTGCTGCTCTCCCTGATTTTTTTTAGCAATAACAATCTTGTTGAGACTGAATCTTCCAAATAACTCTCCGCCACGGTGGATGATTTCAACACACCGTGACGTTTAAGGGTGGTAATGTCACCCCCAGCATTGGCCAAGAGTTGATGAGGAACGGCGCATGCTATATGGCCAGTATACAAATCTGCATCTGGCAATTGCAAATAATCAGCTACAATTCTTGGAATTTTTGAGAGCTTATTTAATCCAACGCATTGGACAGTGCACTTTCCCTTTTGAAAATTTACGAAAAATCTTTTGTGAGACACATTTTGCAGTCTTAAAGACATATTTCCTAATCGAATCAAGTGGGTTCACCGAAAATCCTTCATTTAAAACTGTGAAACTTCTTGATTTATTCGTCTTGGTATCTGGCATGGATATATATAGATATTATTCTTTATCTCATATCTTCGACGCTTAAGGTCAGTTCACCGCAACGGCAGGCACCGCAAACTCCCAATATCAATGCAACCTAAAAAATCCAAACATTTAAATAGGTACATAAAAGGAAGATCATAATAAACACCTACCTCCGACATAAGATGCTCACCGTCAGAGGCATCCATCAAATATTGTTCGATATGTGCTCTTTCCAAATAATATCAGATAATAAAAAGTACTTAAAAAGTATAATAATAATAATTGTTATTTTTAATCCACATATTCCCATCGCACACAGTGACAGTGACACTTTAACAGTTATTACCGCGTTGCCATTTAAAAAAAAAAATTACTTATATCGATTCTGCCAATTCTACCAACATGAAAATAAGTTGGTAGCAACAGTTACTAAGATCTTATAGCGTCATTGGTCCCATTTGCTACATCTAGGTAAATATAACTCCACAGTGAAATTGTTGTAGTTCCCGTCACCACTTTTAAAGTAACAGCAACTATAACGTTGGTGGTATCTGCTACTTTATATTAAATGTAACTTGTAGGGAAATAATTTTGGTTTTTGCAACCTCTAAGTTACTGCAATTAAAATCGTCATTTTTCTGTTGTTGAATGAAGACGCCATATTGACACAGATAAAAATATAATTCAATAAAAAATTTCTTTTTATTATAGTCATTTACAAATATGTTTTCTAAATAGATTAGTACTTTATAATATATAAAATTAAAAAAAAAAGTTTTCCATAAAAAATTTTGCAGTTTTGCTTGTACACATAATTTTTGCAAAAAATTTTTTTTCCGAAAAAACCATTTTCTCGAGGGGGCGTCTTTTTTACAGAAAACAAGTGGTGGTTTTAATATCCACACCCAGGGTAAATGCAAAACATCATGCTTATGCATGTTGTATATAATCACCTTAACTTGGACATTTCATGCGCTTAAACTCAGTAAGTCATTATTTTGCTATTCGAATAACAGAGAGCCAAATATATAGTTTGCGCTCTCATTCCTGTCAGCTGAGCTGTTCCAAAAATTAGTCATTTCTACTACTTGGTTACATCCCGTTTACGTAATAACCTAGTCTTATATAACACGGTAATGGTAGAAGTACCGGAATAGTAATTTGCTACGTAATTATTATTCCCCATTTTGGTGAATACTTGGTAGAAGGATGGTTCCCATTACGTAACAGTCCTTAGTTGCGGAAACCTTTAAAGTTCCCCTAATGGCAACTATTACGTAGAAACTACTAAAATTGCTGCTTGGGATATAGTACTGAAATGTACATGATGGATCATTCTTTGGATTATTTAATCACGGTTTACTTTGCGTTGGACCTTCAGCATTTAGAAATACTTTTCTGTCTGGCTCTAAATCATAACAAATACTGACCGAACTTTAAGAAGAAAGTTGAGCAGAATTAATTTATACAGAGGAAAATGTTCTCGAAAATGTTTTTCCAATATTTCATTTGTCAAAATTTATAAAAGAAAATATTTAAGTCCACTACCAAATTTGGATAAATATATTTAATATTTTAAAGGATGATGGGGTATTTTCTGGAACTTCCCTAGATAAATTCTTAGTGCAATTTTGTTTTTTCAAAATAACACAGGATTATCACCGTTCACCGTCAGTGCATTAGTTTCCTCTTAATTATTATTTTTGTTTGATAAGTTCATTGCATATAGAATTATATGTAGATTTTGCTGTTATAAAACTTATAAAAATCTACCATTTAGACAATCTTTACATGTATTATATCAAATTATATATAAAATTGAATGTTGTGTAGCATATAATTTTATACAGCCTGTGTAAAAAGTGTAAAATAAATTCAGTACATCTTGAACCAGCTGTTTTTTTTTATAAAACCTTGAACAGGTCAAATTTACTAATTATTTGCACATCTTTTCATATGAAAATTATTACTTCCACGTCCAGTGGAAGTATAGTAACGACAAAAAAATTTTTAAAAATTTGTATTGTCCAAATAGGCTTAAAATGTCATGAAACGTCGAGATTTTAAGTTTGAGCGAAAAAAAATTTTCTGTCTGTCTGCCTGTAACTTTTTTTTGTGCGCACGTTTACTCTGGAACCGTTTAAGATATTGACTTGAAATTTGGTACACATATGTACTTTAACGAGATCTAGAACTAGATTATATTTTCATCTTGTTCCGTCGAAGGGTTGGGGGGTAAATTGGGGTAAATTTGGGGTAAATGGGTAAATCAAGCAGGTAAGAGTCCATGAAATTGATATTTAGTATATACAAGAGAAGCTGGTCTCAAAAAAATTTTTGGCATTAGCCACCCCCATTACCACCCCCACCTCCTTATTAAAGGGGATGAAAAAAAAAATGTGATTTAGTGCATGTACAGGAACCAAAAACCTCAAAATATTTTTTTACTTCATCCACCCCCCACTACCACCCCCCTATCACCACCCCCACCCCACTACCGATGTGGGGTATCGTTTTATGGGTTTTTGGGGTAGAGGATTTCAAATATTATATTATTAAAGTTCCATAAACAATTATTTTCACATACAAAGTTTTTTCGTTGTGAGTGACTTGGATAGAGAATCTGGATGTGGAAGTAGTGATTCCTTGGGCAGCGGTTTTTTTTATTGTTCACCCAGAGCCATCAGCTAACCCAAATGTTTTTTTCGAATAGCAACCTACTCTTTGTGATAGGTCAAAAAAAGTTATTTTAATAGGTTTTCGAATGAAGAGATTTTTAAAATAATAAAAATATATTTTTTTTTTTAATAATTTTTGAAAAGTTTACAGTATAATATGACACAATTCGTATCTATTCTACGATTCTTATCATTTTTCTTACTTGCCTTCTTAGATACCTCAGCAACTATTTTTTAATTAAATCTAACTTTATTAATTTACAAGTACTTTACAGATGTTTAGGAATATTACATGAGTTTTTAAGACAATCGCAACCAACAGCTATTCTCCGGTCTAATGCCCCACCGAGCGCAGGATTACAAATTACAAGCCGCGCCGCATTAAGTGAAATAACTATGTATTACCACAAATTTCCAATTTTTTTCTTTCTAAGTGTAAATTAGCCTAATTCCCAGTTGGTAACTGTAAATTAGCATAATTCCCAGTTGCTAAGTGTAAATTAGCCTAATTCCCAGTTTGTAAGTGTAAATTAGCATAATTCCCAGTTGCTAAGTGTAAATTATAAAATAAAAGGCAACGTGGCCTTTCTAAGCCTTCGTAAAATAAAAATAATAAAATTAATTGATTTAAAAGTAGTAGATCAAAAGTTTCAATGTACATGAGTTTCAAAAACACACCCTTCAGTCCATTTTTGCCCTCTCTGGGGGTGAAAGACGCTCGTATATATTTCTATAAAAAAATATTTGTATCTTTCAGCACGGTAAAAACCTCAGTCGAAGAATCTAACTTACATTTAGACACCCTTCCACTCCTTCTGGGGCGTGAAAATCGCTTTCACGGCTACATAGCGGTCGGTATTCTCGGCGGTATCTTTGTTCCAACAAAAATATGGAACTGCACAGTTGAACAGAAAACTTTAGAGTTGGAGAATGATCAGGGATTGGCTCAGAGTCATTGCTGCACCTTTTTTTTTTTTTGAGATGTACTACTTATCTGAGTGGTTCAATCATTTTTTTGGAACAAATATACCGCTTCCTAAAGGGGTGTAAAAGCGTTAGGGGGTACATCAGAATGATTTTTGCGCCGTATTTTAAAGTTTCCTCTTCAACTGAGCAGTTCCATAATTTTTTGGGACAATGAAAAGCTGTGCAGCCGTGAAAGCGATTTTCACCCCCCGGAAGGGGTGAAAAAGGGTGAAAGTTTGGTTAAATGTAAGTCAGGTCCTTGGACTGTGGTTTTTACCATGCTGAAAGATACACATATTTTTTTTATAGAAATGTGGTTGTTAAATGTATACAAGTCCTTTTCACCCCAATAGAGGGTAAAAAGGGGTTGAAAGGTATGCTTTTGGGACTCCGGATTTCCATATGTGGTGAGCGGGTTCTTTTTTAGTTACGTTTTAATTATTTTATTTCATATTCATACTTTATATACCCAATCCTTCACCACTGCACGTGTCCATATTCTAAGAAATAGCCCGTCTTGCGATCAAAAAAACTAAAAATTATAGTGTTAAAACTAAAAAACACACTTTTTGGTACCATTGTATTGTCACCAAAACTACACTTGTATGCAAAATATACGTGTATGCAAAATTTCAGCTCAATTGGACGTCGTTATGTGATTCAAAATTGACTTGCAAGAGTTCGCTTAAACATACTGATAAACAAACAAACACTCTAACTAACTAACTAACTAAGCTTGTAAAAACGAAACGAATCAAAACTGGCATGTTACATATTTCTGTTCTTTATTATTGCGTTTCTTAAAAATTATCATTGAAGAGATAAAGTGGCCTAACTTATTAATTAAAACAGCACAGAATGCTTTGTCTTTCAATTTTATGGATGATTCTGTATAACCAATTCATTAATCTTCTCTTTTATACAGTATTTCTGTAATGTCTAAACCAGAAAGGATGTTTTAATTTTCTTTTGAGATTATTACTTGAAATCTCTTTTTGTACAAGTTTGCCAATTTAGCTAAATTTCTACCCTTGTAATTCTGAAAGATCTCATGAATTCTTATAAATAAAATGTAGATTGAGAAAGGATCTGTTTTTTGTTTTATTTTATATAAGACGATTCCATTATTTCCAACGTTAATTCTACCATGCAATTATCCACAGACGAGCAAATAACGCTTGCCTTTTTGCTTCTGTTTAAGTTAATTTCACGAAATCCACGTAATATTAAGATTTAACTGATAACTGCGTGTTAAATTTGAGTGGCCAAATTATATTACTATCGTGACAAACTCTAATTTGGTTTCAGAATGACGAACTAACAAGACAATTAAAGCCAGCTTATTATTTTGCTGTATTTTAATGACTTGGCAACTATCAACATTTCGCTTTTGGTCTATGACTATTTTGTGGCATAATGAAAAATTTAAGTATTACCTCAGGTAATGTTTGTTTGTTTGGAATATCATCTAGGTAGGACTAGAGATCCTAGAAAGAATATCTCATATGGGAGACTTCTTGTAACATATTAACATTACCAGACTTAGATCAGTATACCGGGTAGTTCAGCCGATAGGGATACTTTTGTAACATTTGAATGAGCAAATGGATTTTTATTAAATTTGGTGTAGTGATATGGGATGAAATTCCCAATTATACGATGTAAAGATCCAAAATGACCTACTTCCGGTTTCGATGCAAATGACATGAAAATTAAATTTTTAAATGGGACAACATACATATTTTTGTATATTTGGATCCTGCTGGCCAAAATACATGTGATCTGATCCTCAAATATTACTTTGATTTTCAAAAAATATATTTTTTTCACAATTCAGATTTAGATTAGGAAAATTTAAGTATTTCAATTCAGTCATTCAGTCCGTCGGTCGGTCTCTTGGCTCTATATCTAGAAAAATATTTGACTGAGAAAAATAACATATAATATCAGCTACTACTTCTCTATAATTTTCATCTTTATGATTCCCAGAAAATTCTGTACAACTTTCTTAAAACTGGTCCATACAGGTCTTTCATTGTTATAGTGAAATTTTCATTCCTTAACATTGTTCGAATTTGTGGTCCATCGAGAACCCCTTCTTTTAGCTTTGCATCAGACGTGTTTGGGAATTGTTTCTGTAAATACCGCATACCTCCTATAATCCCAGCAGAGCATTGTCTATATATTCTAATTTCCATTTACGTCGTGTAAATCAAAAATATCAAATCTTGCTGAAAGAGATTAATGCCAAAATTTCTGACGTTTTTGTAGCTAATAATAGCCGCACAAAAGAAAAAAAGTTTTTGATCTGGATGACTGACCATAGTATTCCTATGTGTTTTTCGACGCTGAATCCGAATCCATACTTTTGCGCTACAGCCAAAAACAACCCCGAAAATATGGTAAAACCGTCCCATACATCAGGATTCAATAAATGGATGTAAATTAATGGTGAAAAACATGGGAAAGGAAAATGTTTTATATTCAGCAGTCACTTACTTGAACCACCCATATAAGAGGGTGGAAACCACCCTTATATAAAAATAGACTGCGTGAATATCAATAGATTGTGGGAAATGGAGTTTTCGATGTTTTAATTCCAGAATAGAATCATGGGTGACCCTGTTCTATCTTATTCTTAGTCTGTACAAAAACTACCCCTACAATAGGATGGAAACCATCCTTATTACAGAATAAAGCACAAATGCCAGTAAATCACGGGAAATAACTTTTTTACAGTTTTTTACAGTTTAAGTACAGAACAGAATCTGGAGTGACTCCCAGGGAACCTCGCTTACTCGTGACCCAAAATCTCTTCTACAAAGGGTGGTAGCCACCCTTATATAAGAATAAATTGCATGGATACCAATAAATCGTGGGAAATGTTGGAGTTTTCATTGTTTCAGTTCCAGAATAGATTCTTGAGTAACGTTGATCTACCCTATTCTCACTTGGTACCCAAAATCATCCTAAAAAACCACCCACAATAGGGAGCACATGAGAAGATCATTTGAAGATCATTTGAAAATAAGAAAAAAGGTATTCTAAAAAAAAAATATTAAAAAAACGTTCATATTCTTTAGTCAAGCTGCATTAACCTTTTCGTGCAATAAATGCAGCTTGACTGAAGAATATGAATATTTTTTAAATCTTCTTTTCCTAGAATACCTTTTTTCTTATTTTCAAATGATCTTCTCATTAGCTCCCTATGGTGTTCTTCGTGTGTGTCTCTTTTTATGGACCAACAGTTGTCCGCCATCCAGAAAATTTGGGTGAATACAATGAAGAGCAAGGCGAACGCTTTCACCAGGATATTTCGGAGATGGGGAAGCGGTATCAAGGAAGGTGGGATGTCCACATGATGGCCGACTACTGTTGGTCTATGAAAAGAGACACGCACGAAGAACATAAAAGAGAGCCAGTGAGGAGATCATTTGAAAATGAGAAGAAAAGGTATTCTGAGAAGAAAAATTGAAAAACTGGCATAGGTACATTTTATTATGTAGGGGTGGTTTTTTAGGGATGATTTTGGGTACCAAGTGAGAATAGGGTAGATCAACGTCACTCAAGAATCTATTCTGGAACTGAAACAACGAAAACTCCAACATTTCCCACGATTTATTGGTATTCATGCAATTTATTCTTATATAAGGGTGGCTACCACCCTTTATAGAAGATATTTTGGGTTACGAGTAAACGAGGTGCCTTGGGAGTCACTCCAGATTCATGTTCGGTACTTAAACTATAAAAAAGTTATTTCACGTGATTTACTGGCATTTGTGCTTTATTCTGTAATAAGGATGGTTTCCACCCTATTATAGGGGTAGTTTTTGTACCGACTAAGAATAAGGTAGAACAGGGTCACCCAAGATTCTATTCTGGAATTAAAATATCGAAAACTCCTCCATTTCCCACAATCTATTGGTATTCACGCAGTCTATTTAAGGGTGGTTTCCACCCTGTTATATGGGTGGTTTTGAGACACACGTAAGATTCATGTACTGTATTCCAAACTACAAAAACTTTAACATTTCTCGCGATTTATTGGCATTTATATACTCTATGCTTGTACAGGGGGAGTTTTCAGCATATTATAACATAACATAACATAAACACATTATAAGGGTAGTTTTCCAGTCAATATTCAAGTAAGTTACTACTGAATATAAAACATTTTCCATTCCCATGTTTTTCATCATTAATTTACATCCATTCATTGAATCCTGATGTATGGGACGGTTTTACCCCGTTTTCGGGGTTGTTTTTGGCTCTAGCGCAAAAGTTTGGGGGTATACGAATTTGTTTGACCTCGGATTCGGATTCAGCGTCGAAAAATATATAGGAATACTATGGTCAGTCATCCAAATCAAAAACTTTTTTTTTGTGGGGCTGTGTAATAGATAGACACTTAAGAAAAAATTTCGATAATTCTATAATATATTCTAGTCATTTTGATTTATTTTTTAACTTAGATACCCCAAGTATTTAAAGCATATGTTCTATTGCATACATATAAGATGAGAGTAACAGTAACTCAGGTTCCAAGACTGGAAAGAGGTCTTTTACAGGTCAACCCAAGCAGATTAGGAGCCTGGAAGCTTGGGGAGACCTACAAAACACTGTCTTTCGGTCATGTAACATACAATATTTTTTTTGGTCGACACTCATACAAAATCAATGTATTATTTTTTTAATACATTCTCTAACAAATATAATGACAAACAATAATAACTAATTAAATAAAATATTTTTTTGTGCAGCCGTACGTGAAATGAGTATTTCACGTTCTCAAAACAGTCCGTGAAATTCAATTTCACGGCCGTTACCCTTAGTAACGGCCGAGAAACTAAACGTCACTTTCATAATAATTACCGTTTAAGTCACTTAAAAATTGACATTTCTAAAATATGACAAGCACAAATTATTATATTTTAACTCGCTGTAACATATTTTGTATATCAGTTTGGATTTTTCTGGTATTACATCAGCAAGCGCCGAATTTATAATACTTTTTAACTCTGGGGGATTACAAGAAATTAAAATCTCATTATCGCTCTCAGACATTTTTACGATTAATCGAGAATTGTCAAGTATATATTCAAAATATACCGTTTCCATAGAAACGCTCTGACGTTAAGGCCACCGCGTTTATTTAGCAAAATATAGCATAAACGGTGGTGTTATTTTCACCATCTTTACTAACTATAATTTACGGTTGCACAAAAAATAGTATTTATACCATGGCCGCGAAATTTTTTTGCGTCCTCGAGATTATCTTGCCTCGGCCGCAAGCGGCCTCGGCGATAATTTTTCTCTCGATACGTAAAAAGGAATTTCACGGCCTTGGTATAAAAATAACTATTACGGCCGATACTATTATACAACCTCAATTTATGCTTGTAACGCTTCAAAATCTGATATTTTCCTAACTTGTGAATTGACTTTTGAAAACTCGTAAAAGTTAAGTATTTATGTATTTATGATGTGACCTCTATTCTGTAATTATGGGGAGAGTGAACATTCATCGTGCGAATCGAGAGCTCCCATCACACGCATCTCACCCGACCGTCCTAGATTGCATTCCGTGAGTGCAGTGAATAGGTGATAAACGTGAAGCGATTCATCGAGAATAGCCGAATTTACAACCAATTAGGTTGACACAAAAGCATCAGCTGTTCAGTGGTCGATTAATGATGCAAAGGGTTAATCTTATGAAGAACTTGCCGTTCCCCTTCCAAATCCTCCTCGGCATCACGAAGATGTCGTAAAACCTAGAATTTATTTATTGACCAAAAATTCCGTAAGGATATAACCTCGTTATTGGTAATGTATATTTAAAAAAAAATATGAGTATAATAAACTAAAAGAGTAATTGTAATATTTGCTAAGAATTATATTATTACTACCACATTGGCGATGAGCAAATCCGCAATGTCCATTCTGGTTCATAGATTTATCAACAATAATTTTTGGTTGACGCAAACTGTCATATAAGCACGGTTAGAATTGCCGTTCTCCTGGGGAACTGACTGATTCTCTCACGATATACCAGCGACCTCTATTCCGTAATTATGGGGAGAGTGAGCATTCATCGTGCGAAGCGAGAGCTCCCATCACACGCATCTCACCCGACCGTCATAGATTGTATTCTGTAAGTGCAGTGAATAGGTGGTGAACGTGAAGTGATTCAGCGAGAATAGCCGAATTTACAACCAATTAGGTTGGCGCAAAAGCATCAGCTGTTCAGTGTTCCGTTGTTATTTTATTGGGTCCACCTTTGGAGAAGCTTAGTGATAGTATTTACTTTATGCTCGATGGTGATTCCTGAACGTCGTATGGGGGCTTGCATGAAAGGATTATATCACGGGCAAGTTCTTTGCTGACCCTTCTTATAAATGCTCGGTCGGTTAATGGTCAAAAGGGTTAATCGTATGAAGTACAACTTGCCGTTCCCCTTGCAAATCCTCCTCGGCATCAGGAAGACCTCATAATACCTAGAATTCATTTATTGACCAAAAATTCCGTAACGATATACCCTCGTTATTGGTAATATATATTTAAAAAAATATGACTATAATAAAATAAAAGAGAAATTGTAATATTTGCTAAGAATTATATTATTGTTAACTCATTGACGATGAACAACTCCGCAATGTCTATTCGAGTCACAGATTTAACAACAATAATTTTTGGCCGACGCAAACTGTCATAAAAGTGCGGTTAGGATCGCCGTTCTCCCGGGGAGCTGACGGATTCCCTCACGATTTACCAGTAGAAGTAAGTTCACGCATTTTTCGCACGAGGTGATCACTCCCTTAGTTACAGAATAGACTTTTATTAATTTTCAAGTGAACTCCGCCCACTTCTCACGGGAATGTGCTTTCACGCTATTACAGAATAGAGGTTCAGTAGAAGCAAGTTAGCGCATTTTTCGTACGAGGTGATCACTCCCGTAGTTACAGAATAGCGTTTTATTCATTTTAAAGTGAACTCCGCCCACTTCTCACGGGAATGTGCTTTCACGCTTTTACAGAATAGAGGTCATTGTGTGCAAATGAAGGTCTCATTTTCGTCCTCTACTGCGCCGTCCCAAACGCCGCCATGTTTATTATGTCTGTCATTTATTTATGTTGACAAAGTAGTTGAAATGTCAGGTTGTTTAGTAAAAAGTTGGAAAAACTGAAACGAGAACATCAAAAATAGTAATATTACTTACTTTTAATTCCTTAAGGATGAAAATATAGTAAAAATGTGGATTAATTTTTGTGACCGCGACGTAGTTAACCTCAAAGACAAGTTAAAATGAAACGGTAGTCTGTGATGAAACTAGAAAATAATTCGTAAATATTTTTCAGGCAAGATAGTTTTAGCCTCAGCGAAGTAGAAATTGAGAATACTAAATTACGAGCTGAAGATCTTGAAGTGAACGTTGAAATTTTAGAACTGAAAAGATGAATTGAAAAAAGCAACTGAAAAGATGGCGAAAGAAGTGCAATAAAGAGGACATGAAATTGTGAAACCTATTTTCACAATTGGACAAATTCAACGACCTAATCAGAAATGTGTGAAGTGGTCGTTTGAAGACATTATTTCTGCAATAACACTACAGAGTGTGTGACGCTGGGTTACAGGTTTTTAAGAAAAGAAGATGAGTGCATTATAAGATTATTATATATAAAACTACGTAACACCGTAACAATTTAATATAAACATTAAATATGTAATATAATAATGGGAAATGCTATTTTATAATGAATATATAAATATAAGTTTTCTCTCTAAACTAATATTGATTTTGTTTTATTTTTTGTACAGCATTCCTTATATTAGTTAATGAACAATATCGATACCTGTGAAGTGGGCCCCCTATTTTCGATATTGAAACATATTTGAATGCGAATTATTTGCTAGCCAGTTTCTTTTATTTGCTTGCTGCTTAAAAAATTCACCCACTTTTGAATATCATTATAAATAATGACGAGCAAACAGACAATATAATGAGAAAATAAACAAATTGGGCGTTAATTTTTTTTTAATCAATAGTAGGGAGCTATCAATTTCAAATCTCTTTTAAGCGATAACGAGCCAACGAGAGGAACTCGCAAGCAATTATGAGCAAACTATTTACATTGAAAAATGAATTGAATTTCGAAAATAGGGGACCAACTTTACGAAGGTGACACCTACTACTCTATTTTGATGCATATACCTAGTTAGTTCTTTCATATGAACCTAATTGATATTGGTAGATCCTGAACTTGACATGGATCATAAGAATTTTATGATTTCGAGAAATTATTGATACTATGTGCATTTTCTTAAAAATATCGATTTTTATGGCCGTACGTGCATACTTATTTGATATATTGCCCATTTGATAGGTAATCATACTCGGCAAAAACTGATTTGCAAAGTACACAGCAAATATAAGCTTTCATTATACCACAAAGTTTCTATATTCATTAATGTTTCCTAAATATTTTATTAGACTTGTCATGTTCTGTGTGATGCTTATTCGGTATTAATAATAAGACTCTACTTTTTATAATTCATTAACTTAACCAAGCAAACTATCTTAACTGCTGTCTATTTGGTATCTGGCCAGCACCAACTTTATGTAACTAAACTGACTAAAATCATGTGACAACACTACAAACTTTGAATTTGCCGCTATTTAATGCCTCTTTCTCGTTCGTCAAAAATTCAACATGGACGCGATTGGGACGGGTTACGCTATTGGCTGATCCGAAAAGCTGCGCATAAGCACACCTTATATCCTTACATCATGGTATTTGGCATTATTTATCTCCACGGTCAATAAACGATACGGTTGCATCAATCAGCAGCTTTGTGACGAGAGAGACGCGGGGGGCGGGAAATCGAGTGAAAGAGACAGACATATCTGATTTCCGTGCAGAAGACAGAGACAAAGATTCCGGTAGGGTCTACAGCCTACGTCACCTGTAGACACTACAAGCATCTTTGTCTCTGTCTTTTGCACGGAAATCAGATATGTCTATCTCTTTCATTCGATTTCCCGCCCCCCGCGTCTCTCTCGTCCTAAAGCTGCTGATTGATGCAACCGTATCGTTTATTGACCGTGATTTATCTCCACAATTAACACAAGTCCGTTTCCATAGCAACGAGAAAGCAAAGCCACCCGTACAAATAATTGGCAGCATTTTTTACCTTCATGGATCGGAAAAGAGAATAGCCCGGGAAAAAATTAATTTCTGGTGGAAAATTTCTTCAGAAAGAGTGTATTTTCTGGTCGATCGAAAAAATTTTTTTTACAAATAATTGACAGGTTTCGCCAACCATCATTTGGATTTGCGTCAAGTATAGTATTCATTACTTTGGTGTTTTTTTTTTAAACTGGGTATTACATTATCAGAAGATATATCAATATCAAAGCCACCAACCGCACACTTCAGGATTGGGATAAGTTGTTTTGAATAAACTTACCGTATCTCTATAACTCAGTTATTCGAGTACGTCTAATATACTAATTTTCGTGATTAATTTGAACGTCTGCAGACAATTAAATGAGATTTTCCATACAATCCTATTAAGCTAGCTTTAAATCAAAACTGGATTCATCATGTACGATAGAAAACATAGGCTTGAAGGGAACGTAATTAGACAACGCTATATGGTAGGTTGTGTAAGCATATAAGTAAAAGTCATTTTGGAATTCATAATAATCATTTCACTGAACTCTATTCAGGCTATGAGCATTAGGGATAGCTAACTATTTAATCCTTTAAACGATAAGTGGTATATGTTAATACACTTCAAATGGAGAATTGTACCAATAACATTCAAGTTTCCAAGCACGTCGTCTTATTAATTAACGTGAGTATCTCAATAGGAGTTTTACGGTGGATTTACTCAGAGTATCAATTTAAAACTACTTAATATTCTAGTTATTAAGTAGGGAAATATTATTATGCCCTTTATTTCGGTGTCCAAAAAAATAATTTGAGTTTTTGAATTACTTTATCGAAAATTTATGAATTAAAAAATAAAAGTGCAAAAAATCAGAAAATCATTGGTTGTTCGATTCTATTTCATGATACGATAAAAACAGTTCTAATAGAAGAAACTCATAAAATCCGCATTCCTTTTCTATTACCATACATCATACATTTAATCAATGTTTGCCAAAGTCGTAGTGTTATTCCTACCAAATGGAAAGAAACTCAAGGTTTCCAATCATTTGTGTTTAAATGAAATAAGATCAATCAGTATTTTTCCTGCACGGGCAAAAATTCTAGAAAGGATATTGAAAAGCAAATATAAAAATTGTGTTTAAATTCAATATCCACCAGGCTTCAGATTAGGTCAAAGTACTCTACTCTTGAAAATTGCAGATGGCATTTTCGATACTATTGATAAAAGTAATTTAGGTTATTGACAACTTTAAATCATATAGATTTTATAGAATAGGCACCAGTTACCACATTGCTTAACAGCAAGGTTCCAAGCAGTGGTTTATAAAGGTCAATATCTTTATTTCTTTCAATAAATTTTATATCCATTTCTATACATACTTCTGCAAATTTCCATATTTATCGACATAGGCTTAAAAAAATTTATAACTTATACAATTACTAAAATTAGACTTTCACGTTAACACAATTTGTTAACTTGTACCTAGTGATAATACAATATAACTTGAAACCAATTTATCGTTCAGTTTTTGAGTTAGAATTAAACGAAAGAATTATCTTTTTATTTGATTTTTAATTATTTGTTCGATAGACGCAGAAAACGAGAGAAACAGTCCGCTAAAACTCGTGACGGTGTTAAATAATTATTTTTCTAATTTTGACATACAAAAGGACACTTTTCAGAACTGACGTAAGTATCAAAACGTCCAATTTTTTAAAACCAGTTATGAAATATTAAATTTTACCTAATAGTCCGGTGATATTAGGAAAATGTATCGGAATGTTTTGGGATAAGCCAAAAATTAGTCTACCACTCAAAATGTCGGCTTTAATGGTTATTTAACTTTTTGTAAACAAAATAAATTTTGCAACTTACTTGTTTGCTTATATCTTCGCTTCTAAATGTCGTAGAAAAACGTTCGACCCGTCAATTTCTACGTCATGTTCCCCTATAAGGTAGGTATATGCAAAGAACGAATTTTTAACTGTTAATAACATTTTATGATAAGAAACTGAAAAAATTGAATTTCTCGATCGTCGAACTTTGAAGTACTGTAGCAACAAATATAAAATCTGCATGTTAACGATATTATGAGAAATTGTACATATTTTTACCCTTAATGAAATGCACTTTGTCCCTTTGCAAAATATTAATTATTTTTTTTTGTAATTAATTTATAAAAAAAAATTCAAACTACTAAAAGATCATATTAATATTTTACAGTTCTGTTTCGATAAAAACATTGTACTTGACGTACATTTACATAATCAAAAAGTATATTGCAAAAAATTTTAATTTGCGACTTTTTTACGCAAAAAATTAATTTTGCAACTTAAATATCTCAGTGAATTTTGCATAAAATTTATTGCAACAAACGGCATTTTAATTGTCATAAAGTAAAACACGAATTAAAAGAAAAAACATTTGCTCCGATGCTTTGGTATGTAACAAGTTCCACTCGTTACGCAAAATAAAGTCTTTCGTAACTGGTTACATAAATAGCTATTATAATAATCAAACTATTCGACGAATTATTATGAAATTCAGTGAGATTCTAATGTGATGGTAGACGAAGCGATTAAAAGAAAAATCATGTGGATCCGTTAAGGATTGCAACATGGAGAGTATTTCCGAACATACGTACAGACCAACTGAAGAACACGTACGACAATTTTCAATACCAATTTTAAAACAAGTTTAAATCGATCTAAAAATTAAATAGAATAGACTATTACAATTATTCATTTTTTATGCATTTAAAAGATCACCGAAAGAATAAAATGGGTTTTCAAGTAAGTACAATTTAAGTTGTTTTTTCAAAGACTGAATATGATTTATGAATTTTACTTCTCTAGGCAGAGCATTGTAGGACTTAATAGCATTATACTATGGATTTTTTTCATAAAAGTTATGATGATGAGATGATATTCCGACATCAGACTCATACCTTGTTGTCATCACTAGGTATATACCATTATTTCTTGTAAAAATTCATCAAAATGATTTTTGGGACAAATAAAATGTTTTCAAATGAAACCATATTGGTACCGTGGTAGCATTTATTATTATTAATAAGGAATTTATTCATATACCTTATTAAAATACGCGATATAAATACAATCAAAAAACCGCTGCCCAAGGAATCACTACTTCCACATCCAGATTTTCTATCCAAGTCACTCACAACGAAAAAATTTTGTATGTGGAAATAATTGTTTATGGAACTTTAATAATATCAAGTTTGAAATCCTCTACCCCAAAAACCCATAAAACGATACCCCACATAGGTAGTGGGGTGGAGGTGGTGATAAGGGGTGGTAGTGGGGGTGGATAAAGTAAACAAATATTTTGAAGTTTCTGGTTCTTGTACACACACTAAATCACATTTTTTTATCCCCTTGGGGTGGGGGTGGTAATGGGCTAATGCCAAAATTTTTTTGTATATATTAAATACCAGTTGTATGAACTCTTACCGGCTTGATTTACCTATTTAGTTCAAATTTACCCCAATTTACCCCCCAACGCTTCGACAGAACAAGATGAAAATATAATCTAGTTCTAGATCTCGTTAGAGTACATAGACCGACAGGCAGACAGACATTTTTTTTCGCTCAAACTTAAAATCTCGACGTTTCATGACATTCTAAGCCTATTTGAACAATAAAAATTTTTAAAAACTTTTTTGTCGTTACTATACTATAGTAATTTCAGCTAAGAGAAAATGGTGGCCTCTATGGTCACCTGATTTGACTTCCCTAGGTTTCTTTGTTTTGTTTCTTTGTCTGCGCAACCGCTGTTACAACCCGTGAAAACCTGGAGCTACGAGTAAGAGGCGCAATTAATAACGTAATGGCCCAGCAATTGGAGAATGTTCTTCGAGAAACATCTATGCGACTTCAGAAGTGCATTGACGTCAATTGACAGCATTTTGAACAGCTGTTGTAACGTTTTGTGTTCCTTTCTTGTATTGCAGAGTCACTATATGTGTAACTAGGTAATTATTGTATCTTCGTATTTTCTCTTAGCTGTAATTACTTCCACATCCAGTGGAAGTATAGTAACGACAAAATTTTTTTTTTAAATTTTTATTGTTCAGATAGGCTTAAAATGTCATGAAACGTCGAGATTTTAAGTTTGAGCAAAAAAAATTTTCTGTCTGTCTGTCGGTCTGTCTGTAACTTTTTTGTGCGCACGTTTACTCTGGAACCGTTTGAGATATTCACTTGAAATTTGGTACACATATGTACTTTAACGAGATCTAGAACTAGTTTATATTTTTATCTTGTTCCGTCGAAGGATTGGGGGGTAAATTGGGGTAAATTTGGGGTAAATAGGTAAATCAAGCAGGTAAGAGTCCATAAAATTGGTATTTAGTATATACAAGAGAAGCTAAGGTCTCAAAAAAAAATTTGGCATTAGGCCCTCCATTACCACCCCCACCGCATTATTAAAGGGGATGAAAAAAATGTGATTTAGTGTGTGTACAAGAACCAGAACCCTCAAAATATCGTTTTACTTCAGCCACCCCCACTACCACCCCCATCACTACCCCACTACCGATGTGGGGTATCGTTTTATGGGTTTTTGGAGTAAAGGACTTCAAAAATTATATTATTAAAGTTCCATAAACAGATATTTCCACATACAAAATTTTTTCGTTGTGAGTGACTTGGATAGAAAATCTGGATGTGGAAGTAGTAATTCCTTGGCAGCGGTTTTTTTTATTGTATTTATCGCACATTTTTATAAAGCATATGAATAAACTCCTTATTAATAGCAGTAATAAATGATACCACGGTACTAATACGGTTCCATTCGAAAAAAATGTTTTTTCCCAAAAACAATTTTGATGAATGCTTTTAGAGGGCAGAATATTTACTAGTGAAATATTTTTGTCGAACTCCTCTATACGTTTTCTTAAATATATAAGGAATAAAAACCAGACTGCAACCAACAGTTATTCTCCGGACTAATGCCCCGCCGAGCGCCGAATTACGAATTACAAGCCTGGCCGCGTAAAGTACAATAACTGTGTACTGCCACAAAACGCTAAAGTTTCGATTTTAATAGACACCAGCCGAAAGACTTATTCCTACTTAAAGGAGCTCTCGTGCCAGCCACCCCATACCACTTGCAGACTGCAGTTTCGAGCTATTGGCCCTCGTCAGTGCAAGGTAGGTCTGAGATGGCTGGAACGAGGCATTTGTTCACTCTTGGTACATGACGAGATTTATAAAACCACGACATGCAACAAAAATGGCAGCATCTAGCGGCTAATGTCCATTACAATCGAAACAGCAGTAGCCCTGACATGGGCATAGTTAGTAGGTATGCTTTTAGAGGGCAGAATATTTACTAGTGAAATATTTTTGTCGAACTCCTCTATACGTTTCCTTAAATATATAAGGAATAAAAACCAGACTGTAACCAACAGCTATTCTCCGGACTAATGCCCCGCCGAGCGCTGAATTATGAATTATATACAAGCATTTCAGCAACAGACATTCATCATACATATAACTATGCGTTTTTGGTTAATTCATATTTTCTGCCAATGTAGGGAGGAAACCCACAATATTATTGCATATTCTAAAATACTCTGTACTTATGAAAAATAAAATATTCTTAGGCTGTCTATTGCAAGTTGGTTTTTCATAAACCGTATTAGACAATATGATCAATTTAATCTCGATATCAAATTATTAGTGCACGATTTCCAATTTAACCTACTGTCTAGCGTAATGCCAAGAAATTTTACATTTTAAATGTGTCTAATTGAACAATCTTTTAATTGGACGTACAATGAATAATCAAGGTCAGTAGTTGGAGAAAACATAACAACTTCCTTCCGTATAGGTTTAAGCCATTCGAGTCACAATAACTGAAGATATTATAGAATGCTTATTTGCACAAGCCACTACGGATTCTTCTATTGCCACACAGGGATTATCATCAGCATACGGATATCACGCATATATATTGCTATGATCATTTAAGTCGCTAATATACAAAATACAAGAATAGATCCTTGAGCACTCCTTGCAATATGTGAACTTTATCTGAAAAAAAAAAGGAAATGCTCCATTTTGAAAAGATGTTGCAACAGTGACTTGACATCTATCAGTATGACTGAAGTAGTTTGTTAATAACGCCCCGTACATCATAACAATCTAACTTATCTAACAATATGGAATAATTAACGGTATCGAAGGCCCACGACCAGCGGCGGCTGGTGAAATTTCAATATTTTTTTTCTCGTCTGTGGCGCATGGGACCCATACGAAATTTGGGAAATAACATCTAGAGAAGCACTTCTCTAATGACCCTTAAAAAATTTTGAAAAAGCAGTTTGCGAAAAAATTTTTGAAAATTTGCTAGCCTCCCCTGTTTACTTTTATTTTTTTTTGTCATATGCATTTGACTTTTCATAAAAATGCATCGACAGATTTTAGAGTTTGTGAAAATATTTTCATTACTAACTGAAATACAATGAACTGAAATTTTGTAATTTACAATTTAACAAATTACAATATTTCAATTCGTTGTATCTCAGTTAGTAATGAAAATATTTTCACAAACTCCAAAATCTGTCGATGCATTTTTATGAAAAGTCAAATGCAAATGACAAAAAAAAATAAAAGTAAACAGGGGTCCCTAGACCCAGGGGAGGCTAGCGAATTTTCAAAAATTTTTTCGCAAACTGCTTTTTCAAAATCTTTTAGGGGTCATTAGAGAACTGCTTCTCTAGATGTTATTTCCCAAGTTTCGTATGGGTCCCATGCGCCACAGACGAGAAAAAAAATATTGAAATTTCACCAGCCGCCACTGCCCACGACATGTCAAAAGCAGAGGCAAGCTACATTTAAATTTGAATTAAGTGCAATAATAATTTCAGATAATGACTGATAAATAGCCTGTTCTGTAGAACAATTAGGCATAGAGCCAAACTGGCAATACTCGATTATTTTATGTTTAGTAAAAAATGAAATCATAATAGTTTTTTCGATAATCTTCGAGAAACACGTGGGATTAATATGCTGCGGTAGTTATCAGCATTTTCTTTAGCACCATTTTTATGTATGGAAATTGTTTTATTGATTTTTAATTTATTAGAAAACAACAATTATTTCTTTATTAAAACAATAATTAACAAAACAATTATTTATTATATCAGAAAGTGGTTCAGATATATCTACGATAACTTTTTTTATTGAATAAATGGATGCTTCGTCTAGACAGGTTGATTTTTTGTTTGGAATTGCAAGAACAATATCGATAATTCCTTGAGCATCAGTAGTAGTCCATGGGCCAAACAAGACTTGGGTAAAAAATGGCGGGGCAAAATGCCACTTATACCATAGTTGCCAGGGGCTATAAGGATGACAAAAAACCTTGTAGGCAATCTGCCGGTGGTAGCTTTTCAAAATGGCGGCCGGTTGAAAATGGCGGACGTCAGCTCTTCGCTTAAATGCCAATAACTTTTGAAGTAATGTAGATAAATTGATGTTATTTTTTTTAAAGAGAGGTACGAGATTGTACTTTTCTAGTGTCGATGGGAAAGTATCATGAAAATTGGAAACAACTGGTGAAAAAAGGTAGACTCTACTGTTAATCTTGAAAAATTTAAGATAAGAACCGCATTCGCATTCTAGATTGTGTTGCATCTTTTTCTTTGTTCGATTCCGATATATCTGATATTTCCTCATTGGTCATTAGGCTTTCAAGTTTCGCCAACAACAAAGTTTGAGATACAATTCGAGGTGATACAAACATATCATTCCGAATATATGTGTACAAGTTATGGAATGCGAGGTGCTCCGTAGTCACATAAGGATCTTCGGATTTGCTTCTTATCGGTCTGGTTCTGCTCTAATCCTTGTAACAAGATCGATGGTACTGGGCCTCGGCAGCTACTATGTCTCTTGGCGTTACAGTTAAGATTTTTTCATCGACCCGTTCTACAGCTATTTTTCGAAGATTCATGTCGGTTCGTAATTCAGCAGCTTTAGTAAGTGGTTTTCTTGTCTTTGTGCCACTGGTATATTTTCCTGCGTTACCACAGAATATGCATATTGGGTCATATACGCGATTTGACCCAGATTTTCGTGGTTGGGTTCTGCTATTGGATATGCCTTGTGATGAATCAATTTCCATCGACGTTTCTTCACTCTGAGTCAGTTTATCCAATGTTCTTTTGTAAGTAAACTCATTCCGACAACGTCTGTGGTACAATATCATCGAGGAATCGTGATCATCAGGAAGAGATAAAATCGATTGAAATTTTCGAATAATTGCTGCATCATGAAGAGCCATCCAGGAATTTATGTCTTTTGGCAACCAAAGTTCTTTAATATTCGCCGGCTTATCGCAGATGGCACAAAACCGTGTTTCTTCACTGGAGTCCATATTCCACGATTTTAAATTTCAGTGATATGTACCCATACTGAGAAAAATGTATTATAACATATATAATTACTTTAATTTAGTTTAACTGGCATAATACTAGTAGCTAACTAGTGTTATATTATAATCCCTTTAAATTTGGCGTTGTTCACGGTATTAAAAATCTATTAACCGCTATAAAACAAGCTATTACTTGTAATGTAATAGCTTATTTTATAGCGGTTTATAGATTTTTAATACCGTGAACTGCACCAAATTTAAAGGGATTGTAATATAACACTAGTTAACTAAATCAAAGTAATTATATAGGTTGTAAGATGTATATTAGGGTGGTCTTTAAATTAGGGTAAAAATTTTGTTTCTTAATTTTCTTAATTTGGGGCACCCTTCCATTTTGATCTACTCTATTAAAAAGAATTACTGTAATTTTTTGAGATTTTTTAACTCAGTTTTAGGGGTCGCTACCGCTCCATAAAGTTTCAACATTAAAAAAAAAACTAGTTAGGAATTAATAATTAAATTCGGTTACAAAAGAAATTATGTTCATTAAACATGTAATTAATATGTACAACTGTACAGCAATTACAATGTTATATATATAAAATAATATAAATGAAATAATGTTAATAAAATACAGTTGAGTTGAGATGAAAGTGGGGGACGATGTACTGTCCTATTTTATTAATTCAATTGATGATCAATGTCATTTTGATGTTCATTTGATTTATTTTGAAAGAAATTTTGCAAAAATTCTCGATTATCTTGAACATTCAAGACTTGGTAGTGACCTCTAAAACATTATTTAAAAATCTGAAATTTTTATGGAAGTCTTCTTTTATATCATAGAACAAAACATAGAACAAAATAAGAGGGTGCCCCGGATAAATTTTAAAGTTAGTTTTTAAGGACCACCCTAATGTATATTGCTGTCCAAAAATAATTTTTCTAATATATGTTATAATAAATTTTTCTCACTGCATCCAAAATATATCGCACGAGAATAATTACCAAAAATACTCATGTAGTATGTGTAGTATTGTGTAGTCTCTGTCCCAGCAAGAATTATACAAAAATGTGTTGTTTACTTCAAGAAGACACACTTGGATTATTAATATTACTGCATCTAGCGAAACAATACGAAATCCGACGACCATTTTCCCAAAACTGATTCAAAACTCTCTAAACCATGGCTGGACGAGTCTCCCAGAAAACATAAAAAACGATGCCGGCGGCTGCGCGCTATATTTCTGGGAAAACGTGTTATACATAAATCGCACAGGTGCAATATATAATTTTATACTAGGTCACTTCTCCATATTCAATCGTGTTTATACGCCAAATAGTGTAGATGATTTAAAAAATGTCAATTTTTATGAGAACATATTTTTTTTAAAAGCTTTTCTTGTTATTTGACGAAATATGATCTACATAGCGAATTAGAAATAATTCTATGGAACATAACAAAAAATGATAAACAAAATGCAATGATCTTGAACAAAGTTATTATTGTTTAAGTGGGAACAGACAGCCGCCATCTTTATCCATCCGCCATATTGAAAAGCTACCACCGCCAGATTGCCTACTGGATTTTTCTTCATTCTCATAACATCTGAAATCTATGCTAGAAGTGGCATCTTGCCCTTCCATTTTTTACCAAAAACTCAATTTCAGCGAGATGGCCCATGGACTATAGGGTTTAAAAATGAATTTGTTTGGTTCTGAATTATATTTGTTCCCTCTCCAACTGGTTGCGTTGGAGAAGAAGAAAAATGTTCACTAAATAAATGAACTAGAGCTTCCGGGTCGATTATTTTATTATTTAGCTGGTCCTTAATAGTTCATTCCCGTTGATGTTGTTTATTCTTGTTATTAATACTTTTGTAAATATACTTCAAGTAGCTTTTGATTTGTTTCCAGCATTTGATATTATATTATTTACTTGAGTTTTATATTCTCGGATATACCTTTTGCATTTCTTATTTTTTAGTTTTGTATAACTCTAAAATATTATTGCAATTAGAAGGCTATAATTAAAATTATTTCATTGCTGAATTAACCAATTAGAACTTACTTTTTTTATAAACGAAACTGGGCCCTGGCGCGCTGAACGAGATTAGAGCACACACCCAGCAGGTGTGCAGTTCAATAAATGTACTGATACTTTTAAGTAATTTATTTGGAATTCATAAATCTGTGGTTGTTTTCAAGGATTTATTTAAAAAGAAACTTTACCACTAATTAATGTGATTTGGATGTTGAATTCTCACATTCGTTGGTTTGCAGAAAGAGATATGTTTTTGAGCTGAAAACAAACATTATTTGAAAACCCAATCTGATAACAAACATCAACAGCTTCATGTGTGTTTACTCTGTGTTCGAAGCCAATAAAAATATTTACACTTCGTCCTACATATTTATTGAACATTTTTGTTTACCTGTCTACCTTTTCTTCCATGAGATATTGCAATTCAGTGCTATTTACTAAAACTTGTTTTGTTTAAATGCATATAATTAAATATATACCTTCTAAAAGTTTAAATAGTACTACGCAATTTCATGATAAAATCAGAGCTACTTATAATAATTCCACCTGATGTATTTAAAAAGAAATATACAGGGTGTTGCACCATGAGAGATATAGCTTAATAAGAGATAGAGAACATCAGTGGTAATCAGAGCCTCCCATAGAAATGTCTCATTGGGCCTTCACTCCGAAGTTACAAGGTGTTTTATAATTTTTGGCAAAACTACGTTTTTGACATTACTTTGATAGGGAATGGACAATGGATTCATATTTTGTACAGCTAATAAAGTAAGGATCTTCAGAAGTATATGTAAAACATAAAAAAAATTCGGGTCGGAGGTACTAGAAATTATGTTTCGCCTTTACCTTTAAAAAAAATAAGCAAAATGTCAAAATTCACTTTTTTGTTACACCTTTGTGGTTATTTAAATACGAAATATACAAGGATGTGAATTTCAGAACGATATTAAATAAATGTCACGCGATATAAATAACTTTGTAACTTTTGCAAAAATTCTATTAGGCTACGTGATCTGGGTGAATCCTAATTCCGACACGTTTTAAAGATCAATTTTGGTACAAAATGTAGCCCTAATAAATCATAGGGTATAAATTAACAAAATATTTAATCAATCATAGTAGGCTTATTCAAAGTGACAGATAATAAAAATATTTAGGCCTAAGCAATAAGTTACTTTGAACAAGAAAATCAACAATATTTTACACTTATAAAAAGTGGAAAACAGAACAAACTAAAAACAGAAATAAATAAAATAATTTCCACGATACACAACAAATTAATAATAGTCTAGGAAATAGCGTGCAAATTCGACGACGAGTGGTTACCGTCTGCCAGTCGGTAATCGAAGAGACCACATTAATACAAAAAATTTTTCTCTCTGGAACTTTTTGGTATGGTGGGGGGATAGGGAGGGGGGGGGCATTTATTTTTAAATCGAATAATTATCGATATCTGTCCCCATAGGTAGTTAGTATAAGTACTTCACATACCCCAATTACGCTGGCAGACGAAACTTCCGAACGGCGCGCGCGCTAACCGGGAAAAGAACCTAAAAATCTTTTTTTCTTTTTCCGGTTAGCGCGCGCGCCGTTCGGATGTTTCGTCTGCCAGCGTAATTGGGGTAAGTGAAGTACATATACTAACTACCTATGCGGACAGATATCGATAATTATTCGATTTAAAAATAAATGCCCCCCCCCTCCCTATCCCCCCACCATACCAAAAAGTTCCAGAGAGAAAAAAAAATTTTGTACTTATATGGTCTCTTCGATTACCGACTGGCAGACGGTAACCACTCGTCGTCGAATTTGCACGCTGTTTCCTATACTATAACTAAATGTTTTTAAAAATAAAATATAGTTTACACTAAAGTAAATTTTCAAACTGGCCTCCCCCAACTTCTGTGCATTTTCTTGCGCGTTTAGTTCGGTCACTAATTGCTCGACGTATCATTGCCAGATTATTCCGTATTTCGGCGCAGGTTGTAACGACAACGACGCAATGGATTAATTGTTGTCTACTATCAATTTCGACGCTATAAACTTCGTTTTTTAAGTGGCCCCATAAAAAGTGATCGCAAGGGTTACAATCAGGAGACCTTGATGGCCATTCATATGGACCCCCGCGAGCAGTGCATATATTAGGATACTCATTACTTAAGTGTTCTCTTACTTGAATGCTAGATTGTGGTGGGCACACATCATGCTGAAACAACATGCTTCTAATGCGGATATTTTCTAACATATTCGGTAAAATGTTTTGAAGAAATTACAGTAAATATCACCATTTAATCTTTCTTAAAAAAAAAATGGACTCTATCAAATGTGTGTTCACAAACCCTACCCAAATATTTACAGATAACCTGTGTTATGAATAGCGTTGGCGTACCTGCTGGATATGATATGGACGATAAAGTTCTCTTTTTAGGGTTCTCCATACTCGCCAGTGAGGAATACCAGTTGCCGAACTGATTGGTCTAGTGCTAATTTTTCGGTTTTGTTGAACTACCTTTAAAATATTGTTTTGCTCCTACACGACTTGTTGTAAAACACGTTCCACAACTGCAGAAGTAGGAAACTTTCCGTATTGTCTGGAATACTGTACTAAAAGTTTTACGATTAGGGTTCCGATTACCAGGAAAACGCAGCCGATATTCTCTTTCCATTTCCATTGCATAAACCATAGATAAATATTATGTCAGCATATTCCACGTTTGTAAATTTTAGTGGCATAGTTAAAACATTTTACACAAATTTTCAGAATTTAATGTACTTCACAAACTAAGTGCGGATTATTGACACATTAAATTACAAACAATTAATTATTCAACTGTTTTGGAGATTTATTTTTATTATCTATCACTTTGAATAAGCCTACTATGTTGATTAAATATTTTGTTAATTTATACCCGATTACTTATTAGGGCTACATTGTTTACCAAAATTGATCTTTAAAATGTATCAGAATTAGGATTCATCCAGCCCACCTAAACTCAATAGAATTTTTGCAAATTTTAGTTACAAAATTATTTATATCACGTGACTTTCAGTTAATATCGTTCCTAAACCTATATTCTTGTACATTTAACACCGTATTTAAATAACTACAAAGGTGTAACATAAAAGTGAAATAGGCCATTTTGCATATTTATTTGTGTTCTTGTGGAATACCGTATAGAATTTTTTAAAAAATACATACAGGGTCATGTTTTTTAAAGGTAAAGAAGAAACATACATTTTAGTGACTCCGGACCTGGATTTTTTCATGTCTTACGTGTACTTCTAAAGGAGGTTGCTATATTAGCTGTACCAACTATGAATTTAATATTCTATTCCCTGTTGAAGTAATGACAAAAAGTATTTTTTGCCAAAAATTATAAAACACCCTCTACCTTCGTAGTGAAGACCAAATGAGACATTTCCACGGAAGGTTCTATTTACCACTGATGTTCTCTACCTCCTGTTAAGCTATGTCCCTCTCATGATGCAACACGCTATGTAAATAACAAAGTTTTAGATATTTTCAGTATCTACCACCCCCTTTTATCGCCCATGGGTGACAGAGGAAAATTGACACGATAGAATTTTTTTTCCTTCAAAAGCGGCTTCAGCGCATCAAAATACTTCAGAGAAGTTTGATCAGAACCTTAGGACAAGACTTTCTTTGTTATTCTTAGGGGATAAAGGGGTGGTAGAGAAAAACTGACACGATAGAAATTTTTTTTGTCAAATTTAGCTTCAGCGCACCAAAATTCTTCAGAACAGTTAGATCAGAACCCTTGGACAAACAAGACCATTTTTTGCCCTTCTGTGTGGGTGGTAGATTGGCTTCAGCATGTTAAAGTACTTCAGGAAAGTTAGATAAGAACCTTAGGACAATAATTCTTTTTTGTGGGCCTTTGAATATCTGGAACATTTGTCACGGTCGACAATTTTAATGAAGAATCAAGAATAACTCCCTGCCTCCTCATTTGCATAGGCGTTTTTTCCTCTCTTTGTAATATCTCTTGATAGCTTAAGCAGTTAAAATTTACGAGTGGTAACCTCTCCACGTTGACTCTATACATTTTATAGAAGTATCTAATTATAAATATAGGCACCAGTATTTTTTTTTTAGAAAAAAAGAGAATTTCACGTACGGCATTTTACGTGATCTCAGGGTACAAATACTGAGGACTTTAAAAGGTTATTAAATATTTATAGCACCTGCTCAGCATGACAAATTCTATAATGAGTTAGGGAAATGTCTAGAATTTCAACAGAACTAGTGGAAATAATATATTCCATCCGCAAAATTATTCTAGAGCTTTTCCGAGACTGCGAAATTTCAAGCGTAAGATATTATATAAAGTATTAAATATTTGAATACGGGGATTTGAAAATGTCATTAGATAATTTTTCACATGAACAAATAGCGAATTACACTTACAAATATTACGCTCTTCTCCGGTTTGTATATAATTGTTGGCCATTCTACGTGATAACCGTAGTAGTCTTTTTTTGATAATAAGTTGATTTTCAGATAATCATGTCCGATGATACTACCTTCATTGGCGATGCACCCTTCACTATACTATGCAGTATTTGTGTTTCTATAGAATCATATCGAAGGTTGCAACATTGCTCGTAGCGCTCATGACCATGCGCGTCTTCTATTCTTAAATATTTCATAACTTTTACGTTTACATAGGTATCTATTTTTTTTTAATTACAAGGTTCTTTCACTCGCTACCTCTAACTTACTCTCCAAATTTTAATAGATACAATCCATCTTTTCCTTGTTAATTTACTGTGTTAACAAAATACGTGACAGACTGACTGACGGCAAAGGAACGAACAGACAAACAGATGGACAGTTTGAAAATTATTCAGAATAACAATAATAATAAACATTTTTCTATAGGAGCACTCGATTTTTCTATTTTGAAATTGTGTCCATCAAATACAATATACTCTTCGTTTTTGCATTTGCGGAAAGTATAATAACTGAGCAGAATGCACCTCTCAGAATTAAATACAAAACGGTGTCTCAGACGCTATTTTTCATTGTGTAGTCCACGTAACCACTTCTATTAACAAAACTACCACTACTACCACTCTATCTTCCCTTTCTCTTTTCATGTTCTTCGTTTCTTTTTGTTTCTATTTGTTCTAAACTTTTCTTCAAAATAAAGAAAATTATAATAAATTAACTAGCTCTCACAAACATTTAGTCCAATAATTTATAAATTACAAATGCACCGGTCAGCTCCTACACGTGCATTGTTTGAAGTTATTCATGTGTCCTCAGGTTTCAAAATTTGCATTTAATGTAGTTAACCATAATTTTAAATTTTATTGTTTTTAATCATTTATTTTGTTAAGTTGTGGGATATTGATTTGAACAGCGTTCGTACAAAAATAGGTTATATATTTTTATATAATAATAATAATAATAATAATAATAATAGTGTCTTTATTTCGATTTAGAAAAAATTACAATTAATTGGGCTTAAAAGAAGTTCAACATAGCTGCTCTTCCACTTAACCACTTCGAGCTGCACATAATGTTAAGCTATTATAATTACATGTGTAAAAATAACAGAAGAAAATAGAACTAAGAAAAATATAGGAAAAAAATAACTGTATATAAAATATTAATTATTTCTAGTATCTAAGTTGCAGGCTTTGACTTGCTTTCGAAATGATTCTAAACTAGTTAGAGCTTTGAGGGTCGGAGGTAGCCGATTAAATATTTTTGCAGCATTGTAGCTAAAGGATCTCTCAAAAAGAGAGGTATTGTGTCGAGGAACAGTATATAAAAAGTTGTTTCTAGTTGGGCGGTCATGTATGGCACTTGTTTTTATTAATTTATCATGTAGATATTTGGGAGTTTTCGATATGTCTACCTTGTGAACAAGACAAGCCATGTGAACTCGGAACCGCTCATCCAGGTTTAGCCATTTTGAGTCATTAAGTTTATCAGAAATATGATCATATTTTCTCAGATTATAACTATATCTAAGGCAGCTGTTTTGTAGTCTTTGAAGGCTTACTTTATCTTTACTTAACAGCGCTGGCCAGTACACTACATCGCAATACGAGAGGTAGCCAAGAATTAATGAATCATCACATAGCTTCAATTTAACGTCGGTTGTAAGTTTATCTCTGTGCATATATAATACTTTAAGTCTACTGTAGGATTTTCGGATGATGTGGCTCACATGACTTTGAAATCTTAGATTATCATCAAGATATATTCCCAAGTTCTTACAATGGTTAGACGGTGTTATAGTGACTCCATTTAAATTAATGATAAAATTTGGGTTATTCAGAAGTGTGTCTCTGTGCCTACCAAATACTAAGAGTTGTGTTTTAGATTCATTTAGAATCAGACCATGGGCTTTTGATATATGACAAATGGTGGCTAAGTCCTCGTTAATTTTATTTGAAGCAATAGCAGCGTCATTTAACGAAAAGTTAAAAAATATCTGAAAATCATCAGCATATTGATGTGAGCTACAGTGCTTCAAAAATTTAGAAAAATCAGCGGAGTAAATCGAGAAAACTAGTGGACCTAATACACTTCCCTGAGGAACGCCCTTTTTGACATCAATTTTATCAGACCGCACACCGTCTATAACCACTCTTTGACTTCTGTTACCCAGGTAGTTAGAAAAAAATTGTACAACAACTTCACCGAGGCCAAAGTATTTCAACTTAGTACATAAAACTGAATGGTCTAAGGTATCGAAGGCTTTACTGTAATCTAATAGAACTAGACAGGAATTTTTCTGATTATCAGCAGCTCTGTATAATTCATCGGTAACATGTAGTAGTGCAGTGGTTGTACTGTGTCCTCTACGGAATCCTGACTGGGTGACTGGTAATACATTATTATTATCTAGATAGGCAGCCAGTTGTTCATATACAATTTTTTCTAGTATTTTAGAGATGGTGGGAAGGATACTAATAGGACGAAAATCGGAAGTACTTGACGGATTGCTAGTCTTAGGCACAGGAATAACATAAGCTTCTTTCCAGCTATTGGGAAATGTTCCAGTTGATAAACATTTATTAATTATAAATGTTAAGTGTTCACTTAAATAAGGTATAACTAAAGATAACATTTTTAAGTTGATGTCATCAGAGCCCCTAGCATTAGACTTAATACTTTTAAATATTTCTTCCATTTTCTTTACCGAAAATAGGCTGGAAATTAAATTCTCTGTCAACGCCAGGGAATTTTTTCTTGTCAAACGTGTTGGCAAGAAATGTTTCATCTATATTACCTTGAGGGATCTTGTTTACAAAATAATCATTAAACTCATTAGAATCAGCTAAACCTCTACCAGAGTCATGGCTGCTAGAATGTATATTTAAATATTTTAAAACTTTCCAAAAACTGTTTGGGTCTTTCTTAAATTGACTCTGCAAGTATGCTCTTTGTTCAGACTTAACGGCCATATTGTCAAAATTCCTCAACTCTTTGTAATATTGCCAATCCGCATTGCTCTTTGATTTCTTGTGTTTCAATTTTGCTTTGTCTCTTAATTTCATCATAACTTTTATATTTTCTGTGAGCCAGGGAGCTGGTGGTTTAGTTATTCTAACTGTTTTGAATGGCGCGTGAATGTTAAAAACCTCAGTGATATTAGTATTCCAAAAGCTTATTACATCATCGATATTTTCTAGCTGATACATATGATCAAAATCGATTAAACGAAGGTCATTTTTAAATAAATCATAATCAAAACAAGAAAAGTCGCGATAGGTATGCAAAATTGCGGGCTGTTTGGGATTTTTAACATTTAAATTACAGGCAACTAAGCAATGGTCCGATATGTCATCAGTTCTGACTACGTCGCTGCCAGCTATAATATTTTTGTTATTTGAGACTATAACATCTATTAGAGTTCTCGAGGTGTCAGTGATTCGAGTCGGTTCAGAGATCAGTTGGCATAAGCCATATTTGTTTAAAAAACTGGTAAATTGAAAATAGCTAGGAGTATTCTTATTTAACAAATCAACATTCAAATCTCCCCCAAATAAAACATAATCATATTCAGGTAAAATATAGGCATACAATATTTTGTTTCCAAGAGAGAACAAAATAAGTATGGGAAAAAGGAAAATTTTAATAGGCAGTGAAAGTTTTTAAACAAAGAAAGCAACGTCCTGAAAAATCCAGATATAGTTGGGTTAAAATGAGGTGAGGGTGACGTATGGTACCGGTTTCAGTGATGAGACCTCGGCGAAGTTAAGCACGCCGGGCAAGTCCGTCACTTGAATGGGTGACATCCACAAAATTAAACACATTGCGAAAATAAAATTTGTTGGCTTCATTAATAAGTTTAATAATTTTTGTTTAAATATACATCATTTTTAAGGTTTTTATCGGACCGCAGAAACTTGTATACAAATCCCTTAAATTGCATACATTTAGGTAATTAGTATTATTACGTTATCGTCGCACATCCCATCAAATGCAAAAAGTCGGCCCTTCGATGGGCCTTCAACGGGCCGGAAATGAATCGCCTGGCCCTGAGATGGTCTCCTGGAGGTATTTGTAGGGATAGTAAGTAATACTTGAGTTCCCAAACATTTCTTATTCCAACTTCTGTGGTTTATAAAGAAGTATCAAACGTAGTTATTAGTATAATACTGGTACTTCAATTCAAACTAAAATAATGTGGATTTCAACATTGAACCAAATTTAATTTTATGGACCAAATTAATGCACATATATGTTGGAATATCGTTGTGACTACGTCAAATATCCACACTGGATTATCAATAGCAACGTTGGTAAGATGTCGTAGAATTATCATTTGGATAAGTATCCCAGTATGCAAGCTAAACACACGGCTGTTCCTCTAATAGTAGGTTATAAGCAGAGTTCGAGAATTTTGTCTCGGCGCCAGAGACGGCTCTCATATAGACATAAAATTATATTGCAAACACCTACTGAAACATTCAAAACGACGAAATGGTGAAATATTTATATTATTTGTATTTCTGGTAATTAATTTAACCTAAAAAAAGGTAATGGTTCTTACAAAAACATGTAATACAATTTTGAATCAGACACATACTTTCCTATTTTGTTTAATATGTGTGGCGTGTTTATTTTGTTTATATTCATAATAAGCAAATATGAAAACTCAACAAGCTGCTAACAACATAAACCATTTTTTTCCCAATAAAATAAACCATTTTATATAATATTAAATCATACATAACAAACAGAGTTAAGAATTAATGGCATAAAATTACCATGTACCGGGTGCATCACAAATTTACACAACGCGATAAAATTAATTTTATTTCATTTAATTTCCAAATATTAATACCTAACCTACTTTTATCGGAAATCTACTACATTTGTACTGACAATTACCTAAAGACGTAGTTGATTCTTTTACAATTGGAGTGTTGAAGGCATTCGATCCTGACCGAATATCAACATCGGATTCCAGTGTACGGCGGTACTTTTATATATTTTTTACGAATGCAGTTTTATTATCTCCTTTAATTAGACAACGCCGCCGAAATTGCTTTGGAAAAATTCCTTTTACCATAGCTACACTAGCAATTCTAGGCATTTGCGTCAACATTTAATAAAGGGAAAGAGTAGACCATCCTAGATGCCAGTTTCGCAATCCGTAGTAAAAATCTAGCCATATGAATGTTGTGTATTCGTTGTTAAGTATATTACAGAATTTCCTGAAGAAAAAGTACAAGGTAAGATATATTGTGCCATACTTGCATAAATATGTTTCCGCGCTGACCCAGAGCCAACCCTGATTTTTACGTAACGGAGATAAAATTCCCGAGCTTTGGTTATAAGTTTTTTACATTATTTTAATTCTGCTCCGGCACCTGCCCCGTCCAACTTCAGCACCGTGTTTGCCCGATTTAGTTTAATTTGGTAGATCTGAGCGAATTAAAGTTGGAAATAATTTTTGCTTGTACATTTAGGAGCGTGAATATTTTATGGGGATAATGTAGAAAATTAACTATTTATTAATTTTCCAGTCATGAATTTAATTTAATTCAATCATGGCCAATACTATTATATTAATTAACTGAGGTATGCAAGAGTTTGAAACCTCATTTCGCAAATTGTATACTGCTTCTATCGAGTTTAAATAATAGACAGGCATGTAATTAGCTTTGTACCAATAAGTATAAAACATGAATCTCTAACATTCCATAAAACGATAATATCAGTTTAACAGTGGTATTTAATCAGGCTAGTTGCCTTAGCAACGAAATTCACGTTTAAAATAGCTGAATCTTAGGAAATGTAGTCGGTTCACTGAGTTAATTTACTTGTTTCATCTCATTATGATTAATTAAAATTACAACAAAGGACTTTTGATTTAATTTGTGTGATATAAGTGTATTAAATTCAGTAGTTTGCATTTTATTTAGATGTTATATGGTTGTAAATCAGGGTAAGATGAAGTCAGAAGAAGTTCATGTATTTGATATAACCATAAACTCTTCAAAATTTTATGGAGCAGGGGAAAAACTATTTACATATCCCCTTTTATGATTATTCTGTCATCAGGAGTCTTAATCTAAGACAGAGACGGTGACAGATATTTTCAGTGGGTGAGCGGAGCTTTTCTACAATATTTCTGGATGGGTAAAATAATAATAATAATAATAACAGAGAAACATGTTACTTATATAATGGCAGGATGTACCACGTTGGCACCATCAAAGTGCATTCACCGACACAACAGAGTAGGCAGATATCTACCTAGGGTCATGGGAAAGCATTTCAATAAATCGATGACACAAAAATATTATGAATATACATCTGAAAAGGTCGTGAATACTAACAACGTCGGACTTATGTGTGACATGTGGAATATAAAGGACAGAGAAATTCATGTCAGTCGACCAGACATCGCCATACTGAGTACATAATAAAAAGGAAAAATCATGTTTGCTGATCTTTGACACCAACATGCTCGAGGAAATGGAGAAGTTGAGCAAGTACAAATGACCTTCAAATATAACTTGGAATGCAAAAACCACAGTCATGCTGTGATTGTAGTAGTTATCGGAACTATGAGGGTGAGCCATGACCGTAGTCTACAACAACTGCTAGGCCAAGCAAACTCGCAAGAAGTACAAAAAACCACACTATTAGGAACTGCACATATGTTAAAAAATGTTTTGGACTAGGAGTCTCTGTGATTCTTGTTGAGGTCTGGACTCTGAGCTGTTGGAGCAAACACCAATAACGTCGCCTAAAGGACATAAAAAGCTGGAGCAGGCTCTAACAGAGCCGAATCCCAAACGCACGAAGGACCAGTGTATAGTTTCCAGCTACAGCTGAGAAAATGTGTCGATTTAGTTAGTCAATAATAATATTGATAATATTAGTTGTTGGTGTCTTGTTTTTCGATAAGTTTGCTTCCTGACTTTGAGAGGGATGTATTTTACAAAAATTTTCACAAAAACATTTTTTAATCTTTCTTTTACAAATATCTTCCCTTAGTTTTTGTTATTTTGTATGGCTTGAGTTCCATACTCCAAAAATTATGGAATTCAGCACACTGATTTCCGGCTCGCCAAATGTTCAACCTAGTGTAACCGTATAGTCTCCTGTTATAAAAAAATAGCGAATAAGTGTAGCAAAAAAACACTGCCCAAGGAATCACCACATCCACTTCCATATTTCTCATCCAAGTCTCTCACAACGAAAAAATTTTGTATGTGGAAATAACTGTTGACGGAATTTTAGTAATATAATATTTGAAATCGTTTACCCCAAAAACCCATGAAACGATATCCCACATCGGTAGTGGGGTGGGTTTGGTGATAGGGGGTGGTAGTGGGGATGGATGAAATAAAAAAATATTTTGAGGTTCTCCACTAAATGACACTTTTTTACACACCCTTTAAAAAATGGGGTGGGGTGGCCATGGACGTGGCTAATGCCAATATTTTTTTTGAGACCTTATAGCTTCCCTTGTATATACTAAATACCAATTTTAAGGAGTCTTACCTGATTGATTTATCTATTTACTCCAATTTGGAATAAGATAAAAATATAATCTAAATCTCTAAAATAAATATAGTAATAATAATAATAATAATAATATCTCCTGAAGAGATTAAAAGAAGTTACAAAGAATTAAAAGAAGGGTGGGATTATGTAGCAATTTAGGTGGGGTACTATTTGAATAGGTTTCTAGTTGAATTCGTTGGAATTGTTATTTGTGTTACAAAATAAAAAGCTATTTACTTTATTTTTTGTTCAAATGCAATGAAAGTTGGCATATGGCTCTAACTTTCAATGCCAAATATTTTATCCAAATAGAATTTTTCCGTGAAATTAACGGAAAGACTAGTTTACTTACAATGATTTATTTTCTTTTATTTTCTTCTTAGATTAACTCCGCGAGTTGGAACCTATTTTAATTGAAATTTGGTAAAAATCCATTTTACCTCAAGCAGACCGAGACTGCAGAAAATTAAAGCAGTACTAATTTTTTTTTGGTACTTTACACCTATCGCAAACACAATCCGAGGACACCATGTATATTGGTATTTGTAACGTGATTTGATATTGAACTGATTTAGAAAAGACCAAAATGATGCACTTCCTGAATTCCTTCAGGCGCTGTAGATAATACGATCGATCAATATTTATTTAGCATATTCATCAGTTAGTTTCCTAATTATTGACACTTTTCATGAGATGAAATAGACCGTCAAGCTCTCAAACTGATAGCCTCTTGGGAGTAGGGTCGAATGCTACGAAGACGAAAAAAGTCTTTAAAATATTACTAGAGTATAAACGAAATCGTTCGTGTTAAGGTTCGTTTCATGGATTCGATCCCTTCAAGCACCATAGGCAGTGACCTGAGTGCTCTAGATTGTAAGATTTTTTTTATGTTGTTCTTTCTTTATGTTAAATACGTTTGTAAGCAGATACGATAAACTATTTGCATGTTTAGTTATATTGGAGCTCGCCTAATAATAACAATTTAAATTTTACCTGTTTAATTGCATGTTCCTTAATTTAATACATGGTAATTTCTATAATATGATATTAACGTTAAATAAAATCAGCAATGTATGAGGCCTGTATTTGTAATAATATTTAACTTTTAATATAATAGCACAGAGTAGTATATCGGATGTCCCACAATTACGCTAACAGACGATATATCCCTTATTTGAAAAGGTTGGTATATTAGAGTTGTTTAGTAATAATAATTACAAATAAGACATGTAAAATCATGACAAATAACACAAGTAAAATTGAAAATTTTTAGAAACTCCCGATCAATGTATCTAATCGTACCAGTTTCATATGACCGAATCAAAATGAGGCCTAAATCATGTTCGGCTACCATAATTGTCTGCACATTTTCAATTTTACTTCAATCGGGCAATTTCTAGAGAAGTTCAACATGGCGAATTCAAGATGGCGACCAAACATCAAAATCTAATATGGCCTATAACCTTCTCGACAAAATACTCTTTCAAATAAAAAAAACTTCATCAAAATCGGATCACCCGTTGAAGAGATATGAAGCCACAGACAGACAGACAGACAGACATACAAACATACGCGTCAAACTTATAACACCCCCGTTTTGGGGTCGGGGGTTAAAAATGAATTTGCACCATATTAATAAATTAAGAGATTATCTAACAGTTGTTCAGGATGATTAGTCTAGAGAAATTAGCATTTTACCTGAACAAAATCGACAAAAATTACAAAAATCCCAACATGGCTACCTAAGATATTGAAGGTCAATGTGAAAGTTATAGATAATTAAATTATCTACAAGTTGTTTTTTTTTCCAATCTTTCCAACCCTTTCGAGATATTCAAGGTCAAAGTTTCAAAAACATGGTTTTTTGCAAATACCTCGTGCCAAAAAAATCGAACAGCAATAAAGTTAACATGAAAGTTGTAGAGAATTCACTTGTCTACAAGATTGCATTTTTTTCCAAAACCTCGTCCTTCTCGGGAAGTTTAAAAAAACCGTTTTTCGCGAATATCTCGCTCCCTATGCATTAGACCGCGACGAAGTCTACATACAAGTAGTAGAGAACTTGAATATCTACAAGATTGGTAAATTTCCAGTTTCTAAAAAATATTTTTAAAATTGCATTCGTTTCCATACCACCCACGAGGTAGAATGCATGTTTTTTTACATGTGTATGTAGGCCTAATCCATGAAAGTTGCGTCTATTATTACATAAGGTACTTATAGCGTTATCGCTATAAATAAAATTAAAATCGAAGTTAATATTCGTATATTTGTTTTTAATACATGTTCATATTTTATGTGTTTTTGGTATTTTTAAAGTAGATTGATATTGTATTTTTTATATCGAATGTTTTTTTATTTTTCTTAGCGACTCCATGGAAACTTCTCCATTATCTGGTTGAGTTTTCCTTTTTGTTTCTTAGCGACTCCATGGAAACTTCTCGCTTTTGGAACTTCTCGATTTCCAGTGAGTGAGTCGCTATAGTCGCTATATACACCCCCTCGTTAAAAAAGAAAATAGTCAATCAATCAACGTGTCGATTGCAAAACGTACTTTTTTAATCGGGGTAGGCAAAGTGTCACATCTGTCAACTAATACAAAAGCCGGTTTAACCCTATCAATATTGACAGTTATGACTTTGTCTCCTTTCTTAAAGGTAAATAACTTATCTGAACGAGATAAAACTTTAAACGGTCCTTCATATAAAGGAGTAAATGAACGTTTTAAACGTTCAATGCGAACGAAAATAAAATCGCAAGAGGCAAGATCTGAACTAACAAAAGTTTTGTAATTGCCATGCGAAGTTGGAGGAACAAATTTTAAATTATTAAAATAAATGCGTAATTTGTCAATGAAATAAGGAATATCTGGGGAATTATACGATTCAACGAAAAATTCGCCAGGTAAACGAAGGGTTTGACCATATATGAGTTCAGCAGGTGAACATTGCAGATCTTCCTTGGGAGTTGTCCTAATGCTAATAAAATGATGGGTAATTCATCTGTCCAATGTGATGTATTGGCTCTAGCTAACAAGGAAGTTTTAAGTGAGCGATGAAATCTTTCAATTAAAGAGTTGCCTTCTGGGTGATATGGAGTTGTACGTATTCTATGAAAACCTAAAAACTTTGCAAATTCATTAAATAATCTTGACTCGAATTGTACTCCTTGATCAGTAGTTACTGATAAGGGAACACCGAATCGACAAACAAAGTTTTGAAATAAAGTACGTGCAACTGTTTCTGCTGTGATATCGCGAAGAGGGTACGCTTCCGGCCACCTAGTGAATCGTTCAATCACCGTAAGAATGTAAGAGTTACCTTTGGATGGAGGTAATGGTCCTACCAAATCTATGTGGATGTGGTCGAATCTGATTTTCGGAATGGAAAAGTTCCCGAGAGCACTTCGCGTATGTCGACTGACTTTGACAGCTTGACAGTTAATGCACGATTTTGACCATAAATTGCAATCTGTGTTCATTTTCGGCCAAAAATAGTTATTTGAAATCAACAGTCTAGTGGCTTTAATACCAGGATGAGATAAGTTGTGAAAAATATCGAATATCGTTCATCTGTAAACAAGTGGGACAAAAGGTCTGACTTTTGCACGAGAAACATCACACCAAATAAAATCATTTGAATTTGGAATTTGTATCTTTTTTAAAATGAAATTGGTTTTAGTTAGTGATGATTTATCTGACAATAAATAGTTGAGATTTGAATCTTTCTCCTGAGCTTCACTAAGCAACTTTAGGTCAAAGTTAACATTAAGGAAGGGAGAATTTTTAAGTTGAAGTGGTAAAATATCTTGTTTTAAGGAAGAAGTGTCGTAAATACGTGACAAGCTGTCAGCTATTACATTATGTTTTCCTTTAACATGTTGTATTTTACAAGAAAATTGAGCTATGTATTCTAAATGACGTATTTGACGAGGAGATCTTTCTGCTTTTGTGAATAAAGCGTTGATTAAAGGTTTGTGATCTGTAAAACAATTAAACTTTCGACCTTCAAGTATAAACTTAAAATGTTTAATTGCAGTATATAATGCTAAAAGTTCTTTGTCAAAAATCGAATAATTGGTTTGTGCTGTGGTTAATTTATGGGAAAAGAATGCTAAAGGAGCAAGAAATCCCTTATTATCTTTTTGCTCTAAAACTGCACCCATGGCAAGGTTAGAACAATCGACTGAGAGAGATAAGATAGTATCATCATTATTGCAAGGATGAGCTAAAACTACTGCATTACTTATTGCGTCTTTGGCTTTCGAAAATCCGTCTAAACATTGATCAGGCCAACTATTTATCTTTGTAATTTTATCATGAGATAAACTGTTACAAAGAGAATATAGGGGAAGTAATATTTCAGCAAAATGAGGTATGAAACGATGATAAAAATTCACCATACCTATGAAACGTTGTAGTTGTTTGAGAGTTGTCGGTAAAGGGAAATTATTAATGACTTCGACTCTCTCAGTTGATGGTAAAATACCTGATGAAGAGATGTGATGACCTAAAAAGGTTAAATTGTCAACTCCTAAGATACATTTAGATGGTTTAATGTTAATTCCGTATGTGTCTAATCTCTTGAAAACCTTTTCCAAATGTTCCAAATGTTGTACATCTGATTGACTTGCGATTAATATATCATCCAAATAGACGAAAACGAAAGGTAAATTGACAAGTACTTCATTCATAAAACGTTGGAAAGTTTGACCGGCATTGCGTAGACCAAAAGGCATGCGGGAAAATTCAAACAGTCCGAATGGAGTTGTTATAGCTGTCTTATAAACGTCATTTTCAGCGACAGGTATCTGATGGTACGCTCGCACTAAATCAATCTTGGAGAAAATAGTGCAGCCGTGCAACTGAGAGCTAAAGTCGTGGATATGAGGTAATGGATATCTGTCTGGAATGGTAATCGTATTTAGTTGTCGATAATCTCCACAAGGTCTCCAGTCATTCTCTTTTTTCGCCACTAGATGGAGTGGAGAGGAAACTTGAGAAGATGATGGTTTGCAGATACCTAATTCTACCATGTTATTAAATTCTGTTTGAGCTATTTTAAATTTAAGATTGTCTAATCTACGAGGTCGTGAAAAAGGTAAATGACCTTCAGTAACTATATGATGTACAATAGAATGTTTAATAGGTAAATTGTAATCTGGGGAACTAATTAAATTAGGAAATTGTAAAAGTAATTTGTTATATTTATCTGTCAAAGGAAATAATTTAAGTGAATCTAATCTACAATTGTCTAAAGGACTATTTTTAATAAAACAATTAACTGACAAATTAGTCTTGTTATCAATTATTCGAGCTCCTTTAAGATCAACAACTAAACCAAAATGAGACAAGAAATCTGCTCCGACTATCGGTATGTCAACGTCTGCTATATTGAAAACGAAAGGAAATAATCTACGTAAGTTTAGATTGACTTTTAACAATTTCTTACCGTATGTAAAAATGGTTGAACCGTTAGCCGCGGTTAATATCGTATCAAAATTCTTTTTTAAATCTGTGAAAGCATTGCGTGGCACCACAGATAAATCGGCACCAGTGTCAATTAGGAAGTTCAGGTTGTTAGATCTATCGTAAATAAAAAGTCGACGACGTTTGCTGTTAGAAATGTCAAAATCAGACGTCATAAAATTATCAAACTTCAGTCATCTTTGAGAATTATCAGATTTTTTACAATTCTTACTGAATTTGCACCATTCACCTCCACAACGATAGGCATTGGCACCATAAAGTTGATGGTAGTAACAAATAGTATTGTCTGTACGATCAAATTTATTGGAAACATTATTACGGCTGGGTGAACGATTGCGATTAGTGGTACGAGTTTGTGAATTGCTTCTACTTTTGCAATTGTTGCAGCATGAAGTAGAAGGTTGAGGCTCGAAGGATTGATTGGAAAGTCTGGATTCTAAAGAGTTTAATCGAGAATTAAAAATTTCTTGTTTTTGTAATACTTGATTAATTGAATCATGAAAAGTGATTGAAAAATTTTTGATAGTGGTAGTTAAATCTGATAACGGGGTTGACTCAGAGTCAAGAGGATTTTTGGAGTACGATGCAACCATTGAATTTTGACAGGACTCCCAGATCTGATCTGCAATATCTAGAATCTCTTTTGTGTCTGTTTTCCCTGAAGCTGTAATGGCAATATATACTGTTTGAGGTAAACGTCTTTTCCATAGCTTTATCAATAAATCTTGACTAACCATGCTGAATCCTCCAACCATATTCAGCATGGATCTATAGAAATCTGAAGGTTTCAGATCGCCCATTTGGGAACCTGATAACAGATCATTCAGACGTTTTTCCTCACTCGATGATAAACGTGAAATTAAAACTTTCTTTAAATTTATATAGAGATCCGTTTCCGGGGGATTAGATATTATATCGTATATATTATCTATCACATCTAATGGCAAATTAGCTATAACCTGATCATACTTTTTCTTGTCATTGACAATTTTTGCAACAGAAAACTGTGATTCGATCTGGGTAAACCAAATTTCTGGTTTTGATTTCCAGAATGGGGGTAATTTGACAGAGGTGACATAATGGGTTTGAGGAAAATCCTCGTCTGTAGGTTGTCTTTGCATAACTAATCGATTGTGATTGATTGATTGATTGATTACTCTCTCAGATAAAAAAGGGAATGTACTTTAACTCACTCACCGACAGATGACAGTACTTGTAATGTACAACTTCAGTTGATTGAATTAGGAAATTACCATAACATCTATTCAACTTTGGAACCTCTATTCAAATTTCATCTGGAAAATTCTTCTCTTCATAAAATGGTCAATTTATAACGGTAGTTGATATATTGAATCTCTTCTGGTATATATTTATCACGTTGGACATAAAATGATCACGTCGGGCATATATTTATGACGTTGGACATAAAATTTTCACGTCTGGCATATATTTATCACGTTGGACATAAAATGATCACGTCGAGCATAAAATGATCACGTCGGGGTCACCAAATTTATAGCGTTATCGCTATAAATAAAATTAAAATTGAAGTTAATATTCGTATATTTGTTTTTAATACATGTTCATATTTTATGTGTTTTTGGTATTTTTAAAGTAGATTGATATTGTATTTTTTATATCGAATGTTTTTTTATTTTTCTTAGCGACTCCATGGAAACTTCTCCATTATCTGGTTGAGTTTTCCTTTTTGTTTCTTAGCGACTTCATGGAAACTTCTCGCTTTTGGAACTTCTCGATTTCCAGTGAGTGAGTCGCTATAGTCGCTATAGTACTCTATATACATTAATCCTACTCTGACTCATACTCAACTTCATTGAGTTCCAACTCATTCTGTAAACCATCATCATCGCTAACATTATAATCATTACTATCATAAGAATCAGAATCCTCATCATCGACATTGTCAATTTCATTGTCATTCATTATTACAATGTCTAAGCATTCGAAATCATCTATTTCAGCATTAAGATCTTCCAGTTCAAATATTTTTTTAATTTTTTCTGTAGTAGTGAGGTATCTCATAGCTAAACAAAACTTTTGTGTTACATTTTTGAATTATTTAGAAGGTTTTAACGTTATTCGACTAATCGGCATATTCTTACCATTTTAGCTGATACAGATACTGATATTATTAGATATTATTTTCCAACGAAAATTAATAAAAATGGTACATTAAAAAAGAATTAAACAATGTTTGCCCTTAGTTTGGCGCCCCTCTGAGTTGGCGCCTGATTGTCTGTTATTCTTTCACCACCACCTCGGTTCAGAAAATATTATCGATAATAATAATAATATTGCTTCATGTACGTCCCCCCATACATAGGAAGCGAAGAATTTGCAAAAAAACGTTTTTTTTTAAACTTCGACCTTCAATATCTCAAAAAGGGCGAAGTTTTTTGAAAAAAATGCAAAATACCAATCTTGTAGATAATTGAAATCTCTACAACTTTCATGTTAACTTTATTGCTGTCCGATTTTTTGGCGCGAGATATTCGCGAAAAAACATGTTTTTTAAATTTTGACCTTGAATTTCTCGAAAGGGGGAGACGGTTTGGTAAAAAATAAAAAATGCAACAAGAAAAATACAATTCTCCACAACTTTCACATAGGCATCCGATGCATAGGACGCGAGATATTTGCAAAAAACTTTGACCTTCAATATCTTGGGTAGCCATGTTGGGACTTTTGTGGATTTGGGTTTGGGACACCTCAAAGAACGTCTATGCAAAAATTCAGGTTTTTCCAGGTTTCCTACTTTTTTGGCTAATTTCCCTGCAGTAGATGTGAGATGCGATTTCAGGCTGTAGCTATAGAAGGTGACATTTGACAAAAGTCTGAGGTGGTTTCTTGGGGGTTACAAGAGGCAACATGATTTCAGGGGCGTTATCAGCCGGAGTCTTTCATGTCTCTTGCATGTTTTTTTTATATACATTTTTATATTTTGAAATAACAGAGATATTGCCTGTTACGTAATTCTGGCACACCCGGTATACAGAGTTAACTATCTCCTATTAGCAGGGAACACATTAGAAAATCTTATCGGAGTAGTACTATATACTAACCATTGACTATATAAAGATAAGAAAGGCAATAGTAAAAATGCTATACCCATCTTCTTTTGTACCTAATCTAAAAACTATTTAAAACAATGAAGAGTATTTTATATTCGTCAACACTCAAATAAATAGAAAATAGAGAAAGACTTTAGTTACATGTTACATCATAGCCCACAGCATTTAGCACTGGCAGGTAGCTTCTTTACCAACTGCTTATATTGGTCACGTCCGCATGTCGTCATAAAGTTTGACAGTTTCGTAGTCCCAAAACTTAGGAAAAGCTATGTAATATGACAAAAATAAAACGAATGGCAACTGATTTTATTGAACATTTTCTAATCGTCTTCTTTATAAATGTATAAACTGTTCACATTTAGTATTTATTATATAAAATAATAAAATGAGAAGTTTTTGCTATTAACTACAGAAGAGTGGAAACCCGAAACAACGTCAGCTTGTATAAAAAACTTTTCCGTCAAATTTGAGAGTTGTGACTAAAAGATGCCAAAGCTGATTGCAAGCAATGAAAGGAGGTGATTCGACAAAGGCTAAAATTAAATATTCAAACGTGTTGCAAGCATTTTGTTAGTGGTCAGTTTGCAATAACTTGGTTTTTAATTTACTCATATACAGTAGGAAACACTTGTACATTCCAATACTAGAATGACCCAGATGGTTACCATACTCATGATATGGAGGAAACAACTTAAAACCCAGATATGAACTAAAAATATTTGTGCTAAAAGAACCTCTGCTAGACCAAGCCATAAACAATTTGTGGTACACAAGTAAAATTTTAAATTGGTTTGGTTGCATTTATTAAATATATCTTGTGCTTAAAGTTTGTCAAAGCGATCATGAAGATTTACTTATAACCTTCATAGTTGGATAAATCGCTCACTGTCCAAATAGGAACCGTTACCCACAGAGAAGTACTTGTAGTCCGACAGAGGAACAGTGTTTTCCCCTGAAGTGAAAATTTTCGTATTGAGTTTTTTTTTTTTAATGGATTCTCGTAGATTTATGTCTATTTACCATATCCGACTGATGACAAGCTGGCATCATTGAGCAACTTGAGATATACAGAGTGTTTCAAAACAATAAGATGGTTGTATATGTTTTTGGCTTTACGATGCGTCGTACGGAAAAAGTAATCTATGCAAAATATAACATAATTAAATTTCCTACAAGAATGTCTATATTCATTTTCTTCCTATGTGTTATAGTTTACGAGATATTAGCCAGCCAAACTAGATAATTAAAAAAAAAGTATTAGGTACCTTGAATATTTCTATCAAAGCGGTTTACCGTGGTCTGCTAATAAATCGCACAAAACGATCTCTATTTTACAACACTCGACGTATTTACTAACGTAATATTTTGTCGAAACTATACATTTCCTTAAATATACAGTGTAAAATGAAGACGACCTTATAACTTTTTTATTCTGTTTTCGATTTGAATCAAATTTTACTCAAGTATAGAAGAAATTAGGATCTACTTATGACCAGAAAAACATTCGCCTGCTACAAAGGCAAAGCCACCTGTGGTACCAAAATAAGCTGAAAAAAATTAAAAATCTTATTAATGAAATGATTGTATATGTTTTTGGCTTTAAACTTGGATACTGCTTAGTTCTTAATTTTTTCTCATTATTGTATGGTCAATTATGCGTTAACTTATTGAATTTATTGATTTCACCGAAAATTGAAATTTTAAACGTCAAAATTGGGTGCTACTGGAGCATCTTAAATCTATAAATTTTGAATAAACATTTTAATTGAAGAAAATACGTTAATTAGAAAATTCTTGACATGTGCTGTTTCTAAAATGAACGTTACTACTATAGTCCAGTCAAGTACTAATGAATGGATTTTGATGAAACCTTGGGCACTGTGTTTGTAATGAAAAATTCATGAGAATTCGAAAAAAGGCTCTACAAGTGACGATTTCTGCAACAAAGATACCTAACCCAGACACCATTATAATAATTGACGGATCAGCGCTTTTATGGTGCGTCCGCTGGCCCGAAAAAGGAACTGTACAAGATTACATTATAGAAATTGAAACAGTTGTGGGAAAGCATTTGGACCACGGGAACGTCCACTTTGATCGTTATATTGAATACAGCACCAAAAACTGCACTAGGTCTGAAAGGGGCAAAACCGCTAGTAGAAAATATAAGCTGACCAATTTAACACAACTACCTGCCCGAAAAGCAATAACGGGTGAAACTGAAAATAAAAAACAGTTGATTAACCTTATTTGTCTTAGCTTTACAGAGGACTACGCCTACAACGTAAAGCATGCCTTTAAGCATACATTAGTTATAACTGGTGAAGAACCTGAACCCTACGAAATTCATAATGGTATGGTATCTCGCAGAACAGACTTAAGAGTAACGCACGAAGAAGCTGATCCTATGGTTGTACAGCAAGCTATAATTGAAGCTAAGATTAATCCACAAGCCGAAATAATAGTTATGTCAGATGATACTGATGTGTTTCTGTTACTTTTGTATTTTTGTAATTTGGTTGAAATTATCAATCACATTTTTATGGAGTCCGTTGTAGCTGGCCATGCGATGGTAGATATAAAAGCGTCGGTGTTAAAGCATCAGGACATAATACCGGACGTTTTAGCAGCACATGCCCTTAGTGGTTATGACACCACTGCAATGTGTTTTGGAATTGGTAGGAAAAAAGTTTATAAAGTTTTGAAAAGGATACTCTTTGTCATATATGGGCGAAGTAAATCAAGATATTAGTGACATTACAAATCAGGCTGCCAAATTTGTATCTACATGCTAGGAAAAACTTAATTGCGAATCAACATCTGAGGCTCGTATACATCTGGGCTGAGAGAATAGCGTGCGGAAGGCCACAATTACCTCTTTTACGTTCTCTTCCGCCAACAAATGCAGCATTTATTGAAAACGTGAAACGTGCCTACTTACAGACCTGGATTTGGAAAAATGCGTTGCAATCAGACCTTCCAAGTCTACAGCCAACCAATTATGGTTTTTATAAAGATGTGAATGCCAAGTGTTTGTTTCCGATCACTTTACCATAGAAAGTAGAAGTGGCACCTTCTGATGTTTTAGAATTAATTAGGTGCTCCTGTAGCACTAACAAACCATGCAGTACAAACAGATGTAGCTGTAAAAGCTCTAGTACAATGTTCTGCGTTTGCAGAGCACATGAACACTGCTGCAATGAACTAACCCCTACTGCCACTGTGAACGACAATGAAGGCGAAGAAGACAACTTTCCAATGATGAAATCTATTCAGAAAATGATGAAATCTAATATATATAAATATAACATGCTTTTCGAACACCTGTATTTAAAATTTTTTGTTTAAATTTTATATAAACCTTATGAGAAGCAAACCATTTGTAAAAAATTCGTTTATTTACGTAAAATTTACAAAAAAATTAAAAAGAGTGATATTTATCGGACATCCCCTTCCTGGAGTTGCTCAAGGATGACGCTTTGTCATCACTTGGATATCAAAACTAGGAGACCCTTAGACCCCAAATCCGTTTTGAAAAAACTTAATACGAAATTGTTGGGTTTTCTCCGTGGCTGCCAGTCTATTGTCCTTTAGCAACTTGATGATAAATATTCAGATTCAAAAAATGTGGTTTTATAGGGTGCATCACGGTTAGTGGCCTATAAGACGTTCCAAAAAAACTACAAGTAATCTGAAGCTGAAAATTTAGGAATAGTGGTTTTCAGGAGAACTCTATTTAATGTATGTGACATTGTGACACTTTCGGTTATGCCAGAAGTTGACAACAACTTCCTTTTTTTAAACGGCATGCCATATTTTTTATACCGGATTCGAATTCTATTCATTATTTTCTATTCATCTCCTATCTAAAGAACCAATATAACTACGATTTTAATGAAATCTTATGCGAAAACCAACCCATAGTTGGAAATTAATAACATTCGCTATGGTAAATTCAGATAATCAGTTTTTCTCCCATACGTCTACGAGAGATGGAATTTGGGCTCAAGCTACAAATGCCTCAAAATATACAGGGTGACCAAAAAATGAGGTCCAACTCCGACAACTTTGACCTCTATTAAATCGTTTATTTCGAATGGAACATACTATATTCTATAAGCCTATTCGCTTCCTTCTTTTATTAGCTTTAACCCACATGTGCATTCCCTATAGCAGAAATGTACAGATTAGATTATTTAAAGTTATGTGGAAAAGAGGTTAAATTAACATCAATATCGATAATGGTGGGCCATGAGAATGTGGTAATTCACAATCATTTTGTAAAAGAATCAAGGGATGATAAAAACCTCAACGTTTTGGTGCAATGTTTTTGTTGTAGATATTAAAATTTATGCAAATTTCATAGTGTGTCTTTTATACTGCTTTTAATAGTTCACTTAAGACAGAGAAATACTTGAAATTTTTTTTCTGTAGTTAGCTTTGGATCACTACCTTCTGAGTGGAGATTATGGAATCATCTCCTTCTTCTCCCAGTAGGAAATGATTTTGATATTATACATGTGATTTCTTCACATTTAATTTTTTCCAGAGAGAGAGAGAGAGAGAGAGAGAGAGAGAGAGAGAGAGATGGAGTGATAAATCATATCAGTCTGTCACAGCCTGTCACAGCCTGTCACAGTAACATAATGTGACTGACTGTGACACCCTGTCTGTCATAGAATGAGACGGACCGTGACAGACTGTAACATAATGTGACAGAATGTGACTGTCACCGTCTGTCAACTTTAAGCAACTTTAATTAATCTACTGTGATTCTTTTACAAAATTATTGTAAATTACTGTATTCGTTCTATTGTTGATATTGATGTTAATTTAATCATTTTTCTAAATGACTTTAAATAACCCAATAACATTTTACTTATAGAGAATGCACATACAGGTTGAAAGGTAATAAAAGAGGGAAGTGAATAGGCTTATAAAATATGATATATTCCATTTGAAATAAGCGATTTAATGGAGGTCGAAGTTGAACCCTTTTTTCTGGGCACCCTGTATATTTCGGGGCATCTGTAGCTTAGACCCACATAAACACGATCTCTCATAGACATGTGGAAGAAAAATTGGTTATCGGAATTAACCATAGCGAATTTCAAACTATGGGTCAGTTTTCGCATCAGATTTTATTAAAATCAAAAAAATTATTAGTTTTTTAAATAGGAAATGATACTGAAAGTTACCTTAAAATAATGTATAGAATTCGAATCCTGCATAAAAAATAAGGCATGCCATTTAATATAAGGAAGTTCACATCAACTTCCGGTAAAACCGGAAGTGTCACATACGTGACGTTACTCTCATTAAACGGAGCAGCTCTGAAAACTCCTCTTCCTAAATTTTCAGCTTCAAATTATTTGTAAATTTTTCTAAAACGTCTAATAGGCCACTAACCATGATGCACCCCGTAAATGTGTCTTCAGATAAATTAGTACAAGAAAGGAAACAAAGAAATTAGAAAAAGAATTATCTCCTACTACAATGCGCGTGGTTAGAAGCGATAGGTACCAATGCCCTGCGTTGATACATCACAAGGTGACAAATTTAACGCAGTTGAAAAAAAATGTTTATCTACAGTGTGACCCGTTTCAAGTGGACACACCTTCGTAACTCAGTTATAGGTCATCCAATTTCAACCAAATTTGGATCGGTATCAGAGACTTTTACTATATAGTCCCTTGAGGTAAAGCTTTTACTCCAAAAGTCCAGCGACTGGACCGCTAGACATGTTTTCGAGGGCGGGGAACACGATGGTGACAATATTTTCCGACCTATCCTCGAAAAAACTATACCTTTCTCCGATTTTCCGGTGTTAGGAATTTTTTATCGGAAAATTTTATTGTTGTTCAGAATTATACTCCAGTGAAATTAGACTTTTCTGATCTAACAAAATATATCCTTAATTTTTTTTAAAATCGATTTATTTTGGTGTTTTAAAGAAAATATCAAAAATCGGCAACGAGATCACTACGGCATAAAAAATTATTCAAGGTCAAAGTTCACAAAAAACGTTTTTTTTGCGAATATCGCGCTTTCTATGGCTCGGAGGCCAATTGAGATTATTATGAAAATGAAAGATAGCGAAATTCCGCACAAAAATATGATCTTTTTCATTTTTTATGTACAGTTTAGGTATTGTACGTAAAAAATGAATAAAATATTTTTCGTTCAAAATTTGTGTACCTATAATGTGTAAGCAAATTATACAAATTTTTATTGTACAGTGTAGTAATTTTGATTGGATTTTTTTTCTTGTTTATATTATATTAACTAAGGTTATTATGAAAATGAAAGATAATCAAATTTTGAACGAAAAATATTTTATTTATTTTTTACGTACAATGCCTAAACCGTTCGTTATACATAAAAAATAGAAGAGATCATTTTTGTGCGGAATTTCATTATCTCTCATTTTCATTATAACCTCAATTGGCCTCCGAGCCATAGAAAGCGCGATATTCGCATAAAGCCGTCTTTTGTGAACTTTGACCATGAATAATTTTTTATGCCGTAGTGATCTCGTTGCCAATTTTTAATATTTTCTTTAAAACAATAAAATAAATCGATTTCAAAAGAAAATGAAGGATTTATTTTGTTAGATCATATTTATGTCTAAAATGACTATTATCCAACATCCAATATTTCATCAAAATAAAAAAAATGAAAAATTAAAAAATTTGATAAATTTAAAAAATATAAAAGAGACTACTAATTATCTGACAGCTTCAAACAAAATTGTCATGAATTTTTTTAACAAAAAAACTCATTTAAATGACATTTTCCGATAAAAAAAATGCCTAGCACCGAAAAATCGGAAACAGGGGTGGTTTTTTGGTTTAGGTTGGAGGGTAGATCGGAAAATATTATCACCATCATGTTCTAATCAATAAATTAAGCAATAAATGAAACATGAACTTACCTTAAATCATTTTCTTCTAGATTTCTCTGAAGACATTATCGTACCTAGAAAAAACAAATTTATTTGAGAAAGGCGTGGCAAATCGTAAATTGTAAGAAATAACAACTTTTTAGTATCCAATACCAGGTGTCCCACTATACTTTCCACTTATGTATTTTAAGCGGATTGAGATAAGAATGTGTGGTTTTCACTAAGCTCTTTTAAATAGCTACAAGTGTTCGCTTACCTACTTTAATGTAAAGAAAATGTACAATAAGAGAGTTGCAGCATCTGCTAACATTTTTCAAAACAGAATTACTGCAAAATATAAGTGTTTCACCAAACTGGCATCATTTGGAGATTATTATTTATTGAAAATACGGCCATTATTACTATAAATTTAACTTATTTCAAAAAAATCGGTGAAAATTCTTTAGTATTTCAGTTTTCATAAAATGTAAAGACTTAAACTCAAATATGTTATATCTAAACAAAGAATAAACATGTTTTAAATTTTTTGCAAAAATTACACGTAAAACTCCCTGTTTAAGGTATACGAGTAGAATATATCTTCATATATACCGGGTGGCTCAGCGATCGGGACTTTCTTGGAATTTTTGGCGGGCGAATGAATTTTTTTCAAATTTGATGTAGTGATATGGGATAAAATTTCCAATTATTGTTGGGAAAACCCCAACTTTCTTATTTTTACAAGAAAATATTAGGAGGATGCGAGTGTCAGAATGAAAATGTCTATCAACAAATAATTATTATTGTAAAAACTGTCAAGAAAATTTAATAAATTGTTATTAAAAAAAGGCCAAGTTTTAATATAAGAACATTCCCTGTTCCTATGCTAATATAATAGCTACTGCTGAGAGATTTATTGGAGAGCTTTCGGAGCATGGACTAATGCCTATAGTCAACAATTATATAATGTAAAGAATAAAAATGACCGACTTCCGGTTTCGATGCAATTCTCATGAAAATAAAAAATTTTAAACTGTATATTTTTGCATATTTTAATCCTGCTGGCTAGAATACATATGCCCTCAGATATTATTTTGATTTTCAAAAAATATTTAAAAAAAAAATTATTAAAAAAAAAATTTTTTTAGTTAAGTTTAATACAAAGAGCAGGTAGACATTATGCACATCATTTTATTCGTAATTTAAAGATCTAATTAAATAACAGGTTGTCCCATAGGAGTTACATTAAAAAAAATAGTTTTCGGTGAAAAACTAATATCGTTGAACTTAATTAAGAATAAGTCGTGGTTAATGTTCGTGTTTAATCTGAAGAGATAATATTTTAAAGATGCTTGCAGACCGACGTTTAACAATTTTGGCAAAATCGTGGCGTTCTAGGATTAAAACTGAAAATTAAAAAATCTTTTTTGAAAATCAAAATATTTGAGGGTCAAAACGTGTTTTTTCCAGCAGGATCCAAACATGCAAGAATATACAGGTTGTCCCGTTTAGTAATTTGATTTTCGTATCGAAACTGGAAGTCAGCCATTTTGGTTCTTTACATCATCTAATTGGAAATTTCATCCCATATCACTACACACTTTGAAAAAAATCTATTCGCTCATTCAAAAGTTACAAGAGTGTCCCTATCGGCTGAGCGACCCGGTATGACGTGTGGAGAGTTAAATATCATGTGCCTTCAACATTTTCATCATTTACGTCCATTATCTGAGATGAAATTATCTGAAAAATCAATATAATAATAAAAACTTTATATCACTCCTTTCTTTCTGCGATATGACCGATCATCGCAGTCGTCCCTTTTTTGTTTAATTTTAGGATTCTATCTTAGGGAATATGCCAGCTATCGTCATCAGACATTATTTATTATCTACTAACGTTCAACTTTTTCAGCATTATCCAACAAATGCGTACAGTATTACACCCAAGCCTCTAGTAAACAGTATTCTTATTGTTAAAGCATGATGGAATTAGTAAAGCCACATACATATTATTTTTTTAAAGTGCAATATATGTCTTGTGGGTAGTCACTTAAATTTTTTTCACGATAAATAAGACTTAATTTTAGGCTAAAAACTTTTTTAATGACCTAAATTAGCGGATCTTTATTCTACTAAGATGTTTCAACTAAAAAAATAAATATTAAGGATACTGAAATAGTGAACGAAAAATAATGATCTGGCAAGGAAATAATTACAATATAAACGATTGTTATGTCACATGTTGTTATGCAATAAGCACAAAATGAGAGAAAAATAAGTTGAATTAAAAAAAAAAGTCCATCTAGCCACTCCTGAAGCCGAGAAAAGGAGAAATAAAGCTGCCGCTGAGGTAAAACTGTCCAAGTACGCCGCTCGCAGTCAAGGGGGAAGGAGATCTGGCGTCTAGTGTCAGCACGAGCGCCAAAGATGCAATTTTCTTGATTTTTTTCCATGGCCCATTTATCTACAGTGTGTCCCAGGATAGATGTAACAAGAGGTGTAATGGACCAAAAATTTTGGAATTTTGAAATGGTATTTGGGGATTGAGTCCTGCTTGTTGTAAAACTAAAGTATACCAAAAATGACTTGATTTGGTGTTCTACAGGGTGTTTTATAAGCAAAGTTGTAAAAATCACCACTAATAAAGTACCTTTATTTTTCAAAATATGAAAAAATTCCACTAAGAGAAGTTATTTAGAATGCAATTTTATACCTCTATACCAAATTTCAGGAATATAAAATTATTTTTTTGAAACTTCCCATTTTTTCAATAAATTAGTATTTTCTTTTGAACCATTCAATTAAAACTGCATAGAAATTATTTTTTGTGAATTAATATTTAAAGTTATGTAGAAGCTAAAAGTAGGCTATGAGAAAAGCAGTGGATGATTAGCATTTGCTCCTACACAACTTTAAATATGAATTCAACTCTTAATTCGTAAAAAATGGGAAGTTTCAAAAAAATAATTTTATATTCCTGAAATTAGGTGGTATAGAGGTATAAAATTGCATTCTAAATAACTTTTCTTAGTGAAATTTTTTCATATTTTGAAAAATAAAGGTACTTTATTAGTGGTGATTTTTACAACTTTGCTTATAAAACACCCTGTAGTACACCAAATCAAGTCATTTTTGACATACTTTAGTTTTACAACAAGCAGATTCAATCCTCAAATACCATTCCAAAATTCCAAAATTTTTGGTCCATTACACCTCTTGTTACATCTATCCTGGGGCACACTGTATATATAGACATGGCACTCTTGTAAGTGATAACACACACTCTGAAGAATATTCTGTTAAATTTTCAAGTAAAAATATTTTCAAATTTCGCCGTAATCGCAAAAAACGTGAATTCCTCATATCTCGGCTCCAAAGCATCGTAGCACAATTTTTTTTCTTTTTAAATTCGTGTTTTTTATGGCAATTGAAATGGCGTTGGTTGCAATAAATTTTGTGCAAAATCCACTGAAATATTTATATTTGTTTAAGTTGCAAAATTGATTTCTTTTTTGCAATATTCTTTTTGATTGTGCAAATGTACGTCAAATACAATGTATTTACTGAAACAGAACTGTAAAATATTAATTTGATCTTTTAATATAACAGTTTGAATTTTTCTTTATAAATTAATTGCAAAAAAAAAATAATTAATATTTTGCAACAGGACAAAGTGCATTTTATTAAGGGTAAAAATATGTACTATTTCTCATAATATTGTTACCATACAGATTTTATATTTGTTTCTATAGTAGTTCAAATTTCGAGGACCGAGTAATTCAATTTCTTCAGTTTTCTGCCATAAAATGTTATTAAAAATCAAAGATTCGTTCTTTGCGTATACCTACCTTATAGGGGAGCTCATGACGAAGAAATTGACAGGTCGAACGTTTTTCTAAAATCTTTAGAAGCTAAAATATAAGCAAAAAAACTAAGTTGCAAAATTTATTTTGTTTACACAAAGTTAAATAAAAATTAAAGTCGCGGTTTTGAGTGCTCAACACTATTTTTTTCGGATCAAATGCTGTAGGGAATAGACTAATTTTTGGCTAGTCCCAAAACTTTCCGAAAAATCGTTATTTTTGAAGCTAAAATCACCGGATTAAGATGTAATTGTCTATAACTTGTGTTTTTTAACTTTTTTACCAACTCCAAAATAACGGCGTTAAATGAAGTTAAAATGTTTGCGTGGCCACTCTCTACAGTTGAACATATTTTTATATTGAATTTTGTAAACCTCAGCTTAATTCCTATGAAATTTTGTTATACGATGCACAGTTTTTAAGTAAATTTGAAAAACTAAATATAGTTTTTTTTTAATTTTTTGATAAAAGAGGCATTTCTCAATTTAAATTTTTTTATTAAATCTCGATAAAAAAATTGAAATAATTTGAATCAAAATATGGTATATTTAAAATACTATAGTGATTAAAAAAATATTGTAATTTACAACTCAGAAATTCGCAATAGATACGTATACTATTTATATCATTTTCATAAAATTCATTGATCGTTTAAGTGGCTATGAAAATGACGTAACAATAAGATATATAACCCGCTCCTGCGGTATTTTGGATCTAATAGTATGTATTTTCATGCCCAATTGACAAATAGTGATATTTCATTAGTTAAACAATATTACGGAAAATAATTAGCAAACATGAACAATGAGCAGTTTTAGCTAAAAAATACCATTTTGAAACGAGTTTTTTAAAATTTTTATTAAACTTTAACGATGTCTTTTAAGGATAGGATTTTGCAGAGTGAGAGGGTAATATGCGTTTATTTTCGGTTGATTATAAATATTTAAAAAAATTATACACGGTATAATCTTTAAAATAGTGTCAGGTACTTCCCATCCCCTAAAGCAGGGATTCCCAACAAGATTTTTTCAAGGACCCCCCTCATCGGTCGCCATTCTGACAAGAAAAGCTTAAATTCTTCTTAAAATGAAGATTATGTAGAATCTACCAATGCAAGTCAAGTAAAATACAAAACAATTGAATATCTCAGTGACATTTCGCGGACCCCCAAGACATCGTCTGCGGACCCCTAGGAGTCCGCGGACCACCTGTTGGGAATCCCTGCCCTAAAGAATACAACCATATACAGTTTAATTAATAATAAATTTTGTATATCGTTAAATGCCATGCTCTAATAATGAAATTAGGAACTGTTTTCATTAACAAACTGCAATATTCAAATACAACAGAAATTTACAATAAAAAAAATATATAGTTGTATTCGTTATAGATACAGTAGTATCTAAAATAGTTTTAAACATTATACTGTGTTTGGTTTAATACAAAGTAAGTATTGAGAAAGTCTACTTAAAATATTGAATGTTTATCAATTTTCACTCACTCGATTTTTCATAAACAATAGAGCAGTAGCAGTGACGTCACGCCTGATCAGCTGAACCCGGGGAAAGTAGAGGTATTTCTCATAAAATAGCAAAAATGAAGACTATATTATTTTTTTGAGCTTTTTAAATTACATAATATCATAATAGTACAGTAACTGGAGAGGGTGGCACTTAAAAAATATATATATTTTTCTTCAAGCGTATTAAAATGTTTAAATTATGTCACCAAAAACAGAAGTAGAAGTAGGACATTGTTTTACTAGTAACAAAATGTTGGTACCGAACGCCACCGTAGTAGACATTGTTTTACTAGTAACATAATGTTAGTTCCGAAAGCGCCGCCGTAGTGGGTATTGTTTTACTAGTAACATAATGTTAATACCGAAAGCCACCGGTGGCGCGCTATCCACTAGCCACTTGTCATATTGTGTCAACATGTAAAACTGTAGTTTGAATATTTGTACATTTATGATAAATAAATGAATTTTTGCATTTTAATACGCTTGAAGAAAAAATAGTATATATTACACGGAGTAGAACGCCTTTTTTGTGTTTCGCCCAGTTTGCAGCTTCGGCTTCGCCTCAGCCGCAAATCCTGGGCTCAACACAAAAAAAGAGTGCGTTCTACTCCTAGTAATATAATATACTATTATTGGAGCTAAAGTAGAATCAAACGTAAATTGATAGTTTTTAAGTTATAACGACTTCAAAATTACGATTTTAGCTTAAAAAAAAGGTATTTCCAAACGGTTTTCGTCAAGTATCTCGAAAAGTATCACTTTATCGAAAAAATATTACAGACCAATTATAGAAAGTACAAACTGGGAATTAATTATATTTTTTGTTTATTGATGTAGGATTAATAATTTCGAAGATATTTAAGTTTATATTTGGTATCTAAGTGTTTCGAAATTACCTTTAAAGTTTAAAATGCATTTTCCTCTAAAGCAAGTGCTTTAAATGAGCAAAAAAAAATAGCATCTAGGTAATATTACATCTTAACGAAAAACTGTATTTAAGATAATTTTTTTTAATTACTGGCTAATTAGAGTAACAAAATGGCGACCTTTTTATATAAAAAAATATAAATACGCACATTTTTCCGTCATAACTTCTTTATTTCTGCTACACGAATGAGTAAAAAATAATTTGAAAGCGCAATTAATTGTCTTTAATTTCATTTCTTAGCATGCGTGACGTAGGTGTCACAATTTCTGAGATATTTAACATTTTAACTGCATTTTTCGTCTTATAGACGTTCGGACGCCATTTGTAAATTTTCTTATCTCCGAAACTATTAAATCTATGTAAATAAATAAACAAGCGAAATTCATTATCAGTTTATGAGCTTTATTTTTGGTCTACCCATTTTTCAATAAAACTAATATTTAGTGAGATATTTGGAAAAGGAAAACAAATTACGTTTTATCGAAAATACCTTTATAGTTTAAACTGTATTTTTTTCTAAAGCAAGTGCTGTATACAAACCAAAAAGTTGAGCATCTACGTCATGGTATATATTAATGAGAAACAGTCTTTGAAATTCGTTTTTTTTTTTTAATTACTGGCTAATTACAGTAACAAAATGGCGACGTTGTTACTAAAGAAATGTGTAGACGCACATTGCTTCGGTCATAACTTCTTTGTTTTTTATGCTACAGAAACAAATAAAAATACAGTTGAAAGCTTAATTAATAACCAATTATTCTACCTATTAGCATCTTTGACGTAGGTGTCACAGTTTCTGAGATATTTAACTCTCAATCAAAATAATTATCTTATGAACACTTGGATACCAAATATAAACTTAAATATCTCCGAAATTATTAATCCTACATCAATAAACAAAAAATATAATTAATTCACAGTTTGTACTTTCTGTAATTGGTCTGTAACATTTTTTCGATAAAGTAATACTTTTCGAGATACTTGACGAAAGCCGTTTGAAAATACCTTTTTTTTTAAAGCTAAAATCGCAATTTTGTCGTTATAACTTAAAAACTATCAATTTATGTGAAAAATTGTATAGAACTTTTTCTTCTTAAAATTTGATTCTACTTCAGCTCCAATAAATATATATATTTTTTAAGTGCCACCCCCTGAGTGGGGGTGGCATCCACCCCCTATAAATTAGCAAGCCCCCGCACAATATAGAAACTTTTCTGTGAAGCATTTACCATTATACTGCCAAAAATGAACGAAATCCGTTCAATATGACATTATTCCGAAGTTTTGCATATTTTTTACCTCTGGGTACTGTACTATAATATCAATGCATACTTTTGTCAATAAAAACGTTATAATCCTATTCGCTATAATTGATTTACCATTTCGAAAAGAAACAACTTCTGATATGTAAACAAAATCGAAATACGTAAATAAAATACTAAATTAAAGTCAGTTCAACTAATCACCAAATGTATAGTAGATAAAAAGACACTAATAATTCTATACAGGAAAAACTTTTAAAGCAGCACGAAAAACTCCTTAAAATCTTAGATTTCTTAACATTTACTCAAATGCAAAACAAGTTTGTTTACCCTGTTATCAGCTATTTGTGATGTCAGCTGCTACTGCTCTTTTCGTTATAACTTCGTTTTTTTTAAATATAATAAAACGGTTGTCTCTCAAAGGAAAGATGATTAAATGTACTTTAAAAAGATAAATCAGCAGTTACTTTACAATTTTTTTGCATCTATCATAGTTTCCGGGTTATACAATAATTGATAATTTGTCTATTTTCTATTTTTTATTTAAGCAATTAAAAAGCACATGTTTTGATTTATTGAACTTTGAGGAAAAATAAAGACGGGACAAACTGTTTAATTCAGATTCGTTCGCTATAATTAAGTTTCTTGGTGAAAATCATTTATAAACTGGACTATCATTTCCCATTAAGCCTTTGCTCTATTTAAGAAAATATGGTGCTCTTTATCTTGTTTTCATTAATTAGACTCATCGTTTAATCTCACCTCGACGTATATACATTCAACTATCAAAGTATGTTCATAAAATAATAAGTTTAAAATTGGAATTCTAGGTTAAATTCGTCAAAGTAGCTAGGTGCATGGGTACAAAACATTTGAAATCATTACATACCTTACAACTTTGAGTCAATCTGTTAATAAATCGATGCACTAACACATAATTTAAAAGTTTTTAATAGACCGTACTTAAGTATTATTAAGAAAAAAGCACGTTAATTCTTGCAATATATCCCGAAATCTTATTAACACGACACTGGGCAACGCTATCAAATCACAAAACTAAACATGGCGCATAAAACAAAAGACTAACGCCAATGTTTATTGCGAACTGACCGTTCATGGCTAACTTTGTTAAGTAGAACGTACCTAAGACAATGTTTTCATTTCAGTTTTAATAGATTTTAGGCAAGTAGGTATCAGTAACATTTTTTACGATTTTGCTGTATAAGTTTGGATATTTAGATAAGTATACAATATACATAATATACTAAGTGATTTATTTGACAAATATGCACGCTAAATACAATTTTTACATATGTAAAACCTATTATTTTACCTATTTGGTTCAATTAAATAGGTACCTATATTACAACTGGACAAAATTTTTTAATAAACATTATAGAAAAAAAAAATTGTATAGAAATCTGCTTCATTACAGGCTGAACTCAAATATCAAATAAAAAATGTCTGTGTCTGTATATGTGTGTAGTGTATGTGTCTGGACCGTTTATTGTAAACACGATAATTTTTATTAGACATAACATTTTTATTTCGAATTTGGCGTGTAAAATAGTATGTTAGAATACTCCCTATAGTTTGTTTGATCATATCGGTCATACAGGGTGATCGTGAGAAGCGTGTAAACTCTTCTCGCTCATATAAACTATATTTTATTATAATTTTACTAGGGCAAAATATTATTAAGGTTTTTGATTAAGCACACAAAAATATGAAGATGTACAAGATACCTGGACCGCAACATACAGGGTGTTTTTGAGGTTCGTCCAACTTTATGTAATTTAGATGATACATCAATTTTCCCTTAAAATATTATGCATTTTTAAGACTACTGGAAAGAAATAAAAGTTGCAGTCGGGCGTTGCCGACTGTGAATATCTATTAAACATGATATCCTCTGTTGAACTTCGGAACATACAGGGTGTCCAAAAAGTCTGAAAACGGTCAAATATCTCGAGGATCCAAAAAAGAAAAAACGCATCAAGTTTAAAAGGGCTATCCAATGATACCAAACGCGACCCCCCCACCCCCACCCCTTAGAGTGGGGCGGGGGGCAACTTTAAAAAAATTTTTTATTGCAGAATCGGATTTTACGGCAAAAATTACGTCAAGTTTATCTGAAACGTTTTTTTTATTCGTGACAGATGGCGTTGTAATCGCAAAAATATTTCTTTTCGTAATTTCTAAAAGAATCTACGGAAGAATGAAAAATAATAAAGTACGAGTTCATTTTCTTGAAAAAGCCATTAATGGTGTTAAATTTAATAACCTCCCCCCTTCCGCTTCCCCCTCCACCTGCATGAGGGGGGGGGAGTGGTGGGCAACCTTAAAATTTTAAAATCTTAAATCTTAAACGGAACCCCATATTTCTTAAAAATTACAAATTTTTCACGAATAATAAAAGATGAGGCTTTCCATTTAACTTTTGAAAATTGCCCTCCACTTTCCCTCCCCCACGGTGGTGGAGGGTGGGGATGTGGTATTAAATTTAACACCATGAATGGCTTTTTCAAGAAAATGAACTCGCACTTTATTATTTTTCATTCTTCCGTAGAATTTTTTAGAAATTGCGAAAAAAAATATTTTTGCGATTACAGCGCCATCTGTCACGAATCGAAAAAAAAACGCGTCAGACAAACTTGACGTAATTTTTGCCGTAGAATCCGATTCTGCAATAAAAAACCGCTGCCCAAGGAATCACTACTTCCACATCCAGATTCTTTTCCAAGTCACTTACAACGAAAAAATTTTTGTATGTGGAAATAATTGTTTATGGAACTTTAATAATATAATAGTTGAAATCCTCTACCCCAAAAACCCATAAAACGATACCCCACATCGGTAGCGGGATGGGGGTGGTGATAAGGGGTGGTAGTGGGGGTGGATGAAGTAAACAAATATTTTGAGGTTTCTGGTTCTTGTACACACACTAAATCACAATTTTTTTTCATCCCCTTTAATAATGGGGTGGGGGTGGTAAGGGGGGTGGCTAATGCCAAAATTTTTTTTGAGACCTTAGCTTCTCTTGTATATACTAAATACCAATTTTATGGACTCTTACCTGCTTGATTTACCTATTTTCCCCAAATTTACCCCAATTTACCCCCCAACCCTTCGACGAAACAAGATGAAAATATAATCTAGTTCTAGATCTCGTTAAAGTACATGTGTACCAAATTTCAAGTCAATATCTCAAACAGTTCCAGAGTAAACTTGCGCACAAAAAAGTTACAGACAGACAGACCGACAGACAGAGAGACAGACAGACCGACAGACCGACAGACAGAAATTTTTTTTTTTTCGCTCAAACTTAAAATCTCGACGTTTCGTGACATTCTAAGCCTATTTGAACAATAAAAATTTTTTAATTTTTTTTTGTCGTTACTATACTTCCACTGGATGTGGAAGTAAAATAGGTACCCATTTAAGATTTTAAAGTTGCCCCCCGACCCACCCCAAGGGGTGGGGGGGGTCGCGCTTGGTATCACTGGATAGCGCTTTTAAAATTATTAAGGACGTGTTTTTTTTTTGATACAATGTGTATTTCTCGAGATATTTGACCAGACTGTTTGGACACCCTGTATATAAAATGAGATGATAGAATACTTCCCATTGAAATTAGATCATATTTATCTCAAATCCGTCATACAGGGTGGTCGTCGGGGGCGTGGAAACTGTCATAGTTTTACATAAACTAGGCGTTATCATTTTATAGCAAATGTTACAAAGGTTTTTGTGCTTCTTTCAGGTTAAAGCGAGTTAAGTTAGATAATCTATTAATTTTACCTTAAAACGTTATTAAAGCTATTTTTATTAATACTATTAAAATACGAATGGAATCTGTAGTCGGGCGTTGCCGAATACCTAATAACTTCAGTTATTTTATTGTTTAATTTGTCATTTAAAATGACTAAATTATTATACATTATATTAATTTAATCAAATATGTAGGTACATTAGAAACAGACAAAAATGTCTGTACAGAAATCTGCTTCATAACATGCTAAGTTAAAATATAAAATCAATAAAATATTTTTAATTTGAGCCCCGACTGGTAGCTGACGGAGAGCCTGACAAACAGACGGATATACAACGAGACTTAATCAGATCATTTTTCCAAGATAGCGGCGCGAGCTCAGATGGAGTTGGGGACTTTTAGTATGTTTACCATTGGGCTCTATAGTGCAGAGAAATTAGAGAAAAAATTAGGAAATCTGGACAAAACTAGTAAAATTTTGAATTTTTGCACAGACGTTCTTTGATGTGTCCCAAACCCAAATCCACAAAAATCACAAAAATCCCAACATGGCTACCCAAGATATTGAAGAACAAATTTTTTTGCAAATATCTCGCGTCCTATGCATCGGATGCCCATGAGGTCAATATGAAAGTTGTAGAGAATTAAATTATATTACAAGTTATCTTTTTTATTTTTTACCAAACTCCCCCACTTTTTTCAAAGTCAAAGTTTAAAAAACATGTTTTCTCGCGAATATCTCGCGCCAAAAAAATTGGACAGCAATAAAGTTAACATGAAAGTTGTAGAGAATTCAATTATCTACAAGATTGGTATTTTGCATTTTTTCCTGAAACCTCGCCCTTTTCGAGATATTCAAGGTTGAAATTAAAAAAAAACTGTTTACCGCGAATATCTCGCTGTCTATGCATTGGACGTACATGAATTATTATTATTATTAAAGACAATATTCTCTGAAGTGAGATGGCGGTGAAAGGAATAACAGACAATTTATTTTTTATTTTCAAGATATTCGCGGAAAACCGTTTTTTTTAACTTCGACCTTGAATATCTCGAAAAGGGCGAAGTTTCGGGAAAATACCAATACCAATCTTGTAGATAATTGAATTTTCTACAACTTTCATGTTAACTTTATTACTGTCCAATTTTTTTGGCGCAAGATATTCGCGAAAAACCATGTTTTTGAAACTTTGTGAATACCTTGAAAAAGAGGGGGAGTTTGGTAAAAAATAAAAGAGACAACTTGTAGATAATTTCATTCTCCACAACTTTCACATGACCTCATGGGCATCCGATGCATAGGACGCGAGATATTTGCAAAATACTTTGACCTTCAATATCTTGGGTAGCCATGTTGGGATTTTTGTGATTTTTATGATTTTTGTGGATTTGGATTTGGGACAACCTCTGTGCAAAAAAATCCGATTTTTACTAATTTTGTTCAGGAAGAATTTTTTAGTATTTTTTAAATACTTAAATACTTATTTTCTAAGTATTCGTTCAATTTAAAGGCGATATGGGGGCAGTTTTCACCTCTGAAGGGTTGGACAAAAATTGTCTTCATTGTACAATCCCCATTCATCTAAACTCAAATCGAAAAGTGAAAAAAAAATTCCATCATTTTTCCATTTTACGTCAATTTAGGAGTAGTTTTAACCCCTCTAGTTAACCCTCAGCATAAAAGGGTATAGCCGGATAAGCATAGTGAAAAATGCCCCTGAGCCAAATTGGAATTTGCATACATGACTTGTTAGCTCTCTATTAATAAACAAATTCTGCCGAGTTTTAAATCCGTACCCCTACGGTTGGGCCAGTTATAGAGGGAGACGTGATTTTCAGTTTTTATTTAATTTCGCATTTCCTGTTGCATTGAAAATTCTGAAAAAAATCAGGGTTCATACAGTCTTAAGGCTGCACGTCAGCAATTTTTGGCAGATTTTTTGGCTTAAAATTCGGCTTGCCAAGAATTTTTGAAATTTTGAAAAATTTTTTTTTCAGGATATTATCAAGTGACTATCTTAATTCTTTTACAGTAATAACTACTTTATATGCTTGTTGGCTTGTAATTTTTTCAGATTTTTTAAAGTGGTGGGCCATGTTGTAAAAAATTAAAATTCGAGTTTGGTACGTTTCGGCTCAAAATTTTTGTATTCACTATTATTAGTATGTTGAGTGATAAGGAAGAAAGTCCTCAAAAGAAAAGAAGTTACAAAAGGTGTGTGAAATGTGACACGTTAATTTGCAAGTCATGTGGTCAGATGAAAATAATCACTACGGATGTTGAAGCGGAAAAAGTATGTGAAAAAGTATGCTCGAGTATTGGAGAAAGTAATAGTTATTGGTGACGTACTGTGCCGTATGATTGTATATAGAAGAAAGGAGCCTGAGGAATGACGTGAAGAAGCAATTTCCAGTACGTCTCGCTGTCAAACGTCTCAAGAAATTCCAGAACCTGCGCAATTTCCGCTTCAAAAATCGTCCTCGGAGTCTACCACTGCATCATTTTCATGAACGGAAGACCCGCCGTTTGTTTTAAACGTAGGAAAGCCTAATTATTCAGTGCCAATCGAATGCATTGAAATGCCTTTTCCAAGGGTTAATGACAATGTAGGTGACTTTACGCTTTCCGAAGAGCGCCTCAAGGTATTCACAGGAATGACGTGGGAAAGCTTGATAGAACTTCGTGAAATGATGATTTCGATGAGAAAGTCTCTTAGTCGAGATGTCACGCAAGCTATTGTTATTTTCATATTCAAATTGAGCACTGGCAATTGAAACAATATGATTGCCAAAATTCTCGGTCTAGAACGTGAGCAGCAAGTCTCCGATTTCTGTGTGTCTGTAATTAACTCGTTTGAAAAAGATATATTACCTTTTCACTTCGGATTCACTGCTCTTACTCGAAAGAACCTCATTGATAATGAAACATCCTTTATTGCGAAGAAATTGTATAATATAGATAATCAGTTGGCACATATTTTTGGTGGAACATATATTCGTCATGAAAAGAGCTCGAACAACGAATATCAACGCAAATCATACTCGGGTCAGAAGAAGGTGCCTTTATGTAAGCCGTTTACGATTTGCACCACAAACGGCTACATTGTCGAAATGCTCGGACCATTTTACGCAACGCAGAATGATGCGGAGATCATGAAAATTATCTTGCAAGATCCGAAAGGGTTGCAAAATCTTCTGAAGGAAGGTGATATTTGTATCGTCGATCGAGGTAAAAGACCATTTGGAACAACGAGGTTATAAAGTATTTATGCCTGCTCTTAAAGGCAAACGTAGTCAGCTGACCACAGCTGATTCCAATGAGTCGCGCCGAGTAACAAAAGTTCGCTGGGTCGTTGAAGCAATTCACGGTGTAATCGGACAGAAGTACCGACTACTTCATCAGCAGTTGGATAACAAGTTGCTTGTTTTTTAAACAATAGATTTGGAAAACGCTTTTCAGATGTTAATCTTTCCCAAATGACATCGCAGCAAACTGAGGAGAATACTTTAGCTTTAGAGACTGAGACGCAACATTGGACTAGGCGAAAGGTTCCATTCCAACAGTTGAAATCCTCAGACCTCCTTGATTTCCCAGAAATGACCCAGAATGACTTGAAAATTTTATTCACTGGATCGTATCAGTTATCGCAAGCAGTATCATACTTAGCAGAACTGATGGACTTCGATAATAACATCAATATGGCTTATGTTAAAGACAATATTAATACAATTAAAGTAGAAGTGAGGTTTCCGAGGAGTAAGGAGATATTATTGCGAGTGTGCAAATGGTAAACGTACAGTCGGATGCTGTTCACACATAGCTGCAATAAGTTATTGCTTATCTCACGCTCGATATATTTCCAAAATTGTAAGACCTGCAGAGATATTAAGTAAACTTTTTGATGTTGAACAAGTAAATCCTGTAATCAACAATGATAGCGATGAGGATTGATGACATAATACCATTGTATACATATATACTTACTGCAATATTTATGTACTTTTTCTATCGATAGTGTTACAAATTACAATATACTCAAGAATAAAGATTAAGAGCCCAAACATCTCAAAATCGAATTTTCATTTTTTACACCAAGGCCCACCACTTTAAAAAATCAGAAAAAATTACAAGCAAACAAGCATATAAAGTAGTTATTACTGTAATAGAATTAAGATAGTCACTTGATAAAATCCTAAAAAAAAATTGTTTTCAAAATTTCAAAAATTTTTGGCAAGCCGAATTTTAAGCCAAAAAATCTGAAAAAAATTCTTGACGTGCAGCCTTAAGACTGTATGAACCCTGATTTCTTTCAGAATATTCAATGCAACAGAAAAAGCGAAATTAAATAAAAACTGAAAATCACGTCTCCCTCTATAACTGGCCCAACCGTAGGGGTACGGATTTAAAACTCGGCAGAAATTGTTTATTAATAGAGAGCTCACAAGCCATGTATGCAAAGTCCAATTTGGCTCAGGGACATTTTTCACTATGCTTATCCGGCTATACCCTTTGTCCTTATTTTAGATGAACGTACTGAACTAGCAAAATATCATTACAATTAACACATTCATAACATTATTTTATAGTATTATTCACATTACCGCGAAAAACGAGGTGGTTTTTGGCATTTGACACTATTTTTAGAGCTTTTTTTCGTGGTCAGCGACCCAAAAAAACATGAAATACAAGTGGTCCCGATGAAGGGGGCATTCCGAGCGTCAAACCCCGCGTTTTACATGGACTCATGCTCTTCAACTACATATACCGAATGGCACTGGCGCCGGGTTTTTAAGTCTTCAAAATTTCAATTCTTTAATATTGATATAACAACTTATTATAACACAGGCCCACAAAAAAAAAAAGTTGTCTGCGCCGGGGTACTGACCATACCTATCCCTTGTATTTTGTGCCTCTGAACACGAATCTGACCTTAGTTTTTCCCCTATACGTCAGGTTTTTTTTTTAACAGCAAATAAATATATAAATATGACGAATCAACACGACTAATTTTGCTGTTAAAAAAAAAACGGACGTGTAGGGGAAAAACTAAGGTCAGATTCGTGTTCAGCGGCTCAAAATACAAGGGATAGGTGTGATCAGTACCCCCGCGCAGACCACTTTTTTTGGTTGCCACTGTGCCACACTTAGTGTGGCGCAATCCCACAAAAAAAAAATCATCTGCGCGGGGGTACTGACCACATCTATCCCTTGTATTTTAAGCCGCTGAACACGAATCTGATCTTAGTTTTTCACCAGCACGTCAGGTTTTTCTTTTAATAGCAAATAAATATATAAATATTAGACTTTTTTGCTTTAAAAAAAAACCTGACGTATAGGGGGAAAACTAAGGTCAGATTCGTGTTCAGCGGGTCAAAATACAAGGGATAGGTATGGTCAATACCGCGGCGCAGACAATTTTTTTTTTGTGGGCCTGTGTAATTAATTATTTTTTATTTATTTGCTTTCATCATGATTAGAGAATATTATTTAAGTATTAAGCAAATCACAACTTACACACTTTTTTATTGATGAAATTATGAAACTATGAAACTATGAAACTATGAAATTTCCTACTTTCTGTATATTGTTGCCCTAGTCTGGGCACGCTAATATACTAGTTAGATAAATACTTTAAAACGCTCATTATTGGAGAACCAATCAAAACAACTATTCTTCTAGCTAATACTGACGAAGTATTAAATTACATGACAGGATACATAGCATTTCCTATCATGTAATACAATATTTCGTCAGTATTAACTAGAAGAGTAATTGTTTTGATTGATTTTCTAATAATAAGTGTTTTAAAGTATTTACCTAACTAGTATATTAGCGTACCGAGCTTAGGGTAACAATATACAGAAAGTAGGTAATAAAATCGTTTTGTTAACGTATTATATGATAGCTAGTGATATGGTAAAGTATATGAAGCTTCCTATACTTATTCCGAGTTTAATATAAGTTAGTGGTCCATTCGGAAGGTATAAAAAATATATTCGAACAATTTGCGTTGCCGCAGCTCAATTGGGGTGTATTTTGACACGTGATGAATAGGACCGAGCAATATTATTTGTATCCCAGGATATCCGGTAAAATTTTCAATACATCTTTTAGAAAAACCATCCATATCAGAATTCATTATTTAGAAACGCGCAATTTACAACAACCCTTTTAGTACCGTTAAGCTATATTAATAATAATTGCAGAAATAAATTAAACTAAATGTACTTAAATTTGACACCAGCTTATTATTAAATAGCAAAAGTAGGATTTCTGAGTATTAATTTCTAATTTGTTTCCCTCCAACTCTAAGTTAATTTAAATTATTATTCATTAAATCAACTGCCTGGTATCTGAAACAATCGTGATACCGAGTATCTCATATAAATAAGTAAGAATCTTATAACGCCGGCAAAATTAACTGCCCAGAAATAGCCCGGGTGTAAAGTTTTCGTGCTCAAATGAGCCACAAATGTTCAACACATAAAAAGTTAAAGCAAAAATATTTGAGATAACTACACCTCCAAAGTAATACGAAAAAAATAAAAATGCTAATTCATTATCGTACTGTTTATTTCTAAAATAAGGAATGATAAATATTAAAGCCGAATTTATTTATTTGAATAATAACAGCAACAACGTATTCCTTATATAAATTGATTACAAATTGCAAGTTTTACTGATCACTGAAAATTATCTGACTCATTTTCAGTTTCAATTTCAAACTTAAAATCTCGTTTATTTGAAAATAAAACATTTTCAATTTTTTTAAACGTTATTATACTTCCACTTCACTACGTGGTTGTGGAAATAAAAATAATACGAGGCAAAGTATGATGACAACTTAATATAAACCAATCATTTTTTGCATTTTCATTTGCGTGGATCATTTTACATTGTCTCTTTTTTACCGTTCATAATTTTTAAGAAGCAAAATGAACGACTGGGAAAGCTCTTCTTCATTTGGTTACGATTATTCAGCAGTAGAGTAGTAGAGATACCAATTAGACTTCACTGAAATTGTGAAATGGTGGACCTGGAGTGTAAAACGAAAGCCAAAAATGAAACTTGCAACAAAATGTGACCCAATATAGAGGTTCAACATTGTACAGTATGTATTAGTTGATAAAGAAGACGCGCGACGTAGGAAAATATTGATCTGAGAAAATATACTTAATAAAATACTGCATTTATAAAATTATTTTTAGCATTGCCTAAAATCTAAATAAAATCAGCTAGTTTCGCCCGGTATTTTGTTTATTTTAATTTTTTCCAAACTTTTTTTCTCTTGAAACCAACATATTAACTGATTATTAAGTAGTGTAATCAGTAGTCACAACCATGGATTTTTGTCTACAAGAAATGATACGAAGATCAGACACTATGAAGCCATTATTAATTAGGTAATTTTTTGCTCAAATAGAAATCCTACTAAATTCGCCCATTTCTAATCACATGTGCGGAAATAGCCAATCAGAACAACATTACACTGACAACACCATCGAAGGAAATTTTCAATCACTATGACAATAAAATTATTTAACTTTGACAACTTCATAATCCATATTAAAAAAAATCAAGCTAAAAACGTACCCTTCGCCGGTTTACTAAACTTTTTATATATTTTTTTTTTATCTATTTATTTAACGTCGGCCTATTTCCGCTACCAGGGCCTATCACCGACGCCAGGAGACGAGCTACCCCCAACTTGGAAATTTTGCCGAACCTCTTCCCTTAAGAAGAGTAGGGATCTTTACTTGCCTAACATTTAATAGACAAGGGACCGCCTGCTTTACATCCCCTCCAAAGGATGGTACATCCACTACGTAATCCTCGTCTGAAATTACGTAGCTTCCGCGTATACACTGATATACAAGCCGCTAGAAGGTGGGACGAGAACGCTGTATTTCCCAAGATGGGTTTTATATAATTGTTACACATTCTATAGGATACTCTTCGCAGTTTTTTGTAAATACTGTAAGTTTTAGACATTTTTAATTTTATAGTACGAACTTAGTTGGTGAAAGACTCAGTGTAAAATAAAGTAAAAATAAAAAAAACTATACCATACGCCATGTGAGTTTCAAACCTGGTACCCTTAGATTCCGACTCAAAAGCGTAGGAACTACCTAACACGTAAAAAAATGTAAAAAATGTAAATTTTCTACAAAAACATAAAAATCAAAAAAAAATTCTCAAATTTAAATTATTAATAACATTTTTATTTTCTGATCGATTTTGTTCAAAAACAATAGGGTTCTTCCCCTAGCTAACACTAACTTACTTTCCAAATTTTAATACAATCGTACTTTTCTTTCTTAAGTTATCGTGCTTACAAGAAACGTGACGGACGGACAGACGGGCAGACAGATGGACAGACAGACGGACAGACAGACGGACAGACAGACGGACAGACAGATGGACAGACAGACGGTCAGACGGACATTTTGAAAGTTGTTCAAAATTCGTTCACTAAAATTTTTTCTCTTTTAAAAATGTGCCGATCAAATGCAAACTCTTCGTTTGCATAGTTGCGAAGAGTATAATAACCAATCTAATGCTGCGTTAAATTTTAGTAACTGTACCTTTACCAACTACACTTTTAATAAATAAATAAGTGTTTTGTTGTGTTGCGACTTTTTGATTGAAAGTCGCATGGGGATTTCCTGAGAAAGTAAGGGGATATAAGTCATCTCCATATATAGTTATCTCAGGATTACCCCAGGGTTCGCACCTCGGACTGTTACTATTTTTGATATATATAAACGATATTCATATTTGTGTTAAATTTTACCAATTTTTGTTATACGCAGACGACCTCACAATATGGCTAACTATATACCTTATTCCAAGAAGATTTAGACTCTTTTTACAGATACTGGATAAATAACACACTAAATAAAATCTAGAAAAGTTTCACCATATCTGTTTTACGCGCAATTTAAACATCTTTAAATACGATTACAATTTCAACAACGAGACGCTAAAAAAGTACAGCAAATAAAAGATCTTGGACTAATTTTCGATTCAAAAACGACCTTCTCTCCACACATAGATTACATAATACCAAAAAGTAATAAAATGCTAAGTTCTATTATCAGCGTAATATGTAAAAAGTTTGAATCATTAATTGCATCAAAAACAATGAATTCTTCATTCGTGCACAGTAAGTTAAATTTTGCTTCAATAATCTGGAGCACAAAATATTTGCTTTAAAAATCTCGATTAGAATCCGCACAAAATAGATTCGTGAGATACTTAAATTATAAGGAAATCGGAGAATACGACTTCCAGAACAGCAGAGTTTTGTTAAGGCGTAATAATCATATTGTGTCGCTAGAAAACAGAAGGTCAGTTACTGGCGTAATATTTTTGTATAAAATGATCAATGCTTTAATTGATTCCCCTGACTTGTAAACTTTCATATTCCCCTACGTAGCCTTAGAAATAATATTGTTTCATGAATCTTATTATAGAACAAATTCCAGTTAAAACTCCCGTTAAAATAGAATGTTTAGGGCTTACAATTCAAATTTTTCTGAAATTGATTTATCTTTTTTGTCATTAAGAAGTTTTAAAACTGCTATAAAAAACACTAATTTTACCTGAATGTTTTTTTCTCTGTGATTACTCTGTGGTGTTTTGTATACACTAATTTTAGTTTAGTTGTTAAGTCAGATTTGGATACTTCTTTGGGCTGTCTAGCCTGTATGTGTCCCTTTCCCTGTAATAAATAAATAAATACAGTGGCAGTTTAATTCGCACTGACAGCAAAGCTTTAGAACGTACGTTCTAAAACGGTAAGATTCTGTCTGAAGTCCCTTGCTAAACTGTCTGAATACGTCTGAATACAACATATATAATTAAAGTGGACGCTGTAACACCAGGGTAACATAGGCAACGAGAAAGCGAACAAGCTCGTCAAAGAAAGAGCAAGATCTCGTCTTGATGAGCACCCAACCAATTAACCTGTGGGATATCTTACAGAATGGTAAAAAGATGAATAAAATACTTATCCTGAGACACTATTTGTAGCGAAAGGGAGCACTAGATATGAAGCGTCTACGCCAGTTCATCACTGAACGAACCAAATCAAAACCCAACGAGTTGTTAAAACTGAGCAGAAAACAGCTAAGTTAAGCCGTGGAAATCTTAATTTAACTTAACTGTGGTTGAGGTAGGAGTGCAGGATTGTGGCGAAGAGGATGAAATCTGTTTACAGGTGAATGTTCTGATCTTGAGGATAGAAGGTTTGCATACTTCAACGAACCATTTTCAACAACGGAAGAAATAACCAAGGATTCCATCCACCGTAAACTCACCTTTGTGGGAGGAACGGATCTAATGAAAAAATGAGACTATGGGGCCTAACAAATTTAAGCTTCAGTATATCATACCTCGCCATTTCAATCCACAAGGAAAAGCATATGAAAAATTAGTTAAGTAAACTAATTAATGCTATATTTCATCTTATTTTAATAAATATAATAAAAAAGTTAAAAGTTAGGGGATATATATTAAAAAATGTGTCCAGAGTATAGTCGCGCCATTTAATATTTCTCTCGTTGAACGAACTCTTAGAAACTTTCCGCGCTATAATAAATTGTGTTTAAAAGTTTCGTCGCAAAGAATACAAAAGATAAAGTTCAAGAGTTGATTGCAAAATCTATTTTAAGGAAAAGGGTTACAAGTTTTAAATTGATTTAAAATATATTTCGAAATTTAAGCGACACTTGCCGCGTTTAATGAAAATACTCCAGATAATCAATACTGCTTTTATATTATTCGGTATTATTAAATTCACTTGATGGCATGTTATTTGAATGGGTAAAAAGTAAAACGGTACAAATACACATTATTCTGAAAATGAAACTAAAACGTTTCAACTGTTCTGCTTGATAGCAAAAAGATACAAAGGATTTTGCCTATTTTGACGCCATTTATGAAGCGTTATGAAATTACAGTATTATTGAAATGCTGTAGCAGTCGAATACAAGAGCACTTGTGCCGTCTGACCTCAAAAATATTTGGTGTTTTAATCGGCTTTAGTGCATTTATATATACCGCTTATACTTTACATACAAAAAATCCTCTGGAAAAAAATTTAAGCTCATCCAAGTAAACAGTATGTCCAGAACATGTCACTGATGAAACTTTAGGTATGTAAGCAATAACAAGCAATAACAAATCGATGATTTACGACAGTGTGTAATAAAATTTCCAAAAAAGGGTTTGTGCAAACTAATCAGCATGAAAAGCACCAGCAAAACTTATGAACAAAAGCGATTAGAGTGTAACCAACCATTAGATCGCTATTTGTTACTTTTACAAGCGTTAATATAATATAATGTGTCTAAGTAAAATCATATTTCGATGTTTGGATATTATCGAATATATGGATATTAGTAAAATATATAAACAAATATCTGTGTGATATAACATATCACAAAAGTTTTACTCAACTGCAAAACATAGAAATTAGGAAAACAACTTTTTAAAATTTAAATGATTAATAACTTTTTATTTACTGTTCAATTTTATTAAAAAACAATAGGGTTCTTCCCCTATCTAACACTAACTTCTATTCCAAACTTCAATACAATCGGATTTTTCTTTCTTAGGTTATCGTACTTACAAGAAACGTGGCGGACAGATGGATATTTTGAAAGTTGTTGAAAATTCCTCCACTAATACAATAACATGAAAATATTTTCTCTATAAGCGAAATTTACAGTTTTAAAAATATATCCTCTTCGTTTTCATGTTTCCTTAAAAGTATAAAAAGAAAACAGTTAAACGGCAAAAGAAAGACAACACATGCAAATGAGATAGAAAATAGTATAGGAGAAGACAAGGGATGAGAGTTTTTGGACTTTGTTTACAATGAATTATTTTTTTTAAATAGACATTTTTTTTATTTTTCGATACATTGAACGGTACCAGTAGTTCTGTTTAAGTTTTAATTTGTCAGCAAAATAGTACAAGCACATTAAAAAAAATCTAGTCTGATTTTCAAGATTTTACTGCTATATCAGAAATTCATATTTATTTTGGTAAGGAACTAATGAAGAAATATTTATTTAAGCATGCTTCCAGATTTTTATAAGTGTAAAATAGTCAGGACAGACGCTCTTAAATGTCAGGATGTGCACTAAAAGACATAGTCTTGAAAGAAAACTGTTGCCCAAGGAATCACTACTTCCACATCCAGATTTTCCATCCAAGTCTCTCACAACGAAAAAATTTTGTATGTGGAAAAAATTGTTTATGGAACTTTAATAACATAATATTTGAAATCGTCTACCCGAAAAACCCATAAAAAGATATCCCACATCGGCGGGGGGGGCTGATAGCGGTGGTGGAAGAAGTAAAAAAAAAGTTGAGGTTTTTTGCTCTTTTGGTGCACACACTAAATCATAATTTTTTTTCATCCCCTTCAATAATGGGGTATGAGTGATAATGGGGTGGCTAACGTTTTAAACCTAATATAACCCATAGTGAAAAATTGTATGTATTAAATAACAGTCATAAACCTAACATTATCCAATTTCCGAAGTAATTTTTCGCGCTGAATCCGAATCTGGCCTCAGAATTGGCCCATCATGTCAGGATTTTAAAATATTTTATGTCAAATATTTAAAAAATGACTTTTTTAGCAACTTTTGAGATTATGTACAGGATTCAAAAAAATTTTCTAATGAATACATCATTTAATCGTCCTCGAATGGTCATCTACGATGAAATAATTTTTTTTCACCCCCTTTATTAATGGGGTGGGGGCGGTAATGGAGGTGGCTAAGCCAAAAAATTTTTTGAGATATTAACTTCTCTTATATATACTAAATACCAATTTTATGGACTCTTACCTGCTTGATTTATCTATTTACCCCCATTTACCTCAATTTACCCCTAACTCTTCAACGGAATAAGATGAACATCTAGTTCCAGATCACGTTAAAATACATACGTGTACCAAATTTCGATCTCAGAGTAATCGTGCGCACAAAAAAAGTTACAGACCGACAGACCTGCCCAATTATTTACGAAATTGTTGTTAACAAATGCTACAGAAATTGTTTAAACAACGCGTACCAGAGCAGTGCAGTGTATATTTCAGCATTGTGGCATTTTTAAAACTATTGCAGACAGATGCACATTTCTATGAGATGAAATCTGCAGAAAAGAATGGAGAAATTTTTAGTGTTGTAAAAGATGCTATTATTTTTGTACGGCGCTTCGTTGTTTTCGCTACCGTTTTGACTATATAAAAGCACGTCCCGCAATCAGTGACTTGCACCACTATATACAGTGAAAATCCCCCTGAATGGAAAAAAATTACCCATTGTTCTGATTTATCCATACTAAGCTTGTGAGAGCTTGACAGATCGGGGTTATTACAGGGAATATTGATTAATCCAGCATTTTTTTTATCAGGTAACGCCAAAACAACTCTCAGAGGTTGAAACCACCCCCTCCCTGAATGACAAAACATTCCGAAAATACTGCGAAAGAGCTGAAGAATGATTTTCTCCAGTTTTTGGTGGCGAGTAACACGATAATTGCAATACTTTCCCCTCACTCTTCTGGAACTATACCTAAATGAAAAGAAACTACCCCTTGTTCTAATTTTTCCGTACTACGCTTATGAGGCAGATCGGGAATATTAATAAATCGAACATCTTTTAACCAAGACACGCCAAAACAACCCCGGGGGTTGTAACCACTCCCATCCTGAATGACAAAATATTCGGAAAATACTACGAAAGGGCTGACGAACGGTTTCCCCCCGTTATCAAGGTGAGAAACATAATGGTTGCAATATTTACCTCCGTCCCACCTTTCTGAAACTACCTCTAAATGGAAAAAAACTACTCCTTGTTCTGATTTATTCATACTACGCTTATGAGGGTTTGACAGATCGGGGTTACTACAGAGAATATTAATAAATCGAGTATCTTTTGACCAGGAGACGTCAAAACAACCCCCCCCCCCCCCGCCCCCCATCTGAATGGACAAAACATTCTAAAAATACTGCGAAAGAGTTCGTTTTCGAGAGCGAGGAACGATAGTTGCAATACTACCTCGCCCCCGATAACGGGGGAAACCATTCTTCAGCTCTTTCGCAGTATTTTCGGAATATTTAGTCATTCAGTTAGGGGGTATTTCCAACCCCCAGGAGTTGTTTTAGCGATTCCTGGTCAAGAAATACTCGGTTTATCAATATTCCCTGTAATAACCTCGATCTGTAATAACCTTCACAAGTATAGTACGGAAAAATAGTTGTTTTCTCATTTAGTTCTAGAAGGGTGGGGAAAAAGCACTGCAACCATCCTGTTCCTCGCCCTCGCAAAAGAGAGAAGACCGTTCTTCAGCCCTTTCGCAGTATTTTCGGAATGTTTTGTCATTCAGGGAGTGGGGGGGGTGGGGGGGAGTTGTTTTAGCGTTCCCTGATCAAAAGATACTCGATATATCAATATTCCCTGTAATAACCCCGATCTGTCAAGCCCTCACAAGTGTAGTACAGAAAAATCAGAACAAGGTCGTTTTTTTTTCATTCAGAAGAGTGGGGGAAAGTATTGCAATTATCGTGTTACTCGCTCTCGAAAACTGGAGGAAACTGTTCTTCAGCCCTTCCGCAGTATTTTTGGACTGTTTTGTCATTGAGGAAGGGGGTGGTTCCAACCCCCGGGTGTTGTTTAGACACCTCCTAGTCAATAGATACTCGACTTGTCAATATTCCCTGTAATAACCCCGATCTGTATCAGTCGATATTCCGTTGAAGCAACGTCGAGCGCGGTTAGTACTTGGATGGGCTCCCATCTTGGGAAATACAGCGTTCTCGTCCCACCTTCTAGAGGCTTGTATATCAGTGTATACTCGGTAGTTACGTAATTTCAGACGAGGATTACGCAGTGGATATACCATCCTTCGGAGGGGATGTAAAGCAGGCGGTCCCTTGTCTATTAAATGTTAGGCAAGTAAAAGATCCCTACTCTTCTTAAGGGAAGAGGTTCGCCAAAATTTCCAGGTTGGGGGTAGCTCGTCTCCTGGCGTCGGCGATAGGCCCTGGTAGCGGAAATAGGCCGACGTTAAACAGTTAAAAAAAAAAAAAACCCGATCTGTCGAGCCACTTGCATCATTTCAGTGGTACGATAGAATATTGAGAGTATGTGACTAAAGCCATTTTAAACGATTCAGAAGTTTCATTTCAATGCGTGTCGTTCTATTAAATTTAATAGCCATTTAACAACGGATTTAGGGATGAAATGTCAATTTGCGGAAAATTGAGCAGTGAAGCACATATTTTTCACGTGATATATGGAATCAGTGGCTCAAAAAACATAATGTCTTTCATCTTTGGAAAATAAAATTTATTATTTTTTTTGTGCTTGTGCAATTATTGCCTGCACAGAAAACAAAAGTAATATTTTTCTCTATATATTTACAGCGTTTAAAGCTGAGAATCTTGAAGCTCTGATGAGACGCCGGCATATCCGTTTAAACATTTTCAGCTGTCTAATTTAATACAAAGGTCCCCGCAATTAAATAATCATTACCACGCAAAGCCACTGGGAATTTTCACAAGATAAAGAATTGGGTAGGAAGAGGAAACGGATGTACAAATGATCTGAGTGCGTGAGGCTCGTTGCGTATTTCTTTACCAGGATGGGCGGACAAAATGTTAAATTGGCAAAAGCAAACTCTATGAGATTTTAAGTCAATATCACTGAAATTGAGGAGTTTTATCGGGTCATTGCTTTCTTGATTTTTTAGCTACTAATTGATCCTATAGCCTTATAGGGCATCAGTCTTTTCTTTTTTAAGAAAAGAGGAAGGATTAATATAGCAACAACATAATACACAACTTACATTATTCTGATCAAAAATTTATATACGAAGTGTTCCAAATAAACAATAAATAAACTACTGGCACTAGGGAATACATTAGGTACACGAGGTGAATCAGATATTATCGGAAAAGTTTTAGGGCATACAATACAATGGATTCATGCAAATACGATAGCGCAAAAAAATTAAAATCAAAAATTTTCAAAATAATTTTCTTATTATTTATTTATTTATTTATGTATTTTCTTTAACGTCGGTCTTTTCCGTTATCAAGGTCTATCACCGACGCCAGGGGGCGAGCCACTTCCAACATGAAAATTTTACCAATCTGGAGATTCAACAATCATTGATTGTTTACGGGTCCGCGCGGCTAAGAAAACCGATATTAAAATTCCTGTCATTTTTTTCCTATTGCATATTTTGATCTGAAACTTTCCAGAAACCTTCCTGATATATCATATTTTAATGCTATCAAGGCTGTTATGCGAAATTCGAAACTTCATTGCTCAACTTTTACGCCCGAACGTTACAACTCATAAAATCGTCAAAAAAACATTCAAAAATTCAGAACTCTGGCAAGAATTTGTTTTGACACTTCAGGTAAGTTTCGTTTTTTTTTGAAAATAGTTTGAAGTTCGTGCAGTAAAAATTTAAAAAGAAAAGATTAATATCTGCCGAAAATATAGCCAGTTAGAAACGAAAAATTGATACATTTTTATTTTCGTATTTTAGATTCAATTGCGATATTTCTAAAAGTTGCCATGCTTTCAGGTAAAAATAACTTCAGATTATAATTTTGTAATTTTCAGATTTTTAAATTTTCTAAATACCCTGTATATGACATGTTGACTTACTCCATGGCAGTCATATTTTTAACAAAAGCAAAACTTTTATGAAGAATAAATTTTCCGCATAAAATGAGAAATAAAAAAAGTTTACTCTCTTATCCACTCTAATTGTGGACATACTGTATATTGTGTATCTAATATATAAGAATCTCGTGTCACAGTGTTTGTTATCGAACTCCTCCGAAACGGCTTGACCGATTTTTATGAAATTTTTGGTGTATATTTGGTAGGTCTGAGAATAGGTCGTAGGCTATTTTTTATACCCCTAGATGATAAGGGTGGCCCTATCCAGAAATTTTATTTTTATTTTTTGGACAAAAATTTATAATTTATAAGGCAAAACAACGTTTACTGGGTCAGCTAGTATATTATAATTATTTATTTTTTGTACAACACAGACCTTTCTTTATATCTCTCATAAGTTTTATGTGGATTCTTCTTAGCAGTATCAATGGACAGTAAATAATTTCTTTAGTAGATATATTTTGTTATGTTTTTAGTTAGATACATACGTATGTACAATGTTTCCCAAAAAGAAGTGTTTAGACGAAAGAGCAAGTCATTTTGTCGACATGAAGCCTTATTGTCTAGGTCGGAACGGCTTAGTTTTTTTTTGTGGGCTTTTGAATTTATTATTTTCATTTAATCTCTGACAAACTTTTTTTTGTAATAAGAATAATTTGCTGACGACGATGTTATAACCTTTTATCAAAAAAGCGTTAATTAACTTTGCAAAAAAAAAATTTTTGAAGTATATTGACCTAATAGTTTCAGAACTATGACTGAAATTAGAATTAATGAGATTTTCTATGGGAAAAATTCAAAACCACAAAAAAAACAAGCTGTTCCGACCCAGACAATATAGGTTATTGAATATTTCAATTTACTGCTGCATTTTACATAATAAAATGAAAATATTTAATAAAATACAAGGCATAGTTAACAATTAATCTGTGTGATATAATAAAATAGATATTAGACATATTATATAATATTAATAAGATAATATAGAAGAAACACAGTAACAGGTAAAGCCATTTTGCCAGTAGGCTAATTGTCAGAAGAAGCACAGAAGGCCCTACATTAATACTTAAAATTTTATAGACAAAAAACACTCGAAAAAATTCTAGAGTGGAAACAAATACCGATTTGTTGCATGTCCTATTAGTTTAGTTCCACCGGATTCGCTGATAACAAGTTTGAGACCAATACAGGAAAAATTATCTGTTTTCCAAAGACGTTTTAGAAATTTTAAGTTCTCACACATATACCGATAAAGAACTTCAGATGAATTGGTGGAAGTAAAAACGAAATCTAAAAAGACCGAAGACAGTGACAATGGAGACAATGAATATACAGAATAGCAATTAGAAATTTATTTATTACCTGTAATTTTAATTGAACTTTTAAAATTATAACTACTCATAGTACCCGTCATACAGTATCAAATTTTGTTCATTATTTTTTATTATACCCTTAACAAATTATTATAAATTTCAGACGTTTTATGAAAATTATTTCTTTCATATCCTAAATCTCACCTACTCAAAGAGTACAAAGTTTTAAAATATGTGTTATATTATTTTCTACATATGACTGAAATGCACAGAAAGCTTCAAAATTCAATATTACATTTATCGAAATTGGTATTGTCGAACCTCACCATAGATTTCTTTTTATCATACCCAGCAAATAATAAAGTTCTGACTAGCCGCAAATTGCAATCCCGATTTTGTACTATTTTTCATTCAAAAAAGCCACTTAGTGTATGAAACAGAATGTACACCTGCACGTCAAATCACATTATATTACCTACGTGGCCAAAATTACCTTGAAGAAATACAAAATATGATCCCTTGGGCATGACCTACAAACGTCTATTCTTTCAACATCAGATCTGAAACAAAATATTTTATCTGATACCTGCTTAAACGTCACTGAATTCTTTTAAACTACTTTAAAAACGATATTCACATCTATGATTTGCTTAAATAGACGTGCTTTTTAAATCAAATATCTTATTATTTTCAGACTTTCCCCATTGACAGAAAATGAAAAAAATAAAATATTGTCGCAAAATCGCCAATTTACTCTCCAAAAAGCCTCTTCAATTGACGACGCCGAAATTAACACAATTATCGATTTCCCTTCACTAATATTACTTCCCCGCTTTATAAATCACTTAATAAATTTGACACAGATTTTATAGTACCAATTTATGCAAATCTCCTTAATGAATTGCAAAATAAATAATCAAAATGCGAGGGTAAGTGTAAAATAAAACGGAGTGTATGTGTTAGTTACGCTGTAAAGCAAGAAGAAAGAGCATGCAAAGGCATACAGAATAATGGGATAGAAATATACGGGGATATTATATTACTGCGAGAAGTAGGTTAATTAATGATATGCCTAAAGGGATAACGCGGTGTTGTTTCTATTATTAGATTAATTCAGGCCACTTTCAACAGCTTTCGTCTGGATAATGTGGATTTTTTCATGGATTTAAATATTTAATTTTCAACTTATATTACTTACTAATTAAATTTCTTCTTTGAAAATGAAACGAGGTTACATTTAATTGAATACCATAACCAATAATGAGAAAAACTAGAAGTACAAAACATTTCGACAACTAAACTTCATTAAGAGGGAGCAATGCGATCAAATCAGAGGGGAGTGGGTGGAAATGAACCAATAAAGTACAGAGAGGTGTTGTGTTGGTTGTCTAGTTTTGGCGTTCGTACTTTCTTTACTATTGCTCTACCTACTTACAATCACGCCTGGAAGGTCAAGAACACATCGAAACCAAGCTTCAAATACACGAAATGAGTGCACATCGGTTATAAATGTAATTATTTTTGCAATCATTTTTAATTATCTTCTCCATCTACTAAAACAGCATTGTATTAAAAAAAAATTACAGCAAATAGCATTTTTTAGCGAACTGGCTCATGTTATTAAACTAATCAAAAGATATTCTTGTGAGAAAATGAATACTACACTTCTATTGAAGAACATTTTTAGCTAAAACTTGTTTATTAGCCAATGTGAAGAGAGATCTTCCTAATCTCTTAGCTAAAATTGTTCATCAATAGAAGTGTAGTATTTATTTACTTACAAGAATATCTTTTTTTCAGTTTAATAATGCCAGCCGTTTGGCTAAAAATTGCTATTTCCCAGTCAAGATTTTTAGTACAGTGCTTTTTAATGTAACCAACATAACCTTAAATTTTAAGTTTTTCAAGTTTATTCTCATTTTTAATGTTTGTATACGCATTTTTAGCTTGAAGCCGTACTGGCTCCAAGCAAATATTTAAAAATTCACCTAAATAATTTTTCAATATTGTTGATAAATAAAAATAGCCTGCTAATTACGTTAAATTTCCAACCTACAAAAAGAGTCCTATTTTATTAGGACAAAGTATTTAGAACTTCATAAACATTACACTGAACTAGATTTTAGTTGAAAATACGGAAACCAGGCAGAAATTTTAATAACAGCTGCGTAATACTCTTAAATCTTAAGAAACATGTATTTTTGAGGTTAACTGTAATAAACGATCCAACGACCTGTCAAAGCTTTTTTCAATATGGCGTGGAGGGCAAACACGGGTTTATTTTTATTAAATTCCCGAAACGTGGCCAAGACAATAGAAAAACACAAAACACAAATGAAAACGAATGTTTGCCCTCCGCGCCTTGTTGAAAGTCACGTGGTTTGGAGTACCTAATAATAGCCACACTGCCTACTCTTCACCCCACTTCAGCTTTGTGATTGGCGTTGTCTCCTTTTAAATTATGGGTAAACTGAGCGAATGAAAATTTGTTTCCGTAGAATAGATAGTAGAGTTTTGGGGTATTTTTTTGACAACAAGTCATTGTATCTATCTCCACATGCTGACAACAATAATAACAAAGATATTTTCCGAATAGTAGGAGAGATTGCACATAAATTTAAACCAAGAACGGTGTCAACTAAAGACAACTTCAATATTCTAAAAAACTGACAGTGATGAAGTTACCAAGGTTTTATATAAAAAACTTCTCGATAGTGACCTTCCTGATTTAGAAGTTGACTGGCAGCAGGATTACGAGCATAAGCCTGAAATCTGAACTGGATTCAGCCATACAAAAACTAAAAATTGGTAAAGTAGCAGGGGTCGATAATATCAAGGACAAGGCGCTTTAATTAGTTGGTGAAGATGGAATGAAACTTCTTCATTGAGAATATACCAAAAAAATAAGAGAGTTAGAAGAAGAGGGAGATACAGAGGTCTAATATAACTATAAATTTCTGGCATTAATATCACACGCCAGCAAAATAATGTTGTATGTTACTCAATCCAGACTTCAACACTATTTGCCTTGGCAAGTACCTCCTGAGCAGGTAAGCTTTATGACGCGATACTAGAGAGCAGATACTGAATAAGCGACTCATCGAAAAGGCAAGAGAGTATTATGTGCCTATGTACCTTTGTTTCACGCGCCTATAAAAATAGGCAGATCAATATACTAACAGACAGCCAGGCGGCTCTAAGGGCACTGTCAAACTCTAAGGTGACGTCCAAGCTGGTGTAGGAATGCAAAGAAGAACAAAAAGCTCTAGCAGACCACAATATGGGTGCCGCGACACGCAGGAATCGAAAGCAATGAGAAAATTGACGAGCTAGCAAAGAAAGATATCGTCAGCTCCATATTATTGGCCCAGAAGCGACCCTGGGAATGCCTAAAACCACTGTACGGGGCCAAATGAGGTACTGGGTCAAGAATACTGGGACAAAACAACTTGGCAACAACATAGAAAAACCTTTATCAAAGGACCACCCTGAAAGAAAACTGAAGAAATGCTGTCACTAAGCAGGAATCAGCTCCGCATAACTACTGGCTTTCTAACAAGGTACTGTGCCCTGAAAGGACACCTGTTCAACGGTGACGTAAGATGTAGACAATGCAATAGGGCAACGAAGACATCCTATCACATCCGTGCGACTATGAGGCTCTGGATCACAGAAGACAGGTAATATATGGACGACTAAGACTGAGTCTAGAAGAATATGAAACTAAACCAGTGATGGAGTTGTACAAGCTAGTGCAAGGGACCAAAGTACTGGATTCGGTCTCATAAAGCAAATGGGAGTATATCACAGTAAGCCGAAGAGGCTGCAGTGTTTCCGGAAACTAAAATTAGACGGCTCATGAACAAAAAAAACTCTGTGTTTATAGACTACCGTAAGGTTTTGACAATGTGAAATTGAAGCAATTGTGGACTGTTTTATGGAGACGGAGACACCCAAACATCTGGTCCTTATTTTTCGCAGATTGTATAAAGAAAACTTTGGTTTGAAGAAAGTCGAAACATTTTTATTCTAACTCCGATAAGCGTGGTGTTGGCAAAGGCGTCAGGTGTCACCATTCCGCTTGAACTTGAGATAAGGTGATATACATTGTAGCCATTGTGGACAATGTGGACAGCTATGAACATAAGATTCGACGAAGAATATAGAAGGCAGGATCGGAAACTTTCTAGTTGAAAAGAATTGGCATGATAGAAAGACCCAGTTTTCACCATTTTTCATTATGTCCCTGAGATACGAATCGTTAGAGAAGCAGATAGACAGTGTATTGATGCTTTCGAGATGTGGGTTTGAATGCCTTTGCTACAAATTCCCTGGACAGCACTTGACACTAACAGCTCAAACTCCAAAAAGCGACTCTCCAGTATCGCATTTTCTCGAATCGTCTAATTTTTGGGCCACACTAACCGAAGAGCGGACATACAAAGTGACCCATTTAAAAGTTGAACATCTCTCTAAAATTTTTATTTATTCTGCGATTTGAATTAAATTTTACCCAAGTATGGAACAAATTACGATATAACTATGACCATAAAAACATTCGCCTCCTACAAATGCAAAGCCACCTGCGGTACCAAAATATGCGGGAAAAAAAACAGAAAATCATATTAGGCATTTTTTTATCGGAAAATTCTGTTAATGACGCTTGTTCAGAATTGTTCAAAAACCTTAAGTCCAAAATTTAATCAAAATTGAAAAATTGAAATTTTAAAAATTTTAAAAACAATTATTTAAAAAAAACTGCAAATTACTTGCCAACTACCTGGCAGCTTGGGTTTAATTTCACGCAAAATTGTCATAGTACAGTTTTCTAAATAAAAAAATTCATTAAAATTATATTTTCGGACTTGGACATTATTTTAATCAAAATTTCAATATCTTTTTATTTTGAATAAATTTGGGACTTAAGGTTTATGGACAATTCTGAACAAGTTTTATTAACAAAAGTTTCCGATAAAAAAATGCCTAATATAATTTTTTGTTTTTTTCCACATACTTTGGTACCACACGTGGCTTTGCATTTATAGGAAGCGAATGTTTTTCTAGTCATAATTAGTTCCTAATTTGTTCTATACTTGAGTAAAATTTGATTTGAATCGCAAAATAAATAAAAATGTTAGAGAAGTGTTCAGCTTTCAAATGGGTCACTCTGTATAGAACGATTGATGATTCAAGGAAAACCAGAAGGCAAAAGGCGAAGAGGTCGTACTCCAAAACGTTGCAATGCTAATGTCACCAAGGAGCTGATTTCAGTGAGCTTCGGTGAGGCTGTGCCCCTAACTGGCAACCGCGGTAGACGGGTTGATGCCGTAGGACGTCCTATACAGTAAACTAGAATAATGTATGGATCGCAAAACATCTGACAAGACGTTGTGAACAAAAAGAAGAAGAAGCTTTTATCATCATCTTAACAGTTGCGTAGGTATTTCTCGTAGAAGAAAGACCAACAAGTTCCTATAAGAAGTGATCGACACTGGCCAGAAGAATTAACTAGTCAAAAATGATCAGTAGGTTTATAAGTATTGACTCTTTGGTCATATTTACAAGCAGTAGACTAAATAGACGCTAAGATGAATAACCAAAAGTGTGTTTTCCTCTCTTTTTTAACCACCTCGCTACATTGGATTTACAAAGTTCTAAGTGCACTTATCACTGTTTTGAGTAATTAGAGTTTGAAATATTGCAATAAGGTTTGTCGTAAGTAAATGTTTGATAGTGATAACACGAATTGCTATATATCTTTACAATTCAAGAATCCAAATTTATATGGTTATTTTGTAAGAATCATAATCAATAGTTTAGTTTTAAATACTTTATTTTTAAATAAAATTTCGTTAATAATAAAAAGACATATTTTTTATAAAACAAGGTGATATCTCCATTTTGCAAAATATGGTAGAAATAACAGAATATAAAATTAAAAATAACTAGTAACTTATATATTCAAAAGTTAAATGTTAACGTTCAACACACATGGTATGGAGCAAAACGACGAAAATATAAAAGTTCAGTCATGCAATATAGTGTTTTAGTGGGAATATTAATTTATGTCTTTTAGATAGAAAAGTTCTAACTGTTTTATTTGTAGCCTAACAAGGTTCTATCTCCAAAAACATTGTTTAACATGGTCCTATCTACTCAGAAGGAACTTTGTCGTTATTACCAAAAATGGAAAGAGATTGCAGATAGAACCTTTTTCAATTTCCATTTCAATTATTTGCTACCAGGCACTAAAAGTTACATTTTATCAATATTTAGGGTAGATAGAACATTTTTATGCAAAAACCTCCATTTCGCTAAAAATGCAGTTAGAACCATGCGAACCCATGTAGCGACCTATGCTTAATTATGACTACTTGCCTTAACCTGTCTGTCTTTACCTACGTCATTTGTTTGAGCTCCTCTTATCTTAGCTATTTCGATTTGAACTTCCAGCATAAGGTTTTGAAACCGAAACGACATGAAAACCGTAATAGATTTCCATAAATTTACTATTGCGATCAAGTTAAATTGGAAATGAAATATATACATTAAATGCAACAGACATTATGGTGTAAATAAACAACAGTGACAATGTAAATGCATACTACAACTATGTTCACCCGTTATATACAAACATACATACCCAATAATTAATTCTCGTTTGGAATGTGGATGTTCTGCCAATTCGTGGAAGTAACTATTATTTCCCATTTGCTAAAAATTAGTACCATTAATAATACAGTCAATCTGCCCGAAAATATTTTCTACAAAACATTTTCGTTTCTTGTAACATAGGAAGGTTTCCACAATCATTAATTCATGGTTTCTACAAAAATATCATTATCGCTACGACCGTCATGTAGAAAAAATGATGATTAAAATAGATTTTTCTCAATTATTTTTCCTAATAGCAATGGACTACGAGTTATATCTTGTAGTTTGAGAAATATTTCATAGAAATCACTTAAGCCAATTCGGAGTAATAGTGGAACAAACAGAAAAAAAACATATATACATTCGAATCGAGTTGAGAATCTACCTCTCTTTTTAAATTTTTTTAAGTCGTTTAAAAGAAATGGAAATGCTCCAAATTGAAACGGCTGAAACAAATGGAAACCTAATAAAATTCAAGATATAGACACGATATTTTAAAGACTTCTCCGTCTGGCGAATAACGAATTCTCTACTCCCATTTGTTTTATAACTCTTGTAATTGCGAACACGGTTACATAATTTATTAACTTGAGAACAATAAAACGTACTCCATCTAGAGAGACGCCGCGGCGTTGTTTTTGCGGTCAAAATGCGTTCGTTTGTAGGAATTAACTACGTAGTGGCTTAGCTATTACAGCAAATTATCCGAGCCCTACAAACTATCCTCAGTCAAATAAATACAGCACTAATTACTACGTCGCGTCATCTTAAAACCACTTAGTTGAAATTAATTTTACAGCCGGTCACAATGAGAAGGAAAATTATTTAATTTCTCCAGCAATGCAATTCTATTCCACTGAATCGATTTGAAATTCATATGCTATAAATCTGGATAAACTATCAATCAAATTTAGAAACAATTTTAGTTTATTTGACCATATTGTTTCACATACGATTCTACTTTAGATCTAAGGCTTTCGCAGAACTAATGATGAACTGTAGACTGGCTTCCGTGTTTTTATACATTGATTGTTTTGAAAGTTTAACGTTTCTACCATCTTGTAGCGATCTTCTTCAATTTTTCTCCGAGGAAGAAAATTAATGAGGAAGTAAACACGAAGCAAAGAAAAAATATGGGAGAAAAACAGAGGAGAAAAATAAATTATATTCAGCTCTCTTCCCTTATGGGTACACGTTTGTATCTTTCTAGTACATTGAGATATCTGGGGGTAATCCTAGACTACAAATTGTTGTACAAGAACTGCGTGGAAATGAAAACTGTCTAGCAATAACAGGAGTGATCAGGACCACTCCAATGATTGCAATGGAGGCCATTCGTGAACTTAGGAAAGCAACAAACTGTTCAAAAATAGAATGTGGAATGTAAACCAAGGGCTGCGCCACACAAAGGTTGGAGTTGCTGTCGTGTTCCCTAGTTAATATAACAGGAAACGCGATGAAAGGAGTCTTATGAATCGCAGAGGTCTGGAATTGAACACATATGGATAGAAGCCTCAGGAGGAAACCGGTGCTATTATAAACGGATGCATACCAAGGAGCCACTTGACTTTCCAAGTGTATTTTATTCTAAGGAGAGGTATATGCCATCTTACTGTACGAAAGCGAAAATATCAGAAGAGGTTTCGTAGCCAAACATATTTATATTCGCAGAGACAGCCACATGACTTTTTAAGAAATCTGATTCAATCAGAGCTACGAGACTGGGAACTGAGAATTCTATTAAGCCCAATTCCCCAGAATGAAGCAGTCTAAGCCATGCAAAGGGGCTCGTTGGGCTCAATAGAGAGAGAATTAGATGGATGACAGGTTTGATAACAGGATACTGTGCTCTGTACAAACATCTTCATACAATGATATTGAGAAAAGATTCCAGGAGCATACTGAAAGGCAATTTTTACAGGCGGAGGAACTACGGGATCTACCTTAGAGAGTACTGGTCTATTTGGGAGACCCTACATATAGTTGAAGTAATCTTAATAGTGAGCCGTTATGATAGGCGGCAACTAGATCTCCCGTCTTTACTCCACTTTTACATTTACATACAAGAGGGAGAGAAGATATCGGCCATTTGATGTCGGTTATCTGACGTGGCTTGTGGGAGTATAACCTTTGAGTGTGTTGATTAATCCAGGACCGCAATTAGAGCCACCGCAGTCGAGCTTATACTGTCGGGGTGAAGACATAATTCGATAATTACTTTACCAATTCATAGCAGTGCTTTGGTTGATATTTTAATTGTAATATTATAAAAAGTGAACAATATAGTTAAATCCGGCTCTGCGATCTGCACCCCTTGCCTCTCAACGTCGCTCACAAATGCGATTACTTCAACTATACTGTAGACCAACAAACTTACGAACTGCGGATCTGCTATCGTTACAAATAGTAAAAGCCGGAAGTTATTTTACAAATCGGTTTCCCTTCAACTTTCTAAACATTATAAAAATGTTTCGACTTTACCAAAGACTAAAGAACCTTTTTTTATTTCAACACTGGAATGCGAAGTTATTTCGGGAACAGAAATAGAAGTACCTCCAAAGTTAAAAGGACGTTGTTCAAAGCCGAACTGAAACAATCCATGAATAGTTATTATCATTAATGTACTGGCGATTCAACGATGTAATAAATTTACATGTATAAAATCCGCGCCATGTTTGCCTGTTTGTCTTCCAAATGTGTTCTTCGCATTTCTCGATGAGCTACAAAGTTCAAATTTGGCGTGAAGTTTACTGAGGACCTGAAGGGGATCTAAAAATCCCTAAACCTGAAAAATTCGAAAAGAAACCTAGGATCTGTAGTCTCAAAATTTCTCATGACTACTTTATGGGATAAAAAATCAAATTTGTTCGATCTCACTGAAACTCGATTTCCGGTTTCTATGTCAATCACAAACTTGCTGTAATTTTTCTGAAATTTCAGTTGACTGATCTTAAATAGTATCTACAATTAAGTCATTGTTTTTTCGAAATTCGACTCAACTAACACTTAATAGGTACTCAAATTCGATTAGAAAGTTTCTCCTTCTCATTTAAATATCATTTAAAATTAATCTAGAATATAGTTTAGCTTAAGATAAGAATAAATATGGAAGAACTATTAAGATAGGCATCAGTCATCTCGAAATAACTCAATTTTTAAGAAAAATTTCAAAATAAACATTTTTTTTCTGTTAATTTTAAAGATATCTTAGTGTTTTTTTTTAAATAATAATAATAGTAATAACATTATCATTTAAAAAAATTAAGTAAGACATCTTTAAAATTAATGTTTTTATTTAAAAAAAAAAATGCAATATCTTACGTTGGTAGATCAAATCAAAACAAAATCGTATTTACTTTACTTTATAAAACAATAATATTAATTTTACGATAGTATTTTTTATTCAGTGGTACAACGTAAAGGCTACATTTTATATTTATTAAATTGCTGACTAGCCACTATTTCATGACAACCAAAATACAACCTAATTAATGATGTGTCATTATTGTTTTTTTTAATATTAAACGACAAAAAATTAATTATAACAGGAATTGAGTGGTTCAATATAATTGCTCTACCACCTAACCATTTCATATGAAATACAAAAAATGACTATAAATATGCAATAATCAATATAAGACAGATACCATGTGTAGAATAATATTATTTTATATTTCTGTTTGCAACAAGACGTAACTTGACTTGTTCCTTGAAAGTGTGTATACTTGGAGAAGACTTGGCCGGTTTATTCAGCATTGTAGGTAAAGAATTTTTGAAATTATGCAGAGCGGTGTCTAGGAACCGCATACAGATCGCATATATAATAATGTTTATTGAAAATAAAATATAACGATATTAAAAATATACAAAGAAGTGTAAGCCCATTTAGGTCCACGTAAGGGTCTATTTATGGATCATATGGGTCTATCGCCATATCGTGTAAATGATTTCTTGGATTAATAAATGATTAACGTAATATCTAAAGGTAGGTCTATGCCTTTTATATTCCTTCTTGAGCTCACCATACACCGATCTCTCATTCACTTGAGTGAAATAGCTAATAGCACTATTTGAAACACAAAATAAAAGATAAAGTGTCATATTTATTTCAGATAAAAAATAATAAGATTGAAATATTTGTACTTGAAAGAGTAAATAAAAAAGTCGTGCAGACGAAAATTCTTTTTAAGGTATTTGGTTTCAAATAAATAATTTTTAATGACATAATCAATAACGTATTGTTTGTAAAGTATGGTCATATAAATTTCTTATGTTAACCCTCAAATAATTCTTTTTGATAATTATTAAAAGTACTCAAACGAGTTTAATATAGGTTAGACCCGTAATAATCAAATGCATTACTCTTAAATTATGGTCACTTTCTTAAAAATTTTCAAGTGGGGTTTTCATAGCTATTGGGGGTATTCAAACGAATTTAATTTGAAATAAACTTGAAATGATCAATGAGGCATTGTTGATATACCTACTGCGTCGAAATTGAGTTCTCGCAGCGCTTCAGCGTGGTGCAGGCTTCTTTAGGAAAAATGGTGTTTTCTAAGAAAACACACACATATGCCGCTAATCTCCTAATCGCCGCAGGACACAAATGGACTGAAAATAAACTTCAAGAAAATCCCAATAATGAAGCGAGATCCGTCAACAAAAGAGAGTTGGACCAGCGGAGAGGAAACAAAATAGATGAATAACTCTCTAAGAACAACGAACAAATTGAAGTACCCAGGAACAGACTTGACGAACCAACTGGAACGGAGAGACACGATAAAGGACGGAATCAAAACGGCATACAGAGTCACAAGTGCAATCATACCGTTTTTCTGAGAAAAATAAACCATCATGGGACCTTACCAAATGTATGTACATAGCCGTCAAACAACCATATGGAGTCAAAAAACGCGGCAACAACTATGGAGTCAAAAAACGCGGCAACAACAAAATCCAACAGACGAAGATTTTGAGAAGAGCAGAAAGGGACATCGTCCAACTACTCGCAAAAACAACAAGACGAAAACATCGATATAAAATATCAACACTATTAGGTGGAAAGACAATTAAAAAAAGGATAAAAATGTACGCAATGAAGTATTGGCGATATACCCAAGGAAGGGACCCAACACATCTACTGAAGAAATCACTAGCACCGAACATCAACAAACTAAAAATAGGGAGACCATGCTACAGTGGAGAACATCAACTGAGATGATCAGGATCAAAAAATGAACACCACAAAGTAATCGCAACGATTATATTCTACCACAACGGAAACCGAGGATTCAGAAAATTCAGAAAAAGAAGATTCGAAGAAGCAGAAACACAAAAAGAGGAGCACAAACACTCCATATTTTACAAGAAGACTCAGAAGAGGCAGAAGTCCAGAGTCAAAAACACAAAAAAGGGAGCTTAAACGCTCCCTCACGACACAATGCGGTAACGCATCTCACAAATACCTACACCTCCCATCTCACATTCCTTTACCATGCGCCATGTTGCTCTCGCTGCAGGTAACAAGCATGACCTTAGTCCAACCCAGCGTGGACGTAGCAGGCCCAGCTGTATACCTGGGAGTGGCAGCAATGCCTACCGCACGCTGGTAAATCAAATCAAATCAAATCAAATCAATACTCTATGACAATCGGCATCATATCAAGGAATTAGCTTTAGGACGAATTCTGCGAGCAAGGCAATTAGAAAATATTAACTCTATAAGAGTTTTTACGTTACCCGAATTTAATTTATTAATTGGAAAATCGAAAAATATATGCTGAGTAAATAACTGAAGATAGAAATGACCTTGAAAGCAGAGCAAGAAAAATATATAGATGCTAATAAACTATTACCAGAAATAATTCATTTCCATTGTCATAACCAAGCTGTAGAAAGGTGTGTGAAAATCGCCACTGAGGCATCTTCAGCTGTATGTGGTTTTTCTAATGGAGACGGATTTATAACAAGCAGGATTGAATCTCGTAAAATAATGACGATTTTCAACACAAAAAAATAATATGTCACGAATTAATGTAATTCCTTCTTTAGTTCATTTCTTTTTAAATTTCATTCCTAATTTTCTGTTTTTTGTGTATCTTGGATGTTTTCAAATTTATTGTCAGTGGTTCACTCACCGTATTACATAAAACCATCAATAGAAAAAGTTATTTCTTTTATTCAAATTTTTTTTTCCTCGATGTTAATTGGGACGCCGTGCCGGGATTATCATATATCACCAATTTCACACCAAGCCAAGCCAAGTCAAGTCAAAACTTTGAGTGTAATATTTTGACCCCACCCTACTCTCCATGACGCCTCAGTTTTTGTTTTTCTATACTTATGACTAATATAGTTTTATCTACTCTTATTAGGTTATATACTAATTAATGAACTGCTTTTGATCAATTAATAGTATCCACAAACAAATAGCATGAGTTATAATGAGTGAGTTATTATAAATCACTAGGTACAGAGCCAATCACCTTTATCTTCATGCCTAGCCTGTTAAATCGATGTAAAGCGTCACACAAAGATGGCTCTGTCCTAAAGAAATTCTTTTCCGATACAGTGAAATAGAACGGTCCATTATTATTGAGGGGAGGAAGGTGATTTATCATGTTTGAATAGTTTCGACGTTTTCAAATCAAGTTAATTGTGCCAAAAATGATGAATTCGGTTGGTGAAGATGAACTAATATGTACACCACCAGAATGATGACAAGTAGCTAATGATACAATACATAATTTATTGCCCGAAAAATCACAGAACCAATATAAAAGTGTGCACAAAAATTAAATTTCACAGTTAATTTCATTATTAAACAAACTGAGTAATTTAAACAAAATTTTCTCAATTTAATATTTATTGTTATTATCGTAGATACAGTATAGTATTCAACTTGCGGTAATGGTATTAACTCACTTGATGAATTATAGCACTCGCCTGCTGCTCGTGCTGTAAACTTCATCTGCGTGAGTTATTACCTACGTTACCGCTCGTTGAATAATATACTATTATTGAATGCTTACTTTTATACTATACTTTTTGTACTTATGAATATGCTTTATCTCTAAGTTTCGTCATGGTTTTCTGATTTTCAGTAAGCCATGGGGCAGTAATAGTAATATTCTTGTACGGTGCGGCGCAAGGCTGTTGAATAGCCAAGTGATGTTGATAATACTGAATTGGACATCATCTAAACTTTATAACTTTTACATCAGATCAGAGTTAATAAGGTTGAGGTCTTGCACGATAAATTATAATTGAAATTTGTGGTCGATTGGTAATAGTAGAATAGTAGGGTATATATTAGTACCATTAGTACAAGTAGGTAAAATTAAAATAAAGCAGAGATCCAACTTTAAAGATTTTTGTCCATGTTTTGAGGCTAAGGATGAACTGTTACCTGATGGGACAAGTCTGACATCGCATTCGGATTTAGCGACCTCAAAAACATAAAGTAAACTTGTTTACAAACGATTTCAGCCATAGGAGTTACAGTTCAACCCCCGAGAGTGTCATTTTAGTGATTTTTGCCTATATTTTGAGATTAGAGATAAAACCTGGCATGATGGAGCTAATTATAACTTAGTCTGGTGGACATGACTTTTTTTATGGGCCTATGTTATGATAGGCAACTCTGATTACATATTTAGAGTCCGCGTAATATTCTCCTCTGATTGACATATTTTGTAGCGTTAAGCTAAGTGTCGCAGATAAATGGACAATAACTATACATATAAAATGATACAAATAATAATCCACTCAAAATTTGTTTTTTTAGCAAAATATCTTGATTTGTAACTGGGGTAGAAGTATAATTCAGTTTTTATTAGAATTATTGGTATTCTGTAAAGAAGTAAAATATGTTGTCATCAAATGTTTGTCTAGTCTTCTGAATAAAACAACCTCCTTCATCAGCGACTACATACCATTAAATTGTATTTTAATACGCAAGGATTCTTTAACCGAGACTGAACAACAATTAAAGGAAAAACTTCGGCACAAAATGGAATTAACAAAAACCACATTATTACTTCTGAATATGGTGAAGTCTGCATAAAGTATAAAATATCAGTTTTAACATGCGAACATTTGCTGTAGAGAACGACAGCAAATGGAGCTTTTTGTTATTCGAAAACTTTTTCAATAAGGGATCCACGAACTTTCGCGTTTCTTTTTAGCCGCGCAAAAAGTTATCAATATTTACGTTATTTACTAAAAACTTTGAACGATGACAGTTTTTACTTAGCAACTCTCATTTAATATGCAGACATTTGCAGAGTATTTGGTAAATACGAGGTGACCCAAAAGTGGACGACCAAACGAAGTGAGGCGCTAGGAGAAATCATTTTCAATGAAATAACCATGCACGTTATTACCGAATTATTGATGGTTCAAAAGTGTATTTAAACGTTTGTATTTTTCTCTGAAATCGCCAAGTACGTCCACTAATAATTTAATTTAAAAAAATACGTGAATTATTTCCCAACTAGCATTATTGCACTAATATTCAGCTAAATTGTCGTATAATTATTTTATAGTGGTGGAAAAATGTTCTTTTATGCTTTATTAAAGCTATTCTGAACTAATTGACCTCTGCGACAATTTGATGATGTAGAAATGACATAAGAATGCTTTTACAACATAATTATAAAACCATTTTATAAAAGCTTTATTAACCACTTGTAAAGGTTCTCGATGTATCTCTTATAGAGCTTCAAGTAACTATGCAAACATTTTTATTTCATAACGATTACATAAATGTTGGACAGAGAGCTATTATAAAATTTGTGAGTTACTGCTTTAATGTCATATTACTAGGTGATATAAACGTTCCTACTACTAATATTAAAGCTGTTAGGCTAATTTTATCTTTACCCAGGAATTAACTAGGAAATCTAAGCAACTGAAAAAATTAAATTTGTATAGGAAATTATCTACTTCTAATGAAGTAGACAGTCGTTACAAGGAATTAAAAAAACAATTTGAAAAAAAAGTAAGTGTTAGTAAAAGAGAATTCCATAATAATTTAATAAGTAGCGCTGAAAACAAAAGGGAACATGTGAATCTACAACTGGACAAGAAACAAATAAAAACAAAGAAAATACACCTAAACATAAACAACAAATTCGTCATCAACACAAATATAATTGCTAATACGTTTGCTAAATACTTTGCCACTTCAATAAAAGAAATAGCTGAGATCAACTTTCCACAAAACACTCTTAACCGACACTGTAAATAAATCTGTTAGCAATGGGCAGTTCCTTAAGCAGTTAAAGTTATCTGAGACAACTCCTGTGTTCAAAAAGGGCGATTCTGCTTTACTTGAAAATTATAGAGCCATTGTAATGCTCAGTCCTTTCGCTAAAATTCTTGAAAAATATGTCTATATTCGGCTAGTCGATTACCTTAAAAAAAATCATTTATTAACTAGCTGTCAACATGGATTCCGTGAGGGTTCTTCAACTGAGAGAGCCACAATTGAACTTATGCAACATATAAATAACAAGCTAGATACAGGAAATGTGGTAGTGTCTTTTTCGACTCATCCCGCGCATTTGACACAATCAATCCTCTTTTTTGTTCAAAACATTGAACTGTGTGGGAATCCCTGGGCCAATTAATGATTGGATTATCTTCTATGTAACACATAGAAAATTAGTAGTAAAAATTGAAGATTTCAACTCTGACTAATTTTATGTTGAGCTTAGTACGCCCCAGGAAAGCGTACTAGGACCGTTGTTGTTTCTGTTGTACATAAATGATTTGGCATCCTATATAAAGGAGGGTAGGTTATTTATGTACGCTGATGACACAACAATAATAATATATGCAAAGCCACAGACGAGGTTTACATTCTAACAACTAGGATACTTAAATCTTTTACAGAGTGGTGTGCAAAAATCACCTAATTATTAACCTCAGTAAAACAGTATGTATTGAATTTACTAATCCCTACAAAAAGCAAGATTTGAATCTAAATTTTAATATAAATAACATTAGTTTAACTTCTAGTACAACTTCTAGGTATACCATTAGATAGTTCACTAGACTGGGGTAACCAAATTGCCTCCGTCCGAGCTAAACTTAACAGTGCTTATTTTACTTTAGCAACTTTAAAAACGTCTCTTGACGAGAAATTTCTTATGAATTTCTATTATACCACGGTGTATTCTTCAATCTCCTATATTGTACTATAGGGAAAAGCTACGGATGTGCTACGAGTCTTCATCCTACAATTCGTCTCATATTTGGTTTATCTTATAATGAGACATCTAGGAATACATTTAAAAGTAAAACAATTCTAACTCTCACGGGAATATACATTTTTAAATTATTACAGTATACCTATAAAAATATAGATAACTTTTTAAAAAATTGTAACCTCCATTCCTATCCAACGCGCAAAAAGGACAACATACATACTGATAGCTTACGGCACACATTTTATAAGAAATCTCCCAATTACGCGGAACCCAATTACTCTCACATGTTACCTGGAAAAGTTAGAAATGTATGCCCTTTGTTTAGATTTAAAAACCGGCTAAAATCCTTATTGTTAGAAAACTGTTTCTACAATTTAAATGAATTTGAATTGAATCTTATTCTAAAAGTGACCCAGTTGTAGAATTGTATATTACCATATCTTTTACAGCACATTGGATCATTATTGTTATTGTTATATAAATATTCTATTTATTGTGTAAATATTCTATGTGTTTTTTAACAAAATAACTTAGGCACTGGCCTCTTTTGACGTGCCTTATCCATTTCTTTGTATTTGGCAAGGGTTTAATAAATATTGTTATTATTATTAATACTATTATTATCATACAGGTAACAGTTCCTGTTAAGTACTCTTACACAGAAACTTTATTAAAGTGTTTTTAAAGCATTTTTATACAGCCGAAAGTTCGACGTTCGGGCATTTCATCTGTGGTAATTTTACTTATAAAGCTGTGGAGGAAATTAGTAATGTACTTGTTATGACATGGACAATACAACAGTTAAGCTACAGTTTTCGATCCCGTTAGATAACATATTTAAAGAGCATCAGAATAATCAGGATGATGTCAACATGGAAAGGAACCAAACGCGGTGAAAAATATTCTAGAACCACTTCACTCTTTATTGGCAGTATTGAAATTATCTAAATTTTCACATAACAACCAGAGGCACTAGGAAACTATAAAACATATATAATCACCAAGCAATCATCTAAGAATGAAGTTCCTGTCTTTGCTAGACATTTTTTTGCATATAATTTAAATGAATTTAAAACTAGACTGAGAAACATTAACTGGACCTATTTGTTTTATTTTGATACAAATATGGGGTTTAGATCACTTGTGGATTGTTTAAACTGGGCTTTCAATGTTTCCTATCCTTTTAAAAAAATACGCAGAAGGCAGCGTAATTACAAAAAGTGGGTAACAAACGATATCGTCAAAGAAGGCGAGGAATTGAAAAGACTATTCTGGCTTATGACCTGGCTTATGTCCTGGCTTATGCCCTGATATAATCAACTTAGATAAAATTAAAAAAACAGGAATATAAATTTAATATTATATTAGCCAAGTCAAACTATCATAATAAAAAAATAAATAACTCCAATAAGGCCAAAGAGACTTGTAGCATTTGAGTTACATTAGCTATATATGATAAGAAACCCACTTTCACAAACAATTAGTTTATTTAATAAATTTACCCAAGTTTGGGAGGCGATGGAGAAATGGTTAGGAATGAAAGTAAATGGACATGTACCTGTTGCCGGTGCCAGTCGTCTTATTTATTTCAGTTCTGTGGATCACTAGTAGGTTAGAGATGATTTCCACATGGAGGAGAATAGTCTTAACGATTAACCAAAGGATGGATTCACACACACAATTGTTTTTATTAAGTGTAGGTGCACTGTTAACAGGTTGAAAACGTTATTAGTTCTGTCTTCTGATCTCTTGGAGAGGGAGGAAGTCATACCATTCCTAGAGTCGGCGCGGTACAAAGCACGGGAAAGAGGAACGTTGGTAGGCCCATTGGCGGAGGGTTAAGGGGAAAAAATAAGGACGAAACAAGACTTGGAACATAATAAATTTTAGAATAGGACGGAGAAATTGTGACATGAAATCTATAATTCTTAATTACAATGGTGATTGTATAGATAACCCCAAGGAAGTTGCCGATCTTTTCGCCAGCCACTTCTCTAATGTAGCTGAGCAGAATGGTATAAACCATTTTGGACATAATTTGGCTCTACCTTGCACAATAATGCCAAACAAGAATAATTCGAACCTGTATTTAGGTCCCATCACCGAATTTGATGTTATTAATGCTCTAGTTCAAATAAAAAATAAAAAATCATCAGGGACTGATGAACTATCACTGGTCTCAAATATTTAGATTTAATTATGCAACCGCTGCTGTACTTATTAAATTAACCATTACACCAATGCTGTTTTCCGGATGTATTTAAAACTGCTTTAGTTTTACCAGTATGTAAGATGGGTGATTTAAACAATAACTATTGACTTTTTTTGATTCTTAATGCTCTATTTGAATTGTCTGTCAGTGCCTTTCTATATATTTGGAGAATAATTCATTACTGACCAATTTCATGGTTTTAGAAAGAACAGATCAGTCGTGTCAGTTACTTGTGAATTACTGAATTTCGTTTACATAGAACTAGATAAGGGTAGATATGTTGCCTCATTACTTTTAGATCTGTCTAAGGCATTTGGTTCTGTATGCCCAAAGTCAGCAGTTACAACTTCTTGAGGGACGAAATATGGTTATTAATATTAATGGTATTAAGTCAGCTGGACACGATGTCAAACTTTGTGTTCCACAAGGATCTGTACTAGTCCCATTACTGTTCTTGTTATTTACCAACGACCTTCCGAACGATAGATATCACTTTGGGCTTAGTTGCAATGTTCGCTAATGATACGACTATAACTGTATCAGCAGAAACACGGCAACAGCTAGAAAATCTGATCGAAAATGCTATATATGATTTAGGCATTTGGTGCGAAAGGAACAGACTTGGTTTAAATAAAACAAAAACCAAGTGCGTTAACTTTTTTTATAAGAAGGGGCATTCCTACTAGCAAAATACAGACCGGTGATATGAAATGTTCAGATTCAGTAATGTTTCTAGATATTTGCATTGATAATAGAAATAGACTTACCTGGGATGCTCACGTGGACGGTGTTTGCAAAAAACTAAACAAGTCATATTATGCCATTTTTCAAATGAAAGATATCCTAACTATTCCAGGACTTCTAAGCATATATTTTGCCATGGCCTACTCACATATTTCTTTGAATATAATTAACTGGCGATGTGCTAGAGATTTTAGTAGAATTTTTGTAGCCCAAAAGAAATTTTTAAGGCTGCTTTTTAATATGAGGTGTAATGAAAGTTGTAGACATGTTTTTATAAATAATAACATTCTTACTGCCCCTTCAGTCTAAATATAAAAATACGTAGCATTTGTTAAAAGGCAGTATCATCTATTTACAAGTAATTCTTGTTTTCATCAACACAACACGAGGGACGGTGAATTATAGAATATTCCTCGTCATAATACAACAACATACAAACATTCAGCAAATTATAACTGCATCAAACTGTACAATAAATTGCCTACTAATTTGAAAAGTGTTGGAAGTTTTGATACGTTTAAAAAATATATAAAAGTCATGTTGGTCAATGGATGTTTTTATGGCACCGAGGAATTTTTATCTGCATCTGTTGATTATAAATAATATATTATTTTATTTTATTTTAATGTATTTTATTATACATACTATTTGTCATTTTTATTTTGTGTACTTTTAAAATGAAATTTCATATTGTTTGTCCTAGTTAAATTTGTTATATTCTGTTCTGTATTCTGTGACTTTTAATATTGTTGTATTATTATATTATTTCTGATATATCAGATAATATCTCAACTTCTATATCATGTACATGATCCTTTGGATGAATAAAATTGTTATTATTACTATTATTATGTATAATAACTGCCATCTGTAAGGCTTTATACTGTCTGAGTGGTACACTATTCTATTAGTATAGGAAATAGCGTGCATATTCGACGACGAGTGGTTACCGTCTGCCAGTCGGTAATCGAAGAGACCATATAAATACAAATTTTTTTTCTCTCTAGAACTTTTTGGTATGGTGGGGGGATAGGGAGGGGGGGCATTTATTTTTAAATGGAATGATTATCGATATCTGTCCGCATAGGTATTTAGTATATGTACTTCACATACCCCAATTACGCTGGCAGACGAAAATTCCGACGGCGCGCGCGCTAACAGGAAAAAGAAACTAAATTTTTTTTTTCTTCTTCCGGCTAGCGCGCGCGCCGGTCGGAATTTTCGTCTGCCAGCGTAATTGGGGTATGTGAAGTACATATACTAACTACCTATGCGGACAGATATCGATAATCATTCGATTTAAAAATAAATGCCCCTCCCTCCCTATCCCCCCACCATACCAAAAAGTTTCAGAGAGAAAAAAAAATTGTATTTATATGGTCTCTTCGACTACCGACTGGCAGATGGTAACCACTCGTCGTCGAATTTGCACGCTATTTCCTAGACTATATAAGAAAACTCACTGTACTACTATTCGAGCTTCGTAGTTATATAATGCTTGTATAAGAAGCTGAATTTTTCTCTAAAGTAAACCGCCATCTGTTCCTATGAACTAAAAGTGCTTGTGGCTGTATAGTAACTGCATACCAGTTGAATTTTCTCTAGCAAAACTTGCGGTAGTCTCTATGCAACAAAAGAGAACAATTTGCTTTATAATAGGTAAAGTATGAGTTAAATTGCTCTGCAGTATAACCCGTAGTAGTTTTACACTATATTTTGATTTTATCGCTATAAAATGGCTACATAATGAGTTACACATTTCTATAAAGTAACCTGTTACAGCATTTATACAAAAGAAAGCTGGAATAAGTATAATTACCGTCGATGGAACCCAATTATTCGAGAGCTTCATAACAGCTGTTATAAAACAAATAGTTTTGTAAAAGCTGTTTAACACTTCCACAAAGGTTGTGCTATTTCAGCTATATTTTACAAAGTTGTAAGGTTTCAGATGTGGCATCAATCTTGAGAAAAATTTACAAAAGACAATTAATATTCTGTTAGCACATATTAAACTATTTCACTTGTACTTCTAAATACGTATAAGGTTAAATAGTTAATTTATGGAAATTAATTACAATTTTAATAATATAGGGGCAAATATTTTGAAGAACATTTTTTTCATAAATCTTGATCAGTCCCTTAATTTGCAGAATTTCGATGGCGCTTTGTTATTTCATCCATGGGATATAGCTTATATCGACAGTAAAATTTAAACCACAAATTAATTTTATCTTTAGTAATCTTATGAAAATTGAATTTTAATGTACATGTAATATTGAGTCACAAAACAGGTAAGTCAGAGCAAAAATAGTTTGCATATGGTTGGATAAACATCGCTAAATGACATCAATTTAACGTCACAAAATAACGTCTCTGGGCTGTGACATAATGACGTCATTTTTACACCACTGTAATGCCATTCCAGAGGTCAAAATAGCGTCTCAAGTGTCCAAAAATTGACGTCAAAATGACGTCAGTCCGGTGCCTGGGTTAAAATCCACTAAAAACAAAAAAATAACGAAAATTTTTTTTAGTTAAATTAGCGGATGCACTAGGTGATTTCAGGGAAAAATACAAAAATTGAGATAACATTTGAACCATCAACAATCTATGACCACATATATGGTTGTTCATATTGGAAATGATCTATCTCTCCTATTACCTCACATCATTTTATCGTCGACTTCTGGAACACCCTGTGTATTTAAAAAAGTAAATATGAGAATATTTTAATAATTTAATTAATACACTTCAAAGACATATTTATTTGATCTGTTACAAAAATTGGAATCTTTCAGGTAAAAACGGACAAAGAAAATGATCACAAAGGAGCTCATTATAGAGATATTTGCATATAAATTGTTGCTTCTTTTTTGTACAATTTTTTTATTCAGACTGGCATTACACGTAAATATATTTAATGATTTGTTTGTTTGCGACTTCTGTACCAATTTAGAAAAATATTCGCTTAATTAGTGGGGTATATTTTGTCTTTCAGTTGAAAAATGTGATCTCTGACCTGGCAACGTTAGGATCGAATGGGATGTTAGGTAATAATAAATAATTAATTTCGATACAAAATTCTAGAAGTTCGATTTTTTTCCATTTGCCTGAGAATATATGATTCATTATTGCTATAAGCTTACTTCTGCAATGAATTTTTATTTAATAAAGAGCTGTTGGCCAAATTTAAGTTTCCTGCAATTTTCCATTTAAATAATTTCTGAAAAATTGACGGTAGATGCAGAAATTATTCCAAAATAATAAACAACTATAGATGTGAAAGTAATAACGAGATAAAATAAATATAAGATTATTGGTGTCCACGCTTCACATTTTCCAGATAAATCCTGACAAATCGAATGCTTGAATCTTTGGGCAAATCGAGTCCTCGTGATATTAGTATTATTGATTGATTGATTGATTTACCAGCGTGCGGTAGGAATTGCTGCCACTCCTAATGTTATACAGCCAGGCCTGCTACGTCCACGCTGGGTTGGATTGGGGTCATGCTTGTTGCCAGCAGCGAGAGCCACACGGCGCATGGTAGGAGAATGTGGAATGGGAGATTTAGGTATTTGTGAGATGCGTTACCGCATTGTGTCATGAGGGTCCGTTTAAGCTCCCTTTTTTGTGTTTTTGGTTCTGAACTTCTCCCTCTTCTGAGTCTTCCTGTGAAATATGTTACCTCGTTGTGTCCTGATATGGAGTGTATATGCTCCTCTTTTTGTGTTTCTGCTTCTTCGAGTCTTCTTTTTTTGAGTCTTCTGGTCCTCGGTTTCCGATACTGGGTTGCATTTGGGTCATGCTTGTCAGCAGCGAGAGCCACGTGTGGTACAGGAGCGGGGGATGGGCAGTGTAGCTATTTTCTTCTTCTCCGTCTGAGTCTTCCGATTTCTCCGTTTCTGGTTCTGGTATATAACTGTATAACTGTAAGTATTTGTGAAATGCGTGCCGCATTGTGTCATGATGTGAAGTGTTTATGCTCCTCTTTCTTCTTCTGAGTCTTCTGATTCCTCCGTTTCTAGTTCTGGTAGAGTAGAATAATTTATTGCCCCGCCATTGATTGTTGAGAGGTTGATGGACTTAAACACTTCAATCGTTTTATGCGGCAGACCCTTGTAAGTCATTAAGACGATAAATAAACTTTACTGGCAAGGTGAAATAATAGGTACTTAGAAATGAAAACGGTACGTAGCTCTTTGCCTGTGTTGGGTAATACACTCTGTTTTGACACTAAATAACTCTGTATTAGTTGAAGACACAAGTGGATGAAGAGTCTATGTGACATTTCCGAAAAAAACGAGTTTATTATATGAATGAAGGTTTTAAGTACACGGAGTTCCCTTTGGTACACTACGTTTGATTATAATGCTAAAATGTTTGATTAATAAATTTATAAAAGACCTATGTACTGTTGAAGTAGATAGGCTGTTAAAAACTTTGAGATAAATTATTTCGAAATCACTTTGTTGTTACATAGACCCTTCATCCACGTGTGTCTTCAGTTATTTTCTAATATTAATTCTATATCAACTTTGTTCTTTTGTTATGACACATAGATTTACGCGGATTTTTTTGAGCTACGAGTTCACCTAAGTTATATCAAATTTAACGGAGTTTTTTCTGGTATTTTCGCGTTTAAGTGGAAGCGTTTCAGACGCACGAGCTCGACCGACGAACAACCTCCCAACGGCTTTTCATAGTATTATTTTTAATAAAATCCTCCATACCTGCATAATAAAATAAGGTTTCCTTTAGATGCCCACACTCTGATGTTAAGATATAAAGGACAATTTTCACCTCCTTACAAAACTGCTATTTACCGTAGTTTTTCATATATCATTTACTGCTTTAATTAGTTACCTGCAGTCCATGAACACCTATCTACTACATGCTTTAAAATTCAAGTAAAAAATATCTCCCAACTAATACTAACTGATAATTAAATTGCTAGCAATTTATTGCACAAACCAATAAAATAGATCAGCAGTCACCCTATGTTGATTCTAGTTTTTATTTTGAAGACTATGTAAAATTACTACATACCTTTCCTTTATTATTATTATTTTTTTTGTAAAATTATAGCAAACTCATATTTTTTGCAGATAAAATTTATTATTAACAAACATTATTAGCAAAGCACAAAAGAAAATGTAATTTCATTATTCTACAGAATATAATATATAATCCAGTAAAATTAGACGTTTCTGATCTAACAAAATATATCCTTTATTTTTTTTTTGTTTAAATCGATTTATTTTGGTGTTTTAAAGAAAATATTAAAAATCGGCAACGAGATCACTATAGCATAAAAAATTATTCAAGGTCAAAGTTCACAAAAACGGTTTTTTGCGAATATTGTGCTTTCTATGACTCGGAGGCCAATTGGGGTTATTATGAAAATGAAAGATAATGAAATTTCGCACAAAAATGATCTCTTCAATTTTTTATGTACAACGAACGGTTTAGGCAAAAATGTGCTTCGAATTTTCCGCACAAGGCATAATATGCTCCACTTCATAACTATTTTTTAAAAAACTATTAATTGCTTGACAACTAGTTGGCAGCTTGGGTTTAACTTCAAACAAAATTGTCATAGTGCAGTTTTCCAAACAAAAAACACCAATAAAATAATATTTTCGAAATTGGACATTATTTTAATCAAAATTTCAATATTTTTTTATTTTGATCAAATTTTGGACTTACAGTTTTTGGACAATTCTGAGCAAGATTTATTAACAAAATTTTCCGATAAAAAATGCCTAATATGATTTTTTGATTTTCTGCGCATATTTTGGTACCGCAGGTGGCTTTGCATTCGTAGGAGGCAATTGTTTTTCTGGTCATATGTAGATCATAATTTATTCTATACTTAAGTAAAATTTGATTCAAATCGGAAGAAAAATAAAAAAGTTATTGGGGTGTTACCGTTTCAAGTGAAACACACTGTATATATTTATTTATTTTATTTTATATATCGATCAGCTGATAAATATTATACATAGAACAAGCACATACTCTATGCATGGACTATATGAAATGGAGCATATTATGCCTTGCGCGGAAACTTCGAAGTACATTTTTGCCTAAACCGTTCGTTGTACATAAAAAATGGAAGAGATCATTTTTGTGCGGAATTTCATTATCTTTCATATTTATAACAACCTCAATTGGCTTCCGAGCCATAGAAAGCGCGATATTCGCAAAAAAACGTTTTCTGTGAACTTTGACCTTTGAATAATTTTTTATGCCATAGTGATCTCGTTGCCGATTTTTAATATTTTTTTAAAACACCAAAATAAATCAATTTAAATTTAAAAAAATGAAGGATATCTTTTGTTAGATCAGAAGCCATAATTTTGTCTAAAATGACTGGAGTAATAATGTGTATATAGAAGATTTGTTTGATGGAATTTGAAAATGTGTACTTATAGAAAAATTTAAGTATGTTTATTATTTATACAAAAACGTGTATCTCACACTGACATTGCGGATTCCCTGTCATGGTACTGGGACAACGCGACGGGGACAGAGATAATTGTAAAAATTTGCAGAAAAGCAGAAGCTTCCAATTTTCTGGCTGCTGTAAATCCTAAAGTATTATCAATAGAGAAAAATTGTTCAAATAAAATTTGTAACTTTTTCTTATTTCCTACAATATTAATTTAACAAAACATTCTTTGAATATCGGTGAAATCTATTTCATATACAGGGTGTTCGATAGAGGGTGTACCAAACGGAAATGGTGAATAGGTGGGGCCATTTAGAAGTTAGTTAGCCCTAATAACCTCTATCTAATGTATCACCGTTTTTGAGATATTGTTTTTTTTTTTTTCGAAAATTTCCCTCAAATCAGCCTTTTAGCATGTAATAGACCAACCCAAAAAAAAAAAAATCTTGTCATATTTTATGTCTCACCCTGTAAAAATGTTCCTTTTTATGTAAAAGAAGAAATGCTCTTTTGGTAAAAAAAAAAAATGAATTTTAAAATGTGCTACCACGCTCTAAAGTACGATATTTCAATCATTTTGCGTTATCTACAAAAATTAGGCTGCGGGCTTCATCTAATATATGTTTTTTAGTGCCAAAGTGGTTTTCCACTTTAAATATTATATAAATAATTGAAAATTATCGAGTAAAATTTTTTTGTAAGAAACCCGACAAAAAAAAACTACTTTAAAATGTTAAAAAATGGACAAAAGGAAAATCTCATATAAATCTGCTTTAGGCCTGCCGAAAATACTTTTTCAATATATTCCAAAACATATTTAAACCGAAATTTACTATAATTACTTGCAAGCGAGCAGAAACTAGAGTGCGAAAATTAAAGTTTTCAGGGTGTAATTTCACAATTTTACTAATAAAAAAATTGTAAATAACTAATGAAGTTACTTAAATAATATTTTTTTTCCTGGAAAATTATATTAAATATAGAAAATATTGTTTTTTGATGCCCCGGGTTTTTAAGGATAGGCTTGAATTTGTTTAACTTATTCACCATTGTAAATAATTATTATTAATAATAATTTTTTAATTTATTATATATATCTTTTGTTTTTGTACATTTCTTTGTTTCTGCACTTTGTGTTATCAGTAAAGCTTGTTTTTGTTCTTCATCTATTGTAATAACATTATTAAATCGAGAAGTCAACGCAATTTGACATTCAGCAGAATCACTGACAACTTTAAGATTTATGCATACATTTTTTCCACACACATAATGATGGCCTGAATTCCATAGATCTGGATTTTTCTTTAAAGAGTCAACGTTTATATTTCTAATTTTAAATAATTTAAACTTTTCTTTGATATAAAATCGGATAAACAAATACCCGAATCATTTTTTTTGGATCTACAAAATCTCTAACATTACTTTGCGGCTCCCATAAATTTTCTTTTTTTTTTAACTTTTGTATCATTTTTATTTTTATTTCATGAGTCACTTTATCATCAAAAAATGCAAGGCTTATGAGTTCCTCCGATACCAGAGGTGAATTTATTTAATAATAATGGAGACAATTTTTTATTTATTTTTTCATATTCATATAAATCTTCTAATAAGTTCATGACGAGGACAAGAAATATTATTATTATTAAATAAATTCACCAATCACTTCTGGTATCTTTCGGAGGAACTCGTGTGCCTTGCATTTTTTGATGATAAAGTGACTCATGAAATAAAAATAAAAATGACAAAATTAAAAAAAAGAAAATTTACGGGAGCCGCAACGTAATGTTAGAGGTTTTGTAGATAAAAAAAAAATGATTCGGGTATTTGTTTATCTATGGAATTCAGGCCATCATTATGTGTGTGGAAAAAATGTATGCATAAATTTTAAAGTTGTCAATGATTCTGCTGAATGTCAAATTGCGCTGACTTCTCGATTTAATAATGTTATTACAATAGATGAAGAACAAAAACAAGCTTTATTGTTAACACAAAGTGCAGAAACAAAGAAATGTACAAAAACAAAAAAAACATATAATAAATTAAAAAATTATTATTAGGTAATAATAATTATTTTTACTTAAACAAATTCGAACCTATCCTTAAAAACCCGGGCCTCAAAGAACAATATTCTATATTTAATATAATTTTCCAAGAAAAAAAAATATTATTTAAGTAACTTCATTAGTTATTTACAATTTTAATGATATATTTTTGATGCTTTTAATAGTAAAATTGTGAAATACACCCTGAAAACTTTAATTTTCGCACTCTAGTTTCTGCTCGCTTGCAAGTAATTATAGTAAATTTTGGTCTAGATATGTTTTGGAACATATTGAAAAAGTATTTTCGGCAGACCTAAAGCAGATTTATTTGAGATTTTCATTTCGTCCATTTTTTAGCATTTTAAAGTAGATTTTTTTTATCGAGTTTCTTACAAAAAAATTTTACTCGATAATTTTCAATTATTTATATAATATTTAAAGTGAAAAACCACTCTGGCACTAAAAAACATATATTAGATGAAGCCAGCACCCTAATTTTTCTAGATAATTCAAAATTATTGAAATAGCGAACTTTAAAGCGTGGTAGCACATTTTAAAATTCATTTTTTTTTTTTTAATCAAAGGAGCATTTTTTCTTTTACATAAAAAGGAACATTTTTACAGAGTGAGACATAAAATATGACAAGATTTTTTTTTTTGGGTTGGTCTAATATATAATAATTTTTTTATGGTTGAAACAGTTCAAAATAATTTTTATTGTTTTCTGCAATGTATCTGTGTTCTAACAAAATCATATGGGATGCTGATAATTAAAGAAAAAAATATTATGCGGTAACAGAGTCCCCGGAATTGGTAGAAAGGATCATAAAGTTCAACTTACCCTTGCATTTGGAAAAAACGAAAAGCTATCAAGATGTTCAAATGCTTTCAAAAACTTCTCCCTTTACTGCCATTTTTAACCGTATGCCATATGCTATAAAAACTTTTTAAATAACATGAGAAAATTGGTGGTAATTTGTTTAAAAGGATATCTGTCTGAGTTACATTAGGGAAAAATAAAATAAAAACAAACAAAACATTTGTTGTAAACTATTTATTCATTAATTTTGCTCAAATTGCGCTCCCCCATTTCTTATACATGAGCGACATCTTCGGATTTCTACCCTTGCTGTACGGAGCCGCATCTCTTCTCTCATCGTTGCGCATGCGGCGTTAATTCTTTCAATTGGTTGTGAATTTCTTGCGAGTAGGTACACATGTTGTTTAGCCCATCCCCAGAAGTGGAAATCAAGAGGTGTCAGGTCTGGGGACCGTGCGGACCATAGAAAAGGGCCACGTCTGCCAATCCACGAATTGGGAAACACTAAGTGTTCCCTGACGGTTATTCTGTAGTGTGCCAGACAACCGTCATTTTGAAAAACAATAGGAATATCTTCTTGAAAAATCGGCACTTCAGCCAATAATTCCGGGAGGTCATTCTGTAAGAAGTCCAGGTTGTCACCATTTAGGTTGCCCGGCAAGTAGTGCGGTCCGTTAAGGGACCTTCCGATCACACCTGCCCAAACCTTCACACTGAATTCTCGTTGAAATAAATTGTGTAAATTTACGATTCCTTCCCTAGTAAAGACACATTGCAGAAAATAATAAAAATGATTTTGAGCTGTTACAACTATAAAAAAAATTGTTATACATGCTAAAATGCTGACTTGAGGGAAATTTAAAATAATAATAATAATAATAATATCTCAAAAACGGTGATACTTTGGATAGAGGTCATTAGGGCTAACTAACTTCTAAATGGCCCCACCCATCCACCATTCCCCTCTGCCAAACACCCTGTATAGTTGATATTACATATGCAAAATAAATGCAATCAAACATCATTATACCCATGTTAATGTCAATGTTTTATTGAATTAATTTTGTAACGTTTATTTATCGATTATGTGCGAAAATAAAAATTGTCGATATGAAACAAAAAGCTTCACAATAAAATGACAGGGTTTTTATTAGGGTTTTACCTTAATCTCTATGTAGCAAAGTGCTTTAGTATCCCCATTAATATTAAATAAAGCTTGAATTTTACACGGATTTTACGATATCTAATATTTAATGGACACTAAACTTTATCTGTCGAATAGCAGCTAATCCTGAAACACCCTTAACGTTGTGAATCTTACCTTCGATAAGATATTTCAAATAATATATTATTTTCAACATGTTTTAATCCACAAAATATCTTTCAAAAAGTATTATATATTGAGAAGGATATAATTTATGGCTTCTAGATAGAAAGAGACATTTTAAGAAAGGAAAATCTCGCTGAGTTTTGTAAATATTTAATTTAAAATTCTAATATTTCATCATGGTCTATATGTGTTTAGGGGATTAAATATGATGAAACGATGCTAGATGGAGGTAACATTAGTGACGATATTAAATTTATGGGTGCAACGGATATCCGGCACTATCCGATTATCCGGCCTAGAAGAAGAAAATAATATTAATGACGTAGTCTCACAAGGCATATACATATATGCATTGTGAAAAGTATTGTTAACATCAAAGCTTCAGTAAAAATGTAAGAATACAGGGTGACAGCGTAAACCGCTAGGGATCTCCGTTTCAATAATTACGAAAGCAGAAAAAAAATATTATTCTTAAAAACTAGATGAAGCTATGCAGCTATCAGGAAATGAATATTTTTTGTTATGTATCTTTTTTTTTACCACCTATCTGTCAGATAAAGTAAATGTTCCAGTGCTAATGACAATGTTGTATAAAAAAAATATGTTATTCAGATTATTTTGTAATAGTAATTTTATTTCGAATAATTTAAACGCCACCTTGAAGACTTCAGATTTGAATGCATTTTTGATGGCTTGAAATTCTTCAATAGGAGGAGGGAATATTTCATTTATTAAGACATGAGATGAGTACGATTCTATATTTTTTTATTCTTGCTTTTCAATAATTCCTTTGATCAGATTGATTAGAATTAAATCATCAATATATGGTGTGTCCCACTTTTCATCGAGTCAACCTCATATCTCGCTCATCTGATATCCGAATATTTTGAAATTTTCGAGCAATGCCAAACCATGTTCTTACTGATACTTAGATTTAATGCTCTAAAATATTGTAAAATGCCTTCTTCGTTTTCAATTTGCTGATTTTGTAAATTATAATTAAAAAATAAATAAATAATAATAATTAATTAATAATTATTTTGTTGGAAAATCAGTTCAAACTAGTACAATATATTATTCTGAACAAAAAATGAATAATTCATTTTTTTCATTTGAGAATCCGTTTTGCAGATAAAAAATATTTTTAGTTGAAAAACATTTTTTTTATAATATTGTATAAGGAGGTTTATGAAGGTGCCGATTAAGAATATTTTATTAGTGTTTTTCTTAAAAAAATAGCTAGTACTTTTTTTTTAAATCGACCCCCTTTTTCCATCCTAGAATCGGACGCCTCTGACTAAAATCAAATGTGGTTACGTCTAAAGACTCACTTTATAGATATATATTCACTCCCAAAACTTAAAATATTCGAATATCAGATGAGCGAGATATGAGAGTGGCTCTATGAAAAGAGGGACACGCTATATATATAAAGAATAGGTAGCTTCTTAATTTTTCATATTAAATAGTAGATATTGAATGTAGTAAAGTTATCTGCTCATACCCAAAATAACATTTTTCAGGATATGCTGAAAAATGTCAACAATGTTATTGACATTTGCAATTCAAATGATATAATAAATGTATAATTTTTTAAAGAAGTTAATGCAAACTTTATTATATTCATAGAACAGGTTTTTGGATATATTTTTAGGGATATTTTATAGTTTCCACTACCTCTGCGTTTTCCAGTTTACAATTCCTTCTACCGTAGAATGTATTTTCTAATAAATCTCACTTCCGTTACATCACTGACGTTAACACGTCAACACGTCAACTTCTTGGGCACCCCGTGTCCGTTAACTTGGCCACCTATATTCATCCATTCTATTATTTTGTCACATAACTGTGCTTATAAGTATTAATCAATGATACTCTCCGATTACCGCACATCGGTGGCTTTCTTCTTGGTCCTTAAGAGTATACGATACAAAACGGAGAAAAAATGTAAAAGTAGAATGTACTATAAATTCATTTAGATTAATTTAATTTTTGTGTGACCAATTAGGACTAATTGGTCAAGGGATACCGGCGCATCCACCATATATCACGTCTAAAGCGTGCTGAAAATGTAAAGTTAGTATATCTGAAAGAAAGTGACAAATTAAATTCGATCAGTTATAAAAACAACATGCCACGTCTTGGGACTATTTTCGGAGCTCGGTTAGACACTGCCGTGTTTAGATACCACCCTTTTGCGTCCGGGTGGACACTGCCCATACTTATCATACTCTTCGCAAAAACGGAGAGTATATTGCATTTGATCGGCATATTTCTAAAACTGTAAATATTGCTCGTAGAGAAAAAAAAATCAGATCATTGTGTTAGTGAACGAATTTTGAACAACTTTCAAAATGTCCGTCCGTCTGTCGATCCATCCGTCCGTCCATCACGTTCCTTGTAAGCACGATAACTTAAGAAAGAAAAGTCCGATTGTATTGATACTGGGAAAGTAAATTAGTGTTTGCTAGAGGAAGAATCCTATTTAGTCCGGAAGCCCTCCCTAGCTGTACGTGCACCCCCTGCCCGATCCTTGGGGACAATGTTTTTCATAAAGATTAAAGCCTAAAGAACAATTTAAGACATGTCCTAAAAAAAATTGACTGTACTTTCAAAATGGCGGCCATATGTTAAAAAAAACTGTTGCCAATGTTGTTTTTGTCATTTAACACAAAAACTAAAAAAGATGGACAAAAACTTTTCTCATAAAAAACAACGCGCATAAAATTTTCTACAATTTTGTATCTATACAATATTTTGATGGGAGTTACCATTTTCCAGATAAATGAGTCCAAAATTACGAAAACATGGAAATTTATATGTCGGTAAATCACTTAGAGGAAATAACTGTGACAATTATTGTAAGGCGTATAATATAACTTTATACTATTAACATAAAAATAGAATAAAATAAACTGAAAAAAATAATAATAATAATAATAATATAATTTGCAGACATTTATCTCGAAAACGGTAACAGTGGTATCTGGAAAACGGTAACTCCTATCCGAATATTGTATAGGACCAAAATTGTACAAAATTGTATGCACTTTGTTTTTTGTGAAGAAAGTTTTTCTCCATCTTTTTTAGTTTTTGTGTTAAATGACAAAAACAATATTTGCATTTTTTTTTAAACGGACGCCATTTTGAAAGTACAGCCAGTTTTTTTTAGGACATGTTTTAAACTGTTCCTTAGGCTTTAATCTTTATGAAAAACATTGTCCCCAAATATCGGGGGATGCACGAACAGTTAGGGTGGGCTTCCGTAGTGTTACGTTTCATGTTGAATTTTATATTTAACTTTAAGAGATGAATCATTTATCTGGAAAATGGTAACTCCTATGCAAATATTGTATAGGAACAAAATTGTAGAAAATTTTATGCACTTTGTTTCTTGTGCAGAAAGTTTTTCTGCATCTTTTTTAGTTTTTGTTTTAAATGACAAGAACCATATTTGTAAATAAAAATTTTGCGAAATATTATCTCTATAATATGTATTTTTTTGTTTATGCATTTTACTAATACATATATTTAACAAGCTAAAAACGTACTCTTCGCCGGTTTACTAACCTTTTTATATAATTGTTACACATTCTATAGGATACTCTTCGCAGTTTTTTGTAAATAATGTTAGTTTTAAAATTTTTTATAATTTTATAAAACAAACTTGGTGAGACTCGGTGCAAAATAAAGTAAAAATTAAAAAAAAACATGCCATACCCCATGTGGGTTTCGAACCTAGGACCCTTGAATTCCTAGTCAAAAACGTAAAAAAATGTAAAAAATTTAAATTTTTATAAAAACATAAAAATCAAAAAAAAAATTCTCAAATTTAAACCATTAATAACATTTTTATTTACTGATCGATTTTGTTCAAAAAGGTTCTTCCCCTAGCTAAGACTAACTTAGTGTCCAAATTTCAGTACAATCGGATGTTTCTTTCTTAAGTTATCGTGCTTACAAGAAACGTGACGGACGGACAGACGGACAGACGGACGGACAGACGGACATTTTGAAAGTTGTTCAGAATTCGTTTACTAACACAATGATATGAAAATTTTTTCTCTACGAGCGATATTTACGATTTTAGAAATGTGCCGATCAAATACAATATACTCTTCGTTTTTGCGAAGAGTATAATAATAATATATCTAATGAGTTGAAATATAACTCTCGAAAGATATATATCACAGACATTCCATTTTCCTACCAATACGTGATGGTCCAATGGCTAAAGTTTTGCCTTGCCACACATGGCATATTACGACAAGTGGAAAATTCGGATCAACGCCGAGAAGTCTGAGTCGATACTCTTCACGCGCAGGTTCACAGAGAACCGAATTCTAATACCAATTTCGATCGGGACCCGACAACAAATTCCAATGAAACGATGCGTGAAATATTTGAGGGTTAACTTAGACAGACTGATATTTAACACCCATATGAACGAAACTATACGTAAGGTCTACTCCATGTCCAGGAGTCTATACCCGCTCCTGGCCAGGACTTAACCGACAAAATATAAAAATGTTGTACACAATGGTGATCAGGTCGGCAATCACATACGCGGCGTCGCCCGGTGTGGTGCAGCATACCGGCCACGACAATGAGAAAACTGAAAGTGTTAGAACACAAAATGCGCCCCATCTCTGGTTCAGACAGGTCCTCCCTCAGAGATTTATATGCACGATGTCACGACATATCCCCACTAGCGGACTACGCCCAAGAAATCTCCCAGAAATACTATCAATTCAAACTGGGTGATAGTCCGCTTACCCGCAACGAAACCAGAATTAGACAGCAAAGAAAAAAAAACGTGTCAAAATGTACTGAATCATCCTACGACCGTCTGCTCTAAAGGTACTGAATCATCCCAACAGGGATAAAAAGCATATCAAAATGTAGTTTTCAGCTTGTTTACTTTTTTGTTTGAATAGCTGAGATAAATGATACGTCAGCATTTCGTTTTTTTTTATCTCTTTATTTAACGTCGGTCTATTTCCGTTACCAGGACCTATCATTGACGCCAGGAGACTAGCTACCCCCAACCTGAAAATGTTGCCGAACTTCTTTTCGTAAAAAGAGTAGGGATCTTTTACTTGCCTAACATGTAATAGACAAGGGACCGCCTGCTTTACATCCCTTCCAAAGGATGGTATATCCACTACGTAAACCTGGTCTTGAAATTACATAGCTTCCGCGTATACGCTGATATACAAGCCGCTAGAAGGTGGGACGAGATCGCTGTGTTTCCCAAGATGGATTTCACCTATTCAAGTACTAACCGCGCTGCTGCACGCTGCTTCACTGGAGTATCAATCGCAGTCAAGACGCCTCCACACTCGCCCCTCAGCATTTAATTACAGGCGAGATATCGACATTTATTGATTTGACACTGAGCTTGTATTTGGTTGCTGAAGGTGTGTGTTTATAGATATAAAAAATGTATTAATTTAAAATAATAATTTCCAAAGATAAAATATTAAAGATATGAAATTTAGTTATGACTTGCTTCCATTTTTAAGATAATATGTTGACCTAGTGAATGAGGTCTTAAGTTTAACAATACATTGATTAATTATCTACCTTAACAATGCTCTATATGCCCTTCATTTGTCTTGTCTCTATATTTCAAGTTCTCTCTAACCTAGATTATCTGGATTTTTCTTTAAATAGTCGATTTGTATTTATATTCTCTTTTATTTATTTTACAGGTATATTACATTAAGCAGAACTCGTATCTCATGTCCAAAATGATGTCACAAAAACTAAAAGACCTTATAACTCACTACAATCACAAAAATCCCCCCTCACCTCTTTTCGTCGTCTTTGGCGCACCTTTATCCGTAAAAAAATGTTTCAGATTCGTGCGTCGAAAAGCGGCACACACTTCAAAAGCAATCTTACAACTACTCTAAGCGCCCGATCATCAGGATTCGAACATCTCGCCGGAAGGGACAAATTACTACTAAAGAGTCTCAAGTCCATAGTCAAGGAAACAAAAAGTTTCTATAACTTGTGAAAGCCTCGAGATATGGAAAAAATCGCAAAAATCTTTCTTCACTTTCATATTTGTGGCACCTCTACTCGTAAAAAAACTCAATAGACCAGGCTAGATAAGGGTTGGACAACAATATAATTCGTTATACCTAGCAAACTGATAATAGAAAATTGTAGAACATATCATAACTAAGGAAAGAAAAATAGTCCGAATCACCTGCGATTTTCTGGGGTGAAATGGGGTAGATTTTTAGGGGTTTTTTGCGGTTTCTGGCTAAACTATGTATTCTATCGAAAAAAGTTAAATAGAAGAGTTGTAGGTAAAAAAGGGGTCTACAACTTTTGTAATAGCAATTTTATCCTAACCTCAAAATTTTTCGCAAAATACGCAAAAAAACCGTTTTTTCGGTTTTTTATTATTTTCTTCCACAAAAATAATTCGATTTAGCTCAAACTTGGTGAAAGTATAGCTTTTGGTGACCCACATAAGCACTATTTTTTTATCAAAATATTTTACGGTTGTTGTTTAATTCAATTAAAACAAAAAGTGAAATTTTGAAGAGCGATTCCTCATAAAAGTACGACAGAGTTTGGACAGGGCTCATTTTTTTTTGTTTTTACTTCCACTTTCAATAAATAAATAAAAAATATATATATAGTGCAATGGAAAAAATTCCAGAAAATCGAAAAATCCGAAAAAATGCCTTTTCGTTGTATGTTTTATAATTATTGTCCAAAATTTTTTATAATTTATTAAAATTAATATAATTTTGTAATGTCAATGTATGCTACAAACAATAAGTGAAAAACCACGTTTGAATTATTAAACAAACAAAAAGTTAATTTTGCTTGGCTAGAGCCCGAACTAATTCAATTCGATTCAATTAATTTCAATATTATTCTAAAAAGTATAATTCACTGATTTTCAATTGATGACAGTGACTAAGAAGAAATGGAAATAAATGAATTCAAGTAATGTTGAAGCAGTCAATGAAACTCTAGAAAATGTTGAAGAACCTGTTAGTTTTGTGTAAATTAACAAAGCAATTTTTATCAATTTTTACAATTTGAAAGTATTAACAATCAAAGTTAAAAGTAAATATATTTACATTATCAAATAAAAAAAATCCGGTCATTTATACACCGTACCAATACCGTTACAATAGAAGGCATAGAAATCAAGATCATACTTTTTTGTTTGTTTAATCATTCAAATGTGGTTGAGGAATGTAATTAATTATTAATTATTTTACTTATTGTTTGTAGCATATATTGATATTACAAAATTATATTAATTTTAATAAATAATAACAAATTTTTGAAAATAATTATAAAACATACAACGAAAAAAGGCATTTTTTAGGATTTTTCGATTTTCCGGCAATTTTTTCCATTGCACTTTATATATATTGAGATGCTCTTAATTAGTATCTCAGGGAAATTTAAAAGTGGTTACGCGCTTGCGTCAAAAGAAACAAAGAAAAGATCAGTATTTAACAAATTTATATTAACTTCTTCACATTTAACACAACAACAGTTTTTGTTTACCTCTGATTTGATGCAGACTGTTCGTAAACCGCCACTGGATTCAATTATTATTCCAAATTATCTCTCCAACTATTATTTATTTCATTTCTGCTACATTTACTCTCTCAATGCCATACGCCTCTGCCATCCTCTTCTATCCGCCAAAACCTCCTTTCAAACTCCGCGTCCCTTTTCTGACAGTTCTCGTCTTCACCTACTTGATTTGGGCTCTGTACTCAAGACCTCAAATTCGCATCACTGCCCCAAAATTTATACAACACACAATACTCTAATACAAATAGCTGTACCTATCAGGTGGGGCACCACATCACCCCCCTATTCAATCGCGGCACGAAAATCAATCAAAAGTGTCTCGATTTAATACAAAATAATAAGGTGCTTAAGTACTAATTAAACTAACTGTAACTTCTGAATATATTTTTAGGAATACCACTAGTGCAAAACATCTGGTATGGTTTTATATTTTTTCAAATTCACAATATTATGAGGTCCAAGAACAATACCACTGGCAGTAACTAGAAGATAAGAATTTTGACCAATCTTTTTAGTCACCGTGTACGGACCCTCGTACAATAAAAAAAACTTTTTTATTTCCGAATTGGCGGCAGAGGATAAGGGGTGTGTTTTCACCAGCACTTGCTCCCCTGGTTCAAAAATAATGGCCTTGTTTTGAGACTCATATTTTTGTTTTTTTTTTTCGGATTTAGTCAACATTCTATTACGTGCAATCTCCCAAAATTCGGTTAACGGTCGCTTATCATAATCGTCATCAACTGGAAACTGAATAATTTTATGAACATTATTTGAGTCGGCCGTTCCATAGAATAAAAATATTGGAGCAAACCCCGTGCTCTCGTGAATAACGTTATTAATACAATTTTCCACATCCCCAAGTACATAGGCCCATCTAGTATGTTTAACAAAACAAAATGACCTTAATAGTCGTCCAATTTCTTTATTAACTCGTTCGGTAGCATTCCCCTGGGGGAAATAAACGGAAGTATGGAGTATTTTTATGTCATTTTCATTCAGAAATTTTTTATAAACATTCGAATGAAATTGGGTACCATTATCTGTCAAAATGGCAGTCGGTTTATTTACTGTATCAATATATTTCTGTAAACGGTTTACAATAGCCTTTCCTGTTGCCCTTTTTAATCCATAAAGTTTGGTATATCTACTGAAACTATCAATAATTACAAGCAATTGAGTGGCACCTGTACGGGATGAAGGTAAGGGACCCATCAAATCCATGCAGACTAATTTCCCGGGTTCATTGCAAATGACAGAATTGAAAGTACCCTTAAGGCTCTTGGAAACCTTCGCCCTCTGGCATAGGTCGCATGCAGAAACTACCTGCCGTACATGTTTCCTCATTTTTGGCCAAAAGAAAGTATTCCTCATGTGAAGAAAAGTTTTTTTGTAGCCGAAATGACCAATATCGGTATGTTGCTGTTGAATTAACAGCCTAACTTGGCCCTTAGGAACACAGAGCTTAAAACCGGGCGACTCCTGATTTCCCCTCCTAAACAAAATGTCATTATGTATTTGGTACCACTTATTTTCTTCACCCCCCAAATTTCTTTGTAATGCATTAATTTTTTCTTTAATCCAACCCTCATTGTTTTGATCATTTTTAATGGTTCCAATGGCCTCTTTTATATCTGAAAATTCCTTCGTTAGATTTAGCATAGATATTTCTATTTCGGTTTCGTAGTCCGGTTTCTCCCTTTCATTATTGGGTAGAGGAGATCGTGATAAACAATCCGCCAATACATTTTCGACACCACGACAATACTGAATTTCAAAGTTAAATTCTTGTAGATATAAAACCCAGCGTGATAGGCGCGGTGATCTTAAAGGACAATTCATTAAGTAGGTGAGCGCTTTATGATCGGTTACTATGATTAATGGAAAGCCCAAGATAATTACCCGCCATAATTTTAAAGCATACACCGTAGAGAGTGCTTCCCGTTCTGAAACAGTATATCGAAGCTCAGCACCCTGAAGAGTTCTGCTTCCATATGCAATTACCAATTTATCTTCCGTATCCTCCTCCAGTTGATATAAACAACAACCTAGTCCATAATCGGAGCTATCCGACTGTATATAAAAAGTTTTATCGAAATTGGGATGAACTATCATTGTGACTTCTAAATAAGCAACTTTAATTTTATCAAATGCCTCCTTTTCGTCCACTCCCCAAGTATATTTAACATTTTTTTTCAGTAAGCGACATAGTGGCACGGTTAGGTCAGAAAATTTATGCACAAATCGACGGTCATAGTTAACCATTCCCAAGAAACCCCTCAGTTCCCGAACATTCCTTGGTGCAGGGAAATTATGTATGGCGTGAATGCGAGCAGGATCCATCCGAATACCTCTAGGAGAAATGATATGCCCTAAAAAATTTACTTCCTGCCGAGCAAAAACAGATTTCTTTAATTTAATTGTTATATTGGATGAGTGAAATTTAGAAAAAATAATTTCTAAATGCTTAACATGTTCCTCCGCATCTTTGGAAAATATAAGTAAATCATCGACGTAACTTAATGCAAAAGTCTCAACCTCGTGCCCTAAAATTTTATTTAAACCTTTAATGAAACTCGCAACTGACGTAGAGAGCCCGAACGGTAAGACATTAAAGACATATGTCACATTTTCAAATAAAAATCCGGTGTACTTACGATGATCCTTTTTTATGGGTATCTGCCAGTATGATGACGTTAAATCCAAGGTAGACAAGTAATGACCTTGATTAAATTTGGTTAGCAGCTCCTCCGGTCGTGGTGGCCGACAGTAATCCCTGATCATTCTTTTATTTAAAAACCGTGCATCTAGGCAAATTCGAACACTTTTGTCCTTTTTTGTAACTGTCGTTAATGGCGACACATACTCGGTTTGAGCCTGAGAAATAATACCCAAGTTAACCATTTCTTCTATTTGCTGTCTGACTTCCTCGCGATGCGAGACAGCTATTGGATAAGCCGATTTAAAAAACGGTGTGTCATCTCGCATTTGAATCTCATGTTCATACATATCTGTTTTACCTGGAGTTTCTGAAAATATCGTCCGATATTTTTGTAATAATCTAAACAAAATTTCGCGTTGTTCGTTATTAAAAGTTTCAGCCTTGTCCGCAACCTGCCTAAAATCAAAATCTGTATAACATTGCTTCTTACTTTCTCCTTCTACAATATTGACCGACAACTGATTCTCTTGTTTTTTTTCAAATTGTATTTTTACATCTAAACCTCGTCCCGGAATTTCCAAGTTCATCTTTTCAAAATCTAGTTTCACCTTTTCTGTCGTCATCCAATCGCAGCCTAAAATAACTTCTTTATTCAATTTTGGAACTATAACGCATGATATATCAAAGTTTTCTTTACCAATCCAAACAGGCAATAATACTTGTTCTCGTATTCTTTGTTTTTTAACACCCACCGCTCCTGATATAATTAAATTGGTTACCGGGAACACAGGTAATTTTTCCGAATCAGCCTGTAATTTTCTGAAAAAATTCTCCGAAACTGCCGAACATTGGCTCCCGGAGTCAATTAAAATATCGATTATTTGATCTTTCACCTGTGTGATAATAATAGGTGATAAAAATTTCTCGCCGTCGGACATTTCGACATCATCGTTATCACTTAGAAGTTCATCCCTTACATTCACAAATCGTATTGTTCTATTAGCACTTACATTCATATTGGTCCCTGTAGTATTTTCTCTAGATGACTTGTTATCTCGGTAAATATTTTCTCTAGAATACCCATTATTATCTCTGGTATTTACGATTCCGCGCCTGTTCTCATTACGCCCCTCGTAGCTACGCGTTACTTCTAGATTTCTATTAGAATATCCCTCCGTCGTCTCCAACTTTCTTAAATACTTTTCAACTTGCTCTATCTGCGTTAATCCTGCCAAACAAATACCCCTCCGAATATCCGCGGTAAAATGTTTACTTAACCATTCCACAAGTTTTTCCTCGGGTATTACCTCTGACAAAAAAGCTGCTTGAGCTGCCAATTTTAACAAATAGTCCGCACGATTCCCTGATCTATACTGCCCATATTTGATCTCATAAAATAGGTCACGTTCCTGTTCCGTACCCCAATAACGTTTTTTAAAAGCCTCTTTAAATTGCTTAAAGTCTATCAAAGCACTCTCTCGCGTTGCTACCCAATCCGCCGCCGACCCACGTAACGAATTAATAGCCAAACTTAATCTCCTATCCTCGGGTACCCCTGCTTCATCAAACAATCGAAGTAATTTTTTTAAATATACCATAGGATGTAAACCAGAATTGGGAGCAAAGCTTAAGTTAGAACCCCCCAAATCTCGCCATAGTGATATATAATGTCTATCACGTGAACATACCATTTCTAACTTTGTACCAGCAGCCTCGTTCTTGAACTCTTTCTTTTCTTTCACATTATTTTGAACAGTTTCCGCAAGTCTACTTATGGACCATTGCATCTCGGCCATACCATCTGCTAATTTGCTAATGATATCCTCTAATTTACTTCCTACTTCCTCCCCTGATTCCCGATCTTTTTGTTTTGATTTTCGCCCGGATTTCTTTGACATGATTTAAATTATCTAATTATCTACTGACTAACAATTCGATACCTGTACTAGATTTAACACAGTCCCTTTAATATTCACAATTAGCACTTATATTGTTCTAAAATTGACACAATTATTAATAAGTTCCTCTCTCCAAGAATCACATAAAGTTCATGCTCGTACCGAACAAAATTCTGTGTCCGTTTCTCTTGTTAAATATGCTATCAACTCATCGCTTTCAATCTACCTGTCTTACTTTGTTTCTTTGTCCACCGCAAAGCCACGCGTCGGGCGCCAATTGAGATGCTCTTAATTAGTATCTCAGGGAAATTTAAAAGTGGTTACGCGCTTGCGTCAAAAGAAACAAAGAAAAGATCAGTATTTAACAAATTTATATTAACTTCTTCACATTTAACACAACAACAGTTTTTGTTTACCTCTGATTTGATGCAGACTGTTCGTAAACCGCCACTGGATTCAATTATTATTCCAAATTATCTCTCCAACTATTATTTATTTCATTTCTGCTACATTTACTCTCTCAATGCCATACGCCTCTGCCTCTTCTATCCGCCAAAACCTCCTTTCAAACTCCGCGTCCCTTTTCTGACAGTTCTCGTCTTCACCTACTCGATTTGGGCTCTGTACTCAAGACCTCAAATTCGCATCACTGCCCCAAAATTTATACAACACACAATACTCTAATACAAGTAGCTGTACCTATCAGGTGGGGCCACACAATATATATATATATATATATATATATATATATATATATATATATATATATATATATATATATATATATATATATATATATATATATATATTTTAATTCACACACTTATCTAGCCTGGTCTATCAAGACCAAGTGTCAAAAAACTAAAAAAATTGTCTGCTAAGCTATGACATCAAACAATTTGAAAGCAATTTTATAACTATTCCCAGCCCTAGATCAGTATTCGAACCTCTTGCCGAAGCGCAAAGATGACAAATTACTGCTAAAGTCAATGATGATGTCACAAAAAATATAACTCGTGAACGGCGAAGATAGGGAAAAATTAATAAGAATTCCTCTTCTCCTCCCCGTGTGTTATTTGTCGCACCTCTACCAGTAGAGAACAGTCCCAAGCCCGTATGTCAAAAAACAAAAGATACCGATTTTTACACATTAAAAACGCGGAGTATTCTTGGATTTTTCACAAGAAACGTTAAAAATTTTAAGGCTGAACTCTTATTATGCCACCACAAATGAACAATTTTAGTGTCTTAAGTGGTATATTGAGATACGAATTCTCACCAAAAATGAATGTTTTTTAAATTTAATTAGAAAATGAAACAAAATATGTGTTTTTATTTAATTTAGTGCATTCCATGAAAATCGCTTAGAGATATCTTAGTACGTGGCTATGTGGCTATAATAACTACACTAAGAATACACTAAATAAGCTTTGTATCAGGATTAATTTTATGCTTTAACAGTAAAATCGCTCCGTATAAAGTTGCTGTACGCAAAACCGTCTGAAATCACAATTAAATTTAAATGTAAAATTAACCAGAAAGGGTTGCTTACGTAAATACGGTTTTACATTATTTCTAGGCAACATATTTGATGCTTTGGAATTACAAATAGCACATAAAAAATCTTTATTAATTCCACATGAAGAGAACTTGTGTGCACAAATGGTTTTAATTAAACTTTCTCTACTAATCATTAAAACTCTTTTTGAGACAAAATGTGTTTTAATTACTTCGCACGTCTTTCAAACGAATATTGATAGTACTTAATTAAAAGCAAGTCTTTATGTCACATAGTGGAACGCTCTTTTAGTGCAAAAAGGAATCATAAATGTAAATAAAAACAGAAAAATGTAAAAAACTAGTGTCTTTTACAGACCCGTAAAACAAGAGATCGTATTATCTTATTATTATTCAGTGAGTTTTACTACTGAATTTTTGTTTACATGTTCAACGAAAAGGTCTCAAAGGAGTCATGTTCAATGTAAAATTTCTGATGTACAGCATTTATTTGTACCAAAAAAATCAACCTTAACCAATCTATTGAATGTTTCTAACGATGTGTTTCAAAATATGGAAGAAAAATCACAGATCGATGTTATTCACACTGATTTTACAAAAGCTTTCGACAAAGTAGACGATTACGTCATCTTGAGAAAGTTATAAAGATTTGGTTTCAGCTCAAATACTTTAAATTTTTTTACCTCATACTTACAAGATCGGAAATTTAAAGTAAAGTATGATGGCAAAACTTCTATTAAATTAAATGCAAACTCTGGCGTACCTCAGGGATCTAACTTAGGACCCTTGTTATTTATTCTTTTTATAAATGATCTCCCGACTGTCATCAAAAAATCAGAATGTTTACTTTACGCTGGTGATATGAACTTCTATTACAAAATAAATAATGATGAGGATAGCGTATTTTTACAACAAGACATTGACAGCATATATGAATGGAGTGTTCATAATAAACTGCAATTTAATATATCTAAATGTGCAGTAATGAATTATAAGCGAAAACGAGTTAAAATGATACATAATTACATAATGTGTAATGAAATAATATCCAAAGTAGATAAAGTTAAAAACTTAGGTGCAGAGTATGACGCACAAAATTTCTTATAAGTGTCATATTCAAAATGTAATCTTACACTAGTTATAGTTATAGTAAACTTCGGATTTAACAGACACTCAAAAAAATGTCGGCGCCTTTGACCCATCAAACACGCCGCAAAGATGCCGAGATTTTTTGAGTGCCTGTTAAATCCGAGGTTTACTTTACGCCGTTTAGGTTTGATTATAAGACACACACGACATTTTAAATACACCAAATCGTAATAATGTTATATAATACACTAGTGAGACCAAAATTGGAATATGCGTCTGTAGTATGGCATCTTTTATATGTAGTTGACAGATATGCTGTAGAAAAGGTACAAAATAAATTCCTAAGATATTTATATTTAAAAAAATTCAACCGTTATCCGGATTATAATATTATTAGAACAACTTACTTGCGAAGAGAATTTAACATCGTTAGTTTAGAAAATAGGAGAGTTATGTATATGGTTTTTATTTGCTACAAAATGTTTAATAATATATTAAATTTTTCAAAAATTGAAATAAATCTCAAGGTAAAGGTATCTAACAGACCAACCAGGAATGTAACATTTTTTGATATACCCACGACAATCGCAAATGTATGTACACGTATTATCATAATTCTGAAGAATACAAATGGTGGTCAGTGGAAAACTGCAGGAGAACAATTAGGGCACACAAGGGTCCTTTCCGACGTGACAGGGACTCACTCACTTCTGGAGACCAGGAGGGATGATATGATGCCTTCCTTCACCTTCTCAGAACACTTTGGTTTGTCATCCCCAGATGCTCTGGCCAGAGGGGGCTCTCAGGGTCCCCTACTGGGCTCAGAGCCGGCCTTCGGCTACCCTAGATTAAACGCCAAGAAGTCAATAGAAAACTGGATTCGTTCCCAGTTCGTTGATTTCTGGTCTCCTACCCGGGGCTCAGGCAAGCGAAGCTCTTTATCTCGGGGCCCTTGCCGAAGCGAGCAAGACAGATCCTACGACTAAGCAGGAAACAGGTCAGAATCGTGGCAGGTCTTTTGACTGGACACGGCTCTTTCAGAAAACATCTGCATACTATAGGGGTGGTGGACAACCCCGACTGCAGGTTTTGCGGGGACGAGGAAGAAACTTCTATCCACGTCTTAACTTCCTGCCCTAGTCTTATGAGCTTGAGGCACAAACACTTCGGTATCGGTTTTCCGGTGCTGGAGGAAATAAGGAATGCCCCCATAGGTAGGATTCTGGCCTTTGGATTAGAAGCCGGCCTGAACGGGGGAACTCCATAATTTCGTAGCGGTAGCACAATGGGCCACAGAGTGCGGCGACTTTAGGTTGCTCCGCTAAAAGAAGAAGAAGAAGAAGAAGAATACAAATAATAATTTAATGTTAACCGAACTAACAATGAATCTACCTCCTAATACATTTATTAAAATATTAAGAGAATATTCTATGAGTTTGGAATACAATTTCCGATTTTGTTCTCCCTCTCCTCAGCTAGTGTGTTAGATTTAATGTTAAATATTTTGTTATTAACTATATTGATTATTATCATTTTGGAGAGTAGTGTTAGGAATAATTTATTAGATTAGGTAAAAACCTGTTTGTAATATACCTATTATGTTCATAAACTCAAATATTTCTCATGTAATAAGATTCTTTGGTATAATGTAGTTTATGATGTGATCAAAAGTCATAAAAAAACGAAATAAGAAAGTGGACAGTTTTCGAGTTAAAACTGGGTCTAACATGCGGAATACGGATTCATCGGATTATTGATTTCACATAGTTAAGTGGGAAACAAGATGGTGATATAATTTCTTTTGTTTTGGCCAAGTTTTTAAACTTGTCCTTTGCTGTTGCCCATGTCACAATACATACTCACTATTGTCTTATCCCGTATATGTTGTTGTCTATAGTATAAGACTGGCTTGTACACCTTTTGGTACATATCTACATATCTTGTGGTTTTCTACGGATGGCAGATAGTAAATGTTTCCATTCCATTTGCACATGTCATCAATCTTAGACTTCATTATTAATATTTTTTTAACTAATTATAAATGATAATGAAAATGTACATCATATGTGTCTCATCCCCCCTTATATAAGCAATAAGATTAATTTACCTAAGGAATTGTATTATCTAGAATTACAAAGTAAAATTGTAACAATAAATAAAACACATCGACCATTTCATTTTTTATTCATACTAGAACTGATAGGGATGAGAATGCCAACAAACTTAAAATAGCTATTCAGAGAAGAGATGAATTTCAAAGACCTCTTTTTGATGTAAACCATCTAACGAAAATATGCAGTAACTGCAATCAGTCAATCCGCAATAAAATAGCTGCAATTGAACAAGATCCTACATGCTGTAGACTTAACTTACTTTGGTTTATAGGCCCCCCCCAATGGCCCGGATCAGTAAGCAATGATTATCTCTGCTTAGGTATATCACCACCACTGGAAGACATTCACAAATCCAATACTTCAATAACTTCCAGAAAAATTATATTTTGTTGTTGTAGTCTGTTCGCCGCGTCCTCTATGGATGCGATTATTTTCATTGAAGGATAAATAAATGTTTGCTTGATGACGTGCGTATCCCAAAAACCATATTACACTGGTAATTTGGGCGCAGGTGACCATCGTTCGAGCACCGGACCTACACCTACAATAGTTCCCTTGTATGTGAGTAAATTCTTCGTTATCCATCCCGTCGTCTACCTCATCACCATCATCATCATCAGTTAGTCGGTAAGAAATCCACAGTTGATATTTAGTCGCGTTTCGGAAAAAACTGTAACTCTCATAACCTGGCTCTGGTAACCTGTTAAGATTTAGAGACTTTAAGAGCATTTCAAGCGGAAACTCTTCTTCTTCGTCTCTCTGCAATTTATTTTGAACGTATTATGGTGCTAATTTTGCTTGATATACTCCAATTATGAGATTTTTTATGACGTCCAGAGTCAGGATCGGAAAATCTTGCAATTGTTCAGCGTCTATCTTTAAGAATTCCTGCTATCCAGATTTTCTGTCTGAACCAGCGCTTGGACGACATTTGGTTCCCTCGCCTTTTCAATTAAACGTTGGGTCATCTCGCCATTGGCTCCTTCCATAAGGATAGGAGTGTGATACTTATTATTAATAGCACCAGCTGCGGAAGATGCTGGATATGAATCATTTGCTACAAGAACTTAAACATTGATTTAATATGCCCATTTCTTGCTTCAACTATCCACCTCGGCTTTGTAATTATATGTGAATCATTAGCGTCCTCTGTAGAGAGTTGACGCCCATTGGGTTGAAGGTGCGCAGTCATTTTCCAGACAAAACCTAGACGGGCCAGAATTTCAATGGCACCTCGGTAACTCCTATCCACTATCAAAATATCATTTTTCTGGAACCATCATCTCATTCGGTTATGCCTTACGCCTTACGGGATAAGATAACAGTGAGCATGTACTGTGACGGCAAAGGACAAGTTTGAAAACTTGGCCAAAACAAAAGAAATTATACCGTGCGTGTAATTTCCCATTAGGCATGTACATTCACATAGCGCGATAGGTATGACAACACAGCTGCCGTAAATTCCTCCATCGAGCGGAGCACTGAGCTCTGTTATTTCATTTCAGCCAGCTGGCACGCGCGATGTTGTAATTTTACTCCCTATGCCTAGCGTTCCGCTACACGCACGGTATCACCATCTAGTATCCCACTGGGTTCGAAACAACTGTTATTTAAAACATTTTGTTATAGAATACATCGTTTTCGAGATATATGGCTGCCTCAAGTTAAATGGCACACCTTATACATAATCTATTCAAACTGCACACTATATAACTATAATATTTGTGATATTTAACTATGTGAAGTCAATAATCCGATGAAGCTGTTTTCCGCATGTTTAACCCGAAAACTGTCCATTTTTCGATCTCGCTTCTTTGAGACTTTTGATCAGTACATCATAAACTACATTATACCAAATTTTCATCCAATTCGACTGGGACCAATTTTCCCTTAGGTTTGGTGCGGGGTCCTTTGTGATGCTTTCTATAATTGTAGATATGGTCATATAAGTTCTACACGACCCCCATTACCACTTCCTTAAAACTTTCTATCGATGTATAGACACCCTGTATATCCAAATTACAGAATTTATTCCAGTTAAATTTTCCACATAGTATACATACGTTTAAACTTGTAAAAAAGAAACGGTTTCACAGTAATCGTGCGCACAAAAAAAGTTACAGACAGACGAAAATTTTTTTCGGTCAAACTTAAAATCTCCACGTTTCATGACATTCTAAGGCTATTTGAACAATAAACATTTTATTGTATGTAGGTTCTTATAAGTTAATCTCTTAAAATATTTGCAGTAATAATTGCTAAAGTACAGAGTTGCGTTTAACCGCTGTCATAGGATCAAACATATAAGAACCCTGCCAGTGCAGCTGCTAAAAATCCACAGCCATCTCTCTGTGCGATCACTGCATTTTAGAAAAACCGTACCAATATAATGAAACATCGTTTAACGCTTGGCATGTTCTAGATATCAGAAAGCGTCGGAGTAAGCAGTGAAAAAAGGAGAAAAATGAGGAATAGTAAAATAGCTTAACCACCGGTTGGTCACGATATAGAAAGCTCGTTATCGAGAACTTTTGAACGCTTCTTTCAACTCCACTTCATAGCTAAAAGTTTGTAGCTCTGTCAGCATCTCTGCGAACACATGCTATAGCTAACTAATAGTGCCCGCGGTCGTGGCTGAACCATTAGACCATTATTGAAATTCAATTACAAACATCTGTCCGATATAACAACATCCGACCCAGTTTACTAATCAAAAGTCAGTTAAAACTCCTACTTGTTACAAATCCTATCGACAGATTCACACCAAATTAAATCTGGTGGTGATTCTGGGAGAAAATTTCGGATTATTTATTATTAGTGGAGTCAAATTAGGATTCTAATGCGAATTGTCTGGTGAGGGCAGTTTTTCTATTTTAATATGTTCAGGGGACCAACTTAAGTTCACAGCTCAGTTTTGCAGTTTCTGCGAGGTCGGCGTATTGTTTATTTAAACAATTTAATTTTTTAGACCGTGTATTCCATCGGTTTTCTTTGAATATTTCGAAATCTATAAGTTCTATAGAAAAAAATGAAAAGAAGGAAAATGTTCGTTTTGAGCTGTACAATAAAAGTACAAAGTACAACTATAATTCATTCTAATTGTTATTATTATTTAAAAAATATTGAACATTGAAAAATTATGCGTTTTTAAACAAATCACTGTTCTTTCAAAAATAATGGATAATATTCAATGAAATGTTGAAAAATATAGCTCTTATAAAGTACAATCACCACTTAAAATTTCAAATTAAAATATACAATTGTCGCTAAAACTTTGCACCCTTGTGAAATCCTGCCATCAAGACCAAGAAATGTGTACGATGGCTCAAATTGCAGCATTCTGTAAGTAGGTACGTTAAGATCACCGAGAAAAACATTTTTTTTTTCAAAATTTAAACCCGTTTTATTGCAGTTGTTTATAGTTTTCGAAATTTTAGTTATAAACAAATTCAAGTAACTCTGTTTTTTTTTATGAATTCAAAAACGGTAAACGAAGAACGAAAGTAGATTTAAAAAGCCAACTTCTGGGCTGGTTATTCTCCAATGCTTATTATTTTGTTTCTGCTATTTGAAGATAATCCAAAGCTACGATTGTTCAATATCATCGAATAAAGCGGCTTTGAGAACATAATGCACATTTTCTTTTTTTTTATAACGTTTTTTTGTCACGAAAATGGTAAACCAACCTAACTTGAACAACTATCCTTATGTTCAGGTATACAGTTCTGTAAAACTTTTAATATCACTGATACAATAAAAAAATGTATTTCGCGAGCAGGATTTGAATCCGAAAGGTCTCGAAAAATTTCCTCTCCTTGATCTAAAAGTACTTATAAAAATCTACAATTTGAGCCATCGTACACATTTCTTGGTTTTGATCGCAGGATTTCACAAGGGTGCAAAATTTTAGCAACAATTGTATATTTCAGGCGTTTTAATAATCAGCGGTGATTCTCCTTTATAAGCTATATTTCTCCAAAATTCCATTGAATATTACCCATTATTATTGAAAGAACAGTGATTTGTTTAGAAACGCATAATTTTGTAATATTCAATTTTTTTTAACAATAATAACAATTGGAATGAATTATCGTTTATATACTTTTATTGTACAGCTCATAACCAACATTTTTCCTTTTTGTTTCCGATGGGAAATACGGTCTAAAAAATTAAATTGTTTAAATAAACAATACGCCGACTTCGCAGAAACTGCAAAGCTGAACTGTGAACTTAAGTTGATCCCCTGAACACGTTAAAACAAAAAAAACTGCCCTGACCAGAGAATTCACATTGCGAATTGCCAAACAATTTCTTGAAACCTTAGCTTCTCTGGTATACACTAAATACCAATTTTATGAACTCTTACCCGCTTGATTTACCTATTTACCCCCCATTTACCTCATTTTACCCCCCAATCCTTCGACGGAATGAAGATATAATCTAGTTTCAAATCCCGTTAAACTGCATACGTGTACCAAATTTCAAGTCAATATCTTAAATAGTTCCAGAGTAAACGTGCGCACAAAAAAAAAGTTACAGACCGACAGACCGACAGACAGAAATATTTTTCGCTAAAATTTAAAATCTCGGCGTTTCATGACATTCTAAGCCTATTTGAATAAAAATTTTTAAAAATTTTTTTGTCGTTACTATACTTTCACTGGATGTGAAAGTAAAAGTACTTTGAAAATATTCAAAATATTTTCAGTTTTAATTTCTTCGCCGAAGACATTGACCATGGAAATACAGTCATAATATATCTTGTTTTAAAGAGTGACAATAAAATTTTAGCAAGGCAATGTATCAAAAAAGGCGAAACGACGAATTTGGCGAAAGCTGCGTAGCGCCTATAAGCAAAAATTAGCAAAAAAATCAAGGAAAATGCACAAGGCCGGTTTATCGCATAAAACGAGTTTGGATTCACCTAGCGACTCGTAATTTGGTCGAGTGCGTTGGGTGGTCAATACAAAGCGATGGTAGGAAAGCCAATAGCAGGAATTTCCAAATAATAGAGTTACAGAGAAAATCGCCTTGTGCACAAAGGACTCAACCATCTTGCCTAAAAGTCGTTCGAAGGCGAGTCGCTGCCATTTTTCCAATATTGAACACCTACGTAACGGCAAGTAAGTCGTGGACTGACCGAACGTTATCAAACTTATGTAGTAAGTAAGTCCTCTTGAATGTCGTTTTAGTACGTGAACTCTCACGTTACGAGAACTAAAGCTAGGTAGTCTCTAGTGAAACTAATTTTTTTTTGGTAAAACATTTTTATGTTATTTTCAGTCAGCCGTAATTACCATAATTACAAAAGTCATATAAATTTCTAAAAAGGCTTATATTTAATTCTGGGAAGGTTGCGTGACTCTTTTCTACCAAATCGATTGTTAGCGTACGTTCTCACTTGTATGGTTAAAAAGTCATTTGCCTTAATTGGGGAGGCGTGATTCTTTCACAAAATACTGTATTGTTTCATACTTATTAAATAAGTGGCGTTCTTTGAACTAATTGCATTTTATTGATGTAACGACTACTGCAGGATGTGTGGTGAGGATGAAGAAACTCCTCACCACATACTATGTGAATGCCCAGCCTTAGCGGCTGGGAGGTTCTCACACTTCGGGGGACTAACCGTAACCCCGGAAGAAATAGCCAGAGCTCCCATTGACCGTATACTCTCCTTCTGGAGAGGAACGGGATTAATGGGATAACGAGACTATGGGGTACAATAAGCTCAAGCTTCAGTACAGCGGGGCTTCGGCACCACAACCCATAAGGAAAAAAAAAAAAACGACTACTTGTTGCTAGCGCTAATCTCTGGAGTTTTCGTTTGAAAGACCTGAACAACTGAGTTAATCGAAATCTCATGATTCCCCTTAAGTCTAATACTCAGTGTTCTGGTCGCCATACGGGAGCTTGTTAGGGATTTTTTTATGCGAAATATTTAAGTGCAAAGACCATTATTAGTAGGTAAATCTATAGAGATCACGTCAAATTCCGATCCTATCGGAGAGAAATCTTCGATAGGAATTTTTTTATGCAAAAATAGCAGAAAAGAAAAAAACCGATAAACAGAACTAAATCACGTCAAATTTCAATCCCATCGGAGAGAAATCTTCGATAGGGATTTATTTACGCAAAAATTACAATAATCCAAAGATGTAAAAGCTCTTATTGCCAGTGAATAATTGAAATCACGTCTTGAGAGTGTGTCGTTGATGATCTGAGGTAGTGCAGCTTTGACCCATTACTCGTCTATCGAAGCATATCTTATCTAGAACCCGCCTGGGAGTGGAAGAATGGGGCAGAACGCGACTGGCGCCCTTCTAAATATAAATTGGTGTCATGTCAATTTGACGCCTGGTAGGGTGTTCTTCTACAGTAACACACTAAGCAGTTCTTTGCTCGTCACTATAACTGTGTGATTCGATTGCTCTGTACCCCTGTAATCCTACGTGATTTTTTGATACCAACACACATGCACATCGAGTGACAGTATTCTACTGTAGTGTTCAAGTGTTTTGGTGTTTGTGGAAATTACTTTATTACACATTACTTTATTTTTAAAGAGTGCATACAAAGTGAAGAAAATCGATTGCAAAATAATGAATATGAACATAAATTTTAGAAACTAAAAACTACTAAACAATGTGAAAATTATACACTTATCTTTTTAAAACAATTTTCGCTTTACTAATAAATCTTAGGTATCAAACAAAGTAGATATATAGTTGATACGTGTCTAACATCAGTTAGATTAAGTTTGTACGTGCTTCCTTGCCTCCTGCAATAAAAGTTCTATTCCTATTACTTTAATAAACGAGACGACCAGTTTTCATAGCAATAAGCATTCATAACAGTGTTTTAAACTGATTAAAATGTATTCATTCAAATTGAACAGAGAAACGCCAATAGAGTAATATTACAGAAGGTAAATATAATGCATACGAAAAAAAAGGGAGCATCATGCATATCAAATACAATGAGGTTATGTACAATCAAATTGATATAAATCACATAAACACATAATACAAATACCATAAAAGAAGAATTTCATGACTTGGCTCTGCCAAAGCTAAGCCCACTTCTATCGTATACTTTCGGAAACAACATTGTCATTTAGAAAAAAGTTTAAAAAATTAAATTCGTTACAAACACGACTTACTTGTGAAAAAAATTATTAAAAAATTCACAGACCTCTAATACAGCTGCAAGTTTTCTAATTTGAAACTCGATCAAAATTTAATAAACCTTAAATGGAATAATCTGTAATATAGATTTCGTTCATGAAACACGTTTTTTATTCTAAGTTTAAATTAACATGAAATAATGGTTTATCAAGCGTTTCTAGTCACCAAGTAATCATGTTGTAGTATTTAAGATCTTATTATTTTTATGAAAATCTTTTGCGGTCTTATATGTAATTGTAATGCCACACTACTGTATCAAATATTGTAAAGCCGCCTATAAGAAGAAAATTATAGAAAAAGAAATATAAAATAGTACAAAATATATGATTTCCAAAATTTAACTAAATTTTTTTTATGTATTTCATATAGAAATTTATAAAACACATTAGACGGCTAAAATCATCCTTAAAAAAATATATATATATAAAATTGTCCGCCTGCAAAATTTTACAATCATAGCCAGAATAAGTTATGACATTCATAACGTGGGCATAGTTTGTAGGTATGCTTTTAGAGTGCAGAATATTTACAAGTGTAATATTTTGTCGAACTCCTCTATACAGGGTGTCATTAGTTTCATGTCATTAAAAAACACTGGCAATGGGGACCGACTAGACAAACAAAAAACCTATATGCATTTTTCTTCTAGGGGCACTTTGAAAAAACTGACCTAGGTCAAAAATTTGACTGTTAGGGTAGGAGACGTTTGAGAACTACTGCTTTTCTGGATCAATGGACGTATAGTTCCGAATCATAGTTTCTTACTTACTTTTAAAAAGTCATAAAAAATGATTACCGACTTGAGTCCTCGCCGTAGCGCGGTCTCAAAGCAAGGAGCGCGACACTTTGATGGGATCGCTTGAACCCAACTTTTTATACCAATTGTGAAAATGTAAATAATTCGTTTTCCCTTTTTGCATAACCGCACAGGAAGGCCGCAGGGGTTTAAACAGGTCGACTCACTGTACACGCCGGCTTATTCCTTTGTCAGCATATCCGATGCTATCTGCACAAATGTCACAGTATCATGCGCAACCAGACACGACGATAATAAAGCCTACCCCAACATTCCAGCAGTTCTCAAACAATATTATTAAAAATTAAACTTTTTTTTTCTCCAAAACTATGGGCTTTAGACTCCATGTTGTATAAGGTTTTTTTTGTTTGTATGTCGTTCCCCACCACCAGTTTTCTTAATAACATGAAATGAATTAAACCCCGTATAAGGAATAAAAATTCGTAATCGTAATCCACCACTCGGCGTGGCATTAGTCCGGAGAGTAGCTGTTGGTTGCAGTTTGATTTTTTATTCCTTACATATTTAAGGAAATGTATAGAGGAATTCGACAAAATATTACACTAGTAAATATTACACTAGTAAATATTCTGTCCTCTAAAAGCAAACCTACCAACTATGCCCATGCTACTTCACATCAACCACTAGATGGAGCCTACAACTATTGTTACATGTCGTAGTTTTATAAATCTTGTCGTATACCAAGAGCGATACGAGGGTCTCGTTTTAGTCATTTAAGGCCTACCTTGCACTGACGAGAGCCAACAGCTCGAAACTGCAGTCTGCAAGTGGTGTGGACTGGCTGGCACGAGAGTTCCTTTGGGTAGTAATAAATTTTTCAGCTGGTGTTTGTTGCAATCAAAACTTTAGCATTTTGTGGCAGTACATAGTTATTGAACTTAACGCGGCCAGGCCTGTAATTCGTAATCCAACACTCGGTATTCGTCCGGAGAATAGCTGTTGGTTGCAGTCTAGTTTTTTAGTCCTTATATATTTAAGGAGTTCGGCAAAATATTACACTAGTAAATATGTTGCCCCCTAAAAGCATACCTAATTAAATTTAGATCTTTTACACATTTTTATATTATTCAAAGTTTAAACAAACTGAAGAGGCCATGTTCGGTTTATTAACCTTATTTATTATCTATATTATCACAAATTACAATATTATTAAGCTAAAAATAAATTAGGGACAAGTTCCAAAATGAAGTTGATTTTACTCAAAATGTATGAATAAATTAGGTGTTACTTCAAACGAGTTTAAGAACTTTAGAGATTTAACTGTGATTTATTCCCGTCTTATTCTGCTTTATAATATTAACAATAAACCGGGAAATGGTGGTAGATTTAATTAAAGTTACATCATTTATAACTGTTTAATTATGCAGAATGAATATCGATTTTATTAAACACTTCAAGATTAGGTATAAGTATTTTACCCAGATTTGCAGTAATATTGCAAAGTTATCAGTCACAAACCCATTTGCGATTTCAACAAAAACTACATTGTGATTTTAAAAAATTTAGCTACATGTTTTACTCCTAATATTTTACCCGCTGACGTTTTCAGATATAATTTCATATTTGATGATTTACCTGTATATCAAGTTAGAGGAAAAATACATTTTTATAATGGAGTTCTAATAGCAAAATCTTTTTAGAATGTCTTCACTTTGAATATTGAGAATATGAACCATTTCACAAAAGCTATGACAAAATTAATAACCATATTTCTAAATAATGCCAACATCGTGACGAAATACTTATATATCCGAAAACCACTATATATTCTGATGATGAAACTATTTTTTTACGTATATAATAAATGAATAATAGTTATTTATTAGGCTAGTGAGTTATGTCACATATAAGTCACGCAAGAAAAGTTTAGCCCGCGAGCCCAAAGGGCGAGTGGGCTAATTTTCTTAATTGACTTATATGTAATAACTCACGTGTCTAATACAACATTTTATCCAACACTAGTGGGGGAGGATAAAGTAAAAAAATATTTTGAGGTTTCTGGTTCTTGTACACACACTAAATCACATTTTTTTCATCCCCTTTAATAATGGGGTGGGGGGTGGTAATGAGGGTGGCTAATGCCAAATTTTTTTTTGAGACCTTAGCTTCTCTTGTATATACTAAATACCAATTTTATGGACTCTTACCTGCTCGATTTACAACATTTATCCCAAATTTACCCCAATTTACCCCCCAACCCTTCGACGGAACAAGATGTAAATATAATCCAGTTCTAGGTCTTGTTAAAGTACATATGTGTACCAAATTTCAAGTCAATATCTCAAACGGTTCCAGTAAACGTGCGCACAAAAGAAGTTACAGACAGACCGACAGACAGACAGAAATTTTTTTCTCGCTCAAACTTAAAATCTCGACGTTTCATGACATTCTAAGCCTATTTGAACAATAAAAATTTTTTAAATTGTTTCTTCCACTGGATGTGGAAGTAAAAAGAGAAGTTAATGCTGTAAACGAAGAAGTGCTTTTCGCTTACTTTCTACATTTGAGTAAAAAAATTGCACCTTCTTCGATGTGAACTAAATATTCTATGATAAAGGCGACTTTAAAAGTATACAGGAACTTTAATATAACAAGATATGGAAAACTTGTGGCATACTTAAAAAGCCGATAAAGAAATTTCAAACCCAAAAAGGACAAAATTTTGGAAAGAGCACATGTCGAACAATATTTGATGGATGACGATGAGCATCCTATGTCAAAGGTAGGTGTTTATTATGATGTTCTTGCGTTTATGTATTTAATTGTTTGGGTTTTTTGGGTTGCATTGATATTGGGAGTTTGCGGTGCCTGCCGTTGCGGTGAACTGACCTATTTAAGCGTCGAAGATATAAAAGATAAAGAATAATATCTATATATATCCATACCAGATACCAAGACGAATAAATCAAGAAGTTTCACAGTTTTAAATTAAGGATTTTCGGTAAACCCACTTGATTTGATTAGTAAATATGTGTTTTTAAGACCACAAAATGTGTCTCACAAAAGATTTTTCGTAAATTTTCAAAGCGGAAAGTGCACTGTCCAATACGTTGGATTAAATAAGCTTTCAAAAATTCCAAGAATTGTAGCTGATTATTTGCAATTACCAGATGCAGATTTGTATACTGGCCATAGCATGCGCCGTTCCTCGGCAACTCTTTTGGCCAATGCTGGGGGTGGCATTACCATCCTTAAACGTCACGGTTGGTGAAAATCATCCACCGTGGCGGAGGGTTATTTGGAAGATTCAGTCTCAAACAAGATTGTTATTGCTAAAAAATACAGGGAGAGCAGCGCAATGAGTCAGGCGATACAGACGTCGTTACTAGTATAGAGAAAAATTGTGTACAGGAGAGCAGTTTTCTTTGTGAAAAATGATGACAATAAATGTTAACATAAATATAAATAAATAAGTGTTAGTGCATGGATTCTTTGTTTTGTTAATTTTCCGTATAATAAAGACAATAAATAAATTGCTTGGACTTTTTTTATATTAAAATTACTCTTTAGTGACTAAATCACTTTCCCTCACTAGTGATCTAAAGCATACTTTAGCTAACCACTTTATCTCACTAGTGACTTATGGGCCACTTTATACCTTCAAAATCTCATCAATAAAGATGACTTTATATAAATGTGTTGGATAAAAAACATTTAAATGCTAATTTATGTTGGGGCAAAATGTTTTTTTAAGTACATAATACTTAAATTCAACGAAATGGAAACATGTTGCGATAAATAATTAAAACAGAGCTATCATATAAAGAACTAAATAGTTTATCAAATATTTGCTTCTATTCAACGATTAAGCGTTGAAGTTTACTTCATCTATCATTTCTAGAAACACGTTACAATTCAGATCGATCATGTCGCTAATTGTCCTTTTTATTAGGAAAGATAAAACCATTTTATGATTAGGACTGCCATCTGATACAATATCTTTTTCCAGCCTTATTGTTTATACTAGATAAGAAAATCTGTGACATTAAAACCTATTCGGAACCAGTAATAAAAAATGGTAATAAAGGAAATAAAAACTTTTAATTAATTGGATATTTAGTTAAGAATGTCTCCTAAAATATTAATTGTTCATATAACTAACAGGAGGAGGCAGAATCTCTCTTTCTCCAAAGTTAAACTAGGATGGCTCAAAAAAACAAGTTTATTTTTTTTTGTCTCACCTTCTCCTAGAATTGCTCGAATTCTCTAAAAATAATCTTCAAAGAGCGAAATCCGCTCCTATTAACATTTCCCTCCAAGAATATGAAGTTTTCCATGTATTTCTTATGGGAAAAAGGCATTTCATTTCTGCAAATTTGCCATAGAATTGTGAAAAGGTAAAATTTTTGGATTTTTCGATTATATCTCGGAAACGGTGGACTCTAAAAAAATATGTTATATATTCTACATAAAAATTAAAGCTAATTAAATTTCCTATAAAATTGTTTCCATACATATTTGTCGAATTTCCAACGGTTTTCGAGATATACGTTATTGAAAATCGATAATTTTCAAAAAAAATATTTTTTTAAATGTATATCAAATTGAAGGAAATTTAATGCTCTGTTTCTGACAATTTTTCTGAGAAAGGATCGTGGGAGGCGCTAGAAGCAAATGTTTGACAAAAAGAGTTAGGTAAAAATGATTTTTTCGAAAAGTATCGATTTTCAATAACATATATCTCGAAAACCGTTGGAAATTCAACAAATATGTGCGGAAACAATTTTATAGGAAATTTAATTAGCTTTCGTTTCTATTTAGAACATATTTTTTCTAGAGTCCACCGTTTCCGAGATATAATCGAAAAACCCAAAAATGGGACCTTTCCCCCCTCCTCCCGCCGTAAGCTCACCTCCCAGGGACGGTGACTTTTATTATGTTTACCTGCTAACTACTCCTAACGAAGTCCTGAAGTCAAAAAGTCCCGCATATTCCATGTACTTTACACCCCTCTTTTGAGCACTCATTGACTGGATTATAGCTACAGAAGTCCCATTTGCTTTTTCAATAAAAATATTATTTTTAGTTATTTTCAGCATCTCATTGTTTTTGTTAAAACACTAGAGCCTCTCCATTTGAATTGGAAATATCAGATTCAATCGTCATTATTTCAATTAGATCTGTAGTTTTTCTTCGCTCTATCTCTCTCTCTCTCTCTCTCTCCCTCCTAAGATATTGTTCAATATAAATATCAATTACGAAGTCTGTTCTGATACGCATATCACTGTAGAAGAAGCAGATGTTTGAATGGCAGTGATCTGTTCCATGCTGTTCAGTCAGGAAATAAATGTTTCTTAGTGTTATCAAATGACACTTTATCTCAGTAAATATTTCAGCTATTTACAAATGATTTGAATATAGGTAGAAGTGGGAGATAAAGTGCGTTACATTCTCCCTCACAAACTTGCAACACGCATTGGAGCTTTGTTGTCCAATTTTAATAAAAGCCCATATTCTAATAGGCTGTGAGGTTACCAGCAAGATAGAAATAACTACCTGCTTTACAAGCCTCACAAAAAAATCCTACTAGGTTTTGCTGAAGACAAATACTTGTCTGAGGAAATGCTCGATAAAGCGGAGGAATGCCTCGTTAAGGTTTTACATCTTCCAAAAATGCAAATCGTTTGATGACCTTCGATATTCACTGCATATACATTATACACCAATACTTCCATCCTCGTCTTTATCTGGTAGAAACATACAATTAAAACAATGCTTTTTCGTTCTTGTGACTGTTTGCAGTGGGAACTCCATTGATGAACCTCCTGACCCAACATACTTTGGATGGTACAAATCAACAATTGGTATTTTAAGACCTATGCTTTCATAAGGCAATGCACACTGAACCATTTGTACATTGCACATATACATACTGTGATACTAATAAATGAAAATGTTTTTTAAGGGTGTGGCTTGCACGAAATACCACAAAAGTAAGTGATTACAATTGATAGCATGGACTTGTCCTGTTCTTTATTTAAATGAAAATATATATAACATCAACTTTTTCTTTTGTTTGTTTACAATGCGCTTTTGTGTTTGTTTAAGTACACGTTTTGAAGATTAGATCCTTTTTAAATAAATTTTAATATTTTCAAGACGTATTCTTTTATAAATCGATATAATGCTGTAACATTTAATACTTATAGTACAGTAACTAGGGGTTTTAACTCGGAATAATGTCATATAAATTAGATTTCTTTCATTTTTGGCAAATCAATACTAAATGCATCAAAGAAAAGTTTGTATATTATGCGGGGCTTGATAATTTATAGGAGGTGGATACCACCATTTTCAGGAGGCTAAATTGGCGACTAATTTTCTTTTTTTCTAATTTCTGTAAAATTAATGATTTCGCAGAAATGGAAGTAGAGAGATGGCATCCGAACGTTTATAAGACGAAATATTTAGTTAAAATGTTAAATATCTCAGAAATTATGACACTTAAAGCAGAAATGCTAACAAACAAAATAACATAGTATTAATTAGGCTTTCAAATGATTTTTTGATTATCCCTATAGCATAAAAACCATTTAATTACGTTTGAGTACACTAGTTCAGCAGTATTTTTAATAATATTCAAATCTCTCTCTATGATAAGGGCATTCGTATCATCAATATAACTCAAAGTATGAACGTTTGTTATTCTAATTAGAAATGTTATCAAATCATTGGCATATATATTAAACAGCAGGATCCAGAACAGATCCTTCAGGATCACCTTGTGTTGTCACATATATTGCCCCTTACATCTTGATTTAATTTGACAACGTGGGTTTTATTATTAAGGTATGAAGATGAGGGGTTTGATAGAATCTCTCTGACTCCAGTTTGTCCAAGAATAATTGATGATCAACTACATGAAACAAATCAATAAATGGTCTTCCAGCGTATTGTTTCTGACTTAAGGCATTCACAATTATTAATTTATGAAACTCACAAACTTCCGATTTGATACTTTTACGTTTATAGAATACATATTGTAAATTTGTTTCCACCCTTTGCGCATTAATGAATGTCACTTCCTTATTGAAAAGCTTTAGTCAACTGTCGTGGACAACAATATTTAAGAAACAGTCCACGAATTATTAAATTGCATTAACTAATTGAAGACACCATATTACGTTTTCCACTGATGTTAATTGACTAAATTCGTCTTTTTACAATTTAAGTGTCCTAAACGTTGCGTGGGAGTGTTTTCTTATATATTTACAAGATTAATACGAAAAGAAAATTAACGTCAAAAACGTGCCCTCTGCTGCTTAGAATTAAACGCCTCTACTGTACTTTAAAAGAAATTAAGCACCTACATTGGAATACAAAATATGCCTTTTAATTTTAGTAAAATATCGTTTTGAATTTAACTTAAAGATTGGACAAGTTAATTAGAAAATGTTAATTATACGTTTTGGAATTTTAACTCCTTATTTGCCAAGTAGCAGCAAGGACCGACTTTAAATGAAAATTTAATGAAACTGAAATTAATACCAGCCAGCTTGCCCGTAATTATATAATAATTATTTTATCTAAAATTGATGATAATACAACGTGGATCAAAAAAGGCATCTACATAATTCAAAGTTCCAACCGATTTTTGATAGAACTTTGTGACATTGACAACCTATTTGTATTTTTTTTAAATCACCATTTTTCATCATTTATGTAATTATTACGCACTAAGTTTACCTTTTTATATTTTATAACAAAAGAAGAAAACTGTTTTTATCTACTCTTATTAGGTTATATACTAATTAATGAACTGCTTTTGAACAATTAATAGTATCCATAAACAAATAGCGTGGGTTATAATGAGTGAGTTATTATAAATCACTAAGTGCAGAGACAATCATCTTTATCTTCATACCTAGCCTGTCCAATCGACGTAACGCGCGCGACGCGAAGTTAGCTCTGTCCGAGAGAAATTCTTTTCCGATACGGTGAAATAGAACGGTCCATTATTATTGAGGGGAGGAAGGTGATTTATCATGTTTGAATAATTTCGACGTTTTCAAATCAAGCTAAGTAATAATTGTGCCAAAAATGATGAATTCGGTTAGTGAAGATGAACTAATATGTACACCACTAGAATGAAAACAAGTAGCTAATGATAAAATACATAATATATTACCCGAAAAATCGCAGAACAAATATAAAAGTATGTACAAAAATGAAATTTTACAGTTTATTTTATTAATAAACAAACTGAGTAATTCACACAAAATGTTTTTAATTTAATATTTTTTGTTATAATCGTAGATAATAGTATATTATTCAACGAGCGGTAATGTAGGTAATAACCCACGCAGATGAAAGTTTACAGCACGAGCCGTAGGCGAGTGCTGTAATTCATCAAGTGAGTTATTACCATTACCGCAAGTTGAATACTATACTTTATCTACAATTATAACAATAAATATTAAATGGAGAAAAATTTGTTTAAATTACTCAGTTTATTTATTAATAAAATTAACTGTAAAATTTAATTTTTGTTCACCCTTTTATATTTGTTGTCTTCAAAGATTTAGCCACCTTTAAGCGGAGGTAGAATGTGATTTTTAATCGAAATAGTGCATATACTGCTTGTAGACAAAAAAAAAATCAGCTTTGTAGATTAATATTACGCGGCGGAAAATGCAAAACTTCTCCACGAACTGCAATAGCCCGGAGCGCATATTCGGTCAAAAGTCTTGTTTTTTATGTTAGAGAAAAAAGCGTCGGAAAGCTTAATCAATTCCCTTTACATACGTTTCTACAAATTTTTCGAAAAAAAACGATAATTATCGAGATATTCGAGGAAATGTAAGAAGTTACACGTTTTCCTATAGAGTGTATGTAAATCTTAAAAAAATAATTTTTCTCAGAAACCTTTGTTTCGAAGGGACAAGATTAACGAAGCATCAAAGTAGTACATGATCTTAAGTGAACATCGTATATGAGATCGATTTCAGTTAATTACCGATTAATTACGGTGACAAAATGGAGAAATTTTACCGGAAAAAAAAAGTCCCAAATCCCGCCCCTTCTTCATTTTTGTCGGAATTAAAAAAATAAAAAAAGAGTTTTAGCAAATTTAATTCTATTTAAGTTAACTAGAGTAGTATTTTGGCGTAGCAGCCAAGATTAAAAAGGTGCCAACTGTAGAAGCTCAAAATTTGCGATTTTTTGCTGTACATGGCCCAACATTTCAGTAGTTACCTCCGAAACAAACAAAAAATGAAAATTCTGATAGTAGCAAAAGATTCGTAATGGAAAATAGTCGTTTGACCTTGTTTTACTTCCACATCCAGTGGAAGTATAGTAACGACAAAAAAATTTTTAAAAATTTTTATTGTTCAAATAGGCTTAGAATGCCATGAAACGTCGAAATTTCAAGTTTGAGCGAAAAAAAATGTCTGTCTGTCTGTCGGTCTGTAACTTTTTTTGTGCGCACGTTTACTCTGGAACCGTTTGAGATATTGACTTGACTTTGGTACACATATGTACTTCAACGATATCTAGAACTAGATTATATTTTCATCTTGTTCCGTCGAAGGGTTGGGGGGGTAAATTGGGGTAAATTTGGAGTAAATAGGTAAATCAAGCCGGTAAGAGTTCATAAAATTGATATTTAGTATAGACAAGAGAAGCTAAGGTCTCAAAAAAATTTTGCCATTAGCCACCCCCATTACCACCCCCACCCCAGTATTAAATGGGATGAAAAAAAAATGTGATTTAGTGTGTGTACCAGAACTAGAAACGTCAAAATATTTTTTTACTTTATCCACACCCCCCGTCACCCCCCCCCCCCCCCCCCCCGATACCCCACTACCGATGTGGGGTATCGTTTTATGGGTTTTTGGGGTAGAGGATTTCAAATATTATATTGTTAAAGTTCCATAAACAATTATTTCCAGATACAAAATTTTCTCGTTGTGTGACTTGGATAGAAAATCCGGATGTGGAAGTAGTGATTCCTTGGGCAGCGGTTTTTTATTTCGAGCCAACTCCCACCGTTTCGGAGATATCTGCGAAAAATAACAAAAAACAGCTTACATTTTGGAGTCGAAAAAATTGCAAAAACATGCAATCTTGACACGTTCATATTTTTCTAAAAACACCATTGGGACGGCCGTACGATGTTGCGACGTAAAGAGGAAGTCTTCCAGATAAACCTGAACGTAAATTGCACGGCGAAATTCGAAAATTCGGCTCGGCACGAACGAATCAAAAGTAGCATTATGTGACATTTCAGATGAAAATATTTTCATCTCTAGAAGTGAAAATGAGAATGTCAAATTATATCAAATGTGACATTTTCATTTTCACTTCTAGAGATGAAAATATTTTCATCTCTAGAAGAAAAAAATGTCACTTTCATAGAGAGTTTTGTTTCTATTCGAATATCTCAGTAAATACGGTGAATTATACAAATGCGTAAATGGTGACAATGCATTACGTATATGGTCTGACAGATGGTAATGCAACAAAAGCCGGAAGTATGTATGTGGGAAGATATCCTAATCGTGCCTTGCCAGATAGCCGATTCTTTTCGACTATTCATCGCCATCTTTGTGAAACTTGTAGTTTCCAAAAAGTTACTTCGGAAGGTAGACCTCGAACTGTCAGAACACATTGAGGAAGCGGTGCTGCAGGAAATCGACGAACATCCTGAGATGAGTACTAGGAAGATTGCTAGGGCTCTGAATGTTTGTCATCAAATCGTCTGAGAGACTAAGAGTACAGGCATTACTTCTTAGCGAAATTTCCAAAATAATCATGTGTGGGCGGACGAAAACATGCCATAACAGATACTCATTTCCAAGAGCAATTTTCAAGTTACTTTTAACGATTCTTCAAGTTACTTTTAACGTTGCACCGGTGAGAAAAACGTCTGGGTAAGAATAAGAACCATGCTTGACAGTTCTTCAAAGAAACTAATATACATATTATAGATTAATACATATTCACATTATTTCATATCAACTAATGTATGTACTTCTTTCTATTCTAGCTATAGTTCGCAGCCACTATTTAATTATAATTTTGCCTCCAGTGGAATAAATGGGTCAGGTGTATGCGTTTAGAGTGTAATCTTGTCTGCTCTTATGTTCCCTCATAGTCATAACTTTGAAACTGATATACCAATCTTGAAGCGGTTTTCTCTAAATGTTAAATAATTCTTTATAGTGAATTCTTAGATACTGTAATTTGCCCTGAAACAGCAAGGGGGAGCGGGGTTATTTTTGAAGTTGTTCAATATTATCAGAGAATTTTTCTAAAATTTCAGATGGAGAAATAAACAAATGATCGTTGCGTAATAGCTTTCCTGGTTTAGAGACCTGATATGAATGAAGGACATATTATTGTAATATTGTATATTTAGACAGACAATAATACAATAAAAATGAATTATTTAAAATACTCATTTATATGAGTATGGAAAAGAATTGTCCGATATTATTGGTATAGGTATAATTTCTTTTAATAAATTATTGTTATTGCAGGTATATAAATTTGATGGTTACGTATTATTGAAGTAGCTGATATCGAATCTGATGTTAAAAATTAAAAATTCAGAATGATGGATTGAAAACGCGTGCGAAAACTGCACACAGATATATGCACAATGCTATGCAATGGCGAATAGTTCGTGAACTACAGATAAATTTTCAGATAGAACCATGCAAAACAGTTTTTCAAAGAAACTAATATACATATTATAGGTTAATACATATTCTTACAGGGTGCTTGGTACATCGATAGAAGTTTTCCACAGGGTGATAAGATGATGTCGTTTGGAACCTATATAACCTTATTTACCCTTATGCAAAGCCTCACCGTTTTTGAGATATCGGCATTTTCGGATATTTCTGCGAAATAATTGAGTTGTTACTAATACATATTATTAGTTTTTATGATACTAAGTACTTTCAGCTTTCATAAATATATTTTTTTAGATATTCTTAATATGCACTTTGTCGAAAAAGTACAAAAAGAAGTGCAGAATTATTGGTATAAAAATTAGATAGGACAATTTATATGTTGAAATACATTGGTTCGATTTCTTTTTTTCTATTTTAAGTAAAATTTTCTCAAAAGCGGCACTACTTCAAGAGATTCAAATAGTTTTAAAAACTTCTCTATTACATACTCTTTCCAATGGTATACCACGTTATGACAGAATTATAGTTTGTTAAACTAAAAGAGAAACATATTTGCAGACATTACATTTTTAATAAGGAAAGAATATCAAACAAAATCATAATAAATTCTTTCAGCCGCAATTTGGTGATTTTATTTACTAATATTTAAATACAATTTTCTGCCTGTGACATACTGAAATAAAATTAAATTTATTTACACGTACAGTGAACAAGAAATGAAATAAACAAATGGTAGATATCAGGCGCCCAGACGGGAAAAAATATTTTGCTTAGATACTAGTGACACATTTGAACGTTTGTGTCAAACTTTGTTTTATTTAATTGTTCATAGTCTTGTCACATTTTTCTGCAATGGCATCTTTTTCTAATGCCCAATATGCCGATATTCTTTTTATATACGGAATAGCCAACGAAAATGCAGCTGCAGCTAAAGATTTTTATCGGGAACGATTTCCAACAGGAATAATTCCTAATGTTCTTTTTATAACACATATCGACGTATACGTGAAACAGGTAACCTTCATCATAGGGAACGGGTGCATATTGTGCAATATGGTCCTGAAGTAGATCAGTAAATTTTGGAGGCTTTCGAAGCAGGTCCTACCAGCACTATTCGAAAAGTAGCTCAACTGAATTTGTCCATATGAAAAGTTTGGATTGAAGGAAATCATCCATTCCAAAACACGCCTGTTCAGGGACTAGTATTTTGTGGACAGACGAATCGAAGTTCTCTCGGGAAGGAATAACAAATTTTCACCATCTTCGCTACTGGGCTGATGCTGACGAAAACCTTCACATGAATGAAACTCTCACATGAACTCGCACATCAAATGGAGGCAGTTATTTAGAGTTTTTGCAGAATACTTAACTAGATATCTTAGACGACATACCTTTAAATGTAAGAGACAGTCTGATATTTCAAAACGACAAATGTCCCGCTCATTACAGAATTACTGTGAGGGAATTTTTAGACGAAACATTTCCTAATCGTTGGATTGGGAGAAATGGGTCAATGTTGTGGTCAGCGAGGTCTCCAGACTTGACTTTCATGTCTGGGGTCGAGTAAGGGAAAAAATGAGGTTAGGCGTCACCACCACCCGAATACGAAAGAGGGCACGTAAATGCGTTAGAAATGGAGGTTCTCATTTTGAAGACGAAGTGAGAGACTAGTTTTAGTTAAATTTGTTTTAGTTAGAATTGGAAATAAAAGTAATAAAATGCTACTACTTTTTTTCCTTATTAAAAATGTAATGTTTGCAAATATGTTTCCTTGTAAGTTTAATGAACTATAATTCTGTCATAACTTGGTATACCACTGAAAAGAGTATGCAATAGGGAAATTTTTAAAACTACTCGAATCTCTTAAAGTAGTGTCGAACCAATGTATTTCAAAACATAAATTGTCCTACATAATTTTTATATCAATACTTCGGCATTTCTTTTTGCGCTGTTTCGACAAAGTACATATTAAGAATGTCTAAAAAAATATTTAAGAAAGCTGAAAGTATTTAGTATCATAAAAAATAACATGTATTAATAAAAACTCAACTATATATTAAAAATGCCGATATCTCAAAAACGGTGGGACTTTGAATAAAGGTAAATATGGTCATATAGGTTCCAAACGGCACCAACTATCACCCAGTGAAAACTTTCTATTGATGTATCAAACACCCTGTATGTATACTACAGATTCTCAACCTTTCCTTGGAATGGGTGGAAGTGTATATGTAGACACATGAATATGATGAAAACATTTGCATCTTATTATCTATGCATAAGCATATACAAATTTTATTTAATAATTTCTAATTACCTTCTTTTTCAGGACGTTTCAATATTTTTCAAACGCATTTTATGATGGAACTAATACTGAGTAGTTTTGATATGCTAATTGTATGCCTCTACATTGCTCCGTTCCACATTTATGGGCGAATAATGCTGAACAAAGGCAGTTGCAGAACACGGAATAGGATATTCCTAGAATTAATTGGTCAGTAAAATCGTCGGACATAAGCTTGATTAAACATACGTTATGTTAAATTTACAGAACAATTTCCACTGGAGTAAATTCACCGCCAGATTAAATTAACTGATTGTATTTAATCAAAAGTAAGAGATGTTTTTTAAACATTTCTTAGTAATAACATCAGTGAGAGATAGAATGTGATGCAAATAATTTTAGAAAACAATTCCGAATTAATATGATTTAAATGTATCGGACTTTCCCTTTATCTGCGAATATCTCAAATATGGAGGAGCGGAGAAAATTTAAAAAATTATGTGTTTATTATTTATCTATTGCAAACACTCACTGAAAGAGTGACCCCAAAAACAGGTGTTTTTTAGCAGGTTTGGGGGTCCGCAAATTTTCTATTTATTTGTAGTCTTAATGATACCTTATGATGAGATATTAATCGTAAAAAAATTTGGAGTTGAGCATAAGAAAGATATAGAGAACTTGGTCAAAATCGACTCACATAGCACAGTGAGTGAAGATGATAATTCAATGAAAAATAATATATCATTGAACAATAACTCATGAAATATGAATTAAAAACTAATCTAAAGCAAACAAGCAGAAAATCGAAAAATAATACAAAAAAACATAAAAAATTCAAAAAAATAGAAAGCAAAAAAAATTAAAAAAACCTTTTTGTAGATTAGTGATAAAGGGGCTGAAATATTATTATTATTATTATTATTATTGTTATATATTATTATCATTGTTATTATTATCCGTATTCTGTTTTACAATAATAATAATAAAACCAGATCTAATTTATTGTCCTTCTATATATCTGAAACCTTTCTTAAGCTCAATCTCATATTTTTGTGCGATTAATGTCTTACCATAAGGTATCATTTGGACCACAAATCAACCGAAAATTTGCGGACCTCCAAACGGGCTATTTTTAGGATCACTCTTTGAATAATTATAACTTATTGAATTATACTAATTATAATACAATAATAGTAATTTATGCATCAAATGCATAAGGTTGTACTTGTTTTCACGAATGGGAAGTTTGACGAGTAAGCCGTAGCTCATAATAGCTCATAAATTAAAAAATAGTTGTTTACCTTTAGGCGTGAGGCGATTTTCAAATGGTCGAGGCGAAGCCGAGACCTTTCAAAAACCACCGAACACCAAAAGCGCTTTCGCATCGCATAATGTACTATATTTTTTTACTACCGAAAGATATTATGGGATAATTTAAAACTAATTATTTCATGAAATTATTTTTTCTACTACCGTCTATATAAATGACCTTTGCATCCCCAGCAACTCGAGCGATAACGAAAATAAACATTCAAGTTACCTGGTTGCTAAGGCATTGCTAGCTATGAAAGTAGAACTTTCGTGACCAGGACAGAAGAATAAAAAAATAGTTATTTACATTACCAGATTGGAAGAATGTACTAAGGTTATCTTTTATCGAGATAGAGATAAAGCATTCCGACAATATTTCTCCCAAGATTCAGATTTAGTGTATTGCAATAATATTTACCGGTTAATGAATGAGTTAAAATCAAATATATACAAGGCAGACGAGTGGAGATTATTCATTGACTCATCAAAGAGAAGCCTCAAAGGAGTATTATTGCATAATACAAATAAATATGCCGCTCTACCTTAGCACATTCGACGGTGTTGGAAGAAAAATATAGCAATCTAGAGGTGATATTAAAAAAATAAAATATGAAGAACATAAGTGGCAATTTTGTGGTGATCTTAAAATTACTTCCATGATTTTAGGGCAACAGTCAGGATTTACAAAATATCCTTGCTTCTTTTATGAATGGGATAGTAGAGATCGAAGCAACCACTACAAAAAAAGATCTGGCCCACGCGATCGTGCCTCTTACCGGGTGATAAGAATATAATAGAGGAACCACTGGTTGAACCGTCGAAAATCCTCCTTCCCCCATATAAAATTAAGCTTGATATGAAAGCACTTGATAAACAGGCTTTGAATATTTGAGTCGAACATTCAGTCAGTTGTCGGAAGCTAAACTTAAGGAAGGAATTTTTGATGGACCTCAGATTCGAAAGATTTTGAAGGATGATATGTTCATTACAACGATGACTCCAAAAGAGAAAGCCGCATGGGGAAGCTTTAAGGCAGTAGTCCATCAGTTCCTAGGGAATCATAGAAGTGATGACTACGAAAGCATTGTAGCTGAGATGACCAAGAATTACCAAAAATTAGGATGTTTAATGAATTTTATAATTACATTTCTTTGACTCGTATCTAAGTTATTTTCCTGATAATCTAGGTGACATCAGTGAAGAGCAAGGCGAGCGATTTCATGATTTTCGTCCAATTTTGACCTCTAGCTGGAAAATTCGTGCACAAACCTGCTATTCCGACTTCAGATTCGTATTCAGCGCCCCGAAAAACATAATAAGGAAAAGTGGATCCTAATTCTCGCTCACGAATATTTTTTTTTGTAGGCCTGTTATGGATCTTTTGACACTAGCGTATAAATCATATTGCCCTGTCAATGAACGTTCAATAAGGGAGTCTAGAGGGAAATGCCGAGATCACAATTTTTGACTTGGACTATTTAGGAGGTAAACATATCAAAAGTCCCCGAACGTAGGAGTTGGGGGAGGGGGCTGCAGGGGGGCATGAAGAAGGTCCCGGTTTTTGGTTTTTCCGCATATCTCGAAAACGGTTAGCCCTAATCAAAAAGTGGCTATATGCGAAATTAAAGCTGGCTAAATTTTCTACAATAATGTTTTTATTAATTTTTTTCCTATCTGTTACGGTTTGGTAATGAATTGTATATCTTTTGACTGTATTCTAACTTTCTTATAAATTTATTATAAATTAAAAAAAAAAATAATAATCATCGTAGAAAAAAATTTCTTGTACAGATATCCGTTTCAGAGCAGGCTGAACTCAAATATCGAATAAAAAATGTCTTTGCGTTTGTAAGTGTGTGGCTGCGTGTATATGTATGTGTGCGTGTGTACCGTTTCTTGTAAACACGATAACTTATGTTAGATTTAAAATATTTATTTACAATTTGGAAAATATGTAAAACAGCATATTACAATAATCCCCATTTAAATTGGGCCATATCTGTAATACGTGGTGATAACCAGAGGCCTACAAACTCTACGTAAAATAAAATAGGTTGTATTTTAATTTCAGAGCAAAATATTACTAAAGTTTTTGATTGATCATACAAAAACAAGAAGATATACAAGATTTATAAACCGCAATATACCGGATGTATGTTGGGCAAACCAATTTTATTTAAATTAGATGATATATCAATGTTATCCTAAAATATAGAACATGATATTTTTAAAAAGATTATTATGAAGTGAGAGTTTGTAGGCCTCTGGTTATCACCATGTATTACAGATATGGCCCAATTTTAATAAGGATTATTGTAATATACTGTTTTACATATGTTCCAAATTGTAATTAAATATTTTAAGTCTAACAGAAGTTATCGTGTTTACAAGAAACGGTATACACGCACACATACATATACACGCACACACACACACGCAAAGACATTTTTTAGCCGATATTTGAATTCAGTCTGCTGTGAAACGGATATCTTTACAAGAAATTTTTTCTACGATGATTATTAAATTTTTTTTTCAATTTATAATAAATTTATAATAAAGTTAGAATACAGTCAAAAGATATACATTTCATTACTAAACCATAACAGATACGAAAAAAATTAATAGAAACATTATTGTAGAAAATTTAGTCAGCTTTAATTTTACATATAGCCACTTTTTGATTAGGGCTAACCGTTTTCGAGATATTGGGAAAAATCAAAAACCGGGACCTTCTTCGTGCCCCCCTGCAGCCCCCCTCCCCCACCTCCTATGTTCGGGGACTTTTGATATGTTTACCTCCTAAATAGTCCAAACACAACATCAAATCAAAAATTGTGATCTCGGCATTTCCCTCTAGAAATCATTCATTGACAGGACTAATAGGGTCATCTTGTTCTTTCAGTTTTTTTCCCACACATCTACCTGCACCTTGTTCTCTGTGTGACTTTTTGGATGTGGGAATTTCATGTCAGATTTTGGCCGAAAATGACTCCTAGGTATTTAACCTCGCCGGCAATGAAATTTCCACTTCATTTGAGCCTTGGGGGTCTTAGGCCACCCGAGGCTCTTTTTCATGTAAATGTGAAGACTGTAGTTTTGTAAGGTTTTATGGAAAGTCCTTCATCACTGCACCACCTGCAGCAATATTTAGGGCTCTTTGCAAACACTCTGATATCTTATCCGCAAATATTAAAAAAAGTTTTATATATTTTCTTAATTTTAAACATTTGTAAAGAAACACAAATTAAAATATCTTATAAACCATTGGGGTTACTGTAATGGATATTATGGTTAAGTCAATTGCAAATAATCTCTACTAACACTATCTCAAAGGAATATGTCCACTTATCCATCACCCTGTATGACTTACAGCCAGTTTCATAATCGTTGGTTAATTAATGGTTAAGGTTTAACAATAGTTTATTATAAAAAACTGTGACATTAAATGCCAGTTTTACAATTGGTGGTTAATTAATAGTTAGGATTTAACCAGTGATTTATTACTAAGGTAAGAATGTCTGATAAAGTTGTGTTTACTAATAATTATAACTTTTTGGTTAATCAACCAAAAAGACAACCAACGATTGTGAAACTGGCTGTAAGAGCAATTTCCCGCTCTAAAAGTAAAAGTGGGAAAATATTTCTATACTTTTAATTAACAAGCAAAACGAAACAAGGAATGTGATAAATTTAGGTCTACACGGCCTGACTATTTTTTGTCGTGTCAAGTTAAATTTCATCATATATTTTATACGTGTCGGCAAAAAGGGTACGGAATGTAAGGAAGAGAATATGACAACGAAAATAAGAGGGTCCCTCATTAAAGACTGACGAATTAAATTATGGTAATAAGGGGAAAACAATAAGAAAAGCGGAATTAAGGTTATGAAATTTCTGAGGAAATATGACATTTTAGTTCAATATATGGTCTGCTGGTCCCATCCGTCACGGGTTAGAGTAATATGAAGGGACATAAAATGCAGAATTATTCAGTAAGAAATTCTAATTAATCACTATCAATGTATTATTTAAACGATGATGAAAGTAGTTTCCACAGAGACTAAATAACTTGGATGCCACACATGAATACTGTGTTAGACGCGCGTTTCGTCAACCACGTTGGCATCATCAGGAGATGATTAAATTGAAGTAAATCTAACAATGGATCCTATATTTACACTGAACTAATTTGTAATTTATTTATTCAAAATCCAAAAGTTTACGTACACACTTTTTATGTCGAGAGCAAAATATATGTTTAAATATAATCCATGAGAGTAAATTTGGTAAATAATAATAATATTAAATTGTTACGCTCATTTCCACTTCAAATACATACAGATTTAATGTTACGTTGTAATGGTTAACACAAGAGTAAATCTAATAATAATATAACTTACACGAAAACAATTTGAACAAAATATTTTTCAAAAAATTTCAAAACAAACTTATCAGTCTCGATTTATTACCGATAGGATATAAGGGCGGGTACTTTCACTTACATATAAGTAGACTTTATCCGGCGAGTAACTATCCAACGGATAAGATAACTGGAGCTTTCTATCTTCAGAATAACTTGTGTGCGTACTTTCATTCAAAATATACCCAATCCGATAGATATGACTTTAGACCACTTTTTAAAGTAAGTGTTGCCAACTTAACACACAGCAAAGTAAGGAAGCTTTATGCTTCAAATAGATACTGAAAAGGGACGAGCGTAGGGGCGTCTTGACTGTACTTCATAACCCGAATCGGACAGCAGACAGCATAGTGCCATACTTTTCGACATCAGACACCCCCTACCATACCAGGTGTTGCCTATTTTGCGGCTCCCTTAGCCACACTTTCCTCTACCATAACTTACTACTATCCTAAACTTTATCTTTCTTCAGCTTTACATCTTCAATCCTTTCTATTCTCTCTCTTTTGTTTAATTTGTTCTTATTTATCCTTTTTGTTTTTTTGTCATTTTTGTCTCTAAATTCCCTCTAGATCAAAAATTCCAAAAATTGAAACATTTTAAATCTTTTCGTTTTAGTTTTTTTAAAGCCTAAAGAACAATTTTAGACATGCCCCCCCTCCAAAAAAAACTGGCTCTACTTTCAAAATGGCGATATGTTAAAAAAAACTGTTGCCAATGTTGTTTTTGTCATTTAACACAAAAACTAAAAAAGACAGACAATAACTTTTTTCACAAAAGACAACGTGCATAATCTTTTCTACAATTTTGTTCCTATACAATATTTTGAGAGGAGCTACCATTTTCCAGATAAATGAGTCAAAAATTAAGAAAACATGAAAATTCATGTATCGGTGAATTATTTAGAGGAAATAACTTTGACAATTATTTTAAGGCGCATAATATAACTTTATATTATTAACAAAAAATAAAATAAACTGAAAAAAGTTATAATAATAATAATAATAATAATAATAATAATAATAATAATAATAATAATAATAATAATAAATTCCTTCTTGGGTTGTCGAGGGGCGGACAGTGCTGATCCCGAAGAACGGAGATTTGTCTAACCCAAAAAATTACCGGCCGATAACTTGCTTAAACGCATGCTACAAGTTGTTTACACGCATCTTGTACATGCGGGTGCTCCAAGCAGTTGAACGGGTTTACGAACGGATATATGAGCAACGAGGGTCAAAGAGAGGTGTCGCTGGCTGCAAGGAGAACCTGCTGATCGACAGATGTATCACGCAGGACTCCGTGCAGTATAAGCGTAACCTCTCTATGGCCTGGATCGACTACCGCAAGGCATTTGATATGACATCCCATGAGCTTATTGTCCACTTGCTCAGATGTCTTGCGGTGCCAGGTCCCGTAGTGAGATGTATCGAAGAACTCATGCCGCTCTGGAGGACTCGCTTTACCATAACATCAGGTAACAGCAGAGTCCAGACAGAGCCGGTATTGTTCAGAAGGGGAGTATTTCAGGGAGATTCCCTAAGCCCCCTTCTGTTTTGCATCTCACTACTACCATTATCCGTTTCGCTTCGAAATACCCGTGGATACAACTGCGGTACCCCCGGCGACAGGAGGCATAAGGTCACCCATCTGTTTTACATGGATGACCTTAAACTTTATGCCTCCGGAGAGAGGGATTTACGCCAGTCCCTCAGGGTGGTACAGGAGTACACGCAGGCTGTCGGCATGGAATTTGGGTTGGACAAGTGTGCACTAGTCCACCTCAAGAGAGGGCGATGTGGTGACTACGGAGAGGATGCGCAGCTTGTGGACGGAAGCATCTTACATCATTTAGATGCCGGAGAGTCGTACACTTACTTTGGTGTCGAGTAACGCTCCACCCAAGAAGTGAGTGTAGTAAAAAACGCTCTCCGCGGCAAGTATCAGCACCGACTCCGACAGATCTGGTCTTCAGAACTGTCGGGGAAGAACAAGGTGTCTGCTACCAATATGCTTGCCGTTCCGATCCTCCTCTACTCCTTCGGAGTAATTAAATGGAATCAAGAGGAGCTGCGTCAACTCGATGTAGGAACCCGAAAAAAGATGCATCTCTATAGGAGTTTGCACCCTAAATCGTCCGTTCCACGGTTATATCTCCCACGACATCGGGGAGGCCGTGGACTCTTGAGTTTGGAGAGTCTCCATAACAGAATGGTTCTGGATGGAGCCTGTAAGGTCATAAGGAGTTCGGATCCCCTCCTCTGCATGGTCCGAGACCATGAAAGTGCAGGAGTAGGAGCCTTTTTGTTCAAGGCAGCACGCAGAGCCGCCGATGAACTCGGTCTGGTCTTCGACGCTGAGCGGGTTAACCAAGACTCTGTCACCGAGTTGGAACCTGCTCGGCAAAAAGCCCAAGTCAAAGCTGCTGAAATTGATCTATTTCTGCAGCGACACTCGGATAAGCCATTGCACGGCGTCTTCTATAAAAATATAGAAGACCGCGGCTTATCCGAAAGGCTGACCTTTGCTTTCTTAAGGTCAGCCGGGCTGAAGTCTGAGACCGAGGGATTCATAATGGCGTGCCAGGATGGTGTATTCAACACACTCGTCTATCGAAGTCGTGTCATGGGTATAGAGGTCCCTGATGTCAGCTGCAGGACCTGCCACAGGGCGCCGGAGACATTAATGCATTTGCTGTCGGCTTGTCCAGTATATGCAGTCTCGGCCTATATTCAGAGGCACGACGCAGCATTACGAGTGCTTTATTATCACTTAAGGCACTCGTATGGGATAGACGAGACACCAGTGCTGCCTTACGCTCCGGGGGATATTGAGTCCGTTGTGGGAAATGAGAAGTGTCTAATTTATTGGAACTACTCGTTTCCCACCGTCAGGCAAATACAAGCTAATAAGCCTGACATGGTACTCCTCGACCACCAACTCAAGACAATGTTTGTCGTGGAGTTCTCGGCTCCCGCGGAGAATAACATTGTCTTGAAGGAGGAGGAAAAACGGACGAAATATCGAGATTTGCTCTTCGAGCTCCGCAGGCTTTACCCAGGCCATACTGTTAAGCTAGTGGTCCTGATCATAGGAGCCCTCGGTGGAACGAGACACACACTGCTTTCAGAACTAAAGATCATACCGGCATGCCGAAATTCGGCAGAGATCTTAGCCGGCAGGATGCAGAAGGCCATTATCCTCGGCTCATTACGTCTACTCAGGGCACACGATTCTCGGACCCAGTAGTCACTCACCCCACGGACGTGGGGAGTGGCTGCCGGTACTACCAGCTCCCCTCTGTGAGTGTCGGAGCCACAGAGTATAAAGGGTGACTGGCTTTTATAAACTAAAAAAAAAAAAAATAATAATAATAATAATAATAATAATAATAATAATAATAATAAGTGGGTGTAGTGAAAAACGCTCTCCGCGGCAGGTATCAGCACCGACTCCGACAGATCTGGTCCTCAGAACTGTCGGGGAAGAACAAGGTGTCTGCTACCAACATACTTGCCATTCCGATCCTACTCTACTCCTTTGGAGTAGTGAAATGGACTCGAGAGGAGTTGCGTCAACTCGACGTAGGAACCCGCAAGAAGATGCATCTCAATAGAAGTTTGCATCCTAAATCGTCCGTTCCACGGCTATACCTCCCACGACATCGGGGAGGCCGTGGACTCTTGAGTTTGGAGAGTCTCCATAATAGGATGGTTCTGGATGGAGCCTGTAAGGTCATCAGGAGTTCGGATCCCTTCCTCTGCATGGTTCGAGACCATGAAAGTGCAGGAATAGGAGCCTTTTTGTTTAAGGCAGCACAAAGAGCAGCCGATGAACTTGGTCTCTCCTTCGACGTCGAGCGGGTAAATCCCGACTCTGTCACCGAGTTGGAACCTGCTCGACGAAAAGCCCAAATTAAAGCTGCAGAACACAACATCTTTCTGCAGCTTCACACGCATAAGCCAATGCATGGAGTTTTCTATAAAAATATAGAGAACCTTGGCTTATCCGAAAGGCTGACCTTTGCCTTCTTAAGGTCAGCCGGGCTGAAGTCTGAGACCGAGGGATTCATAATGGCTTGCCAGGATGGTGTATTTAATACCCTCGTCTATCGTAGTCGTGTCATGGGTATAGAGGTCCCTGATGTCAGCTGCAGGGCCTGCCGCAGGGCGCCAGAGACTTTAATGCACCTGTTGTCGGCTTGTCCGACATATGCAGTCTCGGCCTATATCCAGAGGCATGACGGAGCATTACGAGTGCTTTATTATCACCTAAGGCACTCGTATGGGATAGACGAGAAACCAGTGCTGCCTTACGCTCCGGGGGATATTGAGTCCGTTGTGGGAAATGAGAAGTGTCTAATTTATTGGAACTACTCTTTTCCCACCGTCAGGCAAATACAAGCCAACAAGCCTGACGTAGTACTCCTCGACCATCAACTCAAGACAATGTTTGTCGTGGAGTTCTCGGCTCCCGCGGAGAACAACATTGTCTTGAAGGAGGAGGAAAAACGGACAAAATATCGAGATCTGCTCTTCGAACTCCGCAGACTGTATCCAGACCATACTGTTAAGATAGTGGTACTGATTATAGGAGCCCTCGGTGGAACGAGACACACACTGCTTTCAGAACTTAAGATCATACCGGCATGCCGAAATTCGGCAGAGGTCTTAGCCGGCAGAATGCAGAAGGCCGTCATCCTCGGTTCACTACGTCTGCTCAGGGCACACGATTCCCGGACCCAGTAGTCACTTACCCCACGGGTGTGGGGAGTGGCTGCCGGTACTACCAGCTCCCCTCTGTGAGGGTCGGAGCCACAGAGAAGGGTGACTGGTTTTTAACAAAAAAAAAAAAATAATAATAATAATAATAATAATAATAACCGTCGGATATAACCGTCTTATATCAAAAACAAAAAAGAGCTCTCTTGATTGACATATCTATTCCTAGTAACAATAACCTGCAACAAAAACATCATCAAAAAATTAATAAATATTCTGACTTTAAGAGAGAAAAGAATATGGAACCTGGAGAAAGTAGACATCGTCCCAATAATAATTTCCTCAATGGCACTGATCCCTGAGAACCTAAAAGAAAACCTAATAAAACTGAATATCCCGGAGAGTACCTACCATCTTATGCAGAAATCCGTTATTTTAGATGCCACTAATATAGTAAGATCATTTCTGGAACCTTAGACCCGGAGCAGTGATCTTGCCTTTAGGGCCGATCATAGCCTGGTTAACAAATCACGGTTATAATGCCAGAGTGAAATAATAATAATAATAATAATAATAGCGAATTCGTCATCATTGAGACCGTCCGGCATGGCCCCTCCTACGTGTCTCCAACCCCCATCTGATTGGGGTCTATTGTGAGGGGCCCGTTCTCTGTTGTGGTCGTTAACCAGAGACTTGAGTCCTCAGAATGGTTAGTCCGACATCAGCCAGATAGAGTCACCCCTACCTGTTGCCCAGGGAGCACCGCGTGGAGGCTGTCGGTCCGTATTCGCCCCCCCCCCCCCCCCCCAGCTTGCCAAAAGTCAGCCGAATGGTTGGCAGGCCAAATGCAGAAGGCAGTTATCCTGGGGTCCCTCCGTTTGCTTAGGGCACATGAGTCTGGAATTTACAGTCACTGACCCTGCGGGATGCGGGGAGTGGCTGTGAATAATTCGCTGGCGCTTCTCTCGTGAGAATGTCGGAGATACGGGAGAACTGTCCAGAATCGCGTGGGCGAAAAAAAAAAAAAAATAATATATTAGAAAATGATGCATACCGCTTGTACTGGGACACCACAATCCTCACAGGTAGGCCAATAGCGAACAACGGGCCGGATATAACAGTGGTGAATATGAAAGATGGTGGGCTTTTTTATCGATATCGCACATCTGAGTGATCACAACCTGGAGAAGACAGAAAGAGAGAAGATCAATAAATATTACAAACTTTCCGAAGAATTCCGAAAATTGTATAAATTAAGATCGGTTCTTACCATTCCATTAGTCATTTCAGCTACCGGGCTAACAACGAACAACTTAAGGACAAACCTAGAAAAAATTAATATCACAGAAAAAGGCATACTCACAACCATGCAAAGATCAGTGATTTTAGAAACGTGTAGAATAGTGAGGAAGGTACTAAACTTGCCAGAACAGTAGTAAAGAAATGACAGTTCTGTGACACCCCCCACCACTTTTTAGTACCCCCCTCCACTTTTCCAGAACCCCCCACCAATTTCTCAGAACCCCCCTCCATTTTTCATAAGCCACGCCCCATCCCCTCCACTCTTCCAGAACCCCCCTCCATTTTTTCCCAGACCCCGCTCAATCTCGCCACCACTTTTCTCACAATCCCCCCACCAATTTCTCAGAACCCCCCTCCATTTTTCATAAGCCACGCCCCATCCCCTCCACTCTTCCAGAACCCCCCTCCATTTTTCATAAGCCACGCCCCATCCCCTCCACTCTTCCAGAACCCCCCTCCATTTGTCATAAGCCACACCCCACCCCCTCCACTATTCCATAACCCCCTCCATTTTTTCATAAGCCACGCCCTACCCCCTCCCTACCTCATCGGAAATGTTATAGGTTAGGCAGTACATATTTTACCATTGCTCCAAACACTTAATCATTATGCCCGTCTGTGTATGGATATGTATCAGATGTAAGAGTGTATTAAAGGAATACAGTACGTTCAAAAATGAAAAAATATTCACCGTGTGTGACAATTGTGATATACAACCTATCAAGGCACCTGCTGCATAATTGATTTCACATTTCATACTAATAAGTGAAAGTAGTGGTGGATTTTCAACCTCCCCTCCACCATAATTTAGGATCATTCCCTCCCCTCATATCATATATATGATCATCATCATATATATGTATGGTGAGGACCTCCCATCTCTCCCACCACAACTCAAAACCTCCCACCACAATTCAGCACCCCCACTATATCAAATTATTCTGATTATAAAAAGAGACGTACACAGGCATTGTAACAAAGTTTTTTGTGTCAACTAGTTAAAGAAATTCAAGTGTTCACAATGGCTTACAGTGGCAGTTTATTTAGTTTACCTGAACTGAGTATTAATGATTTAATTAATAATTTACCTCCAGCACCGCAAGACAAAAATGAAATAGTAGTACTTGGTGAGCGAAGGTACCAACTGAATAAATCTAGAAGTAAATATGTGACAACGGGATTATCACATGACTTCTGTTATAACCCATGTGTGAAGCTAAGTGGAAACAAACTTGATGTAATAATTTTTAACGAAAAGGAGTGGCTTCATTTTCTCACGTATCAAGGTGTAATAACTAATTATGTATACTCCAATGATAAAGTTGAACCAGTAGAGACTGATAACTTTCTTATAAAATTTGAGCAAATTTCCTATTCCAGAGTTATAAAAATAATAAAAAATAACTCTTACATTTACTTGGGATATGAATCGATTTGCAAGTTGTGGGAAGCATTACCACTCATTAAGGCTAACATTGAGACCTTAAAAAGATTGCAATTCCAAAGTTATTTCAGGAATGTGGTGAGAGAACTACAACATCAAGAAGGAAATGTATTTGAAAATGCAGTAAATCTTATTGAAAAGAATAAAAATGGCTATAATGAAAATACCATTATGCTTATGGAGTTAATTTATATTTATCCAGATATATTGGAAGCTGAATATTGTGGTAGGATCATCTAAAGATGAAGAAAGTGACATTTAATTTAAGAGACAATAAGATTAATTTTATGGTGGTGTGGAATTTTGCGTATAAATTATCAAGAAAGAGATATTGGGAAATTGTAGCCCTCGATAGAGTTCGGTTTAATAGAAGAATAAAACAAACTTCAAATATTATAAACCCCATTTTAGACAGTACTCATAGATATAATGTATATAATGAGAGATTTTGTAATTTATATGATACTTAATCATATATAACCACATAGGTAGTATTTTTGTATTTATGTATGTGAAATAGATATATAGAAATAAAACATATTTATGCTTGAATATTTGTTTTATTAGGTAAAAATATATTATAAATTAAATAATACATGAAAAAAGTAATAAAATATAGATTATATTCATACAATGCTATTATTTGAAATCCATGAATTATGCTTATTGCTTAATCCTAACCATTTAACATAGAGCTTGTTATTCTTTTTTCTTAAAATTTTTTCCACGAGATATACATCGGGATACTTTACTTTCTGCATTTCTTCCTCATAAAAACTCCCTAAAATTTCCTCTCCCATTTGGTCTTGTAAAAGATAAGTTCTAGGATTACCTTTATGAACTTTCCTAATTTTGAAAATTTCATTAGACCAGTTAGGCGTATATCCCTTTGAAAAAGCTTGTCGATATTTACTAATCCTCACATAATCATTTACTTTAAATTTTTTTTTCCTTGGATCGACTGTTTTCGGGTGGTTATAGACAGTTTTTAATAAGCGTTTTTCATCTTTCTTTTTAACATTTTTAGGTTGCATCCCAATTGTCCTATGTTTAGTGTTATTGTATTCAACAACAATATCCGGTAACAAATTTAACCACTTATAGTTTCCGTTTAGACTAAAAAGTTTCCACATTTTATTTTTTAAAGTCCTATTAACTCGTTCCACAACACTTGCTTTGAGATCTGTATAAGAGCTATAATGGTTAATTTTCATCTCATCCATTAATTTTTTAAATTCTTTATTGTAAAATTCTTTACCCAAATCTGTTTGCAAATTTTTCGGTACAGCTTTGATATCTGATAAGATCTTTTTCATTGCTTCCGTAACATTTTTTCCGCCTTTAGTTTTCACAGGTTCACACCAAACAAATTTTGAGAATACGTTAATAACTACTAAAATATATTTATAACCTTTGTTTACTTTAGCATAAGGGATCATCTGTACAAGATCTGCTTGAAAAAGATCATTAATACCTTTAACAATAACTCTTCTTCGTTTAAAAGATTTTCTAGCTGGTTTATGAAGTTCATTTACTATTTCCTTTTTAATGTTACTCATCTTTACTTATCGATAGGGTAAATGAATCCTTAACTTCCCACATACACTATTTATCTTATTATTTTAGCCTCTTTTAATTCCTCTATTATTGAAATTATCTCGTTATTATGTCCCGTATTTCCTGCCAACTGTGAAGCTATGAGTAGTCTTAATCGGTCTATTATTTCATTATAGTCATCAAAATGTTTATATTCAATTTTTTTATTATCAAGTTCCATCAGTGTTAATGCACCACCTTTTTTTTTTTCATTATTTGCCTTCCTTATTTGTTCCCTTGTCTTTCTCATTTGTTCAGGTGAAGAAAGTGAACTCACTCTCGATCTCGTCACGGGTGGCTTAGCTTCTGAAGAAAATGTATTTATTCTTGGTCTTACCACAGCAGGTATTGCCGATGCACTTTTTTTATTAGCCCTTTCTTGACTCATCGAGTGCAAGGTAGAAACACGTGGTTTAATAATATCTATAAATTTAGACGCATTTGATGTAGATAGACCTCTCTCCGGATCATAACCTAGGTAATGAGCATTACTCCTCCTAATTATATCAATATACTGATCCACATCAGATGCTCGATGCCCTGCTGGATGCTTTTTGAACATTAATTCATACAATCCTGGCGTACCTTTGTATGGAAACTGATCATCAATAATAAAATTAGCACCATCAAAATCAACAGTTGCAGTGCCAATAGCGAATTTCTTCTTAAATGGGTCGAAGTAAATACCAAAGGTATCATCAAACTCGGTTTGTGAATCCTCAATTTTATCTTGTATGTATGCTCGCGGTAGAGGTGCATTAAATTGTTGCAAGTATCTCTCATTTTCTGATAGTACGGATGGATCTACTACCTGTGATGGAAAAGTTTCATCAAAGAAACTCCCTACATATTGAGGTCTTTCTTGGGTAGAGTCAAAATGAAATGTTTCATCTTCCAAATTAGTGGGTGCTGTGTGATAAAATTCAAGAGGGACTGGATCAATTGATCGCCTGTTTAAACTCTCATTTTTTATTTCTGTTTTCAAAAAAGATTTACGTGGATCACTTTCATTATTTTATTGAGTCGAGTGAAGTCCAGTAGTCGAGTGAAGTCCATATAAAGTGTCTTGATACTTTTTATATATTTTTCGTGGGTTTATCTACGAAATTAAATATACCAATTGCAACACAATATAGTTTGGTTTTTCAAGTGCAGATGTAAGTTAATATTTTAAATATAATTAGTTCATATCCACCCAAAACTGCATAATTATACATAAAATAAGGTTCATCGTTATCAAGTCATTAAGTTTTTGTCTGTAAAAAGTATACACCTCTTATCAATGTCTTCGAACTGTTTTTCTTGCAAAAAAGAAGTACATATTAGCAAGCAAGTAAAATGTGATGATTGTAAAGAAATTTATCATCCAGATTGTACCAGTTTAACTAGAGCAGAACTTACTTTACTGAAAACACAGGACCGTAGTTTAAAATTCTCCTGTAATGAATGTAAAAAATTGCCCAGTTTAATAAAATTAATTCAGGAGTTAAAACAAACTGTAGCAACCTTAACAGATGAAGTTAATCAACTTAAAGAAAATAAAGTTACACTTGGTAATGAGTCAGTCGTTATCCAGAAAGTAATTACGGAAATTGCCGAACGTGAAAAACGTGCATCAAACATAATAATTTATAATTGCGAAGAAGAAGAAGGAGTTTCAGATATTGCTAAAGTGGCTAAATTAATCAACACTGCTAACAAAGATTTAGACACCACCGATCTGAAAGTAGAAAGACTTGGTAAAGACATCAATAACAAACGTCGGCCTATTAAAGTTTACTTAAAAAGTAAGGAGGATGCAGTTAATTTGTTTATAAACAGAGGTATAATTAAACAAGCCTTTGAAGGTGTAAGCATCTCTTTTGATCAAACGGTTAATCAGCGCAATTATTTCAAATTTATTAAAGAAGAAACTGACAAGCGTAAACTAAATGGAGAAAATGTATTTATAAGATTTTACAGTGGTGTGCCAGTGGTTAAAAAAATAGTGCAATAATGTAGATAATACTCTATGTGTTTACAAGACAAAATTAAATTTAGTCCATAATTGTATAATTTTCATATTTGCATTAACTATTTTTAGTATTAATATTGTCATGGTATATTGACTCCATTACTTTTTATTAAAACTATTGTTTCACCTTCTATGTAAGTTTTGTCTAACTGCACAGTCTGTACAATATAATTTTCCTTTATTTATTATTTCACCACTCTATGTTGTAATTTGTACAAATATATTTTGTATGTATAAAACAATTGAATCTGCATCCATAAATAAATTTAAATATGTCTATAAAACTTATGCACTTGAACATTCGGTCTGTGGTACCTAAAATTGCACATCTTAGAAATTTTGTAAAAAATAAAGATTATGACATTATTATAATTACTGAATCATGGTTAAATTCAAGTATAAGTGACGATGTCATAAATTTAAATGGTTATACTGTTGTTAGAAAAGATAGAGAGTTTCGTGGTGGAGGTATTGTAATCTATATTAAAAACACATTTCAATTTAAAATAATTAATAATTTACCAATTCATGATACGGAACAGTTATGGATATCATTTAATAAAAACAAAGAGAAATTCTGTGTCGGTGCAGTTTACAGATCGCCTTCATATTCAGTTAGCAATTTCCTAAATATTTTGCAAGAATGTCTCTCAGAAGTAATACCGGAACATCAAAATATTGTTTGCGCAGGTGATTTTAATATAAACTGTTCTGATTTAGATCATAGCGCCACCGATAAGCTATTGTCAATACTCAATAGCTTTGGGCTTAAGCAAATAGTAGACCAACCTACACGAATCACTGCAACTTCAATATCACTGCTTGATTTAATTATTTGTTCTGATACTTTGCCGTTTTCCGATTGCGTTATTGATAACATACATTTCTCTGATCACAGTGTAACCTCTTGTAGAATTGGCTCAAAGAAAACTTCTAATAAACCACTTCTTTACACTTACCGATGTTTCAATAATTTTAATTTGCAGCAATTTTACTCTGATTTATGTAATTTACCGTTCAACTTGATATTATACTCAGATAATGTGCACGACAAAGTAAGTATTTTTAATAATCTATTACTTGATTTGTTTGATGTTCATGCGCCTATCAAAACTGTAAGGATTACAAAAAGAAAAGCGCCTTGGTTAACCGATAATTTGAAATTTATTATAAATTTACGGAATAAGGCTTATAACAAATTCAAAAGAACTAGAAATGTATATGACTGGGAGTACTACAAACAGCTTAGAAACTATGTCAATTCTGCTGTTGATTCTGAGAAAAAGGCATATTTGCAATTTAAAATTGCAAATAATAATCACAAGGCCCTTTGGAAGGACTTAGAAGATTTAAATATATATTCAAAAAATAAAGGAAATAAAACAATACCTGATCATTTGAACGATGGAAATGCCTTAAATCAATATTTCACTACGTCAAACATAATGAATGCACCTGATGTTGAATTGTTGAATTTCTATAATAATAACAAAAAAGAAGGAATTCAAGATTTTGAATTTACGCTTACTAATAATGAGGAAATAGTAAAAATTCTTAACACAGTCAAAACTAATGCTACTGGTGCCGATGGTCTTAATTTAAAGTTATTACTGTATTGCTGTCCTTTTATAATAAGTTACATAACACACATAATTAATTCTTGTTTATTAGATAATATTTTTCCAAACCAATGGAAAATCTCATATGTGTTACCGATACCTAAAAAAGAAGCTCCAGAAGAAGCTAAAGACTTGCGACCTATTAGCATATTAAGTGTGCTGTCAAAAATTTTTGAAAAGGTTATGTATATACAGATTTCAAAGCATGTAAATAAATGTAATATTATACCTAGCACACAATCCGGGTTTAGAGCAAATCATGGGTGCGCCACTGCATTATTACATGTTTGTGATGACGTACTAAGATCCTTAGATTCGGGTAATTTAGTAGCTCTTGTGTTACTCGATTATACAAAGGCTTTTGACACTATAAACTATCTCATGATGTCTGCAATTTTACATTATATAGGATTTAGCGGAAATTCATTATTATTGCTATCCAGTTATCTCAATGACCGTTGTCAAATTGTTAAAATTAACCAATCATTATCTGATCCTTTAAATATTAACAGCGGAGTACCTCAAGGCTCTATATTAGGCCCATTATTGTTTTCTATATACTCTTCTTTTTTAAAAAACAGTCTTAGACATTGCTCCTCCCACTTTTATGCGGATGATACGCAAATTTATTACCCTTTTAAACTATCCGAACTTGACAATGCCGTTCAACTGATAAATAATGATATAGAGAATCTTGTTACCGCATCACAAAACCATTGTTTGAAAATTAATCCAACTAAATCTACAGTTCTCCTATTTGGTCCCTTAAAAGATCGAGCTAAGGCAGTAAATCAGTTAAATATTAAGGTAGAGAATTCAGTTCTGGAAATTGCAAATCATGCGAAAAATTTAGGACTCCATGTTGATTTTAATCTACGTTTTAACTATCACGTCAACTTTATGATAAAAAGATCATTCAGTAATATTAAATTATTGTACGGTTGTCGGAAAATATTAGACAGAAAATCCAAAATTTTACTGTGTGAAACACTGGTACTATCACATTTTAATTTTGCCGATGTTGTGTATGGTCCTTGTCTGACATCTTGGGATGCAACTCGCATTCAACGGGTCCAAAACTCGTGTATTAGATTGATCTTTGGGTTAACACGCTTCTCTCATGTAACACCTGTTCTGAAAGAAATTAACTGGCTGAATATGAAGCAGCGAAGGTATATGCACCGTGCGTGCTTGTACCATAAAATTATTAATCAGAAAACTCCAGTTTATCTCTACAATAAAATAAATCATTTATCTGATATTCACTCCGTTAACACAAGAGGTAGATATAAGTTACAAATACCGAAACATAAATTTTCGTTTTTCAAAAAATCTTTCTCTTACAATGTTGCTAACTCTGTTAATTCACTAAACCTTGAAATAACTAAAGTATCGTATTATAAATTCAAAAAGGAGTTATTTCAACAATTAATTTCTGGTGATCATAATATTTAGAAATATCCTATGAAAACATTTTTCCCACAACTTCTACATTATTATTTTTCTATTATACATACATAATATGTATAATATGTTTGTTTATGTGTATGTGTGTATATGTTTATATATGTATATATGTGTATTTATTGCATTTAGTATTCTTTTTATAAACATAATACATATTGTTTCTGTTATATATCATCAATTAAAAGCGAGTTCGTTAAAAAATTTTATAGTGTACTGCTACTTTGAACAATTTTTTGTCCTCTTTTTCCCTAGGTTAGATTTGGCATAAATAAAAAAAAAAAAAAAGAAAAATAAATTAATTAATTAAAAAATATATATATAATATACAAAAAATAAATAGAAGGAAAAAAATAAGAAGTAAATCGTTTACTATACCTGAAAAGCTATATAGATTTTATGTTCCTGCAAAATGTAACTTCTTAGTACCTTTTATATTAGTGTGAGTCTATTTTTGTGCTTCAGTGTGTCTGTTTTGTTATTTTCAAATATTGTTTCTTTATAAAAGAGGTGTTTCAATATTGTTACTTTAGGTTAAGTTCTAGGATAGGTCAAGCCAGATTACGGCAACTTGCTGTAATCTGGCTCGAGGTTAAGTGGAAGAGCAGGATTTCGTAGCTTAGCAAGCTGCGAAGAACTGAACTTCGCCTCTTAAGCTAACTAGCGTAATATACCAATTTGTTTGTCTACACTATTTTTTATAGCCTTATTGTAATTGCTAGTTGCTTAATAAAGACAATATTATTATTATTATTATTATTATTATTATTAACGATAGTTGTTACTAATTCACGAAGAGGTCGCGTTATCGGTTTATAAGTTTCCTCCAATGCTAACTGAGATTTAGCAATATCAGTTTTCAAACTTCTATACTTTTGCCTTAAGGCATCTCGCGTCTTTAACAGCTCTGCTGCCACTCTACTATCCATGGTGAATGGTTGATAATATTAATGTCTCTATTTTATATATGAAAAAATTGATCAAAACCTTTTCGATATCTCCCAGAGTTGATTGGACAATCTTTATGGATTACAACGAATCCATATTTATCATTCCAACAAAATGCACAAAGTTCTTTGAAATCTTGGAAACTCATATCAACGTTTACATGATCATCATAGATATGTTTGAGATTGGTAAGGTCCTGAGGAAATATCACAAGAAGATTGGCATTGTCTCTACATAATTGTTTAGGGATAGCAGCGTAGGTTTGACATAAATAAAAACAGTGTTTTTATGACGCCCAAAAGAAAAATAGCTTTTAATAATACTTTGATCACATGATACCAAATCATCGAATATTATGACTGAATTCGGTTTTATTTCTTCTGGAGGTATCACTGCATCCCCGTCATTATATTCGAAATATCCAATTTCATTCATAGGTTTCACAAGCATCCTCAGATATTCATATTTCGGTTGGTATAGAGATTTAGAATATAAATAAATATTTTCAAAACGTAAACCGTTAGGATGTTCCAACAAACTAAGCATTACATTTGTTTTTCCAGACCCAGAACTTCCAACTAGAAGTCCCCGTTTCGACTGTCCACCAAATAAAATACCATGTTTTTGAAAAGTCTTTGTCTTGGAAATTTTGTCGTGATTAACTATTGGTAAAATTGTTGCTTGCTGTTGAATCTGCATTGTGTTCAAATAATCACATCACACTAGTGTGAAATCGAACTGCATTAGAAAGAGAACTGTTAAAAACTGATCAAGCATAACCCTCTACTCTATATAAAAGGGTATTCTACAAAACCAAGAATCAGTTTATTCCATAATTTGGGATATAATGGGTCGAACCAAAAGTTCTCAGCTTACTTGTACTAGAAACTCTAAAAAGAGAGGACGTGGTCTGCTCAATAGTATAATAAATAAACTTCCGGTGGAACTACATATACCTGGTTATAATTATTGTGGGCCAGGAACTAAACTCACAAAACGCCTAGAACGAGGTGATAGAGGAATTAACCCATTAGATGAAGCGTGTAGAGAACACGATATAGCATATTCCAAATTTGAAGAGGTTGAAAAAAGGAATCAAGCAGATAGGGAATTAGCTGAAGCTGCATTTAAACGTGTAAAAGCACCCGACTCTGGTTTTGGTGAAAAAGTCGCTGCATTGGGAGTTGGTGGGGTAATGAAATTAAAGAGTAAATTGGGAATGGGTCTTAAGCGACGAAAAAATCGTGATTCAACGAAGAAGAGGAAGAGAGGTGGACAAATAAATGTAAAGGTTGCTGTAAAAAAAACATTAAAATCAAAGAAGCGAGGGAAAAGAATTCTCAACACTCCAAAAAGAGGGGGGGTTCTTCCACTTCTGTTACCTCTTTTGGGAGCATTAGGAGCTGTTGGAGGGGGTGTAGCCGGTATTGTGGAAGCAGTTAACGATTCCAAGTCAAATGGTAAGGCGATAGCTGAACAATTGAGGCATAATTTGGCGATGGAACAGGCCGCTAAGGGGAAGGGTTTATATTTAGGCCCTCATAAGAAAGGTTCTGGATTATATCTTAAGACGTATAACAGCAAAAAAAACTAATTAGGCTACCTCACCGTCCACTTACTAACATAGATTTAATGAAATACTCGAAAATTCTAAAAATTCCAAATTTTCGAGGTATTTTCATGAGAGATACACTCCCCAAAAAAATTAGGAAAAAAGAATCTGGTATAGTAAATCTGGATATCAATGATGGAGATGGAACTCACTGGATTGCATATATAAAGAAAAATAAGGAAATAGTTTATTTCGACAGTTATGGAAATTTAAGACCCCCAGATGAGTTGAGAAAATATTTTTTAAGTGATGGTAGCCTGAATGAAATAAAATATAATTATGATTCTGTACAAAATTATGATTCATATGTCTGTGGACATTTATGTCTATTATTTTTATATAATCAATGTAAATAAGTTTTTCTTATTCATTTTCTAATAAACGTTCAAAGTATCACTATGTCTTTTACATTCGCTCTCAGTGGAGAATCTTCTGTATTAAATTACAATTTCAATCCACCGATATATTTAGATGATGAGGCAGATTATGAAATTGGATTAACTAATTTTGATACTTATAATATTATCCCAAATATTGACAACAACAATAATAAATTTGCGTGGGGAAGAAATAATGAACATATAGTTCAAATACCTGTAGGGTGTTATGAAATTGATGATATTTTAAAAATCATGACAAATAAAATAGTTCAAGAAGATGATGAAGCAGTTCTTAGGATTGATATAGATATTAACACATCCAAAATTATTATAAGAACAAACAGGATAATTAATTTTAACGTGGAGGATTCGATAGGTCCAGTATTAGGCTTCAAGAAAAGAGAGTTAAACGCTAATGATACTAATATTTCCGATGATCCAGTAAAGGTTTCCAAAGTGAATGCTATCTGCATTGACTGTAACATTGCTGTTGGTTCTTTTTTTAATGGAAAACCTGTTCACATCATTCATCAGTTCTATCCAACAGTTCCAATTGGGTATAAAATAGTAGAATCACCTCTAAATATTATTTACTTCCCAGTGAGCGTTAAAACCATCAACAACATCACAGTTAAAGTGATTGATCAAGAAGGACATCTTGTCAATTTTCAAAAAGAAACGATAACTGTTAGACTACATCTTAGAAAATCAATTCGATAATAAAATGGTGTTGATATTTAATTCAAGGTCTCCCATTCATACACAAAAACCACACTATAAAAGGATACGTAGGAAAAAAGTCAACAGTTCTAAAAACACTCTCAACAGAATAACATCAGCAAATCGACGGTTCTTAAAATCACTTGGATTCGAAGTATTAGTATAATGGAATTACTTAATATAACCGAGCAACCCATAATTGACAACTCCGTAGTAGAATATCAGTATCATTCATATCAACCCAATATATCTGGAACTCTAGATTATAATGATGAAACGAGAATTACCATTCAGGATTTAGATACCTATACAGCACCATGTTATAGCTATTTATACATCGAAGGAAAATTAACAAATGAGGATGGAACTTCACCTACCAACTTAGAGTTTATCAATAATGGTGTTGCGTTTTTATTTCGAGAAATTAGATATGAGTTAAATGGAATAGTAATAGATTCCGTGAGAAATGTTGGCTTAGTTTCAACTCTATTTAATTATCTATCACTGAATCAAAATGAAAGTGTTTGTATGGAAAATGCTGGATGGTTCCCAAAACAGAAAAAAGGTAAAAAACCTAAAATTTTGATAGATACAAGTGGAAATTTCAACGTCTGTATTCCATTAAAATTCCTGGTTGGTTTCTTTGAAGATTTTCAAAAAATAATCATTAACATGCGACAAGAATTAGTACTGGTACGTAATAGTAATGATTTTGACTGCATTACAAATACTAAGGATGAAGTAGATAAAGATGGTGTTGCTATAGATGAAAAGCCGAAAATCACGATTTCTAAATTATTTTGGAGAGTTCCACATGTTACCGTGGGTATTTCAGAGCAGCTTCGATTAAATAAAATTATAAGTAGGAATGTGGATCTTCCTATAACATTTAGAAGTAGGGAACTGATTGAATATCCATCTCTACCGGCCTCAAGCAGACATACGTGGCCTGTCAAGACATCTACTAAAGTTGAAACTCCTAGGCATGTAATAATAGCATTCCAAAAAAATAAGAAAGGAAATATTAGGGCTGATATGAGTAAATTTGATGATTGTGATCTTAGAAGCATTAGAGTTTTCTTGAATTCTGAAAGATATCCATACAATGATTTATATCTAGACTTCAAGAATAACAAATTTGCAACTCTCTATCAAATGTTTGCCGATTTTCAAGAATCCTATTACCCCCACCAAATAAATCAACCCATTTTCAATCCCACTGAATTCAAAGATTTTGCACCAATAGCTCATATTGATTGTTCTCGTCAAAAAGAAGCTTTACAAACAGGATCGGTGGTTATGAGAATAGAGTTTGAGACTGGCACCCCTACTACCACGGATACTAATGCATATTGTCTCATTCTGCACGAGAAGCATTTCACCTATAATCCTCTAACAAAAATCGTTCGTCAGCAGTAAAATGCGCATGACATATTTTTACCTATATATAAAAAAATTATAATGTAAATTATTAGTATGAATATGAGATCAGACTATATTCAAAAGTTAAAAGAACACAGAAAAAAATTACGTGACTTAAGAAGAGCGATTGAATTATACTGTATAAAAGAGAAGATGCTAAGAGAACTACAACGTTTAAAGATATGAAAATTATTATCGATGTTCAAGGATTTCGAATCGAAAACAATAAGTTTATTGTTAAAGAACTGGCAGGATATGATGGAATAAAAACGTGTCACTATATATTTAAACCACCCTACCCATTTAAGATGCTTTCACCAGACTTACAAAAACAAGTGTGCTGGTTAACAGGAAATTATCACTGCATTAAGTGGTCTGATGGCTTTACACCACTACACATGTTTGGAAAGATTATTGATAATTTGGTCACATCTGATGATTGTGTTTACATAAAAGGAGGAGAAAAGGCGAACTACATTAGACAGTTCACTTCACAACCCGTTATTGAATTTGAGGAGCAGCCACCTTTACGAAAATCTAGTGCAAAATGTTTTTATCATTTAAATACTAATTGTATGTGTGCACTTTCTAATGTATATTATTTGTATGAAAATTTTATAATGTCATGAGTAAAACAATAAAAAAACTATAAATGAATTTCTGTTGTTTTTATTTAAAAAATTTTATAACAATACAACTACTAACAAATACAATTCCAATTTAGCTACACATCTTCACTACTATCAGTCAGAATCCCCATTACAAGCTATTACCTTGCTGGCAAGATCCGGCTCCAAAAATTGTTTTATCCGATCCAAATATGTGCATAGATTCAAATCTATCAAAGATTGCACAAAGCAGTGCTGACAGATCGCCCTCTCCAGAAAGTTGCAGCATTTTCTATATGCTTCATCAAATCTCAAGGCTAGATCGTTACACGCATCCTCTTCGTACATTACCATTCCATAAACTATTTTGTATTTCATATTTGAAAATATATGTCTTAAATAAATCACACCACTTTCTAAATCAACAATTTTGATTTCTTCTTCCAAATACGCCAACATCTTGAAATTTACTGTTTATTTCTTCCCGAACTAAATTGATAGTCACTAAAGTGTCCGTGTTTTATAATGAAATTCCCACCTAAATATATAATTTTATCGTTGCATATACTCAATTTAGCTACACATCTTCACCACTGTCACTGTCAGAGTCCCCATTATAAGCAATCACCTTGCTGGCAAGATCCGGTTTTAAAAATTGTTTTATCCGATCCAAATACACACACAGATTCAAATCTATCAAAGATTGTACAAAGCAGTGCTGACAGATCTCTTCATCCAGAAACTTGTCACATTTTTGAAGACCTTCATCGTACTTCTTGGCTACCTCGTTACACTCTTCCTCTGTATAAAATCTACCCATTCCATAAACCGCTTCATGTTCCGCATCGAATCTCAAATTTGAAAATAATTGTCTTAAATGATTCACACCACTTTGTAAATCAACAATTTCGATTTCTTTCACATACGCCATCCACATTTTGAAATTTACTGTTTATTTCCCCCCCCCCGAATTAAATTGATAGTGACTAAAGTGTTAAATTAATGCTCCAGTTTTATAATGAAACTCCCACCTAACCATATACCCCACCTATTTCTTAAATGTCTATACAAAGAAAACAATTTTATCACTTGATTTACCTACCCAGCTGCACAGACAGCAGTTCTATTTTCAATTAGCAAATCAGCATTTGCATAGTTAACACTTTACAATCAGAATAATGTTATTATTGTATTATCTATCCACACAGTCAGCAGTTCTATTTTTAATTACCAAATCAGCATTTGCATAGTTGACACTTTACAGTCTAGACATAAATGTTATTGCAAGTTCAGCAAAACTATTCCTCCACTTAACCCAGCTAAAGAAAATATACAACTATAAAAGGAAACCTAAGCTTGTGAATGGCAGTTGCTTAATAAAATTTATATAACCCAAATTAAATTTAATATCTGAAATGAGTACAGTGTGTGTATGTAATATGTTCAGGAGTCCTGCAGTAAATTATTGCACGTGGAATTATAAATTGGTGCAAATAATTAAAGAACGCTTCCCTGAAGAATATGAAGTTTTGAGAAATTTACCAGGTCAACGTTGGGTAATAGCTGGCAGTTTTATATGTTTGCTATTAAAATTAACTAACACCAGTGGGGGTATGGACATATTTTATTTCAACAACGAATTTAGTGAGAAATGTGACAAAGCTGATTGGCATCCATCCTCAAGCTACCGCAATGTTTTTAATGTATTCAACCATCGAAAATATAATATACAAATTATAGAATTTATAAATGTAATACCAGGGATACATCTGAGCCATGAAATATTCCAATTGCTGTGGTGTTTTGATTGTGTCTTGGTTAGGAAAGCCCTACATTTAAAAAGTGCTTTATTTGTTGACTGTAATTTTGGTCCTGTGAAATTTGGAACTCCTTTTCGACAAGAAAAATATAAAGATTGTCTCCTGCAACCGATTATCACTAAGCCCAAAACACTGTACCTAATAGCCTATGAATGTATACACAAAATCTAATAAAAAACATAATCAGAGTATTAATGTTGTTTCATTATATTGTACACACACATCCACTTTCAATTCATATATGATTTAACTGTAATAAGATGGGATGATTAAACGATAAAAAAACACAAAATTTTTATAATAGTGTTTTATTAGACAAAGTTAGTGATGTTATTCATATTATTTACAATAAATTAAAGTCCATTGCTAAATTTTCCTGTTCAATAATTTCATCGGCTAGCCTTAAAAGAATTGTGAGGTTATCTTCAGCGGTATTATGGTCAGCGTTATTGTGTAAATTACTGATAGAGTAATGCCCCAACGCCAAAGTTTTTGTACTCCCGGGTAAAACATATCGTTTGTCGTCGTGTGCTGAGAGTGCAACCTTATTTTTTAGTTCGGTATATAGAGTATGCAGATGTGATGAGAATACATACATTTTTCGAAATATCAATCCACCATCCTCAACAATTTGTTTATAATCGATCAAATGTAATTGATTTTTTACAATACTTTTTGAGACTCCTTTAGCTTTCTTTGTGACGTCACCATTTGCTTGAACACAGTAAGCTTTTGCTCCAGTGCCAAAGAAGCTATCTATTGGTACACCTGCATATTCGTCTTTCATTTTGCCTACAACTGATTCCGTTTTTGGAATGTTGTGTATATTTGGAATAGGAAAATTTGATGTGTCGAATAAATCTATATATTTCTTAATGTCATCGTAAACGTTATCAGTGTAAATCTCTAGAATTAAAGAGTCTGTATCGGTGTAGCATAGAGAAGCTTTGTCATCATATTTCTTTTTTATGAAATTATAAAAAAAATCATAAACTATAGTTTTAGATATATCTAAAATGGTAAAACCTACATAGAGCGGCTTATCGTATAGTATTTTTAACAAAGACATTTGCACTGCTACTAAATTTTCCGAAAACACTGTACAGGATTTGAAATTTGGTTTTGCAATTAATCCTTCAGCACCAACACTGCCTATACTATTTGCCCAATGCGATACTAGCCTCACATCAGTTCTATTGTCTACATTTTCCATAGTTTTGCCAAATATTGCATTATTAAAAAATTTAAAAAGATCTCGCTCGAATGCATTTTTTGAACAATTTCTAAGTTTAGTATTCAAATCTATATAAGTTTTTAACCAAGCAGATTGTGAAAATTCAATGACTCTATGTATTTTTTTAAGTATTAACCCATGTTCAATGCATTGTTTTAAATTTCTGTAATGGATTATATATTTATGTTTATCATGTAAATTTAATAGTAATTTTGAATTTTTAGAGTCTGGAGGTATAATATTTTCAGGGCAGAAAGGCAAATCATTATGTTTATCATGTAAATGTTGTGGGTATTCCAAATCTACTTCAAGTACATAACCCTTTGGTGAATCATCACCAAGATTAGTACAATCAAAGTTTTCAATTTCACAATCATTTAACCATCTAAAATTTCCTGTGGGCATACATTGACTCATCGCACAACCGTAAAGGTTTGTGGCGTCTAAATATAATATATATGATGTTGGTTCTAATGGATTATAATTTAAAATAAATGGGTTGTTTGCCACAGCCTTTCTATTACTACACTGACTGACACCACCACGTATTCCCTTCCTAAAAAAATGTAGCATATCTATATCAGTTAAAAGTTCAAGTTGAATACCAGTTTTTCGTAACATAGCATCCCAACTTAATGACGGAGCCGTTAAATATTGTGCAGGATCTAATTTATATGTTTGCATGCATATTTGTCTGAAATTTTCAAAAATGTCAGCAAGAAGCAGCACGTCCGATACCAAGTAAATGTCTGAATATTCACCAAGAGTTTGACAATTAAAGGTTTGCCACACATCACAAGCACGATTATAATCCTCCTGAGAAATTGATTCACCACTCAAAATATTAAAAAACTGTTCAAGTGATGGTAATTCAATGTCATTCAATTTATCCATGGATTCAACGTATGAATATGGGAAAACACCTTTTCGTCTTATTAAATTGAATTGTTTCTCATCACTGTAATATTTTTTCACTTCGAGGCATTGATGTGGTTCCAATGTTTGACTTAATTTATCTAATGAAGCGGGTAAAAAGCGAAATGAATCCACAAACCTCAATTTAATGTAAATATTTTTCGGTTTTTCATCATTAGATTTATCAACAAGAATGTGTTTGGAAAATGTAATATATTTTTCTTTATTTTGTGCAATAACTTGTATTTTTTCTTTCTTTAAGGCTAATTTCTTAATAAATAGATGAGAATCATAATTTGTTAAGTTGTGGAAAAATACTGGTATAAATTTAGGAATTTTGAAATTTAGATTACAAGAAGAATGTGCAGCTCCTCTAAAATTACCAGAAACGTGGCAGTGATCGCGGACCTTTCCTTCATCATTCTCAAATGGTTTATCACAAATATGACAAATTTGACTGTTGTCGAAAAATGTTTGTTGACTTTCTGTCAATGGCTTCATTTCGACTATATTTTTCAAATGATTCTGATACAATTGTAAAACATGTTCTTCCAATTTTTTAACAAAAACTTCCGCAACATCAGTACCTCGATAATATTCAAGTGTGGAAAATTTATCATCAAAATTACACTTTATATAGAAACAAAATGAATATGGTTCATGCTGATATGTTTTAACAGTAAATGATTTACTATCGCATGGTTCGTTGTGATGAATCGGTTTTAATAAACTTTCAAAGTCAGCATATATCACGAAAGGAAGGGGTAATTGTTTTTCAAAATTTGTAAATTTCAGGATATTCCCAGCAAGCCTTTCACCACACTTATTAATTAGAGGTTCTGGGTTTGGTAATATGGTACATAAATGGTTACAATCATTGCTTTGGTGGGTCATTAATTTCTCACGAGAGTTAAAAAAATATAGGCAACCATCACAAATATAATTTCTACCATCATGTTTTGATCTCTGAGAAGAAACTAATCGCGATAAGTCTTTAATAAGTGTGTAGTGACTGTTCCCTTTATTATCCGTAATTAGTAATAAGTTCACATGTGTATTTTGTCGACTATGTGTAAAATATAAGGGACCTACAATCTCACTGACCATTTCACCATTTTTAAATTGAGTATCTATTCCAAATACATTTATAGATATATTATTTAAACTTTCAAATTTATGAATGTCTTTAAGTTTAACAGGAAAATCTATACCTTCAAAATTTAATAATGTAGAATAATGAGGATAAGATGAAACTCTCCTTGGATTTCCATTGGCTGGGAAGATGGCGGCGTTGACAGCCCAAGCGAAACATTTTTCATCCCCACTCTCGATATTTAAAACAGCTTTTCTATTTTCTATTTGCCTCGGCAATTTAATGTATGATGATGCAAATAGTGGATTATACTTATTAATGTTGACCTCGAGAAAACTAACATGTTTCAAAGCCCATCCTGAGTCTCGCTCCTGAAATGTTGAGGCTTTCTCTAGTATCTCCTCCTTAAAGTCATTATATAAGTTTAATAAATCGGTTGAAAGTGTTACAACTTTATTTCTTGTATTGAATGATTTTATTTCTGACAATTCTTTCTCTTCAATAACATATAACCCAAATAATTCCACATTAATTTTTAAGCTCGAGTACATTTTAATATATTCCTCAATCAAACGGAAAACTTTCTCTTTTATTTCATCCAAAAACTGGGATATATCAACACTGCATTCCTTTGAAGAAAAACGAAAACTTGCAATACGATTCTTAAACGCATTCTGCAGCTTTTCAATTCCGTGGGGGGGTATATATAGTGTAAATACAGTGAGTCATATCAATGAATAATACAAATTATGGTACTTCAATACTTGCTGACTACTTCTATTTATAAGAACGTTACATGTTTGTTTCATTCCCATCAAAGTATATAACTTGATAATGCCTCGAAAGAGGTGATAAATAACAATGTAGATAAATAAGGAGCCTACATATTTTTTTATCTATTCATATCAATTCTTTACAAACAATACCCGCTTGCAAGTTCAGCACATTATTTCCTTACTCTGTAGTATGTGTTTATAGTTTCTGTATGACTTGACAATGCTTCTTTCATTATTATGATAAATAACAATGTAGATAAAAGACGCTTACATATCTTTTTCATTTCAATGAATTCATTTAGTAAATTATTACCGTACTCATCTATTCTTATCAATTCTTCACAAACAATATCCACTTGCAATTTCAGCACATTATTTCCATATTTAAAGCTTGACTTTATCAGAAATACATTTAGTTTCAGTCTCACTTTTCTTGCGTTATTTATCTACTATAAAAAATCATTAAAAATGTGTGCACAAAAAAGTTTCTCAAGTAACAAACGTTCGGCAACTCCTGATGAATTATATGAAGACATATCATTTGAAGAAAAAGTGTGTCAGCGAATGAACTCAATTCGTTCAGTTGAATCTGTAGATTCTGAGTTCTGCATTACTGAAGGTGATCTTGGAACTCTTCGCCCCATTTTTGAAGCAGTCCCATCAGCCCCATCAGCTCCATTACCCCCATCAGCTCCATCAGCCCCATCTGCATCACATCAAAGAAGTGAGGTTGCTCGTCGTAGTTCTGAGGAAAATGAGGATGACTCGGAAGATGAGCTCTTCACAAATTATATTCATCAAGTTAAGAGGAAATGTGATGCTCATGATGATGAAATGAAGGGAGCTAGAACTAAATTCCTGCACGAGGTACGGAAGGTATTAATTGTTGAGTCAGGGAGGTATACTCGACACTGCCAAAATCAGCAAAATACTTTAAATAGGGAACTTAAAAAAATTGAAAAAAAAACAACGAGAATTAGCCGATTTACACTCCCATATAAAAACGAAGCAAAATGAAATTGAAGGAAGTTTGGAATATGTGAGAGACTTTGTAGTAAATTTTCCATTTAAATAGAGTATTTTTTTATTGCTTTTTAAATTTATTTTAATTATTATTATTATTATTGTTAATACTCATTAATATATGCATATTCATAATTTGTATTTACAAAAATAAATGTATAAAATTAAATGTGTATTTTTGTTTTCTTATTACAACTCTAATTATACAGGGTGGTTCAATGAAAAATTAATTTATTTCTTAAATAAAAGGACACACATTATTGTTTGTTTTTTTATTATTTCACCACATAAAAAGGTATTATCATAAATATTTACAATTATTTAACACAGCATAAATCACCCACATTTTTGAAGCCCCCATTTACATACATTACATCTGGATTGCGACTCTGGTGGGCCATCCACATGACTATGCCATTCTGGTCGGTTATGGTGTACAAAGCAAGGTAGTTGAACCATTAGTTTAAAATCTTGTGTATATACTCTTGGTAATTTAGACCATGCATAAAGAAGTTCAATGGGTTTGACTTTTTCAATCAGATATATTAATGGGAAATGTTGTAACTCTTCCTCAGTAAAATCATACAAATTTTTACCATGCTGGTGCTCTTTTATTAATTCACTTCTTTGACAGTGTGGGCAGCTCAGTGCTGAATCCATATTTTCCGAAAAATCCTTACAATTGATCTGGTAACTAATCACGAAGAACACAGTGTGATGTAGTAAACTTTTACATCCGACACATTCATACACGATTAGTATAATAATGTTAAGGTGTTTAGAATTGTGGTAAAATATGTACTGATTAACCTATGACATCTCAGATTACCCTCTTCCATGGTAATTATGGGGGGGGGGGGAATTATAGTAGGGATGTGAGGTGGGGGGTTTGAATTATGGTGGGAGAAAGATTTTCATGTATTCCTTTAATACACTCTTATCTGATACATATTCATACACAGACGGGCATAATGATTAAGTGTTTGGAGCAATGGTAAAATATGTACTGCCTAACCTATGACATTTCCGATGAGGTAGGGAGGTGATGGGTGTGGCTTATGAAAAAATGGAGGGGGGTTCTGGAAGAGTGGAGGGGATGGGGCGTGGCTTATGAAAAATGGAGGGGGGTTCTGGAAGAGTGGAGGGGATGGGGCGTGGCTTATGAAAAATGGAGGGGGGTTCTGAGAAATTGGTGGGGGGTTCTGGAAGAGTGGAGGGGATGGGGCGTGGCTTATGAAAAATGGAGGGGGGTTCTGAGAAATTGGTGGGGGGTTCTGGAAAAGTGGAGGGGGGTACTAAAAAGTGGTGGGGGGTGTCACAGAACTGTCATTTCTTTACTACTCAGAACATACCTCAGCCTAAACACCAAAGTGGAATCCGCGGATGTTAACTGTCGAATCAACACCACAACTTAGTGATTGGTAAACTCAACCTCACTCATAACCCATTTGGAGAAAAAAAAATAATAATAATAATAAGAATAATAATAATAATAATAATAATATAATCATTTGCAGACATTTATCTTGAAAACGTAACAATGTGTTATGGACGGATTAGAGTTAAAAGTGTTGATGGTGACATCTTTTGGATTTTGCTGGCTCATTCCAATAATATTAAATGTAAATTACTCTCTTTGATACCGGATTTGGCAATAAAAGAAGGCTTATTGACATATCCGCATTAGCAGAAGAATACGGACAAAAATGTTCAGCATTACTGGGCCTCCATTTACTGGATGCGACTCAGTCAGCGTCTAAGGGAAAGGGAAAGATAAAACCTAAAAATGTTACTTTCTTCCAAATATACCAAATATATCCGACATTTTAAGATTAAGGAGCAGCTGGAATATTGATGATAAATCGCATCATTAGAGGAGTTTATATGTCACCATCAAATAAATGTGCTAGCGTGGACGAGCTTCGCCTAATTGCCATTAGACAGAATTATGGTGACAAGGATTTGTCTTTATCAATTGACACTAAAGTTGATTTTTCTTCGATTCCACCATCAAGAGCTTGTCTTATCGAGCATATTAAAAGGAGGATTTACCAAACGCGTATTTGGCGATTAGAGCACGAAGGTATTCACATTCCAAAGCCTTGGAATGATTATGGATGGCAAGAAAATGCAGTTTGGCAGATAAAATACTGCCTCAATCGCTTACTGCAATTCTTCAGGAGATGATTCCAAATCAAATCATAATTGATGAAAGTGAAGATGAAAACATATGGTAGATGGTGAAGATGGTATCACAAATGAAGCAATAGAGGAAGAAGACTTGGAAGAAATATTCGATGTATCGGGAGACAGTGATAGTGAATCCGAAAGCGAATGAGGTATTAATTACGTTCTATATTAAATTTTATATTTTATTTTAAGAGCTGAATCATTTATTTGGAAAGTGGTAACTCCTATCCATATATTGATTAGAACCAAAATTGTAGAAAATTGTATGCACTTTGCTTTTGTCCAGAAAGTTTTTCTCCCTCTTTTTAGTTTTCATGTTAAATGACAAAAACAATATTTACAAATTTTTCTTATAAACGGACGCCATATTGAAAGTACAGATAATTTTTTTTAGGGACATGTCTAAAATTGTTCCTTAAGCTTTAATCTTTATGAAAGGGGGGGTGCACGTACAGGTGGGCTCCCGTCTCCCGTAGTATATTCAGTGCGCTTGTACTACGCTAATTTATAGTGTAATTTTTAATTGTTTTTAAATATTTTTGTGTATTATTCCCAAACGAAATTGTTAATTTTAAGTCTTTTACTTTAGACAAGAGTTTTAACTTTCTTTCATCAGTACTTTGGACAAATTTACTTGAACCTGCATATCAACGGATTCAGTGATGAATAGTGTGTTGTAGACCAAGTTAATGGTGAGGATCCTGGAACATTTCTTCAAGTCCATGCAATATTTTCAGAACCGGGAAAAGTGCAGGTTTTCAGACACAAAATAAGCAAATATTTAAAAGTGGCAAATACACGAACGTAGTCTCTGATTTTAAAAATAGAAACTGCATCGGGTCCAGTTGAAGTATTAATTTTAACCTCTAATAATAACACACACCTACAAATTTTAACTTTTATTTTGTATCGTTAACCAAAACCACTTATTTGCATTGCTTTGGTCCCAGCTACGTCTAACATAGTCATAAAAAAAATTTGTTGGCTCTAAAAATTGTAATAACTAAAAAAAGCAATTAATTACATCATGCGAAAAAATATTTGCCATTTTGATATACATTTCAATTTCATGTTATATAAAATATATTTAATTAGAATGTAAGCCCTTTAATCAGAAAATTAATTATTCTTCTTGCACTTCTTAGCCCGTCTCTTATAAGTTATTTCTGGAGCATCTCTTATACATGTCCAACAGTAGTTTGCCAACATCGCAGAAGTCCATTTACCCTGATATCTTTTTTCCATATTTTGAATATCCTGGTGGAATCTCTCTCCATGCTCATCACTTACTGCACCACAGTTTTCTGGGAAGTAATCTAGGTGTGAATGTAGAAAGTGGACTTTTAATGACATATTGCATCCTAATTTCTGGTAGCAAGAAAGAAGATTCCCAACAAGGTCTCTATAGTTCTCTGCTCTTTTGTTACCGAGAAAGTGTGTTGCTACCATTTTAAAGGAATTCCAAGCAGCTTTTTCATTACCTTCTAGAATGTTGTCAAATTCAGCATCTTTGAAAAGGTTCTTGATTTGAGGGCCTACAAAAACTCCCTCTTTAATTTTCGCATTACTAAGTCCAGGAAATTTTTATTTCAAATAACTGAAAGCACGTCCTTCTTTGTCCATAGCTTTTCCAAGTTTTTCATAAGCCCCAGTTTTATATGGAGTGGTGACAGTATTACCTTTTGTGAATGAACATTTTTTTCTCCTGGTTCAAAACCCAGTCTTGGCGGCCAAATTTTTCTTTTGTAATGTTCTAATCGCGCTCGACTGTCCCACTCACAAAGAAAACAACAATATTTGGTATATCCTTGCTGCATACCAAGTAATATAGCTATCACTTTTAAGTCTGCACAAATCTGCCACTTATACTTGTTATATTCTATAGTTTGTAGCAAAACATTCATGTTTCTGTAATTTTCCTTCATGTGGACACCATGGGCGATTGGAATTGATGGCAATTTATTTCCATTGTGGAGTAACACAGCTTTTAGACTAAGTTTCGAGGCATCAATAAAAAGTCTTCAGTCACTAGGATCATGGGGAATGTGTAAAGCACTCATTAAACCATCAATGACCTTGCAGGCAACCAAGTCATTTTCCATTTTGAAAAAAGATCTTTTTGACTACTTCGATACGTGGAAACATTTTCTTGTAGTAAATTCCATTGTTGTAATCGAGATGCCAAAAGCTCCGCTTTTGCCTTGGACAAATCAAGGTTTCTTATAAGATCACTTAATTCACGTTGATTAATTTTGTGTGGTTCACCACCGGACACTTCGGAAGAGAAATCGGGATCTTGTGATGTTGATGGCAGGACTAAGTCGTCATCTACATTATCATCCGATTCTTCGTCAGAATCAAGGCTGTATTCTTAAAGTGGATTAGGAATAGTTAGTTCATCACTATGGCGAACCGGGCGAATGGCGGATGGTAAATTGGTATTGTATTACCATCCTTTTTTTCTTGTTAATACCCTGTTTAACAGGAGGTATCACGCAAAAATAACAATCGGTAACATGATCTCGCCAGATCATGGGCACAGCAAAAGGCATTGAACGTCCTCTTCCACTTAGCCAACTGCAAAGATTGTTCGCACAATTGCTGCAACATATATGAGGTGCCCATTTTTTGTCTTCATCTCCAATTGTACAACCAAAATACAACTGGTACGCCTTCTTAATTTTGGGAGTAAAATTACGTTTTTTATGCGCAAAAGTCACTTCACCACAAATATAACAAAAGTTGTTATGTGTATTTACACAATCTCGTGGCATATTTTCAAAATAGCACTATTTACTTTCGAAAATGAACGCTTATCATGCACAAGGTACAAATACGACTACCTAAGAATGAATATTAGTTTTAGTGACAAATAAAGAGGTAGGTAGTTAGTATGTCCATTTTTCGTAGATTTCTAATTCTACCTGTTATTTGTAATAGGACCGCCCATAAACTAGGGTTTATAAGGGGTCTACACACGATCCAGTGGCAGGAAGCCAGCCTTGTCGGCATGCTTTGAACTCATTCGTAAAAGTGAACTGGTCCGCTGGAACTCCAATTATCTTCAAAGCGTGCCGACAATGTCGGGTCCCAGCAGCTGGATCGCCACTATACCTGAGTTACACTTTATTACTTGTATTGGGAAAACCAGAGCCAACTTGAACTTTTGCTTTTTATATTGTTATTTAGCATGACGAAGTTACTAAGAATTTGTTATTTTTACTTCCAATACATGTAGGCTGTAGAATAGTGTGATTATAAGTTATTGCTAGTTAAAAAGTGTTGTACGATGTATAAAAAATATTAGCGGCTCATTATTCAGTTTCGTATCTTTAAATAAGTAGCACAAGAAATAACTGATGGCGGTGACAAAAATACGAACGTCTCATCTCGTCAGGTCTTTTATTTGCAACCATAAAAGTATTTAAATTGTAAAAGTGTGGTAGAGCTATTTTTAAACCTCTCAGCCCAGTTTAGAAGTACGTCTTATTATATGAAATCTAAAAAGAGAAGAATAAAAGCATATATATTCCGACAAGGGTGTTTTTAGTGATAATATCCTCGCGTGAAGTTTTTGTTTTCTCTGGAAAATGGCCAATTGTTTCCTGTTGCATGGCAGAAATGTTCAGTTTAGCGTCTATATTTTTGAATAGTTATACCATTGAAAATTCCTATTTTCACTACAGCACGCCGGACGTTAAAGCGAGCATTTCGTTTTATGTATATATGTAATAAGTTTCGATGTATATGGAACTGTGACGGCATTTGCATAAGAAAGGAGCTCGATAAAAAATAAAAAAGTACTCCCACAAGAAATAGATGTTTCATATTCTGTTTGACTATAATCCAACGAAACAACGGGAAAGCGTTCACTATGTCTTTGAATTCAACTCATGTATATTATATATATATATATATATATATATATATATATATATATCTTAAAGCTTAAAGTTTCTACATATATTTCCTGTTTACTATCAGATAAATAGCAATGTAACATTTTGTGAGCCAATAAGTTGTTAGACAACAACTTGTTGGCGCAACATACCTAAATATTCTTGAACATTGAGGGCACCACTTCTGTTAAAGGGTATAGCCGGAAAAGTTAGGGAAATGTGCCCCCGCACTTACTTAGTTAAAATGGCTTCCAGATGATGCAGTTTATAGAGTATATTACACGGTAAAAATTTGAACCCGTTACTACCCCTACAAAGGTGGAAAAAAATAATATGTCTTTATTTATTATACTCTTCGCAAAAACGAAGAGTATATTGTATTTGATCGGCACATTTCTAAATCAGTAAATATCGCTCGTAGAGAAAAAATTTTTGTATCGTTATGTTAGAGAACGAATTCTGAACAACTTTCAAAATGTCCGTCTGTCCGTCCGTCTGTCCGTCCGTCACGTTTCTTGTAAGCACGATAACTCAAGAAAGAAAAATCCGATTGTATTGAAATTTGGAGAGTAATTTAGTATTAGCTAGAGGAAGAACCATATTGTTTTTTAACAAAATAGATTGGTAAATAAAAAAGTTATTAGTAATTTAAAATTTAATAATTTTTTTTTTACATTTTTATATGGTTTGTAATAAATAGAAACCTTGCGAAATGTTATTTCCTATCACTATTTTTTTTTTAATACATTTTACTAATGTGTGTTTCCTAATAGTCACAATAAATTTTCTAATGGTATATATTTCACTAATTAACAATTTTAGTAATAAGAAATGGTGGTGTAGCGGCAAGAGTTTCGTCTCGCAATCCCAGGGTCCGGGTCCCGGGTTCGATCCCTCACATCGTGATTTTTTTTTTCACAACAAAGTTGGTATCACAAAATTTAGAATGTCCAAAAACTAACAGTATTTACAAGAAAAATGCGAAGAGTATCCTATAGAATGTGTAACAATTATATAAAAAGCTCAGTAAATCGGCGAAGAGTGTAATGCTTCCACTAGTTATTTTTTTTATTCGAATTCTATGCAACCGATCGATGTGAAATTTGGCACGAGTAGTGCTTGCGGGGAGATAACTTACTCTAAAAAATAAGGTCATTTTATGACCATTTTAACCATCGGAAAAAAATATAAATTTTTTTTAGAGGACAAAAGGGTGGCTACCCTTCGTGGTACAATCACCATTCTATGATATATTATGTCTTGTCTTAATTTTTTGCTATGGTGGAACAATATGGAAGAAAATAAAATTGGGTAAAATAAAATATTTACACATGCCTCTTAGTTGTAACAGTTAATACTTATAGCCTTACAAGGTATTGTTGCATATCTACAACCGACCGTGGGTGCCAGTGCGATGTTGCCAAGTCTTTTCCCCCAAACGTACGGAAATTCGGCACAATCTGGCAATACCACTTTTGGAGGTCCCAGGGGCGAAGTATTAACTCTCTAGGATCTTTGTGAAAAGTTTAGCAACGAATAATGTTCATTGTAATTACTGTCGCATTACGACATCTAAAAAACGACGTACTGAACCAGATGAAGAAAATGAGGGAACGATCGAAGAAGACCAGCCTTTTGTGCCTTCGACATCTTCTAGCACTACGACTAGTGACTCTGATGAAATAATGGAACTACCATTACAAAGACTCGTTGCTGCACATAAATAATGTTGCATATGTGGTGATGATAAAGAACTGACCGTAATATCCACTAATGTGAGACTACAGTGCTATTGAAACAAACAAATATACATCTCCGAAGCAATCGTTGCTGTAAAATACAGTTGATTGAACATCGCTTTTATGAAGACGATATTACACATCTGGAACCATCTGCCAATTATAGCTCGATTCCTAGATTGGATTTATGCATTCTATTAAATTCCTTAACCCCAATAACAAATCTAAAAGGCTCTACAGACCACTGCGGTTTATCAGAGAAGCAATTATTAACGTTTACAGGCTTAACGGTAGATGCCATTTACGAATTAATGTTACTGTTGGAAAATTCCAGTACAAGAACTTCTTCTGTCCTTGTTTTTCTATTAAAACTGAAAACAGGTAGTAATAATGATAACAGAATGACCTATTACTAAATTGTTCGATATGGTGCCAGCGTGCAGCGCACTTGCTAGGAAGCTGAACAAATTGACCATCCTCAGAATGGTATCATTGGTATATTATTAAGGTTGTAATTAATAACCATAACCTAATAAGATAGTCTAATAAACCGAGGTGGTCTGTAGAGCCTTTTAAAGTTGTTATGTTATTGGGGTTAAGGAATTTAATAGAATGCATAAATCCGATCTAGGAATCGAGCTACAATTGGCATATGGTTCCATATGTGCAACGTCTTCATAAAAACGATGTTTAATCAAATGTAGACACATTTCGCGCCCAGGGATCCATCAGGGCGACTTAAGTTTATACATAGACTGGACCACGGATAGTAGGTTAAACCAAGGTTATAAATACAAAGGCATATTAGGAATCAATATCACAAGTCAGGATAAGTATTGACAAATGACAACTAATGTTAAACAACTGTACCATACTGAGATAAAAAATTATCCATCTGCGTAACTGGCTAATGGAACCCATCCAAGGCCAAAAATGAGGGGAAAAAAATCAAATGTATTTTACAGCAACGATTACCTCGAGGGATGTATATTTGTTTGTTTCGATAGCACTGTAGTCTCGCAGTAGTGGGTATTACGGTCAGTTCTTTACCATCACCACATATGCAACAGTATTTATGTGTAGCAACGAGTCTTTGCAATGGTAGTTCCATTATTTCATCAGTCACTAATCGTAGTGCTAGAAGAAATCGAAGGCACAAAAGGCTGGTCTTCTTCGATCGTTCCCTCACTTTGTTCATCTGGTTCAGTACGTCGTTTTTCAGATGTCGTAATGCGACAGTAATTACAAAGAACATCATTCGTTGCTAAACATTTCTCCAAGCTCCTAGAGAGTTAATACTTTGCCCCTGGGGGGTGAACCCTGGAACCTCAGAAGTGGTATTGCCAGATTGTGCCGAATTTCCGTACGTCTGGGGAAAAAGTAGATTTGGCAACATCGCACTGGCACCCGCGGTCGGTTGTAGATATGCAACAATACCTTGTAAGGCTATAGGTATTAACTGTTACAACTAAGAGGCATGTGCAAATATTTTATTTTACCCAATTTTATTTTTTTCCATATTGTTGCATCACAGAAAAAAATCTGACAATTTAGTATGATAATCACGAAGTGTTGGTGATTGTACCACGAAGGGTAGCCACCCTTTTGTCCTCTAAAAAAATTTATATTTTTTTTCCGATGGTTAAAATGGTCATAAAATGACCTTATTTTTTGGAGTAAGTTATCCCCACGCAAGCAATACTCGTGCCAAATTTCAAATCGATCGGTTGCATAGAAACCGAAAAAAAAAAATATAATAATTAAAGACATATTATTTTTGTCCACCTTCGTAGGGGTAGTAGCGGGTTAAAATGTTTACCGTTTAATATACTCTATAAACTGCATCATCTGGAAGCTATTTTAACTAAGTAAGTGCGGGGGCACATTTCCCTAACTTTTACGGCTATACCCTTTACTAACTTGAAAATCTCATTTTATATACAGGGTATATAACGAGCAAAAAAAAAAAGGTGACTTCTACATGAAAAACAAAATATGCGTTCTAAAATTTTAAGGCTGTTCGAAGAGGAAACTAGAAAGGTAGAATACGATTTTTTTATTTGTCGACAGGTTTTCGGTAAAAAAATCTTTGCAATCTGTATTCTTCCATTAAATCTTAAAAACGAACTTATATGACAACGTCAATACTCGGTTATTCTGACCAGCTGTTCAGACGTTTAATAGTTTTTAGCGCGTAAATTTATTTAAAAAACTAGGCCATTACTAGTAGTCCAGTGTTTGACGGTAAAAATAGAGTAGTACCTTTGAATTCTTTCGGACAACATCGATTTTGATGAAAAGTAATTAAGCTTATCTAACCCTCCTCTTCAAAAGTTATATGTTTCTGATATGTCCTTTTTGTTTTTTTGGGGGTGAAAACTACCTCTTCTGAAAAAAAAATTTGAAAACATAAAGGACTCTTCACAAATCTTATGGGAAATTGGCTTACTGTGAAATTGGATATATTGTTCTACTAATCCAGTATATCAAAGGTCTCAATGGGCACGATTCCCAAAAACACACCCTTCTATCTTTTTTGCCCTCTATTGGGGTGAAAAGCGCTCGTATACTCGTATACATTTAACAACTACATTTCATCTAAAAAAGTGTTTGTATCTTTGTATCTTTCAGGGAGGTAAAAAACCTCAGTCATAGGATCTTACTTACATTTAGACTCTTCCACCCTTTTCCACCTCTTCCGGCGGGTGAAAATCGTTTTCACGGCTGCACAGTGGCATCTTCGATCCAAAAGAATATGAAACTGCTCAGTTGAACACAAAACCTTAAAAGACGGTGCAAAAATCACTTTGTAGTACTCCCTAACGCTTTTCTACCCTTTACGGGGGATGAATATGGCTTTCACCTCTGCGCGGCGGTATCTTTCTGGCAAAAAAGTTATGGGGTAAAAGTATACCACTGTGCAGCAGTGAAAGTGATTTTCAGCCCTCGGAGGGGTTGGAAAATGGTTAGAGATTGACTCACAGTCATTGCTGTACCTCTTTTGAGATGTGCTATCGCTGTGCAGCCGCTTTATTGGGAATCACCCCCCGGAAGGGGGAAGGAGAATCACCTCGGAAGGGATGGAAAAGTGTCAAAGTGATTTCTGCACAGTCTTTTAAGGTTCTGTGTTCAACTGAGCAGTTTCATATTTTTTTGGAACAAAGATACCGCTGTGCTGCCTTGAAGGCGATTTTCATCCCCCGGAAGGGTGGAAGGATCTAAATGTAAGTCAGATCTTACGACTGACGTTTTTTACCGCGCTCTAAGATACAAATTATTTTTTAAAGAAATGTAGTTGTTAAATGTATACGAGCGCTTTTCACCCCAATAGAGGGCAAAAAAGGTAGAAGGGTGTGTTTTTGGGAATCGTACCCATTGAGACTTTTGGTCTACTGGATTAGTAGAACAACATATCAAAATTTGGGCCAATTTCAGCGTAAGCCAATTTCCCTTTAAGCGTTACATGGATTGAAATCATGTTTAAATATATAGAATAAACATTACTTCATGTTTTGGAATATAATTTATGATGTGCTACAACGTTTCAACCTTTTAAAACCACCCCTTATGACGAAATTTAAAAAACAGCTTGAAATGTTTTAATGGTACATTTCTAATGAATTAAAATGCTGTCACTGTTTATAATATAATTTATGATGTATTGCAAAGCTTTTTACAAATCACCCTCGTGATAAAGTTAACAACCAGGTTTCTTAAAATTAAAAACTGAAATTATTAAATGAGTTTAAAGGAAAAAAATGAAAATTTCATGTAAGTAAATTATAATAGCATGTTTTATTATTGAAAATCTATAGATTATCAGAAGAACTATCATCACTATCGACCTCCTCCTCTTGGTCTGTAATTGGAGGACAATTTTGACAGTTGTCACTGCATGCTGAGTTACAAAAAAGTCCAACTTTTCGGCAGCTACAAGCTGCAATTACAAAATATCATTTTGAGGAGTTCTTTCGGTGCAGGCATATTCAGCATTTTGATTTGTAGTAAAGATTCTCCATTATTAATCCATCCCCCAATAATGGCGAGGAGGTTGAAGGGGTGAATTCGGTTTTTTTACTTCTTTTTCTCCTTAGTTATCGACTTAGTATTTAGACTAATCAGTTCCAATGTCACCCCCAAATAATGGTTGTTTTTTAATGTGTTTCCGAGATTTTTCACCAAAACGGATGACGGATTTGTTTTCAGCATCCCAAAAGTAGTAAACAAAAGATGGCTTCCACACTTTACCACGGATGGGTCAATAAAGCCCCTTTTTTAACATTGTTCTTTTCCACCTCATACCTTCATGTTATACATATTCGGTTAATCATAAACCAGCTGAAAATGAAACTATCTATTTTTTAAATTATAACAATATCCTAAAAAACAAACAGTAGTGAAATAAACACTCCATATTCAGATATAAATGTAATAAAATTGAAACTATCTGTTGCCCGATACGGTTAGGGATTGCGCGCCAGAGCGATGTTCGTGTTACAAGGCCTTGTTCTCATTTCCTAAGCATTTTATAAAAAAATGCTCCAAATAAAGAAATGTCCTCATTTTATTAGCTACAACTTACTCGCTTAGAGTATGCAGTTATTTTGAACAATAAGCTCGATCCACACTTTTTCGCTGTAAATTACACAAAAATCGCAACTTCTCCTTTCAAATTTATTTATTTTACTTCCACGACCAGTGGAAGTATAGTAACGACAAAAAAATTTTTAAAAATTTTTATTGTCCAGATAGGCTTAAAATGTCATAAAACGTCGAGATTTTAAGTTTGAGCGAAAAAAAAATTTCTGTCTGTCTGTCGGTCTGTCTGTCTGTCGGTCTGTCTGTCGGTCTGTCTGTAACTTTTTTTGTGCGCACGTTTACTCTGGAACCGTTTAAGATATTGACTTGAAATTTGGTACACATATGTACTTTAACGAGTTCTAGAACTAGATTATATTTTCATCTTGTTCCGTCGAAGGGTTGGGGGGTAAATTGGGGTAAATTTGGGGTAAATGGGTAAATTAAGCAGGTAAGAGTCCATGAAATTGGTATATAGTATATACAAGAGAAGCTAAGGTTTCAAAAAAATTGTTGGCATTAGCCACCCCCATTACCACCCCCACCTCCTTATTAAAGGGGAATTAAAAAAAATGTGATTTAGTGTATGTACAGGAACCAGAAACCTCAAAATATTTTTTACTTCATCCACCCCCCCACTACCACCCCCCTATCACCACCCCCACCCCACTACCGATGTGGGGTATCGTTTTATGGGTTTTTGGGGTAGAGGATTTCAAATATTATATTATTAAAGTTCCATAAACAATTATTTTCACACACAAAGTTTTTTCGTTGTGAGTGACTTGGATAGAGAATCTGGATGTGGAAGTAGTGATTGCTTGGGCAGCGGTTTTTCAGTTATATCATAACAAATATTATTTTTGCATACACCATTTGAAAGGTCAAAGATTTGAATATTATAATACTAAAATATTAAGTTTTACGCAAACAAATGACAGATGTAGAGGAGTGGGAATAAAAAAAAGTGAAAACAGTATTTTTCGTAGGAAAGACGAAAAAACGCAATTTTCTCCATTTTTACATGAGAATCAACTGTCTGTTTTTGTACGTTCGAAAGTTGCATTATCGACTGCATTAAAAAATGTGAAAACTCAAATAAAACCCATATAAACGTTTATATTCCTCCAGCACATCGGTCTCTAAAAAAAACTTATCATATTTGTTAAAATAATTACTTTGAAAATTGCCTTTCCAACGGCTGTGGTAACTTAATACTTGATGTTTTTAAACCACTACGGGAAGAACACTAACAGCTCTTTTCTGCAATTAGCTTAAAGTATTTTACCACACATCGTGTGTCTTTTAACGTCTGTTAGATATATTACGACAGGCCATTAGGTCTTAACTATATTTCTTCAGTAAGAATTTTACTTTCCTTTATTACACTTTGGAGAAATTAAAGGAATGAATCAACTGGACGTATAATATGTATTTAACTTTCTAATTTATGTTTAGGAGCGGAAAGATGCATGTACACAGTATAAAACGTACCGAGAGTTTACGAAATTTCGAGTAAAGAAGTTGCCTAGGAGATTAAAAAGTGTTTTTTGAAAGAATTTTAAATTTGTATATGAAAATAATACCTCCAGGTCTGTTATTTTCATGTATTCAAAGCATTTCAAATAATTTAATTTAAACACAATATTTTATGTTGAAAGTGCGCAGCTATGCAAAAAAAGTCTTCCGTTTTTCCTTTCTCTTGCTTTACTATTAACCATTTAATATAACACGTCGAAAATTATGCGATTTTCTTGCAATTTTCTCCACTGAAAAACAAACTAAAACGCACTGAAAACAAGGCCAAAACTATATGTTTTCAATGTATACAGAAACTTAATGAAAGTATTTTTTTATCGAAAACCGTGCCATTTTCTCGAGTGCGATTTTAGTGACAAGTATAATTCGAAAATATTGTTTTCCTTCACTTTCCCTGGCGTTATTTTTTTCCAAATTTTAAATAACATCAAGGCTGCATTATCATACATTAATCGAATATGATCACTTGGGTCAATATATCACCGTGAAAGCAACCAGAGAGTTGCCCTGGGGAGGACTGAGAAGACATGTCACGAAGAATGGTAATAAAAAAATGCGCGCTTCTCTTTGACTGAAATGTTTTTTCAAATTCAGAAAATAGCATAAATTTGTTATCAAATTTTCTTGTTTCAAATTATATGATTTTAGTCAATCAGCACTTCCGCTGAAAAAAATGCTCAGTTACTAAAAATATGGTATGGTAACGTATGGTATATGAAATGTTATGCAAAATGCTTGATATTCTTCCCTTATTGCCAGAGAGAAATATAGATTTAAATGATAAATTGCCTGCAGACTCTTTCTTACATAGGGCCAGTAGTCCGGTCAAGTTAGCCCTAAAAATGGGGGTACTCTTGCATAAATTCCCAAGAAGCTAAAAATTTACATAAACGTTATATAATGAAGTTGTAAAAAAGTCCCCATTGATCCCGTGTGTGCAAAAAATTTTATGCGAGGTCAAAGTTCGCAAAAATGAGTTTTTTGGATTTTTTAGCGAAACGGTTAGTTTTATGATAAAAATAGCTTAGATAAAAATTGTAGACCTTTCAATTCTCTACAAAAATGGTCCTTACACTTTTTTTCCTAAAATTCACCTTTTTTGAGAAAAGCCATTCAAAATTTATATTCTCCATAATATGCACACGTTTCCACGCTACGAGGTAGTGTACTTGGCGCGTCCTTTTTAGTGTGGTTTCCCCGGTAGGCCTACTCCACGGTCTTTTTATTGAAGTTTAATATAATATTAGGTCTTCTTATTCAACTTCTTCTTCTTCTTCTTCCAGTCGTAGCATGTAAAAATAGAATATGATTTTTATATTTAGGATAAGCCGATAAACTCATATTTGAAAATATTTCCGATAGTTGTTGAGCCTTGCCTGGTTTTAAAAAATAAATGGTATTTTCAATTGGAGGTCGAGCGGTAAGTAATACCAACAGATCAACATCTTCATCAACAACAACATTGACATCAGTTGGATTGAATTGATTTATTGCAGTTTCTATAATGAGTACATCAGAGTCATTGTAAGCTTGCTTGACTAAAATATGTTCAGTGGTAATTTTTTCTTTTAGCATTGTAATCAACCGAGACTTATTATGAATGTTTGACAAAAATTATTGTTGACTACGAGGAGGACTTATTTTAGAAGTACTGGCTTTTTCCTCTTCATGTTGTCTCTTCACTGCAGCAATAGTACTCTTCCGAGTGTAGTTTTTACGACACTGCACATGAATTTTCACTGATTTTTTGTCTTTTAGGTAGTCAGTAAATTCATCACCTCTTTCAACACTTGCGTCAATCAACGTCTTCATGCCACAGTCAACAGTAACAAATTCACTTGCATGCAGAGGTTGATTACAAACGAAGCAAATTTGCGACACTTTTTAAAAACTGAATACAGCACAAATTTTAGTTAAGAATATTTGCAATAACTACGTGTTTTCACTACGAGGGAACATTTAAGACTAACTGGGACCTTAGAAAAACGAGCAGGTAGACGGACACTGTCACGTTCACAATTGAACAGCAGACAGATGTTGCTCAAGGCCACGTGGTCACATAAAATTATGGACTGGATTTCTTTTCATCTCATATTCTTAGAATTATCATTCAATATTAATGTATTAGTCACGCAGACTAATAGTTTTACTCGTATTATACGTCTATAATGTACTATTCTGTGCAAAAAAAAGCGTACAACTCTTGAGCGGGATTTTAAGGTTTTTTTAGCTATGTAAATAGTGTTTTTAAATAATACATATTGACAAGCAATGACAGGACCCATTTTTGTAGATATTCATTGACATCTACGATTTAAACAATTACAATATAGTTGTTATGGAAATGAAGACTGACTTATACAGGCAGATAGTAGATGTAAGCTTTTTTGCACAGAATAGTACATAGGCAGCGTAGTCATGCATATTATGGAGAATATAACTTTAGAATGAGTTTTTCTCAAAAAAGATGTATTTAAGAAAAACAGTGTAAGAGCCATTTTTGTAGAGAATTGAAAGATCTACAATTTTTATCTAAGCTATTTTTATCATAAAACTAACCGTTTCGCTAAAAAATCCAAAAAATCCATTTTTGCAAACTTTGACCCCGCATAAAATTTTTTGCACACACAGGATCAATGGGGACTTTTCACAACTTCATTACAATGCTATCCCTAACGTTCATGTAAATTTTCAGCTTCTTGGGAATTTATGCAAGGTTGAATGTCTATTTTGACCGGAGTACAGCCACCATTTATGCCGTTATATATAGATGCTGTAAATACATATAACAAATTATTCCTACACTGACGTCTAAACCATAAAATAATTAAGGAAACTATTGACATAATTTTTCCCGAAGCGTTCAAAATTACAATATTTTTTCCGAATTGTAAAAAGGAAGATATTGGGTGACTTAGACAACTACTGCTCTATCTCAGTTATTCCTATTATTAGTAATTTACTGTTGATGTTGAATAAAATGGTCGAAGAAAAATTTTTTTGAACGAAATGCTCTAACTAATTCTCAATTTAGTTCTTGCTCCAAGTTTTCTACTAATCAAGCTGCCCAACAGACAGACTGTGGGAAATATAAATCTTGAGGAAGGCAAGCATACTGATTTTGCATTATGTAATCTCTTCAAGGTTCTCGACTGTGTTCCACATAACCTGTTGTTAACAAAGCTCATCATATTATAGCATGACAAGTTTACCCCTAGCTCTCCAAAAATCAAACAATGATAGGAAACAATATGTTGCTGTAAACAATATAAAGAACACTCAGCTCTTAGTAACGTTAAACGTGATATCCCACAAGGATCTGTCTTGGAACCATTGTTGTTTATATTGTTTATAAATGATACTGAATATTTTATTTATCTTTCCGAGTGTATCATTTTTGCTGGCTTTAATTGGTTCAAACGCAAATTATTCTAAATCTTTAAATTATTTAGTGGAAATTGAAAAATGGTTCACTGCAAATGGAAACAGTGAAAAATCAGAGAAACTTGTTTTGTCATCAAATCAAAGGAGAAAGTGTAAAGCTACTAGGTGTTGTTTAGACCACAAATTGAGTTCGCTTCGTTATGATGATTATTTAGGAAAATCACTTTCGAGTATAATTTATTTATTGAGCTCAGGTTAGTCATAGGAGACAATCTTTGATATATTTTACATTACTTCATTTCAGTATTTCCTACGCAGTCATTTTATGAAGAAACTCATTGCTAAAGGAATTTTTCGGCTTCAAAAGAGAGCTGTAAGAGTACTTGCGAGATTTACTGATAATAGAGAACGTTATAAACCACGATTTATAAATGTTGGCAAAATGACTTTACCATCTTTATATATTTGTTATTCTGTAATTGAAATACACAAAAATGTCAGTAATTTCAATACACACTCATATCATTATCACAACTATTATATGCTACTTTGTTAGAGATGTCTCGTTTTAAGTTAAAATAATCTGATTAAAACACTGAATCCACATTGCAGAATAACATAAAATTATTAAATTTAAATCACTTCAAAAATACTATAAAGAATATTTTGATTCAACGCTGTTTTTTTTCTGCGGACGGATTTATGATAACCCCAATCCAAAAGAACCTAAATTGACATTGATATGGGACAGTGCTTCTTTGTGTCGAACTAGTATCTTTTGATTTTCTATGTATTATATAATTATTGTTTTCTAATTTATTCTATGCCTCTTTTCATTTCGACATAAAACAGATTTTGTGATCATTATATTGTATGTTTTGCTTACGTATTTATTATATTTATGTATATATTTACCTGTACACTCTGTTTTATATAGTTATTATTTATTATTTTTTATATTGTCTAAAATAGTTTTCATCTACTAACTTGCTACAAATATACTTTGCTGTGGGTATACAAGTGGTTAAATAAACAATATCTATCTGTTTTCTGCTTCAGATTGAATTTAGAGATCATGTTACTTCGGAATTTTTCTCGGTATAGTAATAATTATTGTAAAATGTATGTTGTTATTACTTATGCATATTTTTATTATTTTTTGGAAAATAAATATCTTTGCATTACATTACATTTAAATCAAGGAATATGGGAATCTAGAAATATTCATAAATACTTTGATTTTTTAAATCGTATTATGAAAAATATACGGCAACTAAGAATTTGCCGATTTTCCTCACGTAATCCATTATTTGAACCATCATAAAAAAGGAAACTTTATCGGTGTGTTTATTCGGAATATTTGCTGCCTTCAGGTGTTTACTTTAAAAACAACGTTATGCGATCAATATTTCTGATATCCGTAATATGTTTTTCTCTTCGAAATCTACTTGTCCTTTGACAAATACAATTGACAAAAAACCGTGGAAAGATGTGTGCCTCAAATAGTTGACTCAAAAATTAAATATGACAATGGTATTTAATATATACTAAAACAATTCTGCCACTTGGAAACTTCATAATTTCCCTTGTACATATTTTTGAGTCTTCGATAATAAAAGTTAATTTTATATTACCACAGATTTCAAAAATGTATTAGCATTAAAAATTATAAGGACAATAAGTATGTTAAATAGCAGAGGCAATTTCATTTTTTTTTTAATTTTAAATACAGAGTATCCCAGTTTTAATGCTCAAGATTTTACGGTAGTATATAGCAGTAAGCTTTAGAAAAAATAATCTATGAGCATAATAGTAAAAGCAAAGTACAGTTTGAACAAAATTGCAACTCAAATGATTTTTGACCAAAGGGATAATAATACCTTGGTAAACACTATAACCAAATTCACCTCGAATACTCAGAATCCATCCCGTCTACCCTTGAAACAAATACAGTAAGTAGATACTAGTGTATAATATAATAATAAGCAATGAATCTAGATTAATAAACCAAGACACAAATTAATTACTGAAAATATAATAATCATTATAATGCAGATCGTAATTCTAGTCAATGTTTAAGCAGGTTGTACCCAATCATTTTTCACTCGCTGGTACCTATACAAAATTAGTACATATTTTTGTAGGTTCATCGAAAGGTATCTGTGCAGCTGTATTTACTAGTAACCAGCCTTGAAAATCAGAGCTTCATCAACAAATATTATGTGAGATATACAGGGTGCGCCACTTTAAACTCCCCAGACCTGTAACTTTTTTATTTTTGAAGCGATGACCATGTTGGACATATCTTCTTCTTCTTCTTCTTCTTCTTTTAGCGGGTCGACGAAGGGTCGCCACACTCAGGCCTTGTGGCCCATTGTGCTACAGCTACGTATTTGCTGGATGCCCCCATTCAGGCCGGATTCTAACCCAAAGGCCAAAATCCTTCCTATAGGGGCGTTCCTTATTTCCTCCAGCACCGGAAAACCAATGCCGAAGTGCTTGTGCCGCAAGTTCATAAGATTAGGGCAGGAAGTGAGGACGTGGATGGAGGTTTCCTCCTCGTCCCCGCAGAACCTGCAGTCGGGGTTGTCGACCACCCCTATGGTATGCAGTGTTTTCTGAAAGAGCCGTGTCCAGTCAAATGACCTACCACGATTCTGACCTGTTTCCTGCTTAGTCGCAGGATTTGTTCTGCTCGTTTCGGCAAGGGCCCTGTAAGCAGGAGCTTCGCTTGCCGGAGTCCTGGGTAAGAGGCCCAGAAGACAAGGAACTGGGACTGTGTCCAGTTCTCTATTAACTTCTTGGCATTTGATCTAGGGTAGCCGAGAGCTGGCTCCGGACCCAGTAGGGGCCTGTGAGAACCCTCTCTGGCCAGAGCGTCTGCCCGCTCGTTACCTTCAATGTTGCTGTGTCCAGGCACCCAGAGAAGCTTGACCCAGTTCGATGAGCCAAGTTCACAGAGAGCCTGTTTACAGTTTTGGACCAGGATTGACTTGGTCCGGACTGATGCAAGGGCCTTGAGGGCCGCTTGACTGTCGCTACATATATATATGTGCTTGTTGGAATATTTCCTTTGGATATTCTCGTGTGCGCAGACCAAAATAGCAAAGATCTTGGTCTGGAATACCGTGGCGAATTTGCCCAGGGCATAAGAAAGTTCAGCCCTGGGCCTTTCACCGTATATCCCCGCTCCAGCACTTTCCTCAAACCTCGATCCGTCTGTGAACCAGACAATATCGGCAGGTCTGAGTATGTCCTCGAGTGGGTTCCAGTCTTCCCTTTTGGGGATGACGACCTCAAAGGATTCTGAGAAGGAGAAGAAAGGCACTATACCATCACTCCTGGCCTCCAGAAGTGAGTGAGTCCCTATCGCTTGGGAAAGGGCTCTTGTGTGCCCTAATTGTTCTCCTCCTGTTTTCCACTGACCACCACACCTCAGCCTGTAGGCCGCTTTCCGAGCCTCGGCGTCAATCACCAAATGAAGGGGCACGAGGCCCAGAAGGACCTCCAGAGTTGCTGTGGGGGTCGTGCGTATCGCTCCTGTGACTCCCAAACAGGCGAGTCTTTGGAGTTGAGTTATTTTCTGCTGAATGTATAGCCTGGTTGTAGCAGGCCACCACACAACAGAAGCATAAGTAATCATTGGTCTTATTATCACAGTATAGTACCACATTGTTACCGTGGGGTTTAAGCCCCGTGTTTTACCAACGGTCCTTCTACATACCCAGAGCGTTGTAGTGGCACTTTTTATTTGTCTCTCTATATGATCTTTCCAGGTCAGCTTAGAGTCCAGGATGACGCCCAGATACTTCACTGTCCTGGAGATCGTATGTTGGACATATCAAATTGTAAAAATTTTTAAAGCCTTTAAACATGCATGCAGAGTAATTTAAAAAAATTTTTTTTGTAAAAATTGTTAAGAAAAGAAATTTAATTTCTTTGACTTTTTTTACCTCGCCCTGTACATGAACTCTCTTAATGTTCTCTTGTAAAGGTTTAAATTAGCTTCAATTTATGTTATTAAAAAAAAATAAATAGAAATAAAAATTTTGCAATTTCCTATTTAGTGCATTTTAATATCTGTTTGTTTTTAAAAATATTTATTTATTTTGTTTCTTGTTGCTGTTTTATTATATTGAATATTGTTTGTGATATGTTTTTTACAAATAAAGCATAAAATTAATATTTACATTCTTTTCAAAGTTATTTTAAGAAAAATCAGTTTGGAATCGGAAAGAGTGTTTTTAATTTATTTCTCTAAAACTAAAAAGAATTTCGATTATGACGTAATAACATAAATTGAAGCTAATTGAAACCTTTATAAGAAAACATGAACGCAGTTCTGGTACAGGGTGAGGTAAAAAATTATTCAAGGAAATTAAGTTTTCTTTCTTAACAATTTTTTCAAAACAAATTTTTTTAAATCATTCTGTACACACGTTTAAATGCGTAAAAATATCTACAATTTGATGTATCCAACATGGTTGTCGCTTAAAAAATAAGAAAGTTACAAGCCAGGGGAGTTTTAAGTGGCGCCCTCTGTATCTGTAATATGTGGGTAATAAACACAAGAAAATACAAGTTTTACCTTCGCCTTTGGATTATGATTTGAGACTAGACATTATAGTATAGAAGAGATAAAGTACTCACGTTATATATTTTATTTACATTGTTGAAATAAAAATAAAATCTACTTCGAAGAATGATATAATAAAAAATGTCGATGTGCAAAAGAGCACTAAGCGTCATCTGATCTATACCAAAACTTTTTCAGCTTATATACGGTACCAATATTACCCTTGCGTTAGAAAATCTTATTTTTGTGCATCTTGTGATATTTCTGTCACGCCAAATTTTGCTCAACTAGCAAGATACCGATTTTATCATCTGCATTCTTCGTCGAATATTTGCGCTGGTTGGTGTTGTCCACAAGGTCTCCAAAGTATTAGAGTTTCTTTACTACCTCACAATCACCTATTCCCGTAATCAATGCTTATTGTTTGAAAATTGCCCCGCAAGTACATGAGCTCATCTTCGCTCGCTGTAACTAAGGCATCTGCAAATCTCAAGCTAGAAATCTTAATTCCGCCTATAGATACTCCAGTCTGCTATTAAATTTCAGCAAGCTACATACCGTTTATTGTGGCACGCGGGTGGCCCGACTGTAACCATTAGTTCCATAAATGCTAAAACTTTTAGAAATATTCTTTATTCAGATTCCAAAATAAATGATTATCATAAATTGGATACCAAATTAGGGATTCATTCTCCAATTTGAAACGTACAAGTGAATATCTTATTTCTCTTCGGTTTGAAGTGGGGAATAAATCCAAAGACCACTCTTAAAATGTACACCGTCATGGTGAAATCCCCCAAAACATATTAACATATGCGCTCCCAGGAGCGCTCTACAATTAGAGCTCACCTATGTTAAGTTCAAAGGCTAGGAATAACCGGAGCAATCAGGACCACTCCAACGGCTGCGATGGAGACCATCCTTGGACTTACTCCCTTGCATGTCGGCGTGGAACTGGACGGTATGAAAGCAGCAAATAGACCGTTTGAGGGTGGGATGCGACGGGACAGGGGTCGGGGCACATAAATGTCTCAGCTCTACCTATAAGGAACCAGGCCATTGCTCAGTTAGAGGACGATCGCTGTCTCCTGGTTTATAAAATCACTAATTCATATACAGTCATGTTCCCTAGTCGATACGACTGGGAACGCGGTCTCGAATGTTACACAGACGGATCGAAGACTCAGGAGGGAACCAGTGCTGGTGTACACGGATGCAAGCCAAAGACTCGTATATCGGCTCCACTTGGTAAGTATCCTAGTGTATTTCAGGCTGAGATATATGCCATTTTATTGTGTGCAAGCGAAAACCTCTAAAGAGGTTTCGTCAATAAGCACATTTATATATGTAGCGACAGTCAGGCAGCTTTGAAAGCTCTTGCATTAAACAAGGTGACCTTTAAGCTGGTTCTGAACTGTCAACACGTTCTGACAGCTGTGTGAATGCAACTCAGTTAAACTTATATGGGTGCCTGGACACAACGTCGTCGATGGCAGACTGTTTGGCGGGTGAAGGAGTAAAAACTCCTTTCCCTGGCCCAGAACCAGTCCTCGGTCTGACAAGAAGTCTAATTCAATCAGAGCTGCAAGACTCGGCTACAGTTTAAAGACTATTGAGTTCAGGCCCCCGGAATGAGGCAGTTGAGGTTCCATATAACGGGTTGATTAATTTTACAGTAAAGTGGCTGCTTGGGCTCGATAGAGAACGATTGAGATGGATATGGTGGGCCTGATAACAGAACTTTGTCCTCTGCACCTCTGTCCTATGCACCTGCATACAATGCGGTTCAAAGATGATTTTATTTGCCGGATATGTGGAGTGGAGGATTTCTAGAGTCAGAGGAATAATGAGATCTACCCTGGAAAGGACTTTTCGCCTTCGTGGAGAGCACTGGTCTTTTCGCGAACGTACAATGGGCCAATAGGCCTGAGACTGCGGATCTTTAGATCTGCTCGTGTTTCTAATAGTAATAGTTTTCAAAACGGTATCGTTATTAAAAGATGTAAAATTTCTAATTACAAAGCCTAAAGTTTTTGTGCATATCATGCACAGATTACTTATATGTTCAGTATTACAGCAATCCTCAAGTGAATTAATTTGAGATTGTGAACACATCTATTCACTTATGCTGTTAATAAAATTTGAAATCGTCTACAAATAGAAGTTTATCACAGTCAACAATTTCAGTAAAATTGTCAATAAATAATAGAGCAGTCCAAGATTGAATCCTTGAGGAACACCTGACGAAGCCATGTATTTTGAACACATTGTATGTCACGTACCTGTGCATCTTTGCGTCTACAATATATTTCAACGGCACAAGCGTTACAGTTGCAGTCTTGGCAGATATATTTATATATTGTATTAAATTGGGCATATTATATTAAACGATGGGTTTATTTTAAGCCATAAAATTCCGGCTTCAAATGACTGCACTCGTGAGAGGAGAGACCGTGGTGATAAAACCCACCGACCAAGTAAGTGAAACTGTCTACGATTATACTCTTAGTCGAGCCCTACTCTGCGAAACAATAAAAAAGGAATTAATAGTAATGGTTGTCATGTTTATAGAGATATATAATACCAATTTTCCTAAAAGGAAATAGAGTCCGTACGTGTGTCACAGTTTGTAGCTTATCAATCACGTTTTATGGTATTTCACTAGACCAATTTACCAGGAAACAAACATTGACAGAAAATGAATACGATAAAAGCAGACAACGATTTCGCGCATAACACACACCATAAAAAATAAATTACCTTTTCGAACTGGCGATCACACTTTTACCGAAATTAGAGAGGAAAAGATCGATTCAGTGTCTGGCGCAGGACTGTACTCGACGGTGATATAAGATTTCCACAAAAAATATTTCGTTTTGTCAATACTCACAATGATATTAAATGGACTAGATATTCTCAAGAAGGTCAACTATCCGATACGACTTTGATGAAGAAATATACAGGGGATTGTAAACTATGATGGCACCTGTTGACTCTTTGATTACAATTAATAAATAAGTTCCTAAAAACATTCATTAAAGAAACGTTGCAAAACATAACAGTTATAATAAAGAATATTTTGTGTTATTTATATTTAATGTCACTAACTCGAATCTGAGTATTTACAAATACAAAAATGGTAAAATAATTAACAGAAAGTCCATGGTTACAATATTTATACTAAAGCTATTATCTGTTCTTCAGGGAAAAAATTTCGCCTTCGGTTTCTTCTACCTAATTTATTATATACTGCAATTACAGCTCTCCATTGTAAACGGTTTTTCGCTTCATCTTTCCAGCCGTTCATAGCTCCTACACTTTCAAGTGTAGGATATCATGAAGGGTATCTATTAGGGTGGCCCATCTCTATAGGGGGTGAATTTTTTTTGTGTATTTTTTAAGTCTCATCCCACGAAAATATACTATTATACTAGGAAAAATTTATGTCAAAGTTTCAGATAATTCGGTGAACGGTAACCCGTGCCGCATTCAGGTAGAAATTTGTAGATAAGATTTTATTACGGTAACCCGTGCCGCATTCAGGTAGAAAGTAGATAAGATTTTATTACGGTAATACACTTAAATTTTACTTAAAATACAAATATCTATCTCTTTTCTCATAATGTTTTATTGGTGTAATTATTTCCTAGAAATTATTTGTTTTGGAAGTTTGGAAATATAATGCACCTACGGTAGGTTTTTATGTCAGTTTGCAATTGTGTTTTACAGTGGTGACATTATAAGTTCTAGCATACGTTCCTTTTTGAAAAAACATTTAACGATGGCTGATGTGAGATCCTTACGAAAGGATACTTTCATTTACTTAGTTGGACACTATTCGTCACAAATCATTGGCAATAAATTGCCGTCTAATAAACAAGTATTACAAGTGCTCTTTTATAACATTCGTGAAGTGAAGCTAAGTGTACATGAAAGTGCTAAATTAACAATAAAAGAGGTGTCAGTTTTTTGGGATAAAGCTCGCATTCCGACACGTCAGGATTTTCATTGTGTTAAACAACTAGATAAACTTTATGCAGAGTGGAGGAACTTACAAAAATCGGCTAAAAGGGCCAGTGCGGGAGGTAAAGAAAAAAATTTCATTGAAAAATTGGACGATCTCTTTGACATTTCTCATGCAAATGCATTGGAGTTGATGAAAATAGATGAAGATAAGCAGTTTTTAATTAACCAATGAAAAAAGGGACGTCCTGGATTTATGCATGGTATTGATTACCAACTTGCTTCTCAAGAAAAATCAGCTGAGGAGAAATTACAGAAATTATCCGAACGAATACAACGAAGTCAACAAGAAAAAGCTAGATTAGAGGAAGCAGTCACCTGTCCATCATCAAGTAGTAATTCAGCCGACTCCAACGAAAATGAAGATGAAATAATCGAAGCCCAAGAAGAGTTGTTACAAGACCAGCCTGGCCCGTCACAGCCAAAAAAGAGAAGATTGTATGGAACATGTAACATCATCACACCAAAAATAGCCGCTGCATTTGATGTTTGCAAAATAAGCGACAGGTATGGAGTCCATATTTTGACGGCAGTAGCAGAAGCACTAGGACATGACACCACATCTTTGTCCATCAGCAGACCACACTTCAGCGCTCTAGACAACGCATCCGCGAAGAAAGAGCTGAAATATTAAAAACTGCCTTCGGTAATTCTGAATTTCCGGCCTCAGTCATCCATTGGGATGGAAAACTTTTACCTTCTCTCACTGGAATGGGAAATATCGATAGACTTGCTATCTTAGTTACTAGTGGAGATATTGAACAACTACTTGGAGTACCAGCTTTGCCCAATTCAACTGGAAGAGAACAGACTGAAGCAGTTTATGATGTGCTTTGTGAATGGAATTTGGAAGAAAAGGTAATAGCTTTGTGTTGTGATACAACAGCATCAAATATGGGTTATATAAATGGGGCAGCCACACTATTGCAACAAAAATTAGAAAGAGATATTCTATATTTTCCTTGTAGACATCATATTTTTGAAGTGGTTTTGAGAAGTGTGTTTGACACAAAAATGCCCTCCTCATCTGGTCCAAATGTGCCACTATTTAAACGTTTTAGGGAATTTTGGCCTAAAATAGATCAAAATAAACTAAAAACTGGATTTCAGGTATCAAAAATTAAACACATTTTACAACCAGTTAAAGCCGAAATTGTAAAGTTTCTAAATTCAGCTTTAACTTTGCAACAGCCTCGTGATGATTATAAAGAATTTTTAATGCTTTCTAAACTTTTTGTTGAAGAAGAGCCCACTCACACGACATTCTATCAACCAGGGGCATTTCATCATGCACGTTGGATGGCCAAAGCCATTTACTGTCTAAAAATATTTTTTTTCCAAGATCAGTTCCAACTAACTAAAAAAGAAAAAATAGGTTATTGAAGATATATGTCTCTTTATTGTAAAGGTTTATGTAAAGGCCTGGTTTACAGCGTCATTTGCTAGTAAAGCACCGCTTCATGACTTAGACTTTTGTAAAGAACTCATTAATTATCAAAATATTGACAAAGAAATATCTCAAGCCGCAAATAGGAAAATAGTGAACCATTTGTGGTACCTTAATTCAGTAAATGTTGGCTTATCTTTCTTTGATGACGATATTTCAGTTACCACTAAAAGAGAAATGGTTAAAGCTTTGAATAGGAAAGCACCAAATCAAGAGCGTATTAAACGACTTATGATTAGTAGCATTACTGACGTTGAAAACAAGGAAATTCAGGACTTCATATGCGAGAACACTAAACAGTTTTTTCAAAAATTAGGTTTGTCTATGGAATTTTTGGAAAATGATCCAACAACATGGAGGGAAAATGAAAGTTATACCCGATGTTTCAATATTGTAAACAAAATTAAAGTTGTAAATGATGCCGCTGAGAGAGGAATCAAACTTATTACTGACTATAATGACATTTTAACAAAAAATGAAGACCAAAAACAGTTTTTACTCCAAGTTGTAAATGATTATAAATCACAGTTTCCAAATGTAAAAAAAGAAACCCTGTCGCATGCTTTGGCCTAGTGCAGAAAATATTGTTTTTATTACTATATGTCTTGTAGATTTAGGATAATATTTGGTACTATGTATGAAAAAAACGTTTCACAATAAAATACACAAAGATAAAACGAGAGTTTTATTTCAAAAACTTCTAGTCTAGTTTTCTTAGACTACGAATTTACAGTAGTATGACACATGTCATAGTCACAACAGATAATGTCTTTGATATTTGTATGACTTGATTAGTCATTCTAAAGATAAATGTTGCTGATTAAAAAAAAAACAATGCATCAACCAAAGAATGTAAATAATTCCATTTACTTTTATTATTGCATAATAATGCATTCTGCGGCATCCCTTGCCTTCAATTTGCCTCAATAATATTTTGAGGGGACTGTTTTTTCTTCAAATGGAACCATTTGCAGGGGTGAGAAATAAAAAATTTCGATTTCGAAAAAGATGGGCCACCCTAGTATATACTGTGTCTCTCTTAGGTTCGAAAGAATTTTATGTAGATTAAATCACACAGTGTATTCTTGGCTTTACTTTGAAATGTTTTTAGAATGTATTTTGAATAGGGGTTTTACGAAACAAGTTACAGTTGTAGTGGGGCGTTGCCACGTGAATACCTATTTGAAGAATAAAATACATCATCATACATCAATAATGTACTTAATCTCAGTGGCACCGCGTAAATGTGAACTGAGCCGAATTCGACCAGAATGCCTATCAAATAGGTATTCGGCCTCACCCGATGACAAATTCTACTCGTTATAAATACAGGGTGTAATCAGTTCCATGTCATGGGGTCTAAAACCAATAGAGCGTCGGCGAGGACACTTTAGCGGTGCGGTAAAGGTGAAAGACGTCGGCGTTTTCTGAGTGCTTAGTAGATCTGAAGAAAACTATACTCTCCCTTGTGCAATATTTTAGTTTCTGTGGGCACTTCGTTAAGTACACACGTCGAACTCGTTCCTTGTTTTTGTATGTTGCTTTCGTTCTTTTTGAATTTTGGGCCACGTATTTACAGTTAAGATTTATTTTATTGACTTACCGTTCAAGTAGTTAAGTTGTTGATTGCGTACAGACACTACTTGTTCGTTCTTTTTGTGTTTCTTTTTGGATTTTAGACTAAGTTCTTATTTTTATTTTCTTTATTGACAACGTTAGTTGATAGTTAAATGTGGTATTTTAATGTGCATAGAAACCATGAAAAATGATCCTAATTTACCAAATGTGTTGAACGGAGTGCGTATGTCCTTAGTTCTATGTGCCGAAAAGTGTATTGATGCATACGGAAGCCATTTCGAACAATTTATGTAAATCAACAAATTAATTGGTAAGTTCTAGATTTATCGAATATTTTAGTTTTCGATACCTGATTGGCAATTCGTTAAATAAAACAGATTTTTTCCTAACTTAAAATACTCATAATTGTTTTCTGTTGTCGTATCTCAGACGCCTAACTCTTTATTTCCCAGTGTCATGCAATAATTTCTCATTTTTTAAGCACTCATTTAGATTACGAATGTTAATAAACTGCATTTAAATCTGAAAAATTATAAACAACAATTAAAGCTCCAATATTTTGTTCTAAATTAAAAAAACACACATGTAAAGAAATGCTGTGTTTAAACCTCTACGCCCATCATTTGTTTGGATTTCTGCAAAAATAGAACGAATTATTTACATTTTTATAATTAGTTCCGTTGAGGCGGTCATCAAAGGTACCGCCCTTCTTTGCTTTGAATCTGCGGGCCGCCGCGTGCCGGCGAGAAGGAGTCGGTCGGTAATCTTTGCACTTTTTTATGACAATTTAAACGGAACTTTACGTCCACTGACCCAGAAAGGCAGCGGTTCTCAAATGTTTCCTACCCTAATATTCAAATTGTTGACCGAGGCAGTTTTTTTTCAAGGTGCCCCTAGAAGAAAATGTCATAAAGGTTTTTGTTTGTCTAGTCGGTCCCCATTACCAGTTTTTTTAATGACATGAAACTAATTACACCCTGTATTTCTTATGAGAATAGCGTTGAAGCAAATATCGCTTGCTCTTAGACTACAGAGAATTGGCAGCCACTGGCGCACGTTCGACCACAAACTGCCTGAACGTGTATGCATGGATTATTAACATTTCATTGAAGCATGATAAAATATTTTGTCTTGCTTTTAAAATAAAAATCACTGAGTAAGAATCACTAATTGTTTTCTAAAAACTACTCTCAATTAAAACTTAAAACAACTTAAGAACAACTTTAAAAATCAATAAATCCACTTTAGTAAAAATTCTTATTTTATTTGTTGCTAAAAGGTGCTTCGACTAAACATCCTATCCAAGCTCCTTATAATCATTCATAAAGTTTTTTATTTGATTCTGTTGAGATTAGAAGCAGTGAGGCACAGAACTTAAAAGGGACGGAAACAGTTCGCTTCGTCGGTAAATCGGTAATGGTGGATTAACCGGCGCGTCCTTTGCCAAACGATTACATCTGCAAAATTACATGAAATATTTTGGCAATCACTGCCGTATTATCAAGTTATTTTAAGAATTATGCAGAGGATTGTAGTACTATTAGTTATACAAGGTGCTCTGGTTAAAACGGAACACTCTGAATAATTATTAAAAATATAATTTCATGAAAAAATTTCGGGTCGATTTTTGTTTTTGATGTGGCATATACTGACAAAAAATCTTCAGCTACCATTGCTCTCCTCCTCTGTAGAACCACCCTTTCAAAAATTTTAAATGGGAATATGTGCCGAGTTATACATCATTAGACATATCTTTTAATCCCAATAATGACTGTGTTTGTTATTGCACATTACCATATTTGTATTCAAGATATTTGGTAAAGAAATCTCAGCAATGCTTTCATTCCCTGTCACCAATGAAGTAATTTAAGTAGCTCTACTTCTATAATATTTGAGCTACAGGGGTATAAATTGGGCCGACGGACCAAATCAGGTACTTAGTGGTAACAGTTGATAAAAGTATCTTATTTGCCGAACATGTCACCAATGCAGCCGAAAAGGCCATTTAAAAGAGTGGCAGTATTGAAAAAACTGATGCCAAGTATCGGAGGACCGAAAGTCAGTAAGCGACAACTCCTCAGGTCGGTAGCATACTCTAAACGGAGCGCCAATGTGGCAAGGAGCACTCTAAGCCGCTCTAAATAGAGTTAACCTAGCAGTGGTACAGAGGAAGATAGCGCTAAGGCTACCTAGCGCTTAGAGGACGATCTCCACGGAGGCCGCATTCGCAATAGCTGGCATATCTCTAACCGACCACATGGCCATTGAATGATGGGAACACTACGAGGCGGGCAGTAACTCGGAGACCTGTAGGATGCAGCATTGCCAACGCGTAGACTTTAAATACCTATAAAATCATAAAGCAAATACCCGCATTACGCACTAACTATATGAAATTACCCACCAAAATCCCCGCACCGGAAAAACGGATAAGGTTTGTAAAAAATCCTGCACTATCTGCACCAGTGCTAATGTATCTCTCTTCAACTTATGTATAGTTTCACTCATCACACCTCCTTCTAATATCCGCACTGATGCAGATAGTGCAGGGCTTTTGAACAAAACTGTTATTCCTTATTATTCCTTATGAAGGTTGTTTGTGGCTTGGTTTGGTGCTAGAAATTTTTACCGGTTTACTAGTGATCCTGGTAAGAAGGAATGGGAAGATAATGAAACAATGTAAATATATAATTTAATGGGTATTTTTATAGAGAAATATAAAACGTGATATAAGCTAATAAAAAAATAACACAACTCTAATAATGTAATGAAAACAAAATTTATAAAAATAGATGTTTTTTTAATAAATGATGTGAATTTGGGTTGACAACTGGCAGCAGTTTATATTGACAGCATCAGCGAACGAAGCACGCAGCGCCAAATTTAAAACAAGCGTTGTCTGATAGTATAACTTATTCATTTAATACCTACTTAAGATACGTGACCATTGGGTAACGCATTGTCATTACATTATGAATAAACGCATCATACCATGAAAGTAGTATAGTAACAAAAAAAATTTAAATGACAAATTTTGAAAAATCTCAAAATACCCGCGTTTTACCCACATAACGCCATTACCCGCCAAAATCCCCACTGTTAGGTATTGACCTATTTCTTGTTGTTTGGACTGTATACTTGCTTCTTTTGGGATGGCATAGAAAAACTCACTTTCGTTTATACTTGTTTATTGTAACCACCTTCAATCTGTACATGCCATGGAAATTCTACGCACACGGGAGCCTACCTCCTCGCTTCTCTCTAGTAACACTGGTGGGGGATTGCTTACTTAGGCGTGCTCTCCCGCGGTGCGCACCAAATAAATTTAAAATACTTAAATATGGCGTTTTTGCCGTAACATACCGGCCGCCTTGAAATGTCTAAGACCATTTCAACAAACAATGACATAATAAAAAAATTTGTAGTATTAAAAGCATAAATTGACAATTTCACTAATAATAACACAGTAAAATAGTTGCAATACCAGCAATCATAAATATCAACTTCAACAAATAAATAACATATTAAAAATAATTGCAATAATAGCAATCATAAAATAACAACTTCAACAAATAACAACATATTAAAAATAATTGCAATAATAGCAATCATAAAATAACAACTTCAACAAATAACAACATGTTAAAAATAATTGCAATAAAAAATCATAAAATGAAGTAACATATTAAAAAATAGTTGCAATAGCAACAATCAGGAAATGAGAATTTCATCAAGAATAATTGCAATGATAACAATCAAGGAATGCATACATATACTTGTAGACATATTCATGTTAAACATTCCTACTCCCTTTTTTCTCTTTCAAAGGGAAAGACGCACAATTTAGAAACCGGGCGTTTCACTACACTCCCGTTCACCATTACGCTCACAACTCGAAGTACGCCATCCTTGCCTGGATAAAGCTGTTGTACTTGACCGATGTGCCACTTCATGGGGGGAGCGTTGTCTTCCTTTATTAATACGATGGTACCCTCCTTGATAAAATTATGGAAGTTTTGTTTCCACTTGACCCTCGTTTGCAGCTCAGACAGATACTCTTTATGCCATCTGGCCCAGAAGTGCTGCGCCAACTGCTGAAGTCTCTGATAGCGGTTTAGTCGATTGTCCGGAATATCAATCAAACTTGGTTCAGGTAAGGCAGTTAATTTTTTGCCCACCAAAAAATGAGCCGGGGTAAGAGGATCAAGTTGATCAGGACTGGATGATAATTGACATAATGGTCGGGAATTCAAAATAGATTCAATCCGAACCAGCACGGTGGATAGACCCTCAAAATTCAAATGGGCATTGCCCAATACTCGTTTTAAATGATGCTTAATGCTCTTAACTCCGGCTTCACAAATGCCACCAAAGTTGGGAGCTCGTGCCGGAATAAAATGCCAATTTATATTATCATTGCTCAAAGATTCAATAATTTTATCTGAACACGAATCGAAAAAATTTGAGAGTTCATTTAATTTAGCTTTCGCGCCTACAAAAGTTCTCCCATTATCACTATAGATATTTAAAGGTTTAGCCCTCCTCCCGATAAATCGATGGAAAGAGGCCAAAAAACAATCAGTCGTCAGATCCGAAACAAGTTCAATGTGAACGGCCTTTGTTCCTAAGCAAATAAATAAACAAATGTAGGCCTTGGTTAATTTAGCACCTCTTGTATTTCGGTCCTTAATTAGAAAGGGTCCTGCAAAATCTATACCCGTATTGTAAAATGGTACATATTGATTTACTCGACAGTTAGGTAAATTACCCATTAAGTATTGATCAGAACTGGGTTTTGCTCTAAAACATGTGACACATTGACGCACAACATTTTTACACAAATTGCGCCCCGAAATAGGCCAAAATCGCTCTCTAATGGAAGAGAGTAACATAGTCGGGCCACAATGCAATAATCTAAGATGCTCTTGTTCTAAAATTAGTCTAGTTATTTTGTGTTTTGCTGGCAAAATTATTGGATGCATTTTATCAAATTCGCTAGAAGAATTTTGAATCCTGCCACCGACACGAATTAGCTTGTTATTGTCTAAAAACGGATTTAATGATAGTAAATTACTCCTTTTATTTAGGGACTTGTGTTTTGTTAAATTGTCATAATCTAAAGAAAATGCTTCTTGCTGAGCTAATCGCACTAAACTAAATAATGACATCTGCAATTCTGAAATTGTTAATAAACCGTGTACCCTCGTGCCACTAGTAACTCTTGAATTGGAAATAAATCGTTGACAGTACGCCCATACTCTTTGTAGTTTCCGCAATGAGGAAAATCTATTAAATAAATCGAAATTATTATTGGCCAATGTGACACAGGCAATTGTTTTTTGTTCCGGTATCTGTTCGAGTCCTAGATCAATGTTGTCTACTTCTAATTGGTTTTGTAATTCACCATTAGTGAGCCAGGTAGGACCTGTCCACCATAACTTGGAATTTAGTAAATCACGACTACTCATACCGCGCGAAATTAAATCTGCCGGGTTGTCTTTAGAATTTACATGATGCCAATCGTTAACATCGCTTAATCGCTGTATTTCACTGACCCGATTGGCGACAAAAGTTTTCCATCTCGACGGAGCTGCTCGAATCCAAGAAAGCGTTATTGTTGAATCGGACCAGAAGTAAAATTTATCGAATTTAATATTAATTGACTCTGTACATTTTTCTACCAATTGGGCAAGCAATACTGCACTGCACAGTTCTAATCGCGGTAGAGTAATTTGTCTGATCGGGGCGACCCTTGATTTCGCACATAGTAGGTTACAAGTACGTTGCCCTAGAGTACTGACACATAAAATATACAATGCTGCCCCGTAGGCCCGTTCACTCGAGTCGGCAAAGCCATGTAGTTCTATAGATACATAATCTGACAAAACAGCATGTCTTGGTATTTTTATATCGTTTATCGTGTGAAAATCGTTGCGAAATTGATTCCAAATCGTGTGCAAATTTTGAGGAATAGCCTCATCCCAGCTTACCTTTGCTTGCCATAATTGTTGAATAAGTAACTTGGCTAGAATTATAAAAGGACCTAGTAATCCTAGCGGGTCAAATATTTGAGACACAGCCGAGAGTATTGTCCGTTTAGTTATAGGTTTTATATCGAAATGAGAAATTGAATACTGAATATTATCTAAGGTAGCATTCCATAATATTCCTAGCGTTTTATTGGCCTCATGTTCGCCTAATTGTATTATACTCGATTCTTAATTATCGTTTAAGTGAAATTGACCAAGCAAATCCATTTTATTTGTGAGCCACTTACGGAGTTCAAAGCCCGCACTCGATAGTATTTCACTTATGTCGTGTTGAATTTGCAAAAGTTCGATTTCTGAATTAGACCCTGTTATGCAATCATCAACATAAAAATCACGTTTGATGACATTACTTGCTAAAGGATAAAGTTCCTCATTTTCTACTGCTGATTGATAAAGACATCTAGTTGCAAGATATGGCGCTGAAGCCGTACCGTAAGTTACAGTATTCAGCTCATAACATTTTAAATCGTTTGTTGGATTGTCCCTCCAAAAGATGCGTTGGAACCGTCGTTGATCTAAATTGATCAGAACCATACGATACATCTTAGAAATATCTGCCGTTAATACGTACTTATGTTTTCTAAATCTCAAAAGTATAGAAAAAATATCGTTCTGCAAGGGAAAACCACTATATTGAATATCGTTCAACGATAGACCGCTGTCCGATTTCATAGAAGCGTCAAAAACAACACGAACTCTAGTCGTAGTACTAGAGTCCTTTACAACTGCGTGGTGAGGTAAATAGTAATTTAATTCATTCGCAAAATGGGGTTCTTGTAGCACAGACATGTGTCCTAATTGTTCATAGTCTGCCATAAATTTCTTGTACTCGGTATAAAGATTGACATTTTTAATTAATTTTCTTTCTAGTGAGAAGAAACGCTGCAAAGCAAAGTCTCTTGAATGGCCTAATTGATCTGCATTGTTTTTAAAAGGGATGGAGACGATAAATCGACCGTCATCGTGTCGCTTAAAATTGTTTAAAAAATGAGACTCGCAATATTGTTCCGATTCAGATAATCTTGTTTTAAATTGAACTTCTTCTACTTGCCAAAATTTAGTAAGTTGATTGTCTAATAAATTGTTGCTTAATTCGGTATTGAAACAACTAACTGACTTGTTATCTTGAGCTAAACCATCAAAATGTCCAGCCACAATCCATCCTAAGCGAGTTTTTTGCAACGTTAATAGAGTGTTGTCTAATTGAAACTGGCCTACACATAGTAATTGCCAAAAAATGTTTGCGCCTAGGAGGATGTCAACTGGGCCCGATTTATTGAATGATGGATCCGCTAACTGAATGTTTTCAGGAAATTTCAGGCTATATTTATTGAATGAAATTGTAGGTAAATTCTCTGTTATTCGTGGCAATACTAAACAGGATATTGTTACATTATATGAATTGTTGTTCGAAAATAAATGAAGCTCACTCGTATAATTTACGTTAGCCAAAGCTTGACCGACACCAGCAATAGAATAATCAGCGTGTTTTAATTGTAAATGTAATTTTTTACACAGCGCGTCTGTCACAAAATTGCTCTGAGAGCCGCTGTCTAGGAGCGCCCTGCATTTATGAAATTGACCGCGCGCATCTCTGACTCGTACTATCGCCGCGCCGTTGACAACAAAACCTGCGAAGCTACGGCACCGCTGCCTGCGACCGCATGTCCAGAGTGCCCCACGATGGTAACTCGGCCATCCGAATCGCCCGATCCTTCGCCGGTGCCACTTGGAACATTTGCACGAACCCCACTACTTGTACTAGGAGACGGCTCTACGCTTGCCTCGCTTGCTGGTACCTTGTGTTCGATGTGTAACATCGTATTATGCTTTCTTCCGCATTTTCTACAATTTGAAGAATTACATTGTTGAGCACTATGATCGGGTTTTAAACAGTTTATACATAAATTACGCTTTTTTGCCTCATTAATTCTAGATGATGGTGAATACCTTAAAAACAGTGGCGGCTGGTGAAATTTCAATATTTTTTTTCTCGTCTGTGGCGCATGGGACCCATACGAAACTTGGGAAATAACATCTAGAGAAGCACTTCTCTAATGACCCCTAAAAAATTTTGAAAAAGCAGTTTGCGAAAAAATTTTTGAAAATTCGCTAGCCTCCCCTGGGTCTAGGGACCCCTGTTTACTTTTATTTTTTTTTGTCATATGCATTTGACTTTTCATAAAACTGCATCGACAGATTTTGGAGTTTGTGAAAATATTTTCATTACTAACTGAGATACAACGAATTGAAATATTGTAATTTGTTAAATTGTAAATTACAAAATTTCAGTTCATTGTATTTCAGTTAGTAATGAAAATATTTTCACAAACTCTAAAATCTGTCGACGCATTTTTATGAAAAGTCAAATGCATATGACAAAAAAAAATAAAAGTAAACAGGGGTCCCTAGACCCAGGGGAGGCTAGCAAATTTTCAAAAATTTTTTCGCAAACTGCTTTTTCAAAATTTTTTAGGGGTCATTAGAGAAGTGCTTCTCTAGATGTTATTTCCCAAATTTCGTATGGGTCCCATGCGCCACAGACGAGAAAAAAAATATTGAAATTTCACCAGCCGCCGCTGCTTAAAAACGACAATTGTAAATTGCGTGAGGTTTTTTACAGAAATAACAGCTCATTTTTATCGTGTTATTGGTATTAAGATATGAGTTAGAATAGTTTTTGTTTTTAACCTTGAATTTACCTTGATTGTCCGATTTACTAGATTTACTCGATTCCAATTTTTCTAATAACTCGCAACGGTGTTTTAAGAATTTATTGATATCGCTCATTTGTGGGAGTTCTTTTTTAATTTCAAAGGATTCCCATTCCCTGCGCGTAATTGAATCTAGTTTATTTGTAATTATATGTATAATCAATGTGTCCCATTTTTCTGTGGGCTCACCCAGTGCATTTAACGAACGCAAATGTTTAGTAACATTGTCAAATAAATTGCGTAAATCAATATGTGATTCTTTTTGAATGACAGGTAAATCGAAAATTGCCTTAACGTGATTATGGACAATAAGCCTTTTATTTTCAAATCTGTCTCTAAGTAATTGCCAAGCAATGGTATAATTTGCCGCCGAGACCTTAATAGATTGAATAATTTTGCTGGCATCCCCTTCTAATGAGGACTGTAAATAATAAAATTTCTGTATGTCAGAAATTGTTTTATTTTCATGTATAAGAGCACTGAAGGCATCTCGAAATTCCAACCACTGATCGTAATGGCCGTGAAACGTGGGTAGTTTTATTGTAGGTAATTTTATATGTTGTTCACTTGGAGCTGGAAGCGGAGGCGGGGGGAGAGAACTTGTAATATTAAGTGAAGTATTTAAAGTCGACATAGAAAATGAATTTATTACATGTTTAATATTTGCAATTAATCGAAAATATGATTTTTCAAACTCATCACGTTCCTTTTCTTCACTTTCGGAATTAGCCAAAACTTCAATTTCTGATTGTACATTTTTAAATTCATCGTAAATCGGTACTACCCTTTCTAGATGCAATGCCAACTCGGTATTGGTAATGTCGTCCATTTCAGTTAAGTCTAATGAATCATAAAATTTTTTCACCCTTGTTAATGCTGCCTTTAATTGACCCCTTTGCCCCTTTAATTTTGTCAAATCGGCCATCGCGCTGGTGAATCGAAAATAAATTGAAAATTGTAACTAGAGGAAAATATGGTATGGTAAAAATTGGTTAATGAAATATGGAAAGGATGACTCACTCTGTACTCTGTCAAATCGCCTTGCCAGTCTGTTTCGCCATCCGGCTCGAAGGACCATAAATATGTTAGGTATTGACCTATTTCTTGTTGTTTGGACTGTATACTTGCTTCTTTTGGGATGGCATAGAAAAACTCACTTTCGTTTATACTTGTTTATTGTAACCACCTTCAATCTGTACATGCCATGGAAATTCTACGCACACGGGAGCCTACCTCCTCGCTTCTCTCTAGTAACACTGGTGGGGGATTGCTTACTTAGGCGTGCTCTCCCGCGGTGCGCACCAAATAAATTTAAAATACTTAAATATGGCGTTTTTGCCGTAACACCCACACATCTCTAAAATCCCCGCAAATTGAGTAAATACCCGCCAATTGGCAACCTAGCATGATCAAACAAAAAACCATGAAGCTATGGCAAGAAAGATGGCACATGACAGGGAGGGGGCAGTAGACGAAGATCCTGGTCCCGGATATAATGAAATGGATCGGTAGGATACGCGGGGTGGTAAACTATTACCTGGCCTAGGCACTAACGGGTCACAGGGATATAGAGATTTTCTAGTGTATCTCACACCATATTTGAATGCCCACAATGGCAAGAAACCAGAGAAAGGGCATTAGCCAATGCAGAAGAACCATTAGGTTCAAGAAACATCATTGACCACATGATAAAGTCAGAGAATAACATCACGATAATGATCACTGAAATATTAAAAAAGAAAGGAAAGGATGAAAGAGAAAGACAGATTAGAGACAGAGCAAATTTGAACCCTCATCGCCCCATTAGTGGAAGAAACACCAATACTACTGACATAAGTGAACTAATGCAAGAGCGATTTCACGATGCTAATACGTTATAGGGCGTCGCACATGACCGGAGGGGTTTTAGCCGGTTGGAATCCGGCACTAGCCGGCACGATGAATTCGGAGCGCTGGGTGTCCATGACGGATTTCCCTTCCTCCCCACCCCACAAACAAAAAAAAATGCATTGCATCTATAAGTTAATTGGACCAAAAATAAAAGCGTTTCACAGTTTTCCTATTGTTCTTTCTGGAATTTTCCGCCACATGTATTATCTTCTAAAAATAATATCCAGATACAAATAGAATTATCCAGTATACAACTGGAAAAAATAACCTGTACATCTGTGACTTTACGCCAAAGGAACAGTTAGAGGGTGTATTTTTTGATAAATGATACGGATAAGAATAAAAATATAAAAATGATATATTCTGCTGACGTTCCGGAAACACAATCTGTTTCCTCTCTCAACATTTTATTAGATAGACATTATGTGCCGTGTATATTAAATTCTTAGCTTTAAGAATTGTAGAAACTTTGTGTCTTAAATTTAACAATTAAAAATTATAACCCTTGGAAGATAAAAGTTTGTCACAAAATTTTCCTTTAAGCGCTAGAATTTTTTTTCTTCAATTTTAACAAAAAAACACATCACATGTTTTTTGTAGAGGAATTTCATAGCGAATAATTTTCATTTATACTTTTTTTAATTTCATTAATTCTGAAAGATTTTACGATATGGCCCGCCCAAAGTAAAATAGTTGTCATATTATAAAGTAGCCGTTTCCTTTGATAGCTTCTTGTGTCAATAACTAAATGATTACTGAAGTTCGCATAATAAATGGGTGATGCTTTCGCAGTGTAATCCCTACTGTAAATATTTTCACAGATATCAAGCTTCCCTGTATAATATATTCATTAAAATAGTTTATTTTTGTTGGCTTAGGTTTAACCCCGAGGCTTCCTAAATGTCCAGAATATTATCTTTATTGCACCGCAGAGGATCCTGATTGTAACGCACCTCATGAATTTCGGATTTTAGCGGCGAAACACGCGTTTAATAAATGATGGGTTCGCCTTCGTGTAAGGTAATTCTATCAGAAACAGGTTTTATTTCATCATAGACTTTTCGTCCCTATTTTATAATAAATGAAGTACTTCATGGAGTTAGTAACACTGGAAATCCTTTTATTTAACACAAAAACTGCAACAAAGTTAACATTAACATTCATTAACAAGTGCAGTAAACGAAAACTATGTTATTAATGCATTCAATATTTTTTCCTACTTTGAGTCTTGTTTCTTATTCAATAAAAAAAGTGAATATGCAAAACACTGATACACTTAGAACAAATGGGTTACAAAGGAAATATGGATATTATGTGTCCTTTGTAACTGCATTAATTAGGTTTAACAGAACAAACTCTCAGGACCTCTATTCTATAATTATGGGGGGAGTGAGCATTCATCGTGCGAAGCGAGAGATCCCATCACACGCATCTCACCCGACCGTCCTGCACTGCATTCCGAAAGTGCAGTGAATAAGTGATAAACGTGAAGCGATTCATCGAGAATAGCCGAATTTACAACCAATTAGGTTGACGCAAACTGTCTTAAAAGTACGGTTAGAATCGCCGTTTTCCCGGGGAACTGACTGATTCCCTCACGATATACCAGGACCTATATTCCGTAATTATGGGGAGAGTAAGCATTCATCGTGCGAAGCGAGAGCTCCCATCACACGCATCTCACCCGACCGTCCTAGATTGTATTCCGTAAGTGCAGTGAATAGGTGGTGAACGTGAAGTGATTCAGCGAGAATAGCCGAATTTACAACCAATTAGGTTGGCGCAAAAGCATCAGCTGTTCAGTCTTCCGTTGTTTATTGGTTCCACCTTTGGAGAAACTTAGTGATAGTATTTACTTTTTGCTCGATGGTGATTCCTTAACGTCGTATGTGGGCTTGCATGAAAGAATTATATCACGGGCAAGTTCTTTGCTGACCCTCCTTATAAATGCTCGGTCGGTTAATGGTCAAAAGATCTCGTAATACCTAGAATTTATTTATTGACCAAACATTCTCGTTATTGGTAACATATATTTAAAAAAATATGACTATAATAAAATAAAAGAGAAATTGTAATATTTGCTAAGAATTATATTATTGTTAACTCATTGACGATGAGCAATTCCGCAATATCTATTCTGAGTCACAGATTTAACAACAATAAGTTTGGCCGATGCAAACTGTCATAAAAGTACGGTTAGGATCGCCGTTCTCCCGGGGAGCTAACGGATTCCCTCACGATTTACCAGGAGAAGTAAGTTCACGCATTTTTCGCACGAGGTGATCACTCCCTTAGTAGCGGAGCGGATCTGGTTTTGAAATGAAACCAACTTTTTAAAAAAATTTTTTTTGACAATTCGCTTACACGCGTTCTCTTTTATCATGTTGCCAACTTAGTTCAGCTTAATCACGTGGGGTGGAGGAAGAATTCGCATTTAAAATTCGCAAAAACACGTTTTTCCACGATAACTTTGTTATTATTGACCTGACGAAAAAAAAGTAAAATTAAAGGTTGAAGATCTCTCGGAAGCGCATAATCTTGTAACATTTTTTTCAAATCGGACGGTAACTTTTCGTGAAAATTTTTTTTGAAAATACTCGTTTTTTTGCCCTAAAACTAATACACAAAAAAGTAATTCCTTAATTTTTTTACGAAAAAAAGAAGTTAGGGGGATGAGATTTTTTTGAGGTAGGTAAAATAGATAAGAATTGATGGAGTCGGAGGATTGGGGTGGTGGGCCAATTAGGGGAGGGGAGGGAGGTAGGAAAAGGAAAATTATTCAACTCCTCGAACTTTTTTCCCTGTCGTGCGATTTTCAAAAACCAAAATGGAATTCGTTATTACGTCTAATATTTGACTGAATAATTTTTTAAATTTTTTTCAAACAAACAAACTTGTGGGAGGGGAAAACCTTTTGCATTTTTATTAAAATGCGTTTTTGAGTACGAAGGAAAGGGCTCAGAAGAGAAATTTTTTTACAGGTAAGTGAGATTTTCTTTATCTTTAAATTAAAAAATTATCGCAGTCCAAGCAATAGGAAGGGAGGGAGGGCGCATAATGCGTTTGCGGGAATAAGGGGTTAAGGAAAAGGGATAGGGACTTCGGAGCATAATATTCGGATATATAAATCTTTTTTCCATCTTAATATTTTATCAGTCTACCCTCCATCAAATATTAAACTTATTATAAATAATTGGTCCACCACCCCAATCCTCCGGCCCCATCAATTCTTATCTATTTCACCTACCTCAAAAAAATCTCATCCCCCTAACTTCTTTTTTTCGTAAAAAAATTAAGGAATTACTTTTTTGTGTATTAGTATTAGGGCAAAAAAACGAGTATATTCAAAAAGATTTTCCACGAAAAGTTACCGTCCGATTTGAAAAAAATACAATTACAAGATTATCCGCTTCCGAGAGATCTTCAACTTTTAATTTTACTTTTTTTTCGTCAGGTCAATAATAACAAAGTTATCATGGAAAAACGTGTTTTTGCGAATTTTAAATGCGAATTCTTTCTCCATCCCGCGTGATTAAGCTGAACTAAGTTGATAACATGATAAAAGAGAACGCGGGTAACCGAATTGTCAAAAAAAAAAAAAATTAAAAAAAGTTGTTTTCAAAACTCCTCTTTTTCTCGCCAGATCCGCTCCAGTATAGTTACAGAATAGAGTTTTATTCATTTTCAAGTGAACTCCGCCCACTTCTCACGGGAATGTGCTTTCACGCTTTTACAGAAAGAGGTCCAGAGGGCTAAGAAAGGAGGATGTTAAAAAATGGCTAATTTTGGCCTAAGGTGAACAACACTGAAAATGAACACGGTTTTTTATAGCATTTTTCCCGTAGAATGCGATGAAGTATTCGGTTTTGCGAAAATATAGCGGGAAAATGTGGAAAAGTTAAGAAAATGCTTGAGAATTTACAAAGTCCTGTCTGAGATATTCACAAGTTAAACTTTAGATTATGGTGGTTTATTTTAGTATTTTTCTCGCATAATATGATTCTCTACTTCGCTTGCCGAAAAATGTCAGGAAAATTCGGAAAACTGTAGAGAATGCCCAAATATTTACAAATCCGAGTCTGTGATATTCAAAATTTGAACTTTTTAAGATCCATAGCTTATTATGCGAGATTCAGGTGGTTTCTTGTAGTATTTTTTTCGTAGGACACGAGGGTCAACTCATTTTTGCGGCACTGCAACTTTATGGATTTAACAACGCTGTAAATTTTAGAAAGTAATATTTAAGTAATAGGAGACAGAAAGTTGTAATACCAAAACAACACTAGCACATTAATATTACGGGATACCTTAAGGCTCCATCTTAGGACCTCTGCTCTTTATAATACATGCTTCATGTTATTTTCAGTGCCTTGTTCCATGTAATATGCATCTTTATGCTCATGATACTAAATTGTTTTATGGCGTTAAGTTGAAAATATTGAAAGGCATGTGGAAGATATAACTTAAATATTCCAAATAAACAGAAATATCACAAGAATAAACTGAAATAAGTCATCTATAATAATTTTTTATAGTAGCAGTGACGAAATGAATCTGTGGATCAAGTTAAAATATGTATTGAAGAGCAAGGAGCATATTAATATGGTTGAGCATAAAAATATTGTAAAAAATTTTGGTTTACTGATGAATGGCAAATTAAGTATTAAATAACATATTATTAAAAGTGTTCAAGAAGCATATTCAATGTTAAAACATTTATATTCAAATAGACATTTTGTAAAGGAAGAAATTAAATCACATTCTACGTGTTCCTCACCTATATTTATTTAATTATTGTAACATGGTCTATGGCTCCTGCCTCAATTCAGTTTCCGCAAATAAAATGTATTAAGTTCATATATGGTCTTAATAGAAATTAACATAACACTCAAGGTCAATGAAGTAAACAAGCTTAACATAAAAAATGGACACAAACTTCATTTAGCTACTCTTACTCATAAAATCATTAAAATGTTAAACCAACTTATATGAAAGCGTTCCTCACTACACGTCAAACAGTTATATGCATACTCGTAGCCTGAAATGGGTCCCTCATCATTGTAAATACAGGAGATCTGATTTCATAATTTCTCTTCGTCGGAGGAAGACAAAATGTATTGTACGATCTTGTTTTAATTTTTTTCCAATGTGGTTATTATTATATGGTATTAATTAATTTGTAGAAATAATATTAAAATAAATTCATCTATTATGAAGAGTCGTTAGGTTATTTTTAGACAAGTTTCCGAGATATTTAAAATTACTACTATATATACTGGTAAGAATGTATTCAGAATGTTTGATGTCTCCTACAGTTTGAATATATTTAATATAGAAAGGGCTCCATACTACAAAATAATACTCAGGTTTTTAACTTACAAAAGTTGTGTATAGTAATAATAACATTTTTATATTTTCAGAAGATTTTGAATTAGCATCAATTAGAATACCCAGATCAATTTTTATTCAAATTTCCCTAAATGTGCATCATCCATCAGATATTAAAATGGCATCATTCGTTTATTACATTTTTGTATATTAAATTTACCACTCGAATATTTTATTAATGTCGGTTTACATGAATGTACAATCCATTCTGAATTATTTTAAACTTTTTATGTCATCTGCGAATAGTAGTATTTCACAGATTTTAGTGATTTGAAAATATCATTTATAAACAACAAAAAGAAGAGGCCCCAGGTTGAGCTCTGGGTAGACATCTGAATCAGCAGTAAACAAATTAGATTATATTTCACTACCAGAAGATTTTAAATGAAAAAAGCACAATTCCTTTTAAAATAGCGTATAAGGCTTGCTTATTCAGTAACCAAGTAACCCGATAATATAGAAACTTATCCATTGCCTCTTATTTTTACAGCTATAGTCTCATATTATTTTAGTTAAATTTTGGGCTAGTACCTACATGCGACAGTTCTAGGCTACGTATTGGACTTTGCAAAGCATTTTGTATAATATTTGTTTACATAATAGTTTTGTAACATGTATTCTAATATAGTTGGATGGGAGAGGCGATAAGCATAAATAAAGGTAATTTATTATTATTATATATAGCTTAATTCAGCAACGGAGAACAATCAACAATTATTCATTTTTAAGTTATGTAACATTATATGTTACGTTATGCAAATTAATAAAATAGTTTATATAAAATTTGACCGTTTACACGCCTCTGGTGATCACTCTGCATTGCGGCTACGGCCCAATTTCATTAGACCCAATTTTAATTTAAATTATACTATTTTACTTATGTGCCAAATTTGGAATACAAATTTTGAGTCTTAACAAAAGTTATTATAGTTAAAAGTGATGGTTTACATATACACATACTTTTAGTTATTGAATATTTCATTTCAATGTGTTACGAAACGGATTTCTGTACAAATTATTTTTCTACAATGATTATTATTAAAAACGTGTTTCCGGTTATGGTATACTTATCTACTATTATATCAAAAAGTATAATAATAACCTGGACTAAAAAGATTTATAATATTAACCAGCAACACGGGGGTCAAAAGAAATAATGAACATGAAGTAACTGAAGAGAGTAGAGGGTTTTTTACAGAACCTGTGATTAATTTAACCAATGATTTATCTGCAATTATTAGTTATGATACTTACCAAAAAAAGAAAGAAAAAAATATTAACCCAATATTTTGTTGGCTACTGAAGATGACGCAGATAATTGGAAATGTTTTTTGCTACACAATTTCTTACATAATTTATCTAAAAAAAAAAACTCTAGCAAAGAAGCATATAATTATGAAAGAAATTTATTCTAATTATATCTTTTCATTTCATCTAACCTACTGCTTTAGATATTATATCCATAAATAACGTAAAATTGCAACGTATTTAAAAAGGGACGAACGTTCATAAAAAAAAAGAATTTCGCCAGACTTTACTTAATAATAAAAGAGCACAGCTTGTACCCTTTTATGAGATTCTTTGAGACTTCTGCATTCAGTTCAGAGAAGCCAGAAAAATCTTTTTTTAGTAATTAAATTCTAAGAATCTCTTTTATTCAATTGAAACTGCCTAGTGGTCAGTGGATTGGAGAGATTGTACTTTTTGTTGGCTTTCTTTTACTAGAAATATATTTGATCTTCATAAAAAGTTATTTATTCAGTAACTCAATTTTTAGCATTTCTAGCATTATTTTGTACAGTAAGTAGAAGATATTAAGCTTCTGATGGAAATTAGGGACAAAGCTAAAATAAAATATTTAAAAAACAAAAGTCCTCAGAGTCTAGATTACTATAAACAACTAAAAAATTATACAAACCATGCCATACAGCGGGAAAAGTCTGCTTATTTTGATGAATTGTCTAGAAGGGATGGTAAATTGTTCCGGTCAGAGGTAAAAAAACTAAGTTTAGCAAAAAATAAAACCAGTAATAACATTCCAAATAAGCTTACTGGTCCAGAAAAAATTAATAATTCTTTTATACCTTCCGTAACCCCCGATAAAGATCCTTCAAACGAAAAAATATTTTTTTACAATGGGCCTTTCCCACGTTTTTTTTTATTGAATATTTGAGAAGTTTTCTTTAAAAAAAATCACCCGCATTTTTTCTCTTTTGCGAAATTTGCTTCTTTCCTACAGAAAAATTTGTTATGTTATATGAATTTAAAATTGGCGGCAATACTTCTGCATTGATGACGCATTTTGCGGACGGACCAATCAGTATACTCTAGCACCCTTAGTAGAGGCTACATACTAGCAGATTGTACGTACAAGTGGTTGTCTCTTTCTACTTTTACTGAATTGACAGACATGTCATCAAGCAAATAAAAGAGGAAAATACACAGGCTACATTAAGATATCTGATGAAGTGCATAAATTAAGAAAATTCAAAGCACCGCTGTCATTGATTGATCTGGCAACTAAACGTCCATTTAAAGTATATTGTTTGGTGTTTAAAAACCCAATGTTGGATTGTTTAATATTCAAAAACTATGAAACTTAGACTGAAAGTGATCTAAAGTCAGTGAACACCTAAATAAAGTCCGAATGGGCTTTGAAAGTATCAAATTATAGCTATAAATGTTCTCTGAATTATGTAATTACAAATATTACTTACTACTTCTTTCACCCAACCACAAATAGCTTAAAGATTTTTGAATGCCTTAAACTTATCCCTTTGTCTATGCTTTTCTCACAAAATTTGCAATATCTCAATGTGAAATATTATGAAATACACCAATATTTGTTGTGAAGTCATCATTTCTCAAAATATAAGCGATTTAATTCGATGACACCAACTTTTTCCATATACCTAACCTCTATCTTATGAGACGATTTTGTACAGTATAAACTTATCTCCATATTAATCCTCACGAAATAATTAAGGATAGTTGTGGATGTTAAGTGGCAAACTTAAGTTCTAAAATATTATAAAAATGGCAAAATATACTTTAGAACGACAAATTCAATCAGTACGTCACTCGATGACAGCAGTTTGTTTTCCTAAGGTCTCAGAATTTGTGACGTCGGTGCACGCCATGGTCAATAAACGGTACGGTTATCTCGATCAGCAGCTTTAGGACGAGAGAGACGCGGGGGGCGGGAAATCGAATGAAAGAGACAGACATATCTGATTTCCGTGCAAAAGACAGAGACAAAGATGCCTGTAGTGTCTACAGGTGACGAAGGCTGTAGACCCTACCGATTAATGTTCGTATAGGGCCTCTGCATCATGTAACCAACATAACCTTAAATTTTAAGTTTTTCAAGTTTATTCTCATTTTTAATGTTTGTATACGCATTTTTAACTTGGAGCCGTACTGGCTTCAAGTAAATATTTAAAAATTCACGTAAATAATTTTTCAATATTGCTCATTAATAAAAATAGACTGCTAATTACAGGTTAGATTTCCAACCTACAAAAAGAGTCCTATTTTATTAGGACAGAGTATTTAGAACTTCATAAACATTACACTGAACTAGATTTTAGTTGAAAATATGGGAACCAGACAGAAATAATAGCCGGGTAATACTCTTAAATATTAAGAAACACATATTTTTGAGGTTATCTGTGACATCACGGGCAGATGCCCTATGAAGCCGGAAATCGTTTAATTTTGATTGGAGGATCCATCCATGACGTAATTTGAGCGCGTTTACTTGTTTGAAATACGGAGTAAATTAGATAATATTTTTATTTTTAAAATATCCATTTGAAATTAAAATATTATACAATATGACGTGTATATACAATATTTATTAGGTGTTAATAAATGATTTATAACAAAATAAACATCAAGTTCAATTACGTGGGAAAGGACCATTTTAATTTACAACATAATAATAAAAGTAAATTTAATATCAAATTATTATCAAGGAATGATGTTTATAACTTAATTAATAATATTAGAACTTGCAGTGTTGGCACTGATGGTATCTCTAAAGATCTTAAACTTTTTTTACCATTTTGCATGGATCATCTCATAAATATTTTAAATATCTGCATTCTCGATGGCGTATTTCCCAATTGCTGAAAAAAGGCATTAGCCAATCCTACAGAATCTACATCTACAGAATCTAATATCTAATATCTAATATGCAGTGTTTAAAATTTTATAAAGACACATTCACAACCAAATTTTCCCTTATTTCAATGAAAATTATCTGACCTCCTCAATACAATGTGGCTTTCGAAAAAATCATAACACTTCCACTGCACTTATAAAAGTAACTGACGATATTTGTCCAAACACAGATAACGATAAAGCAAGTAGAACTAAACAATAGTTCTACTCGATTTTAGTAAAGCCTTCGATACATTAAATCCACCTATTTTACTCTCTAAATTGCATTATTTCGGTTTCTCCACTGGTTGCATTAATATCTTCAAATCTTACTTAATCGGCAGGGAAAAATGTGTAGCTGTAGCAATAGACAATAAAACTATTAAATCCACATTTGCAACACTGTATCAGGGGTCCATTTTAGGGCCCTGCTATTTTTAATATACGTCACAGACATGAATGGTGAATTTCAATATTCTAGTGTAATGCAGTATGCAGATGATTCTCAGTTAACTCTCAGTGTTTACCCAAGTAATAAAGTAGTTGCTCAAGAAAATATTTCGACAGATTCACAAAAAATTAAAAAATGTAATTGGATCATAAATTAAAAATTAATGTATCTAAATCTGATTTATTGATAGCAAGTTCAAAATATTCCAGGACTGATTTTGTTGTTAAGATTGGTAATGATGAGATACCTAAATTAAGTGAAGCAAAAAACCTAGGTGTAGTCATGGATGATGTGGTTACTTTTCAATCGCATATTTCTAATAAAGATTGGCATTTAGTCGTTTAAAATGTTTGTACCCATATAAAACTTGCATGTTACCCTACTGCCAAATATCGCTTATGGAACTGTCTTGTACTCTCAATCCTTGATTAGGGTGCTATAGTATATAACAACTTCATTAGTGCCGCTACATGTCGTCTGATACAAACAGTTCAAAATGCTTGCATGCGCTTTGCGTATAATATTCCCTTTAGAAATCACATTACTCCTTACTTAAATCAGAATTCTATCCTAAATAAAGGGTGTTTTTTTTAGAGGAATAGAACTTTGAAATGAAATAAAACACATAAAAATCTTGCTAACGCCCATGGTATTGAATTTATTGAAAATGTAATTTTATGCCATTAGTGCTAAGTCCTGAATACAGTATTAACAACATGAGCTTGCGCAACAAAATCTCTGCCAAAGATGTAAGCGTCATGTTTGATTCTAAACTTTCTCTCTCAAAAAAATGATCGAAGAAGCTAACAATATATTTGGAATACTTAAGAGAATGACTCAGAATTATCCAGATCATTGAATGCTAACTATTCTATATATTTCTCTAGTTAGATCTGTCATGGAATATTTACACATTCTTTAGTAGCCATACTACAACATATACAGTGTGTGCTATTAAATACCACAACACCTTGTTATTTTGCAATGGGTTGCCAAGAAAAGAAAATTAAAAAAAATTCATAATTTTCCCCTGAATGGATCGAAATTTTAAGATCAGCTGTTATGGATAAAGTTTTAGATTCGCAGTCATCTCAAATATCTCTATGCAAGATTTCATATCGGATGTTTGTTACTTAAAGGCCAAATTTTAAAATTTTTCACTTTTCGATTAACCCTGTATAAAAGTCTGTTAAGTATCCAAAAAAAAAAAAAGTAAAGTAGTCATTAGACTTAAGTCATGTCAGATACTAGATGGAGAAGAAAAAAAAAGTTATTTTTCAACTAGATAGTGATTCTATACATTATTCGGTTGCTGTACATAGGTGGCCTAATGAAAATTTTCCAAAGAAATGGACTGGACGGAATAGCCTTCTTGTCCGTTGACCTCACATTCACCCGATTCAACACCTCTAGATATTTTCTGCAGAGAAATTTAAATGAAAGTTGACTATACGAAACCACAAAATGTTAACGAATTAAGAGATTAAGGGGAGATGAAAGATTGAACAAAATGCAGGGAAATAACACCAGAACAATTAATGAGGTCCCGCCAAAATTTGAAATGGCGTTATGAAAAATGCATAAAGTGTAAAGGGATTTATACACAAATATTTTAAATGATTTGTTTTTGTCACTCCACCCGGTTGTTAACCGACTTTTATTTTATGAAATGTTCTCCAGTCGTTTACTGGTATTTATTTATTTTTGAAGTAGCGTTGGCTATTGTTGCATACTTTATGCTGTTTGTCTTATCAGAAATAGTAATTTTTCAGCATTTGTTTTATTACTTCATAACAGACTTTTATACAGGGCCAGTCGAAAAGTGCGAAATTTTAAAATTTGACCTTTGAATAACAACACATATGACACACCGAGCTAAAATTTTGTATAGAGATATTTGAGTTAACTGTTCATCATTGCATTATCCAATTTGTCGATAAAAAAATGCGTAACAGTCGATCTCGAAATTTCGACCTATTTAGAGGAGCTTAGTAGGTCTTGAAAATATGAAGTATATACATTTTTCAAAATAGTCCGATATAACTCATCGAGTACTATGTCCCATTTTTTTTTAATCGGACAACACGTTCCAAAATAACAGTGTTGCGATATTAATAGCACACACTGTGTTTCAAATAAAGGCCATTGAATCAATGAATATATTGGAGAGAAGCAGGTAGTAATTTCACAGGTTTACAAAAAAAAAAGTCCGACCAATGGGATTCCATTACCGCACCCCGAAGGTTTTTGACGTGCTGAATACGATGCCGTAGTCCGTTTTGCGCCATCACGTCAGAATATCGAGAAAACTCAACCTAAAATTGCTGAAAATACTTTTTTCGCCTTTTCGTTGATGCAAAAATTAATTCACTCAATATTTTGGTTTAAATTATGTTCTTTGGGGGTTTTTGAGGTCACTGATCACGAATCTGAAGTCAGAATTTGATAATTCCTAAATCCAAGATGGTGGTTGCTAAAATCCAGAAATTCATCAAAATTTGAAGATTGTCGCCCAAAACATATTACTCGGGGGTTTCTGGAACCGCTGAGCACGAATCTAAAGTCAGTATTTGGATATTTTCAAATTTAAGATAGCGGATCAAATATGGCGGACCCTTCTGAGGCCTACTTTTCTTATTACAGTATTCCAAGTACACTATTTGCATTCACACTTGGATCGATTCCCCAGTAACCTGGGTGATGAGCACAATAAGCCCAGGAGGCTGCAGTGCCGCCGGAGTATTCTTTACGACGACCCCTAGGAGGAGAGGTTTTAGTCAGTTAGAGGCTGACACTCAGACCCATTCCAAGTTGGGATGGGCAGCCCGTGTGGGTTTCCCCTTCTCGAAAAAAAAAAAAAAAAAAAAAACCTGAGTGATTTCAGTGAGGAGCAAGGAGAAAGGTTCCGTCAGGATATTAAAGATATGGAGAAACTATACCAAGGTTATTGCGACGCAAATGTGCTTTCTGACTATTGTTGGAGTATAGAAAGACACACAAAAGTAAATCATAAAAGAAAATCCATCAAAAAATCTTTTGAAGGAGGAAAAAAGAGGTTAAATAAAAAAAGAAAGTTTGTTGAATGGTGAGAGGCAAGAGGACTCACCAAAATAAAACGTCCCGATTGTGATGGTGAGAGGCAAAAGGACTCACCAAAACAAAACACTCCGATGGTGAGAGGCAAGGGGACTCACCAAAATAAAGCACTCTGATCGCGATGGTGAGAGACGAAGGGATTCACCAAAATAAAGCACCCCGAGAGTGAGCGACCCAAAAAGCCCACAATAAAAAGTTTGATATAATAAATACTGTAATAAAAAAGGTAGGCTCGGAAGGGTCCGCCATATTGGATCCACCATTTTGGATTTAGAAATTATCAAATTCTGACTTCAGATTCGGGATCAGATACCCCAAAATACCCCGAGTAACAAAATTCAGGCTAAAATATTGAGTGAATTGAGTAGAAAAAAAAAATGTTTAGTTTCTATTTCCGGTTAGCGCGCGCGCCGACCGGAAGTTTCGTCTGCCAGCGTAATTGGGGTATATGAAGTACATATACTAACTACCTATGCGGACGGATATCGATAATCATTCGATTTAAAAATAAATGCCCCCCCCCTCCCTTTCCCCCACCATACCAAAAAGCTCCAGAGAGAAGACAAATTTGTATGGTCTCTTTGATTACCGACTGGCAGACGGTAACTACTCGTCGTCGAATTTGCACGCTATTTCCTACGCTATAAGTCTAGAATTTAAGTCTAGAATTTTTGTCTAGCACGGGACTAAGTCGTCTCTTAAGAATTATAAGTACCCCATGAGAGTAGGAGTATACCGCTGAACATTGCAGAAGGCATGACTGACTCCCTCAGCATATTCAATTGTGTATTTCTCGGTGGTAATAGTATGGGAGCCAGCGACACTTTTAGTTGCTATATTTGTTAAACCTTGGTTTATCTTTTTTTTGATCATGTTAATGTAATTTATCCACAAAACTGTTAATAATACGTTGAATTAACTTGTTTATTGTAAGCTAGTGACACCTATTGTGTTTTGTAATGTACTTATGTTAATAGAAAATCAAGTAAGTTTTTGATCCTGTAATAGTTGTCTGTCAATATAGTTTTTATGAATTTATTGTTGTCCAAGTTAATGTTTTACTGTAGCTGCTGGCTGTGTGTATTTACTAACAGGTTACGGGCCCAAGACGTTTGCTGTGAATCTGGTATTTAAAATTAAAAAAAAAAAATAAGACAAGCATGGCCAGTGGAGGTGCAAATGCGTTAGCGGCTATTGAAAAGCTTAGCGGCATGGAAGATTACAAAACTTGGAAGTTTGCTATGACTATGTTGTTAAAACATGAAGACCTTTGGGATTATGTAACAGATGCAGTAGAAACTAAAGATCCAAAGAAGGATGAGAAAGCAATGGCAAAAATTTGTTTGATGGTTCAACCTTGTTTGTATGTTCATGTGAATACTGCAAAAAGTGCCAAAGAAGCTTGGGATTATCTAGCGAAAACCTTTGATAATCGTGGTTTAGTTGGTGGATTGTCTTTGCTAAAGAAACTTTTTGGAGTAAAACTGGCAAATTTTGCAAATATGTCGCAATATGTGTCAGAAATAATGACATTATCTCAAAAATTAACTGATATGGATGCAGCTATTGATGATGAGTTTGTGGGTGTCATACTTCTTAGTGGGCTACCATCGTCGTTTGATCCGTTGGTTATGACACTTGAAAGTAGTGGACAAAAAATAACTAGCGAATTTGTTAAAACGAAACTTTTGATGGAAGATCATCGCAGAGATAAGGATGTTAAAGAAACAGCGTTTGTAGCTGATGGACGTTCGAAAACATTTAAAGGTAAATGTTACAATTGTCATAAACCTGGTCACATAAGACCTGACTGTCCTGAACTTGCAAAACATGATAGCAAGTATAACCGTACCAATAAAAAGTTCAACAAGAGGTCTGGATCTTCTGCTATGTTGTGTGCTTTGGGTGTTAATAATAATACCCCAAGTGAGGGTTGGTATGTGGATTCGGGAGCAACATGTCATATGTCAAATAGACAGGATTGGATGAAAAACTATCAAGAGAATTTAAACTTAAAAGTTGCCGTTGCCAATAACGAAAACGTGTTCACACAAGGTACTGGTGAGGTATCTGTGCATGTAAAGGAAGGTATTAAAACAATCATGAACGTAGTCTACGTTCCGGAACTTTCAACGAATCTTTTGTCAGTGTCAAAAATGACTGAAAGGGGCCATATAGTTGTATTTTCTGATAGTGGTTGTAAAGTATATCACAAAAATGACTTTAATGTATATGGTGATGTCAGATTTACAGCTACAAATGTAAATGGTGTTTATAAATTAGACGAACTAGAGAGAAAAGGTATTCAAAGAAAAGTGCAGATCAATGAACCTGAAATTGATGCGTGTGCATCTACAACGTATTCATCGCAAGAATTATGGCATAAACGTTTAGGTCATTTGAATCGAAAAGCTATGGATCAAATTAAAATGATTGTAAATGGTGTGAATTTCAGTAATTCGAATACTAGCACGTGTGTGTCTTGCGTTCAAGGAAAGCATACTAAACAATCCTTTAAACGAAGTGGTAAGCGAGCTTCTGATCTGCTTCAATTGGTACATACTGATCTTTGTGGACCTATGGAGGAAAAATCATTTAGCGGATGTCGATATATGCTTATTTTCATTGATGATTTTTCAAGAAAAATCTTTGTGTATTTCCTCAAAGAGAAGAACGAGGTTTTTAAGAAGTTTGTTGAATTCAAAGCTGCTGTTGAAAATGAAATTGATAAGTCGATTAAAGTATTGAGGTCTGATAATGGCGGTGAGTACATTAATAATCAGTTTAGAGAATTTCTTCTTAAACATGGAATCAAACATCAAACCACTATTCCTCATACACCACAACAAAATGGTGTAGCGGAGAGAACTAACAGATCTATTTGTGAAAAAGCGCTAGCTATGATGCAAGATGCTAAGTGTTCTAAACAATTTTGGGCTGAGGCTAGCAACACTGCAGTATACTTAAAGAACCGTTCTCCTCATGCTGCTATTTTAGGAAAAACCCCCGAAGAGATGTGGACAGGTGTGAAACCTGATTTAAGTCATCTGCGAATTTTTGGCTCTAGGGTGATGGTACATATCCCTAAAGTAAAGAGGATGCAAAAAGTGAGGAACACAAAATGGTTGGATATTGTACGGAATCAAAGGGTTATCGATTGTTGGATAAACATAACAATATTATCAAAGCACGTGATGTTATATTTCTCGAAGATCACAGTAAACAAGTATCAAAATCAAATGAATGTGACAAGTTGAGTACTTCTGTAACACCTGTAGATCATTGGTTGTCTTCAGATGAGTTGGTACAAAGTAGTTCAAATGATAATATCCAAGGTAAAAATGACAAATTAATCGAGAAAGAAATGATTTCTGAAATTGAACTGGTCTCGGAAGAATCTGAAGAAGTCGAAAATGCGACAGCTCCCAGAAGGTATCCTTTGCGTGACAGAAAGAAGACGGACTATCATGGTCTTTTATCATATCATACTGTCAGTGATGCTTATAATGTTTATAGTGATCCTACTTCTGTTTACGATGCTATGACAAGAAGTGATCGTGAACAATGGCACGAAGCCATGTTGGAGGAGTATGATTCCCTTCTATAAAATAAAGTCTGGGTATTAGTTGACAAACCTAACGATCAAAATATAGTGTCTTCAAAGTGGGTTTTTAAACTAAAAAGAGGAGTTGATGGAAAATCAAATCGATATAAGGCTAGACTCATAGCAAGGGGATTTACACAGCAAGCAGGTGTAGACTATGATGAGACTTTTTCACCGGTGGTTAGACGAGAAACAGTCAGACTACTGTTCGGGATGGCTGCAAAGATGAACTTGGATATTAGTCATCTTGACGTAAAAACTGCTTTCTTAAATGGTTTCTTGGAAGAAACCGTATATATGTCTCAACCTGAAGAATTTGTTCAAAAAGGTTCCGAAAATAAAGTTTGTCTTTTAAAGAAAGCTATTTACGGTTTTAAAGCAAGCTTCGAGGATGTGGAACAAAAGAATTCATAATGTCTTAGTCGAATTAGGTTTGCAACAGTCGGAACATGAACCATGTGTCTATGTCAAGATATCTGACGACAAAGTTTTAATTGTAGCATTGTATGCAGATGATTTTCTTGTGTTCTCGAATAATAATGAAGAAGCAAATTTTTTAAAGCAAGAACTAATGAAAACATTTGAAATGCAAGATCTAGGTGAAGCCAAATTCTGTCTGGGTATGAAAATATCTAGGGATAAGTCAACAGGAACGATTTATGTGAGTCAGAGTCATTATATCATGGAACTATTAGACAAATTTAAAATGTCAGAGTCGAAGGTAGCAAGAACTCCTATGGAAGCAAATTTAAAATTGTCTAAATCTGATGTTTCAGTCAAGCCTGATGTACCTTATCAATGTCTCATAGGATCACTGATGTATCTTGCAACATGCACACGTCCAGATATAGCTTATCCGGTCAGTATATTAAGTCAGTTTAATTCATGTTTTACAATAGAACATTGGAAGCACGCTAAGCGCGTTTTAAGATATTTAAAGGGAACAATGGATAAATGTTTGTCATTTAAATCAACCGAAGATTCTATGACTGGTTTTGTAAATGCAGATTGGGGCAGTGATGCAACCGACAGACATTCTTATAGTGGATTTGTTTTCAAGTTTGCTGGCACACCAATTTCCTGGGGTAGTAGAAAGCAGAAATCAGTTGCACTATCAAGTACAGAATCGGAGTACATGACCTTATCTGAAGGAGTAAAGGAAGCTATTTATCTCCAGAATTTGATATGTGAATTACAATGTATTCAGAAGCCGATTATAATTTACAACGATAATCAAAGTGCTATTAAATTGTCTGAAAATGCAATCTTCCATAATCGTACTAAACATATTTCAGTGCGTTATCATTTCACTCGTGAAGCAGTTGAATGTGGCAAGATTACATTGCTATATATGTCTACAAGTGACATGATTGCTGACGTTTTAACAAAAGCACTTTGTAATGTCAAACACAAGTGTGTTCGAGATCTTGGTTTAGAAGATAAAATTCTCGAATGATATTGAACTAAATTTAATTGGTATAATATTTATTTTTGAAGTGTCCCTAGCTTAAGGGGGAATGTTAATAATACGTTGAATTAACTTGTTTATTGTAAGCTAGTGACACCTATTGTATTTTGTAATGTACTTATGTTAATAGAAAATCAAGTAAGTTTTTGATCCTGTAATAGTTGTCTGTCAATATAGTTTTTATGAATTTATTGTTGTCCAAGTTAATGTTTTACTGTAGCTGCTGGCTGTGTGTATTTACTAACAGAAACTCCTGCTATTTCATTAGCGAGTCAACGCTTACAGCAGTATTTTAGTTATGTTAAAAAAAGTATCAATGCTCTACGGTAAAGCACTGCTTTGAATCCCTGGCGAAACTGGCGGAACACAACAGTATACAACTGGAGTGGACGCGAGGGCACCAGGGCAATGAAGGCAACGAAAAAGTAGATAATCTGGCAAAGGAGGCACAAAACAGCCTTGATGCGACCCGAGCCATTCTGCGGGATATCATACCAGATATCATATCAGAAACATAACTTATATTGGACCAGGGCGCCGGGGATGAGACAGTCATGTATTTTCGTCACTGGCGGACCATTCAAGACAAAGACTAACGAATTGCTAAAGCTGAGCAGAAAACTGCTGAGATGTGCAGTGGGAATCCTAACAGGACACTGCCCACTAAATAGACACCTAACCAATATAGGTGTGAAGGATAATCCAAAATGCAGCATGTGTGATGAGGATGAGGAAATTCCTCTCCACGTACTATGTGAATACCCAGCCTTAGTGGCTGGGAGGTTTTCATACTTTGGGGGACCAACCGTGACCCCGGAAGAAATATCCAGAGCTCCCATTGACCGTATACTCTCATTTTGGAGAGGAACGGGATTAATGGGATAACGAGACTATGGGGTACAATAAGCTCAAGCTTCAGTACGGCGGGTCTTCTGGCACCGCAACCCATAAGGAAAAAAATCTCAATGCTATACGTATTTAAAGCTGAGATTTTGTGTATTCTTTAATTACATTATATTGTGATAAAAAATTATATCCTGCCACCTTCATTGTACACCTTCGTGCTCCTGTCATTAACATAAATATGTAATTAAAATAAAGTCAATTGACAGAAATGTTTAATGCTGAATTTTTTTTGCGAGTAGTTTATTACTTGAAATTGTTAAAGAACTAATGCTGCCAGCGATTGAACAGGATATAACTATGGCAGGAGCAATAAAAATTCTGTCAGGCGTTGGCCCACTGGTGAGCCTGCAGGAGTCGATTTTATGAAAACACGGCCTAAATATAACAAAAAATAAGAAATTAGTTTTAGGCAAATCTTTCAAAAAAGAGTGTCACTGACTCCGTACTATAAGATCTCCTATAATCCTACCATGCGCTGTCATTCTTTAAAATAAGGTATAATTGTTACACAATTTTGAAGTCAAAACGGAATATTACATATCTAATCGTATATAAATTTTCAGATCGTCTAGTTAAAAGGGACTTATTTTCATACCCTGTACAGTGTAAGCTTAATGAAAACCTATGGGCAATATTTCAAAAGTAGAGGAAACATATTATAGAGTGAGCTTTTCAGATTTTGAATATCTGGGTAATTAAGAACATAAACATAGAAATGTGATTATGTTTCAGTAACTTTAATAAGATTAAATGCATGTTAAGTAATTTCACTAAAAGTTTATAACCTGTTTTTTTACAGTATTAGCGTTTACTATTCCTAAGAGAGCAACTTATGTAAATTTTAAGAGAATTTGCACAAATGGTATTAGTTAAGACAAGATCAGTAGCATGGCTTTCACTGCAATAAGACTACTATAAGTTATTCATCTAGTTTCTCTCGGGAATAAAGTTATATAGAGCAGAAGCTAGTATTTTCTGTAAAGTTGAGTTTATTAGAGATACAGAAATGTGGTTTCGTTTGTTACTAGAAGATCGCAAATACTTTTCCAGTCTTTAATGTCACTATCTATAACAGTTACCTCTACTACATTTACCTTCATTATAGAATTATAGAATTATTATTAATGTAATAGTGAGACAATCTCTATTTACTGAAAATTCACATTTAGGTAAAATAGGAGTGCTCATGTAGGACCCATGGACTTTTTGACAATTATCTAAAATAACAATCACGAGAAAGGTACAAGAATAGCAAAATATCGACAACATCCGACTGCAACTCTCATTCGTTCTCTGGTAGTAGACTTATTTAAAAATATAAAAATTTAAATAAAAATTGACATATCACCGAAACTACGTAATGTTCATTCGGGCGTGAGAAACATACGGTACAGTACAATTTCCATGGCTTATATATCTCCATATTATTGTATTCTTAATAAAAGACCTTAATAAAATTTAGCTCTAAAAGTATAATAATAGTATATTGTAATACGATTGTGGCAAGAGCTTCATTGCAAAACATCGTATGAAAGTATCATACGAGTTTTGCACTGAAGCTTGCCCGTGTGTTACATACTACTTTCTTTACGGTTGTGAAATTATTTCCCTTAAAGTCTTTCCAAAATTTTTAAATTATGAAGATGTGGCCTAATTGAATATACTTTTCAGCACCACCACCAATTTTATTGAGAAATTGATAGTTACAGCGGAAAGCTTAAGAATATAGGTTGAAAAATATTTACGATTGTTAAAAAAACAAGTATTTCACTATAATTTCGTAATATTATAACGTACTTGCTTCAAACTTATGACAGTAACTAACGTCATCTATATCACTCTCACTGACCATTAGATTATTACGCAGATTTTAAAGCGGGTAATTTGAAATATCCTAATGTGTCCCATGTTCGAATGTGCCCACTTTCCCCTACGCTCTTTTATTCTTCAATGAAGTCTTCTTCAACCTGTCTGTGACTCCAGCCACGTGGGTAAGTCACACATAAGTAGTGGATCGTTCCTGTTCTTCTCTCGTTCTTCTACGATTGCTGATAATTCTTTGTATGTACCCATTTTCTCTGGGCTCGTTGAACGTTCCTGAGTTTTTCTGGTTTGCTTTCGTCATCACATATTATATTTTCTCTGTGGAATAACGTTCTGATTAATGACCTCTTCTCTGGTCATTAATCAGAATGTTATTCCACAGAGAAAATATAATATGTGATGACGAAGATGGTGGTGGGATGTAACATGCAGATAACGATCAGTATGTGTTCGCCTTCTGTAGAGTCCATCGCATAGCCTACCGTTGCTTGATCGTTTCACCGACACATCTAAGAATGGTCGGTTGATCAATCTACATCGTAAACTTGATATAATATGGGTGTTGGTTATTTAGATAGTCGAAGAAAACAGACAGTGAAGAATTTCCATGCGGCATATGATGAACGTATCGTCAATATAACGCAACCAACATTTTGGTTTCTCTACACTACGGCGTATGGCTTTTTATTCGAATGCTTCCATGAATGTTGGCTATTACGGGTGAAAGTGATGATCACATAGCTGCTCCGTATAATTGTATATAACGACGTATATGACACCCGGAAGAAACTACTTCATTGGACAATGGCCGTGAAAGCCTGTAGTCTACTATTTAATACATATTCCAAAGAGATCAGATATAAGTTATCGTGTTTGGAAAAAGCGTTCTACATACATAGATAGACAGATACATAGTCTATTGGCCAATAAATAAATACATAATTATGTACACGTGGCAAGTCAAGGATAAATATATAAAATATATAACTAACCACGATATAAAACAAATTATAGTATAGAACATACAAGACAATATACATATAAAATGACACAAAAGTAAGAGATACAAAGATTTCCTATTTCATAGTTTAAAAATGGATAAAAATAAGTACATAATCAAAATGTACAGAAAATCCTACACATAATATCAACTAGCAAAATTACAACCGTAAAGCTAAAAACTCATTGATGTTATACACACTTTCTATGAGTAATTTTTTTATTTGCCTCTTATATTTAGATAGCTGAAGATTTTTGAGTATAATGAAGTGATTATTTAAATTTGGTGCTTTTATGCCGCGAAATCAAAAGTAGCTTCCCATGTCTAGAAATTGTATGCATGGCTGTTACCTAAAGTTTTAAATTCATGCAAGTTTGATTTTGCGTATATTAAGCCTTTATAAATGTAAATACAAGGAGCAGTTGGAGTTTTATTTGTAATGAATGTACTTTTGCAACTTTCTCTATAATTTAAATTAAACATCAGCCTTATAATTCTTTTTTGTAGTACAAAGATTCTATATTCCCCAGACCCAAACATTAAGAGATAGATGAGAATAAGCTAGCGAGCGCATAGTAAACATCCATGAGTCCTTCCTCACCTAGAGTATCTTTTAGTTGCAACATGGCAAAATATGCTTTGTTTAATTTACTACAGACAGACATGGTTACCCCGAGGTTCCCACGAGAATGAGCAATATAACATAAACATAAACACACCACAGATAATAGACCGGCGAGGTAGCTCAATCGGTTAAGGCATATTGAGTGGCGAATATGCTGATCGACTGTCTACCGCGCTCTGGGTTCGACCCCCCAGCCCCGGTATTGACAACACCGGTGGGTGTGGATATATGTCTGCGTTTTTCCAAATGTGTAACCCCCTTCCGCACAGCCTTGGCTATGGATTTGGGGGCTGTCTACTATATGTAGTGAGCAATATAGGTACTCAATAATTTTCTAAGTGGTACTTATAGGTAGAGAATTAAATGAAATAATTTTTCTTGGACTGAAAGTTAGAAATACCGTTTTTTTCTCATTTAGTATTAATTTATCTCTATTACACCAATCATTCATTTCATCCACAACATTTTTGATAGCTTCATGTATATCATCGTTACTATACATATTTTACGTACAATTATAAACACATCTGTGTGGAAAAAAAGGGGAAAATAAATAAAAATCACTTGCCTCAAAACCAGCTTATACACGCATCTTATAGAGAGCTACGAGGTTAATAGAACATTTTTTATGCAGAATTTAACGACAAATTTTTTATTTCCTATTCTTTTTTCTCTTCCGACGAACGGTTTACAAAATAAAAGTGAAAAACCAGCTTTAAGTCCCCGTTAGCGGTGGTTTCTTGCAAAAAAAGGGGCGTTCCACTCCCAAATGGGGAAGCGGAATTTTTCGGGTATCTATTTCTAACCCTATCTAAAGTACGCATCTCAAATATTATTACTTTATAAATTATTTTTTCTGAAATGTCTAATTTGAGTGGACTATTGTGGCTGATACAGAAATAGTTGTATCATCTGCGTACATAATTGTGAGTCCTTTTTTTAGATGATAAGAAAGATCATTAATGTATATGGCATACATACACATAGACATTTTTTATTGGATATTTGTATTCAAGCATAACTGAAAAGGATTTTTGTCAAGAAATTCTTTTTTCTTATAATGTACCTATTTGATTATATCAAATAGGTACAGTAGGTTCTTTTAAAAATTTTCTACATATTTCAAAATAAAGAAAGTGAGATTTTGATCTCATAAACTTTTCCGCAATGTGATTTATGGTCAGTAAAGTAAAATCAGTTTGCACAAGTTCGATTATTCGTTAGCGCAATCTACTTGTACGTGATGCAGATGTTTGATTTTAAGTCATGGATTCTCGAAGGATCTCATTAATACACACCAACAACTTATAACTAGTAGAAAGTTGTTTATTTATCACGTGAAACTTTAGTGTGAGTTATAATGAGCATATTGATTTCGAAATTATAAAATTACGAGAACTACGGGATGACCTATAATTTTCGTTATGCGTTAACAATTATAATTAAAAGATTAGTAAGTACTGTTAAAAAAACTGTACTATTTTTCTTTAATCTTAGGGCATAAAATATATGTTTATGGTAATAGTGGAAAAAGAAATTAAAAATCGTGAAAAAAGTAACACTATTTCACTGCAATATATAGCCGGATTCATGACTGCATTGAAAACAATTGAAGTTGTGCCATGAACAGTTCATCTGAACCTGATGACTAGGAAACTGTTCCAAACCCAATATTAGGAAACTACTGTACACATAAATCTGGAGCAATAGACCAGGGAAATTAGATCAAATTTGCCCGGAATAACTTAATTTTGACATACAGCTCGGATCGAGATGCGGTTTTCGGCATCGTCTTCGGGAAAATATTAGGAAAAAAGTCTACATATAGTGAAAAATCCGTTCGAAGAAAATTGCATAGGGGGTGCATAAAATGCATCTAAAGTGCATAATTTTTTGAAAAATTCTAGAAATTAATAGAAAGCCGTGAAAATCTCGTAGGAATCGCTTCCCGGGGGTTTTCGAGTCCAAATCTGATATCGAAACTTACCAGGGATGCTCGAAGGTGGCTCTTCGGGGGTGGGAGGGGGTGAAATCGAGTGAAAAATTCAAAGTGCCTTAAAATCACGGGGGAATCGCTTCCCGGGAGCTTTCAAGGCCGCTGAGTCCAAATCTGACAGGGATGCTCAGGAGTGGCTGTTCGGGGGTGAAATAGAGTGAAAGATTAAAAGTGCTCAAATATTACGGGGAAATCGCTTCCCGGGTGCTTTCGAGGTCGCTGACTCTAAATCTGACGTCGAAACTTACCATGGATGCTTGAGGGTCGTCGCAAAGAAAATAGTCTCGCACGTTTTCGATCATCATCATCATCGACTGAAAGACATCAGCGAAATATACATCAAAATTACGCCACAGTGCATTTCACGGAATCCATGACCTTAAATATAGCTCAGGAAAAGTTTCTAGGGAATGGGGAAAATACGTCCCGGCTGATTAACATGCTCCAGACCCGATTGGACTGGCCGAAATAATGTCCAGTCATAGCGCAGCTGATGCTGACGTAGACATAGTCCTAAAAGCAATTGACACTTCTAAGGACCAAAATAACAAAGTAGTCATTGTTTCAGAAGATACAGACGTTCTAACCATCCTCACAGCTCTCACTCCAGATAATCTGGAAGTTTTTCTGTTGAAGCCCTCTTCGTCCACGAAAGTTGAAGTAGTCTATTCTTCGAAAAGTTTAGCATCCAAACATGAATCCAAACATCTTGTGCTTACATGCATTCACGGGATGCGATACTACTTCTGCGGCCTTCAACCGAGGCAAATTACAATTTTGTAAAACCTTTGAAAAGTCTGATGACTTGCACATATTTGCTGAAACATTCAAGCAAAAAAATTTAACCATCGACGATTTACTGGAATCTGAGTTGCAGCTAGCCTTAGCGTTATACGGTGCACCTTACTCCTTCCGTACCGTTTATGCGAGTACCGATAATCCACAAATAAAGTCAGTGGAACAGCACCGACTAAGAATGTACACACTAGCTGCAATGAAATCCAAGAAATTGGACCTTGCAAAGTTTATTCCAACTGTCGATGGTTTAACCCAACACATCAAATGGGTATATTTGCAAGTGCAGACTTGGTATGGAGAGAAGATGGAACCATTGGAGTGGGGCTGGGAACTCGAGGATGGAGAGCTAACTCCAGTTCCAATGACGCGGGAGGCAGGTCCTCCCAGTATCATGAGAATGATTTCTTGCATCTGCAAGATGGACTGTGGCAAAATGTGCAGGTGCCGCCGATACGGACTAAGTTGTACAGTTGCTTGCAAAAACTGTATTGGAAATAATTGTTCCAATCAAACAGCCACCCCCGATCTAGTGACGATAGTGAAGAAGAGCATGACGAAAGTGACTACATAACGATGGACTAACTTAAATACTCTGTATATTCACTGACTGATTGTAATTTGTAGTCGTTAAGATGGATTTTTGTTGTAAATAACCAAAAAAAGTGGAATAATCAAGCATGTACTATTCAAGCAAATTTTTTCATTTATTCGATATTGTTTTCTAGATAATTAATAAGCGTTTTAGGTCGATCCGTTATCATTTAGATGAGTTTATCATCGATTGACTGTTATATCATGAATACTCTCTGACAATGATGTATTATGTTTGTAAATATCATATCAAATAATTTGTTTGTGAATAACAAATCATTACGTGTAATAGTAATATGTGAAGTATTCAAAAAAATATATTTTTGTCACTTTAAATTTTACACTCAAATTCACCCCCTCCCACCCCCGAAGAGCCACCCCCGAGCATCCCTGGTAAGTTTCGATGTTAGATTTGGACTCAGCGACCTCGAAAGACTCCGGGAAGCGATTCCCTCGTGATTTTTGGGCACATTGAATTTTTCACTGGATTTCACCCCCTCTCATCCCCGAAGAGCCATCTCCGAGCATCCCTGGTAAGTTTCGATGTCAGATTTGGATTCAGCGACCTCGAAAACCCCCGAGAAGCGATTCCCACGAGATTTCCAAGGCTTTCTATCAATTTCTAGAATTTTCCAAAAAATTATGCACTTTAGATGCATTTTATGCACCCCCTATGCAATTTTCTTCGAACGGATTATTCACTATATGTAGACTTTTTTCCTAATATTTTCCCGAAGACGATGCCGAAAACTGCATCTCGATCCGAGCTGCTTGAGTTATTTTTATCTAATTTCCCTGGTCTACAAGAACTTTAGGCATGTGTGCGCACATAGCTGTAATACTATGGTTATTAGGTGTTGCAAGACACTAAGAAAATATTCATTATCCATCTACTCACCTACTGGATGCAATATTAAGGACAGATAACGAAAATATAATAGATTCTTAAAAATATTTGTTTTTGGTATTTATATAATTATAAATTCTTGTAAAATTCTGTATCTTCTCAAACTGTTATTTTATTGATAGGGTATTAAAGGTCAAAGGAGCAATTTCCGAAAGTTTTTCAATAAGAGTTATTTAATAAGGAAGACACAAACTTCACGTAAAAAAATATTAGCCAGTTTGACGGAATATTTTTTTCACTCGTTATTTTTAGGTAGAATTTCCGGCGCCTTCGCCAACATTTTTCAAACTTTATTCTTTTTCTACGCTTTTTTTATTAAAACTACAAGTATTTTTAGTGTAAAATAATAAAATAAAATATCAGAAAGTGTCACAATATGAAATGTATGAAAAAAATCGTGAATTCGGAAATTTTTTAAATTATACATTTCTTGAGCTATATCTCGGAAACTAGATGTAGGATCGTTCGTGAATATGCAAAGATCCTTTATTACCATGAAAAGTATGTACAGTTCATCATTTAACACCGTGTATACAGAAAATTTTCTTTTAACATTTCTTAAATAATTTAATTTCATGCAGAAATTTTTATTCCATTAATTGTCAAACATTTTTCCAAGTACTGTGCTGATGGTCTTTTCCGATCATAATGATTTATCAAATACAGACCCGAACAAACTATTTTTAAATTAGATATACTTAAAAAAACTCTCAGTTCTTAAATATTATGTCCGAAGCATGCGACGTACCTTTTTTAATCTACGCTACCACATTAATACAATTTTATCTTTATTAGACCAGTCCACATTTTTGTAAGTTAAATGAGGTAAATGTGACCGTGAGATAGGTGTGAACCCTTGCTTTCATATAACTTCTGTTGTGAATATAGTTCACTTAAATTTGCTTTAATGTTAACACATTATTTAAATATGCATAATGGGCTGGCGTTCATAAACATCAGGTTGGTCAAGAAAATGACCTGAATCCGTTAAATCTGACCTTCTGAATAAAATAACAATGATGCCATGCTAAAAGGACTTCATTTTATTACGGACGAATAATGTTTTCATAATTCTTTTATTCAATATCCATAAGTCAGGAAGGAATTAAGGATTTGGGAATTGTGTGGCTAAATAAAGAATGAATTATTTTCGGCACGAGCTTTATTAAATCGTATAAAAATGTACTACTAATCCAGTCAGTAGCGACAAAAATGGCCTTTGCCTTACAAAAGGTGGAGTAGATATGATTTTAATATATGTTGTTTAAGTTGAAACTTTGGTGCAAAATACAAGTTTTCGACCTTGGGGGGAGGAGGCGCGAGCCGCCATCTTGAATGAAAGGTGCAAAAATGTTTTTTTTTAAATAATTCCGCAACGCTCGATCCTACGAGAAAAATTTTGAAAAAGACTAAATTTCCTACAATGTTTGTACAAGCATTTTTATTGTAAGTCTAATATGTAACGAGATACAGCGGTGGGAGAATAAAGTTTAAGGGAGTTTTTTTTTTAATCATCAAATTCCATTTTTGTTCGAAATTATCTATGAGTAAATTATACGTTATTATTTTTAATGTTTTCCTCATCACAATGTCATCACAATATAAGGAAACTATTTCAAATTTAAGTGATTTTTCTTGTTATACAGGGTGTTATTAAAAAGTATGTCAATCCCTTAACCAAGGAATCAGTGCGTCGAAAAAAGTTTATTCTATTCAAATCGCACCCCTATGAAGATACAGCCCTCTAATGTTGGAAATAATTTTTTTTACAAATGGCTATTGATAGTTTTTTCAATTTCGGTACAGTTTAAAGTAAAAACTTTTTAAAAACAAGTTTTCTAAGAGGCTGATTTACGGGTAAACTCCCTTCGCTCCTACCCTCTTTTTTTAGTGGTACGCCTATGAATTTTTTGATATACTGTATTTTATAGAAAATTTAATTATACAACTTTTTCTTATCTTGTGGCGACGGTTTAGAAACCTCTCCTCATAACGCCTCATCTACTTTTTCGGTATTAGAATAACTCATATTACGTGCCATTGTTGACAATAACTAATATGCATTAAAGCAGTTTAACAGAAATGACAGTTGTCAACTATCTACTGAACGTTCACAGATGCTTTTGATTTTCCTCTGCATTTTAATTAAAATTAAATTAAATTTAATATTGTACCGAAATGATATTCTGACCTAAAAGTAAGTACAAGGTACTCGTAAGTACTTTTAGAACTGAAATTAAGATGTAACTTATAAAATAAATGATTTTTCTCGATTGTTATTATTTCACTGTTTAATTACCAGGCTTTGCAATGTTTTTAGTATTTCCAGTTTCAATTGAAAATGGTTACTCAAACGAAAAAAACACAAAATAAGAAAAAGCTGTATAATTAAATTTTCTATGAAATTCAGTATACCAAAAAAGTCATAGACTAAAAAAGAGGAGAGAAGGAAGTTTACCCGTAAGCCACCCTCTTAGAAAACTTGATTTTAAAAAGTTTTTAGTTTAAACTATTACCCTTTGGCATACGTTTCAACGTACCGAAATTGAAAAAAATATCAGTAGCCATTTGTAAAATATTAAAAAAACATATATTTTCAACTTTAGAGGGTGCGATTTTGGATAGAGTTAAATTAAGTTGAATCGACTTTTTTGACGCACTGATTCCGTGGTTAAGTGATTGACATACTTTTTAATAATATCCTGTATATACATTTTCTTACGGCCGGGGTGGAGTAAATTTCAAGTTTCGTTCTATATTTTTTGTGATAAATGTTTTCTATGGCAGGTATAGACTGTTTCTCGTGTTTCATTGTTTCTTTTGTAATGGTCGAAAAGGACGTCCATTTCCTCCAGCAGCACAATAGCATTCCCCGCCTCGCGCGTACGGTCCTAATAAACCGTAAACCTGGGAGAGGTATAACTGCTGAAAGACTATATTCCGCGAAGTGCTTAAAGCATAAATAAGCTGCTGCGTTTAGTGGCTGTGACACAACAGCTCACTCTTTAGCCAAGGAAAACCAAAATTTAGTTTGCTTTTTCAGAAACAAGCAAGGCTTAATGATATTATTGGCATCTTCAAATATAAGGATGAAAAACCTGAAGACATCGCAGACGCTGGAGCTCGTTTTCACGTTGCTTTGTATAGTGGATAAGAAGTCCGCTAGCAGCATTTCGTAAAATCCACAATAAAAAGCAAAGAGTGACCCAAAATTTCGCCCCTTTTGGGGACCTCATGAATTCGATTCAAAAGTGGTCTAAATTATAGTTTATGGTGAAACTTTAAAGTAGGCAAAATTTCAAGTTGAGCATAGTTTTTGTTTTGGAGATAGTTGACCTGTTCACGGCAAGATGAATCCAACATTCTTGGCAATCTCGTTCATTATGTTCAAGATTCTCAAATACGCAAAGTGTATCATTTCTATATGTAAAATCTTTCGTACTTTTCGAACCAACCATTGTGTTTGATCGAAAACGTTGTTCAAGTGAGGTATAGCCGATTTTACAGAAAAAAATCAGGATTTTTGCTGATAATATTCAATTAATCCGTATTTTTATACTGGAGACTTAGCAAATCTCGAATCCGAGCAAACCTTGTATCCGAAAGTAAATGTATATTTCTATGAAAAAATAGGTTTGGTTATATTACTGAAATGTATGTCAATCAATGTAAGCCTCTTCACCACGTCACGGTACTAATCCAGGAAGAGGTTTATGTTTTTTTATTTTTTCTTGTTTTGTTGTTTTTTTTTATTTTCTTTTGACATTTTCATCTTTTTTTAGTCTTTTCTCATTTTTTTTTTTTTAATTCAGAAATAAATTAATTTCTGAAGCGAATCTCAACAGCAAGTATGCGAATCTGCTTCTTTAGAAATAGATACATCACAAATATCTGGATTCGGTATATGAACTCCTTCATACTGTGCATAACCGAGATACCAAACGATTGTCATAACATGGCTACAACAACCAACGGTCACTTTCACAGGTAGAGTAGTCCAGTCTTTGCCTTATCGACTAGGATAAAAATGTGATGATATTTCTGTTATGTTTGTATCTGTTTAGCTCGCGTAGATTCTAATGTCTTCTAATAAACCACAAAATATTATACGTATTTGAATGTATCTTTATTTTACATTGCTTGTCATATCATGACATGCATAAACTCCTATATATATTACTATTATTTCTAATCAATAGTTGCATATATATCAATCCTCCTTTCTAAATTAAAACAAATGAACTATTTCAATTTTACAATAATGCATATACAAAAATATAAGTTTATAACCAAATCTCATAGGTGGTTTTCTAACTCTATTTGATCGCCTTAGTGGTAGTTCCTATACTTTTGGTAGGTGCTTCTAATTTTTTTTGGTATCGGTGGTTCATCGTTTATTTCTGGTTTCGAGATATTCTGTGCGGTATCTCCTGAAGAAGTTCCAGCTGTGTTCAGACTTTCCAGGTGTGAATTGTGATTGTTCTCTCTGTTCATAGTAATTGAAGGTATATAAATTACTTCGTTGTCAATACGTGGTTCCACTGATATGCTTCTCATTTGATCAATGTGTCTCCTCCAAACAACTCCATTTACCAATATTTTGTAATGTAATTTTCCTCCACGCAGTGAGAAATGTTCTTTTGAGGAATGAAGAACTCCGTCGGCTTATAATACGCACGGTATACTTCTATATTTTCTTCGCCAAATCTCCGAAGCGCAGTCTCTACACTTAGACCTACACTTCCATATTCCAAAGGACTGAATACTGTAGTTGCAACATTTTCATAATCCATAGTGTCAGTACTTTTCCCAAATAACCGACGTGCTAATAGTCTTCCTGCGTGGAGTCAATTCCGGTTTACGATATAAAACATCCCCTACAGCATAAATGTGAGGTACATTCGACTGCTCATTCACCGCATCAACTTTTTCTCCATCTCCTGCCACTTTTACTCCGGCTTTATCCAGATGCAACTCACGAGTCAAAGCACGTCTGCCAATAGCGAACAGGACTGTATCAAACACATCATCAAATTGCTCATTTTTACTATTCTGCCAGGTTACCTTCAATTTTCCATCATTTAGCTTTTCAACTGATTTTGGATTGCACTTGTGCAAGAACTATATTCCCCTATCTATCAGATTGGCCATTTTCTGATCGAATCCTCTCAATACGACTGACCTGACCATGATGGTTGCATCGTGCCCTAAACCTTTCAGGAAACCTGCACATTCTATTCCTATATACCCAGCACCAACGACGAGCGTTTTTCCTGGAGGCGTGTTCAAACTAAAAATATCATCACTGGTAATACCATATTCTAATGCATCGGGTATGTCTGGATAACGAAGTCTACCACCTACTGCTATCAGGAAATATTTAGCAGTCAGAGTCCTTTCCCCTTGTTTCGTAACAGTATGAACTGTATAAGGATCCTTAAATATGCCTAGGCCATTTATATATTCTACTTTCCTCTCTCTAAGTTCCACCCTTGTGACCCAATTTACTGATTTAATATGTCCTGAACGGCTTCTCGTAAAGCATCCCATTCATGTTTTATATTCTCGGCTTGTGGAAATTGCCAACCGTAGCTCTTGGAATCTTCTATCACTTCTCCTAATAAGGCAGCTTGGTGCATCAGTTTCTTGGGAATACATCCCACAATGACGCAAGTACCGCCATTTCGTGCCCTGCGGACTTGGCGTTACATAGTCTAAAACAGCTAGTTTGGCTCCTAAGTTGCTAGCCTCTTTCGCTGCCGCCAAACCTACAGAACCACCACCAATAACCACTAGGTCGTATTCAGGTTCTTGACCTAATTCAAGATGATGAAAATGTGCCATATTTTTTTTTGAACAAGTGCAAGCTTGAAGAAGTTAAATCTTTGTCCCAGAAAATGCAAATAAAATTTCACTGAATAATTACATGTTGAAACTGTCATAAAATGTCAAAAATTATTTCAATTTTCCAACGATTCTTTTAATAGGATGACTGCGCAGAGTAGAGCTATGGAACAGATTAAAAAAGAAGTTGCAAGTGATCGAGTTTTAGTACCGTACAATCCTGAATATCCACTCATCTTGGCGGTAGACGCTTCACCGCATGGACTTGGAAGTGTTTTATCTCACAGGATCGGGGGAGTTGAACGACCAATCGCATTTGCTTTAAGATCATTGACTAAAAGTGAAAAATCATACAGTCAGATTGATAAGGAAGCTACAGCTATATTTTGGTCGTTACATAAATTTTTCCAGTTTTGTTATGGAAGAAAGTTTACATTGATAACAGATCACAGACCACTCACGACAATATTTAATCCACAGAAGAATTTACCAGCTATGACAGAGACACGAATGTTCCATTATGCTCAATTTCTATCTGGATTTGATTATGATATTGTCTACAGGAAAATAACGGATTTCCGTTAAATGCAACAGAGAAGCAAGGTAATTGTGACGAGTAATCACTATTTCAATTGAGACAAATTGAAATGTTACCAGTGACAGCAAAACAGTTTAGTAAAGCAACAAAAGAAGATGCAGAATTGAGGAAACTTTATATGTTGTTACAGACAGGGAATAGTTTAAAGGGAACAGATTTTGCTGGAAAGGAAAATGAACTGACTATTGAAAATGGATGTATTCTACGAGGAATAAGAGTGGTAATTCCAAAATCCTTACAGCACATCATATTAGCAGAACTATATAGTGCCCATATAGGCATGGTTAAAATGAAAGGACTTGCACGTAGTTACTGTTGGTGGAAGGAAATTAAGAAATTGGAGACAGTAGACCAGCAGAACGAATTGAACAGATTGTTGGACGCATTTCAAGATTTATTTCAACCTGAAATTGGAAAAATATCTAATTACAAAGGTGAATTACGTCTTTAAAACAATATTATGCCCATTTTTGTAAAGCCGAGACCAGTACCTTTTGCTATAGTTGAAAAAGTTGGAAATGAATTAGATAGACTGGAAGATGACGGCATTATCGAAAAGGTAGCTCATAGAGAATGGGGAACACCTATTGTTCCGATAGTTAAAGCAGATAAATCTGCACGAATTTGTGCAGACTACAAAGTTACTTTGAATAAACATTTACAAGATGACAAATATCCCATCCTCGTCGCCACTGTTATGTTTATCTGTTTAGCTCTCGTAGATTCTAATGTCTTCTAATAAACCACAAAATATTATAGTATTTGAATGTTTCTCTATTTTACATTGCTTGTCTTATCAAGACATGCATAAACTCCTATATATATATATATATATATATATATATATATATATATATATATATATATATATATATATATATATATATATATATATATATATATTACTATTATTTCTAATCCATAGTTGCATATATAATAATTTCTCACTATACTAAAAATGGTACTACTTATATCTGTTGAGAATTTTAAAATAACGCAAGATGTCACCGAGAATGTCGGATTCGCCTTAGCGTGAATCAAATAACGAATTTAACTCGTCATATAAAAACTATGCTCAATTTGAAATTTCGCCTACTTTAAAGTATTACCATAAACTATCATGTAGATGACTTTTAAATAAAAGTCATGAGGTCCCCAAAAGGGGCGAAAAACGGTTTATTTTTGGGTCAATCTTGCTTCTTGCCACCTACAATAGATGCTACATGGTATTAGAGGACGTACTACCAAGTCAAAAAATGGAATGGAACCATTAAAAACCAGAAGACTGAAGCTGAAAACTTGGCACCAGTGGGCTACTTCCAGTAAGAATGATAGAAAAACCAGCACCTGAGTCTTTATTTGGTGTCATTTCATGTAAATGCAAAAAAGGATGCGGCAATGCGTGTTGCTGTAGAAAGGCTGGATTGAAAACTTGTATTTTTCGTCAGAGTCTAGACTTAAACAACATATATCAATATCATTTCTACTTCACCTTTTGATTGGACTATACACTTTTATAGCTGTTATTTTAAGGAACATGTAACTTTAATAATATTACGTATTTGTACATAAATTTTTCATTTTATGACAAAGATCTGGGTTATAAAACTGACTATACGCGACTAACTGCAATACGCGAATCTCCAACGTAACATGCGAAATTTCCCATGTTGTTTGATTTGAACATGAGAATATTACCTCAATGCCTATTCGCCAAGTAAATAACAATAAGGCTAAAAAGGAAGCTCGACTCGTGGCCTTAGGGATGCTATCGCGTCAACTGGCCCGGGAAGTTCATTGCATTGTCTACAACTCGAAACTTCTTGAGGGGAGATTATTTGTTGAAGAAAAGATAGAACAAACTCTTGTTCTATCAGTAACATGTCTTTGTGTTATTTAGTGAATACATGCTGGGAGGATTTTTTAAATTAAACTGTAGAACCCAAAATGTTCATAATAAATTAATGATAACAACTCACCAAAAGATAATCTTGAGTATGCTGGCAGTATTATCTAAAACATGAATCGAGAGAAAAGTAGAATAATATGCTGTAGGGCGTTTTTAGTAGATTGCCCTTGATGCCAACAAACGATTATTCTGTGAGAAGTAGGTAAAATTATTGACACATTTAAAATTGTGAAGCAGTTATATTTATTTATTTATTTACCAGACAGAAAAAACAATTAAAGGGCAGGAATGATAAAAATAAAACTATATCTCTATATAAAGACAATCTCAAATACAATCCTATTATATAACTTAATTACCTAAAATGCATTTCCTAATAATACAAATACTATAGCTAAAAAGATCTAAGTCCGCCTGATATTGGATAAACTGTGAGCACATAGAGTAAATTCGAGGATTCTGTAAATAAAATAAAGAATACGATCGAGTTTGTATATTGAAGTAAATTTCATTTAATAGCTCAAGACAGTCAATTTTGTTGGTTAGAAGTTGATGTAAAAATAGTACAGCAGTACAGTATGCTCGTCGTAATGCTAATTCATTTAACTTTAGCCAACAATTCAGATTGCAGTATACCAACAGCTGGATAAACACCAGCAGACTTATAAGAAAGGTATTTAACATAGTTCCTCTGAACTTTTTTGAGTTAGAAATATGAGTTTCATAGTTTGGGCTCCAGACAACTGAAGCATATTCTGGTTTAGACCTGACAAAGGCATTAAACAGCAAAGTAATTTTTGAAACATCTTTAAAGTGCCTTGAGTTTCTCATAATAAAACCCAGAATCTTATTGAAATTAGTTATAATCCAATTAATATGAGGAATAAAGGTTGTAGAATCAAGTTCTTGAATTCGGAACATCTAGTAATGGCTTCACTACCTATATTATACGAAAAAGTTATTGAATTAGTTTTCCTTGTGAAGGATAATGGCATTACATTTCGATATATTTAACGGTAACTTATTAGTATTACACCAATGATTAATTTTTGTGAGATCTTGCTGCAATTTATCACAATCGCTTATTGACCTAATCGAAGTAAATAGCTTGAGCTCATCGGCATATAGGAAAGCATTAGATGTCTCAATGTCCTGACAAATATCATTAATGAATAATATTAAAAGTAGAGGTCCTGCGATACTCTCGATGTTGCCGACACTTCAACAGATGTGAAACCACGACAATGTACATTTTTTAATAGCCTATATATTAGACAGATATGAACAAAAAAATTGATAAAGTGCGTGATTAGTCCAAAGCTTGATAGCTGATCTAGCCTATCAAAAGCTTTGGAGAGGTAGGATAAATTACATCAACCTGACCGCCAAGTGATGTGGTAAGATAATTGGTAATACTTACAAGATTAGTGGTTGTTGATCTACCAGCTAAGAAATCATGCTGATGAACTGATATTTGAGATTTCGTATGAAAAGATAAGATGTCATATAAGACAACCTCAAAGAGCTTGGCAAAGTTACAGAGGATAACTATAGGTCTATAATTCTCATTGCATTCTTGTCACCTTTTTTGAATATGGGACAAATTTTTGACCTACACCAAATTTGAGGAAATGTTTCAGTTTAAAGAGCTAGATTAAAGATGGTAGTCAGCGGTAAAGTGAAGATAATGGCGCAGTCTCTTAGTAGAAAAGATGGAATTCCATCAGGACCAGTAGTTAATTTGTTTTTAAATTTCTTTTAGGATATGAGAACTTCTTCCATTTTGATAATTGGAGTATTAAGTTGTGGGATATTGAAAGTGTCATCCTGATCCGCTTTAACGTAATTAGATGATGATATAAAAGTATACTGAAAGTAACTAGCAAATGCATTGACTATGCTTTGAGGATCATTAAGCTGGTTGTTGGCGTAGGACATTGATTGAGAAATTGTAGATGAATTACGCATATTATTAAGAAAAGACCAAAAACAAGTAGTATTGGATTTAATTTGCGATTCCGAATTTTCGATATATTTTTATATGCAAAGTCAACATTTCTTTTGATTTTAGAGCGTAATAATTTAAATTAATTCAGACATTGTACTTCCCCCCTTTCTTTATATAAATGCCTTTAACGAAATTTTTCTTTAATCTCTCTAATGATACTTCTACTGAACCAAGGTGGATATGAAGCGTTTTTCGGGGTTGTTTTGGGAACACTCTGCAAAACAGTATTTAATACCTCATAAAACTGCAAACAGGCATCATTTACATTTTTATAATTAGTTAAAAAAAAAGCTACCTAAGTCGCGGTACAGTTTATTAAAATCCGCTTTTGTAAAGTCAAACGATGAGTAATAAATTATGAAATAGAATAAAAATAGCAGATATTGAAATGTCAAAAACATTTTATAGTAGGAAATTATGTTTCGCGTCTATTAGTTTTGAGGTTTACACTTTATTTATATACGAAAAAAATATTGTATATCACCAAGATCTCCATGACTAGGTTCTTTAGTATTGCTGTAGCTGTACTATTACAATTTATGCATAAATGTGAGTAAGATATCTCTGCTCATCGACATTTACTCTTGCGACCCAATCTGTATACCGATGAGAAATAAAGATTGTTTTGAGGTGCCACCGCACAGTGGGGCAGATTACTCATTTATGAGCTTATGAATTTTTTGATTAATCACCAAACACAAAATCAATAGTGTTAATAAGTTTACAAATAATTAAAGCAAAATCGTGCATAGTTATTTTTTTTGAAAAAAGTTCATTATTCGTTGTTAAACCTTTTTAAACAGTGACCTTCAACAACACGTGCAACGTTGGTTAAAATTAGTTGCAAGTTTGTGTTCAGTATAAGGACAAATCTAGACTTAATTAGAGATATGCTGTGGAGTTTTATCATGACAACTGCTACTCAAGGTATGTATCTTCATTGTTTATATCATTATACAAGCATAAGATAGCAGGATTATGTAAACTAAAAATATTTGTTTAATTGAAATTCAGTTAATAAAAATACAAATGTCACGAAGTTTATTTAAACTTATACTAAAAGGTAACAGTAAAAGGTAACAGTTAGGGACAGTAACTATTTACTACGTGGAAAGGTATATCCAGTATACTTTAAGAACATGCGCAGTTAAGTGGTAGCGGGTGGTAAAACTAAAAAAAAAATTGTTTTAGAGAGACGTATCACCATTCACCATTGCTCGCAGAGAATTGAAGTTCTTAAGACCATAAAATTACTTAAAAAAAGCAACACAAAAGCAAAAATTAATTAAATAAAAACCCAGCTTATTACTTAAAAGAAAGATAATAAATCCCTCTTCAGGATATCAAAAGGCAAAATACGTAAATAAACAGATTTTTGACTATTTAACAATAATAAAATTGATTGAAGATAAATGAATCGGTAAAGCAAACGAGACATCTCAGTTTGTGGGCAAATAAAGCGTGCTTACGATGATAAAGTTCTACGTAATAATTTATACAAAATGAATAGTACACAAAGAGAGACAGACAGATGTAAAAAAGTAATGGTACAAGGTAATCTAAAACTATAAGGCGATAATATTTGGCAAGAGGCCACAATACATAAAAACTACGAGGCATACTCTAACAAAAAAACAGATCATTAGTTGGCCAACACTAACATTACTTAAAGAGAACATTAAACAAGATATTACAAACAAATTGCATGTTGCGATACTTTAAATCAATAAATACATCTGTATACGTAAAGGTATTTACAAAGGAAATTATATGCATAGGAGCATGTTTAGCTAAACCTTACATACACAAAGATAATGTGCTCGTGCACAGTATAACACTTACAGGTGCTAAATGAATATTGTCTACATAAGTTTTTATAGAAGAGCATGACGCAGTCGCGGAAGAAATTCTGTTTGTCTGTTCAAATGGAGGGATAGGTACGAAAGTTATAACAATTTCACAAACAAGTGAAATTAAACCAAACTGCACTTCACATAAGAGGAATGACGCCCAGTATAACGTCTACGGTATACGAATGAAATCAAGAGAAAATAGCCCTCATGAACTGTTAATTCGCCGTTGACATCATTAGTATAAGATAATGTTTGCTTACTTACAGTAATTACAGGAAACTTGATGTATTCACTTATAAAACATAAATAAATAATTTACATAGACAGGTATCAGGTTTTAGCAGCCACAAAGTCAAATTCATCTGGTTATTTGGCCTACTAAACAAAATATTTTGTCGATAAGAACTGGTACTACAATTTAACTGCACTCACTGATTTATTACTACATCATCAAATGTTCTATAGATAGTTAACGAAGTTACAATTTCAGAGAGTCAAATTCACTCTCATTTTTATAAACTCGACCGACCAGCCTGTACCGGCTGAAAACACTCGAATCCACTCAGTCTTGTATCTACGTAGTATTTATATCACCTCCTATAAAGAGATGTGACAAAGGCACGATATATTGCGAAAGCAACCGACACTTTAGGTACGGTACCTATGGCAAGATATTTAACTAAAGATATTATTTACTTCTACATTACGTGCACAGGGCCGGACTGAAAATATTTTTTGACGGAAAATAAACAAAAGGTAATAAACTCAGTAAATTTAACGAATACCTTCTAGAGGTCAAAAATGAACCGTTTCAACCTGGGAGTGCTAAAAGTCGATCCCAATTCCAAAGCCGAATTGAATGAACATATGAGTACTCTAAGGAATTAAACATTAAAATGTTCTTACCAAAATAAATGCATTTACCACTATACTAATAAAGTATTGGCTACAAAGCTAAATTAACAGCAAAACTTTACGCAGACCTCTACAGCTTATTTTACATTCCAGTAACAATATATGCAGTTTTAGTCCATGTAGCAGAAGTTAAAACAAATCCATATTGCTTCCGATTTTCCAGTTATCGGAAGAAGCAATGCAAGCACACAATACACATTTTCGGCAACATCGTGAGCACAGCACTCTTAAATTGTTCAGATCTAATATGAAATAGAAACAAAGATTTGTTGCATGCTTTACTTGTGTTTTTAGATCTACTGATTTATAGCTTGTCGTCAATAATGACACGTAAAAGTGGACCCTTTCTATCTGCAGTAGTCACATTGCTTTTGCCATCAAACTCTGATGACAGTGTTGATAACGAGTAAACGAAGAACTATTTTTATGGTTTACTCTGTACTAATAAAGAATATTTTTATAATTGATTCTAATCACAAGAAGAAACTGTTTTTTTAATATTTCAAAACAAGTATATTGATACTTTACTTATGTTTCGGCTTATTAGGCCGTTCTCAAGAGTAAATACAAAGATTACTGACATACAAGGAACCGACCATATCGAATATCTAGGCTGTAAATTTTTAAAGGTATTCATTTTTATTATTATTTCCCTTTATTTTTTCTCAATTTTTTATATATAACTTATTATATGAGTTACCCACCTCTCATTATATGTATATTTTGAATTTCAAGCTTCTACATTGAACTCTTTGTTTTTGCGCCGCTAATATTGCAATCTGGCCCACTGCGCGCTGGTGAAGTTGTTGCAACTACAACTTATTCTATACCAAACTAGTTGGATTTAGATAATTTCTATACCATTACTGTATTTTTAGATAGTCAGAAGTTGACGATAGATATTGTTACATATTTATACCCCCAGAGACATCTATGCGAGTCCCTCTAAGTTCCTTATCTAAGCATCAGAGAATTAAGTTAGTTGTTAGTTAGTTTGGCAATCGGCCCAGAGATGGCGCGCGGTGTCAGAGCCTGGAAGTTGTAGAGAGCCTACTAGAAAGCGACAGATTAACCAAGGATATTCTGGAGCCCTTATCTTTGGGTATATGAAGGCAAGAAAAGACAGTTTTAGTTCGGTTTTTAAGGCAGTTTAGTAGAGTACAGTTCAAGTGAGCAAAGTAGTTAGTAGACCAAGTGATCTAGTGACTGAATAACTGAAATATAGTAGGTACTCAGTGTTATATGAGTAAAGTAATTGTTTGTTGTAATTAGTGCGTAAGTTATTGTATTAGCGTTTAGTGTTACCCTGGTGTTATAATTTTCGGATACAGGGTGTTTACATGGGGGTGTAAACAAGGAACAATATTATTGCTGGTGTTAAATTAAAGGTTGCAGACATAAACTAGTTTTTAGCAACTTCCCCACATATAGTATATCTGAGTTCATCTAGTGTCATCGCAGATTGAAACCAATAAACATTTAAAACATACATTTACATACTCTGGTAAATATTTTATGGTGATTGTCGAAGATTTTTGAAAACTGTTATTGCTTTTGCAACATCATGACCTTTTTTCGAACAGTTATTTAAATGTTTTTTTCGCATTTTCCATAAAAAGTAGATGTAGTATCCTGAGCAGAACCTTATATCAGAATTACGTAATATAGATCTCATTTTGGTCTCATTCGCACATTTAACTTAACCTATCTGGCTGAAAATTTACGTAAAATATAGATTTAAAAAAATTAGATAAATCAGTCATACGTTTTAAATAAGGCCGCTCAGTTATAGTAAGAAAAATAACGTTTAGATGAAACACATCTGCTTGGAAACTAAGACAGTTAAATTATACCTAAAAGTGAATTTAGTTATGACCATGGGGTTAAAGTTTTAACTTAAATCTGACTACAAATTGAAGACAAAACTCAGGTTACACTTAAATTAAATATTGATAGAGTTTCCCTATTTGTTTTCAGAAAAATTACAGCGACTTCAAAGTTAATAATTTAGTTTAAAATTACGTAGAGAGACCCCAATATGTGCTTCAACTTTATGTTTAAATTTCGGAGAATAATACCGAAAATATTTCTTGAAAATTACATCAAAATCAAAGTGATTTCTTGAAAAAAATGTTAGCTAAATATTGCTTAATAAATTACTGGTGAGTCCATATACATTCAAAGTTAAAGGGAATGGTTGCAATTACGTTACATCGGCTATCTCAAGTTACTGTAGCTTTAAACTGGTAAAACTGATTAATTGTGTGCTGCTGTTTGGTATCGCAACCTATTCCTGCAAGTAGAAATACAATGTTACTGATCTTTTGTTTGTTCGTTAGATATGATATTGCCAAAATTTGTGGGGATATCGTATTATCAAGGCAGGAAACTGCTATACTTTTAATGAAAAATGTACAGGGTGGTCGTCATACAAACATAATTAAAAACAACGCAGAAACATAATATTTGTCACTATTGTCAAATATGAAAACTTGATATACTTATATTGAAAAGACAGGGTGGTTTTCCAAATAAAAAAATAACTAACAATTAATTATTAAAAATAGACCAAAGTATTGTGTAAGTTTTATAATGTTGACATGTTTTCCAAATCTAAAGTAAAAAAAAAACTTTCAATTTCATACAATATAGTGGCTAATTTCGCAAGAAATATTCTGGTATATTCCTAACTCTGACGAGTATGAGCAAATAACATTTCGGATAGGTGAAAAGTTATGCCATGTTTTACTTGCCACAGATTTAAAATTGAGATTGATTTACAATACACTCGGAGTATTTAATCTACGTATAAAAGTCTGCCCCATCATTGTAATGTTATTTAGCAAATTCAGGTGAGGATTTATTGACGCTTCACGTTTCCGTTAAGGAAAAAAGATAATGATTGGATGGTGATAAATTTACGAACGTTTCTCAGCTTCTTCATTGTCTGCTTAACGAATGAACTTTCACTGAAACCGTAAGTTTCAGTAATATATTTCAGTTAAGTACGGTACGCTCCAGATTTCTTACTATACTTAAATTTTTATGAAGTAATTCAAAAACATTTAAAATATATTAGCCTAATTTGTTGTTTCTGACCTTATTCCGCACGTAACATAGTAATTATATATGAAAACATAATATATTTTAATTTATTTATTAATACTATACCATTCAAATCTACAAAGACCATTTCAAAGATATGCAATTCACAAACCAGTAGAACCGGATCCAAAAATATGCACCTTAAATAAATTGTATATCTATAATTGTACAAATTCAAAATAGCCCAGTCACCTTATACATGAACCTCTGAAAAAATCCAACCTAAGATTTTCCAACGGGATTCTTTTTATTTTAGCGCAAAAAATAATTTCTCAAAAGTCCATAAAGCCAACTGGATGGCTACAAAAGTTACAGAAGGTCATAGGTCACTACAATCAGTTTTTTTCCAAATATCTCGTAAATTATCGGTTGTATGTTAATTTTGTCTATTACAAAATTTATTTGAAATAAATCTGCATAAGAAAGGTTCTATACAGTAGAACCAATAGTTTTTGACGAGACTGATTTTAGCAGCGAAACTAGCAGCGAAAACAAAACTTTTTTGTTTGTATTTTTGAATTCGTAGGTAATGATAATATCAACATTTTTACCTGCAAATTCAGGTAAAACTCATATTAAAAAAATAGTAACCTGGCCATATTCGAACCGATTTAAATCGGAAAGGAGGGCTGTTTAGCTGTTTACCTTTAGTTTTAAAAAAAAAACTTAATTCCCTAGCACATCTAACACAGAAGAAGTTAGCTGCGAAACAGACGACAGCGTTTTCGCTGCTGGAGCGTAATTTCTCAAGTAATATGTTAATTAAAAAAATGAATAGCCTGGCCCATTTCAGACCACTTTTAACCGAAGGGTGGGTTTTTTAGCTTTAATTTAAAAAAAAATTATGTCCCCAGCACATCTAACATAGAAGTTAATCGCGAAATATTCGTTGACGGCGTATCCGCTGCTAGCGCATTTTTAATGTTAAACTAAAATAAAATAAGATCTATGTACCTGACCCTTTTCGGACATTTTAATCGAAAGGTGGACTTTTTACCTTGAATTTAAAAAAAAAATTAAGTCCCTAGTTCATCTAACATAAGTTAGCTGGGAAATAGACGTTCACACCGTTTTCGGTGCTAGCACATTTTTTAGCATACACTAAAATAAAATGAGAACTACTATTAACCTGACCCTTTTCGGACTGATTTTAATCGAAAGGTGGGCTCTTTACCTTTAATTTAAAAAAAAAATAAGTCTCTAGCACATCTAGCTGTTTCTATGATTAAAACATCAGCATCATCCGGGGCCTGTATGCTATTAATTTTAAACATTTCTAATTTGGTCATTAGTAAAGAAATAAATGTATTTTTATTCAATTTATTGGACAAGAATTGTTCTTGATTAGAAGCTATTGGCGTTGTCTTTTCGGAAAGCATATCAGTGGATTTTTTAATTATTTTCATACTTCAATGCTGCTTACTATTATTATTATGAAGAAGGGTCCATTTCAAGGACATAGAAAGAAATTATGTGGGTATATGTACATAAACCATGTTCCTATGTATACATAGGTCTTATTATCTATATTCACCACTATACATAATATAGAATAGTGGCACAGGCACTTTGCTCCGAAGTTTCTCCAGTATCTCAGAAACTATTGGTTCTACGTAAATTTTGTATAGAGCCTTTTTCATGCAGATTTATCTCATGAACAAATTTTATAATAGCTAAAATTAACGTAAAACCGATAATTTACGAGATATTTGAGAAAAACTGATTTTTGTGACTTTTGACCCGCTGGAAAATCTTCTTAATTTTTTTTAGAGGTTTGGAGTTTTTTTGTACAAAGTGACCGGGTTAAAATACATATTGTGGCTCATTGTGACCCATTTGAAATGAGAGCACCTCTGTAATGTCCATTTTTCCCAACCGATTCGCATTTTCTTTTAATACATAAAGCATTAAAAAGTCTACTTCAGCACAAATAGGCTTAAAATGTCATGAAACGTCTGTCTGTCTGTCGGTCTGACTGTAACTTTTTTTTTGTGCGCACGTTTACTCTGGAACCGTTTAAGATATTGACTTGAAATTTGGTACACGTATGTACTTTAACGAGATCTGGAACTAGATTATATTTTCATGTTGTTCCGACGAAGCGGTGGTAAATTGGGGTAAATTTGAGTCGATAAAATTGGTATTTAGTATATACAAAAAAATTTTTGGCAATAGCCACCCCCATTACCGCCCCCACCTCCTTATTAAAGGGGATGAAAAAAAAATTGTGATTTAGTGCATGTATAAGAACCAGAGACTTCAAAATATTTTTTACTTCATGCGAAATTATTATAATGCCGAATGACATCTTCTCATTTACTCCTTTACTTTCTTCGTATATGATTAGTCGCGTCAAGATAGATATTTTCTGAGAAGTGAAAATGTATACTCGGGGGATTTTGAGGTCGCTGATTACAATTTTGAAAATAGGAAAATTCAAGATGGCTGACCCAAATATGAAGTATAAAAATGGGATTATCTGGCTGAAGTTTGCATTTTTGAGAAAAATTACAAGAATAAAAAAGTGTTAAGATTGCCATTTTGCACTTAAGGTAAATCTTAGTTTATTTAAATAAAGTAACAATTTTTTAACATATTTGGGTAAATCACTCAAATTTTTTTTAGTAAATATATTTTAAATAAATGTAGTTTAATTACCCGTTACTGAATTAATTTTACTGTTAATTAGTTCTAAGGGCATACAAATTTTAAATACAGCGCGCTTTCTTGATCCCGGTATTTACATACGGTAAAGACACCCCCTCCTTAGTACCTCCTTAATATTAATATCAAACTTTTCAATAGGAAGAGATGAGATTTATCTCAATAATATGCTGGAATACATTATTTTACGATAATGAAATCGACGATGTTCGAGAGGAAGAAGAAATGAAGATAAATAACAAGACGAGCAATAATTTCATTTATAAACAACTCAAAAAAATTTAAAAAAATATTTAAAGAATGTGTTTAATTAAAATATTTTTATATATTTTTTAAGTAAACAATTTTTATAATTGTGTAGAAATAAATAATGACAAAAATGTACTTAATTTTTTAACAATTCTTTCCTTATAATATTAAAACACTTTTCATTTCTGTTATTTCCACGTAAAATATACGTAAACAAAGTTTAAATTGTATACCAAATATTTATTATATAAATTTGAAAATACACTATAACAAATATTTACTATTTTAAGATCATTATTTTCATTTTTAAAAATTATGTATTAAATTAAAAAAATAATAATTGCCTTAAAAAAATATTAAATAATATATTAAAAAATATATCACGTTTTTATACTTTATATAGCCGCCAATCTTGAATTTTCCAATTTTCACTTCAAAATCGTAATAAGCGACCTCGACTCCAATAAACAATTTGCAAAAAAAATATTCTGATTGGTCCTTTGCCAGAAAACGTCTCAATTTTTAACATTTTTATATTGACGCGATTAGATGGTGATTTAATTTTTGAGATACAAAAAAAATATAAATCTGATTGAAGACTTTTGATGAATCGAAGTGTCCTGTTAACGTTTCCAGCCATTATGACAGGGCACATAGCGCTCGGGGCTAGAGGCTGGAACAAGCAGATTTGGCCATGCTGTTGCCAGCTAGGCTGATTTAGGCAAATACAAGACAGGGGAAAAGTAATAATTATTTATGGCATTGAGTTTTCATTGTTTTAAGTTTTTTTATGATTTAATGTGCATAATTTCCAAATGCCGAAAGTGCCGAATGGTGACCGATTTACCGAATCGGCTTCAAAGTAACCCCGTCTATATCTGGCCCTGCATATATTTTAACGTGGATTACTTGAATGTGATTTGGGTAACAAGCAGACTTGTGTAAATAAAACTTAATTTATTGTAAAATCGTTCAAGTTGCTATAAGAATAAATGAATCAAAATATTAATATCAAGCACCATCTTGTTTTCTTTATAAATTTAAAAATACACTATAACTAAGTAAGCAGGAATAAAAAATGGCTTGTAACATATTATTATAAAACATTTTTTACTGTATATTAGGTCAAAATATTCAATATCTATCACCATCTTGAATTTTGAGTGACTTCCCAGGTCGTGATTAATTACGATTTTGAATATGTCATAAAACACACTTTTAGAGTAAAAATAATTATTTGCGTTGGAATTTTATGGGTAAGGGTATTTTTCCACTATTTGAACTGGCAGTGTTTACACGATTAGAAAATACATGTAGTTCTATGTAGAAAGGATAAAATCATGGATTGGATAAAATCAATAGTTGGTTGATTAATCAAGTAAAAATGTTCTGAACTAATCACAAAAAAATCACATCATTCTTTCAACGCCTACTGAATGTTTAATTTCCCTTGTGGATCCAGTGGAATTTACTTTGACAGAAATGAATTACCTGTTTTTCACTTTTGAGCAAAGCCCTTGCGTGAATATCTAACTGAACTGTACCAGCGTGTGTTTGCATTCATTAGCAATGTATCCACATTTGTTATTTTTTTGTAAATATACGTTTATTTGTCTCCTTTTTGATAGTAGATCCACCATGCAACCTGTTTTTACACTACTTTTATGTAAATTCCAATATATTTGGGTGACAATTTTCCCATGCCTTTACTGCACTGAAAGCGTGTGTTTTATATTCGTTTTTATTGCGAAACCTAGACCAACAAAGTAAATAAAACTGTAGATATTAGGTATACTCTTCGCGCGGTTATTGAATTTTCTAAATAATTGTTGAACATTCTCAGTTTCTTGAAAATAAATAATTTTTTAAAGTATAGTATACTTGTTATATTTGTCATTTTAATCGTCTCCCAATGATACCATCTTAATTGTCGAAACGCTCACCAGTACCACGCAGTATTTTTGTGTTTCTAGAAGAGTTTCAAAGGTTATTTTGATATCAAAGGTCAAGAAAGTAAAAATGAGAATATAATATATTTTTTTAATGTTTCATAACTTTTATATTTACTGATAGATTTTTTTCAAAAACAATAGGGTTCTTCACCTAGATAATAGTAATTTTTATCATTTTAACATCTTCCAATGACGCCATTTTGTTTGAAGAAAGGCTCGCCAATATACTATGCAGTAATTTTGTATTTCTGTAATTTTATCAATAACAAAGGTTAATTTGATTTAGATATCAACACTCGAGAAAAAAAATTTGTAACAGCATTTACGCAAAACTTCCCTCTCTATTAAGCACCATTCATTTATTCATCCATTTATCTTTTCTGAGGGATGACCACCTTGTATATTTTTTTTTAACTAAAAGAATATCAGGTTTTCTTCCTGGCAATACTGGCAACTAAATTCCAAGTATTATTTTCCTCTGTCGTTTCTTAATTAATTATTTTAAGAATGACCACTCTGTATAGTTTTCCCTAAAAATATGTCAGGTTTATTTTTCTGTAATTTTGTCAACTATAATCCAAATGTTATTTTCACGATAATTATTTTTTATAGTGTCCATCCTCTATATTGTAACATTTCTTTGCCTGGCAGTTGTGTTAACTATATGCGAAATTTTACCATTCGTCATATTTTCTCATTAATTTTCTGTGTATTCATTTTTAATATTTATCCTTAACATTTGTGTTAACTGCATGCGAAATATCGTCCTCCGTCATATATCTCTAATTACTTTTTTTTTGATAACCACCCTGTATATTTTTTAAATACTTTCTTCTTTGACAATTGTGCCAACTGCATGGTAAATATTATCGTCCTCAGTCGCATTTCTTTATTATTTTTTTAGGGTTACCACTGTATATTTCTCAAATTATTCTTCGATGACAGTTGTGTTAACTGCATACGTAATATTATCGCCCACCATTATATTTCCTTTTTTACTTTTTTTAAATATTTTTCTTTGATAATTACGCTAACTGCATGCGAAATATTATCATCCTCCATTACATTTTTTTTATTAATTTTTTATGGTGGCCACCATATTTTTCAAATTTTTTTAAATTTATATTTTTTGGGCGATCACCCTGTATATTTTTTAAATAGTTGTCTTTGATAGTTGTGTCAACTTCTTGCGAAACCATCACAGTTTTTATTATTATTATTATTATTTTTTCTTCCTTTTTTCTAGGTCATAGGTTAGGTTAGGTCAGGTTAGTGTGAGTGGGCTTATAATCAGAACCTACACTGCAGCAATTTGATCCACATAATTATATTACATTCAATATGTTCAGCTTTTGGATAAAGAAGCTTATAATCTTATTGTGTGAGACTGTCCAGGTCCTCGCTGATTTGTTGACCTTTCATATGTCCTACTTTACGCACGAAATTGATAATTATTCAAAACAGTAAAAAACATAATACCCAAGTAGCAAAGTGTGATAACTCAGGGGGATGCTAGAATGGGAGCACACAGGCTACAAAACTCTCAGGACCCGACTCTTCTCAGAGCATATTCGGCGCACATGAGGATAATTAACATTGTAGCAGATTATTACCTGAAATTTCAACATTTAAAAAAATTGAAATTTCAACTTTTTTCTTCAAATTTCAAGAAAAAAATTTGAAATTTCAACTTTAAAAAAATTATTAATTCAGAATTTTCGTACAAAACACTATCGTCCACCATAACATATTTTTATTAATTTTTTTAGACCCTGCATATTTTTGATATTTTCCTTCCTCAACAGTTGTGTTAACTGCATGCGAAATATTATCATCATGCATCACACTTTTTTATAATTTTTCTTAGGGCCCTGTATATTTTTCATATGTTTCTTGCTTGATAGTTTTGCTAACTTCATAATTTTTTTTAGGGTGATTATTTATAGCTGCCTGAGTTTTACTGTCATTAATCAGATGCTTAGCTAATGCGACATATTTAAAGAAATCGTTCTCAAATGTTTTTCTTTCATTATTACAAGCTTCAGAATTATCCTCATCTAATAATTCTATCTTTTTCATATTTTTTTCATTGACACTTGTTTGTGTTAACTGTATGCGTAATATTATCGTCCTCCGTTGCATTATTTTAATTATTTTTTAGGTGAAATATTTTTCTACTTTGATAGTTGTGCAAGTTACGTAAAATGCGTGAAATATTACCGTCCTCTAGTACATTCATTTTTCATGATTTTTTTTGGGTGACCTCGTATATTTTTTTAAATTTCATATTTTTCTGTGTTAACTAAATGCACAATATCATTGCCCTCCGCCACATTTTTTCATTATTCTTTTATGGTGGCCACCCTGTGTATTTTTTATATTTTTCTTCCTTCTTGACAGTTGTGTTAACTACATACTAAATATTGCTGTCTTCTGTCACATTTTCTTCCTTAATTATATTTTTTATGCGGTCCACCCTGTATATTTTTGAACAGAGTTCCAGTTCTTCGTTGCCAGTAAAGTTGAACTTTACGCCCTAGGGAGTAAAGTAAAAAAGTTATAAATTGCCTATAATAATCATCTTATTTTTAATAGTCAAGAACTAGTTATTTAATTTTATACAATTCATTTATTTACTATCACTCGGTAAAGTATTATAAAATATACCTATTTTCAGTGTTCTTTAACAATAATGCTTGAATTATCTATAATATTGACGTTTCATTTATATTCTGAAAATTTTGGTTAGTTTTATTTATTTAAAATTAGGTTGGCTATGACGTTATTGCGATTTTTAAACAACTATCTTGCTATTTCACTTGTTTTACTAAGTAGATTATTTATATTTCAGTTCAGACATGCCGGGTGTCACTTTTCGGCCGAGATGAAACTAGGCATGTGCCACATATTACCAAAACGACATTTTTTCATCCATCTGTCAAGTTTTTACGACTTCCGGTGTCACCGGAAGTGACCTCTACTTTTGATTTTTAGTATAGTTTTATAATTCTTGTAGTCTAGAGGTTATTCTGCATATGACAGAAATTGACCCATCAGGATGTGTTGTGATACATCGTTAGATTGGTATTGAAAAATTACATTTAGCTGTAGTATGAAAGTTACATACTTTCATTCGAGGGGTCAACCGCGAAGGAAATCTGGTGTACACCTAGAAGGAAGTCCCAAGGAAGTCCGGGGAAGTCCGGGGAAGTCCGAGGAAGTCCCAAGGAAGTTCGGGGAAGTCCGAGGAAGTCCGAGGAAGTCCGAGGAAGTTCGAGGAAGTCCGAGGAAGTCCGGGGAAGTCCGAGGAAATCCCAAGAAATCTTAGGAAATCTGAAGGAAATCCGAGGAAGTCCGAGGAAATCTCAGGAAATCTTGCTTTCAGTGATTTTTTGTTCTCTCCAAAACTATGGGCTTTAGACATGTTATATAAGGTTTCTTTGTTTGTCTAGTTGTTCCCCAGTTGCTTTTAGTATTTATGTTAAGTTTCTTTAAATTTTTAATATTTATTTACAGTGTGGCCCATTTCAAGTGGAAACACCTTCGTAACTCAGTTATTGGCCAATTTCAACCAAATTTGGATCGGTATTAAAGATCTTTAATATTTCTTTTTCAGTAAAACAAAACTTATTTTAGTCAGTGGCGTGTATTTTTATTAAGAAAAAAAGGGTCGATTTTTCGAGAAATCATATTAGGCATTTTTTCTTTGTTGAAAAACTAATGCAATATTATTGATCAGCATAATTATTATGATAATAATTATTATTATAGATGCGTAATTAAATTTTGGCAAAAAAGTACATTCTATCCCTGTATAGAATAATAATAATTTTTTTTATGTAATTTTTCATAAAAATGCATAATTTTGGCTCATAAAAGTAGAGACAAAATTTACAGAAAATTTTATGCTCTACAACTTTACTCTCTTGATATTTTTCACCAAAATCTCGACCAAAATGCACAGTTTTTTCTCAAAATAGATAAAAAGGCGAAAAATCGCTAAAATTCATATATATGTATATACTTCTTTTTTAGAAGTGCGGGGGGGGGGGTGTGAAAATCATGTTCAGACAACCCAAATACTTCACTGTTTACAAGTCTCATAACTGTGGAAATATTTTCCATAAAACAACGATTTTTTGACCAATTTGAAGGGATTAAATAAGTGGTAGGTAAAGTGGAGCAAGTGCACACCGGTTTTTGGACAGTTGACATTATTTGTTGACAATTGTGGGATTTATGTTTTATCATATAGTTTTCAAATTTTGAGTATTTCTTTGTTGGTACATTGGGCGAACAAATCTATAAATAAATAAACCCTAATCAACGGCCAACGCACTACAACCACACTTGATAAATGATAGGAGGGCGCACTTACCCCAAATTTAGGGGCAAGTGCGTATTTGACTGTTAAAGAATCATGAAATCTACTGAAATTGATAGGAGGCAAGATCGTTTTAATTACAATTTTTACTATTTTTTGCACTTTGCAGATTTGAAATTAATTGATTTGTTCAAAAGTTACAAACTATATTGTACGAGGAATCGAGAGAAAAGTTCAAAACATTAAAAAAATATTTCATTAAACATTCTCAATATTATATTTATATTTCAAATAACAGAAACATAAAGTCCATAATATATTCTCATGTGATTAAGTAAAGTTAATGTTAAATTTATGGAAGTCAAAGTCGAAAGTCCAAGCATCTCCAGGAAGATCTAATTTTGGATCAGGCAAAACCTTAATAATATCTATGTTAGTTATATTATCTACATCTTCCAATTCTGGCCAAAAGTTTACCGTGATTAAGTTTTGTGAATTTTACGGTCCATTCATCGTTATTAATTTTGTTGGCAACCTGAAAATGATAAAAGTCAGTAAGATATTGATACTTAAATAGTTAAATGAAGCAATACTTGTCCTACATAATGTCGTGTTGTTTTCTTGGTGCTATATTTGACAATTATCCATTTGTCTATGTATGTTCCTGGGCTTGATTGTTCTTGATTTTCATCTTCAACTTCATTAAGATCGCTTTCAGCGTCCATGTCATCGTCAGTGTCAACGTAAGAAAGTTCTTCTTCATCATTTGATGAACTACCCGGTGACGTCATGGGTTTCTTAGTCTGTCTTGGTTTTTTGAAGTTCTCTTCTTCTTTGAATCTCTCTTCATCTTATTCAAAGCTTTTTCCTTCTTCTTTGAAGCTTTCTCTTTCTCTATTGCTTACATTCTGGCAACAGCTTCCGGTGACGTAATGACTTCAGCACCAGAAGGTTCGAATTTATCTTCTGAAATTACTTCATCATTGAAAGGTACCATACCTGCTTTCTTAAAGCCACTAATAATTGCATCAATCTTCAAATCTCTGCAAGTTTCTGCCACCATAGTAGAAAACTGCACCTTTGGAACTTTATACCTCGCATTCTTACGTTGTCAGGATACCAATTTAGCATCATACATATCCTTTAGAGGCTTAAATACTGCCAAGTCAAGTGGCTGTAACAAATGGCTTGTATGCGGGGGCAGTTTTAGGATGGTAATTTGTTCCCTGATTGCAAGTTCTATGATATTGGTAGTTACATGAGTGCTATGGCCATCATAGATTATTAGAACTGGACGACTGTCACCAAGAGAAGAAATCAAACTTTTTTCAAAGTAGTTACGGAATATGTCTGACTCCATCCAGCCATTGGAGCATAGACTTTCTTGGAAATATTTCTGTTTTAGGGAGCCATTCATTTCAGATATTTTTGGCTTTAAATATTATCAGTGGTGGACAGTGGCGGCTGGTAAAATTTTAATAATTTTTTTCTCGTCTGTGGCGCATGGGCCCATATGAAATATGTGAACTAACATCTAGAGAAGCACTCCTCTAACGACCCCTAAAAAACTTTGAAAAAGTATTTGCGAAAATTTATTTTTTTTTGCCATATACATTTTACTTTTCATAAAAATACAACAATAGGTTTTGGAGTTTATGAAAATATTTTCATTATTAACTGAAATACAATGAACTGAAATTTTGTAATTTACAATTTATCAAATTATAAAATTTCAATTCGTTGTATCTACTATATATCAATAAAAAATATTTTGAAAGTGATTTTTTATTTTTAAATAAATTTAATATAATAGAAAAACAAATAGCACTGATTTGAAATGGATATCGATGAAAAACTCTATACTTTATTGAACACTATGAGCCACATCTTCCCAGTTGAAAAAAAAAGTTTTCGATAACAAAGTGATTTGTTCAATTTTGGAGGCTTCGTAAATAGTTATTAATGAAATTAAAGGAAATATTATATTTTTCCCTTGGATTTTACCTGCCGTAGAACAACATTTGGTATTCCAAAGCACTCTAGAAGAATGTCTTAACACGCTTAAAAAAACTGAACATCGACTTAAAAATTCGCGAAAATCTCATGGTATACTCAGAATGTTGTCTTGAATACAAATATGTAAATATTAGTGATGCAACGATTACGATTGAGATTAACCGTAATCGCCGATTATTAGCATTTTACGATTAATCGTAATCGCCGATTATTGCAAACGATTATTTACGATTTGTGGTTTTTAATTTCTACGCTGCGTCGTCTAATATGGAAGATACGATTCGACACTGGAAAGAAAAATATATCCTTTCTTTGCTTAAAATCCATCGCACATAAATATTTTGCACTGAGGGCTTCCAGTGTTCCATCAGAGAAGTTGTTTTCCACTGCTTGTTGTCATACAAACAACTAGGAGACAGTGGCGGTCTGGGTGTCTAGGGATTAGTCGGCATTTTACAATAAACATTCAAACTCAGTTCGTCAGCGATCATTCAAACTCAGTTCGTCAGCGATTTGAATATTTTTGCTTCGCATGTATCTAAACGTCGTCCCAATTTTTTTTTGATGAGCGGGGGGAAGAAATCTGAAGAAAATTTTTTTCGTCCCAAAATTTTTCTAATGAGCAGGGGGGGGGGGGAGAAATCCGAAAAAAAATTTTTTCGTCCCAAAATTTTTTTGATGACCGGAGGAGAGAAATCCGGAAAAAAATTTTTTAACGTGCAGAGAAGGAGAAATCTAAAAAAAAATTTTCTCGTACCAAATTTTTTTTGATAAGCATGGCCCCTCATTAGACGCGACCCTAGGGTCCAGTCGGCATTTGCCGACTGGCCGACCTGATCAGACCGCCACTGCTAGGAGAAATAGGTTGGGTCGAATAATCCTACAATTAATTATTGATTTTTGTTTTATATGGTTACGTGCTTGCCCAGGGTTGGCACAAAAATGGGTGGTTTTGTGGGTTTTTGATTTTAGAAAAACCAATCTGGGTTTTTGTTTGATTTTCGTTTTTTTTGCAGGAAAAAAAAGCAATTATATAAGAAATTATATTTTTGCCTCACAAATACTTGAACAAAACAATAATAAAAATGTAACGTGTCAGTATATTAGTAAACAATAAAACAAGTAAATAATAAACTTGAGACAAATAAAAACATAAAACAAATAACAAAAACTTTTAAAAAATTCCTCAAACTGGAATGTGAAAGGCAAAAGATAAATATCTTTTGAAAAGATATTTATGTTTTATTTAAATGTCTGAATCTTAACTAGTTTTGACGCCTTTTCATTCCAAGATTATTCCTTAGTTTGTTCCAAATATGGCCGAATGTAGGAAAAATTATTTCTACTGCGGCACTGGAAGTGGGACAACTATGCAACTATGCAATTAAAAAAAAAACGCACATATTTACTAGGTTTTCATAACTGAGAATGTGAGAATATATCCAACACAGTCCAGATGTCACACGCTATATTGTCAAAGCAACGCCGAATGAAAGGTGGGAAATTAGACGGGAAATTTGTTTTTATAAAAACCCAGTATAAACCACAATTACCCAGAAAACCTCACCAAAAACCCACCTAAGTACCCAGTGGGTCGTCTTTTTCTAAAGAAGGTGGGTTTTTGCACAATCTTGGCTTGAGTGGTAATAATTTCCAATTCAGTTTTATTTTATCTACCAAGATTTTTAAGTGGGGCATCTTAATTTACATTATTTAACTTAATCCCTTAATTTGAGAACATCAATAGTAAACTGACTTTATATAACAAGTGGTTGCTTTTAGTAATTAATAATAAAATAGTTTTAACAAAAACAATTGCTTTTTATTGTTAAACTATAAAATTTAACAAAGTTTTCTAGATAATCGTAATCGTATTCGTAATCGGCGATTATCACTAATGATAATCGTAATCGAAATCGTAATCGTAAAAGTAAGAATCGTTGCATCACTAGTAAATATATACAGGTTGCGTTGCATCACTAGTAAATATATACAGGTTGTTCCATTTAAAAATCGAAAGTTACGGTAATTTCCGGGTAAACCGGAAATGGTCTCATACCGTTTTTTGTCTCCAAAAATCCATTTTTACAGGTAGTTAAAAAATAAAGGAAATATAGAGGGGGGGGGGAGCCACTCGCCTGTGGCACCCGGTATAATGCGTTGAAATATGATTCTCGAAAGGTACATATTACATACATTCCATTTTTGAAGTAATGTGTGATGATACAGTGTCTGTACAGTGACAACGGTGAATAAACCAAAACATTGGGACACAGTAATTTTGTAATTTGCATTTAAAAAGTTCGAAAATCTCAGGATCGTATAAAGTTAATTTGATATCAACGGCCAAGAACATAAAAATATCTATATTGGCTTATAACGACCTATTCTGTCTTACACGTTCCATATTCACTATAACAACGTTTCGAGCAACATTTCCTGACAAACCGACTCGACAGTAATAAATAAACCAGAGAAAATCGGTTCCGAGATCGGTTCGATTAGTGGTAATAATAATAATCGAGATAACAATCAAATTTATTGAATTGATAACCATTAAGTTAAAAATGAGGTTAAAAATATAATTATGTTAATAATATATTTTTTTATATTTTATAAATTAGTTTTAATTAATTTAAAGGTAAATTTTATAAATATTCAATTATAATATATATTTACGAAATTTTTAAACCTAATAAAATTAATTATGTCATTAAGAAAATTGATTATAAAAAAACCGCTGACCAAGGAATCACTAATTCCACATCCAGATTTTCTATCCAAGTCTCTCACAATGAAAAAATTTTGTATATGGAAATATTTGTTTATGGAACTTTAATAATATAATATTTTAAATCCTCCACCCGAAAAACCCATAAAACGATACCCCACATCGGTAGTGGGGTGGGGGTGGTGATAGGGGGTAGTGGGGGGGTGGATGACGTAAAAAAATATTTTGAGGTTTTAGGTTCTTGTACACAGTACACACACTAAATCACAATATTTTCTCATCCCCTTTAATAATGTGTTGGGGGTGGTAATGGGGGTGGCTAATGCCAAAAATTTTTTGAGACCTTAGCTTCTCTTGTATATACTAAATACCAATTTTATGGACTCTTACCTGCTTCATTTACCTATTTATCCCCATTTACCCCAATTTACCCCCCAACCCTTCGACGGAACAAGATGAAAATATAATCTAGTTTCAGATCTCGTTAAAGTACATATGTGTAGTAAATTTCAAGTCAATATCTTAAATGGTTCCAGAGTAAACGTGCGCACAAAAAATGTTACAGAAGACCGACAGACAGACAGACAGACCGACAGATTTTTTTTTCACTCAAACTTAAAATCTCGACGTTTCATGACTTTCTAAGCCTATTTGAACAATAAAAATTTTTAAAAATTTTTTTGTCGTTACTATACTTCCACTGGACGGGGAAGTAAATCGAAAAATGGAACTTCGGAAGAAATCTGGGAATATCAAGGAAATCTAAGGAAATTCCAGGAAATCCGAGGAAATCTGGAGGAAATCCGAGGAAGTCCCAGGAAGTCCGAGGAAGTCCCAGGAAGTCCCAGGAAGTCCGAGGAAGTCCGGGGAAGTCCGGGGAGGTCCGGGGAAGTCCCAGGAAATCTTAGGAAATCTGAAGGAAGTCCGAGGAAGTCCCAGGAAATCCGAGGAAATCCCAGGAAGTCTCGAGGAAGTCCGAGGAAATCTGTGTAATCTTCGTCAAAGAGGAAATCTGGTGTACAAAATTTTGGGCGCGGTTGGCCCCTCGCTTTCATTTGAAAATTTTGAATAATTTCGAAAAAGTGATTTTATCAATTTTTGACCTCTCTATGACACAAATTAACATAAAAAAAATCCAATACGTATTTTTCTTCAATTTATGAATATTAGAACAATTTCTGGTCGGTTACGGCACACCAGATTGAAAATTGAAATTGGCTGCAAAAAAATCAAAATGGCGAAAAATGTCACGAAATTAGTACAGTCATATGCAGAATGATATGATTCCAAAAATGTAAAAATATACAGGGTGCTCAATTTAAAAATAAAAAGTATAATAAATGGGTAAAATAAAAGTTCCTGTGAAACCGGAAGTCATAGAAACTTGTCAGATGGACAAGGAAATGTCGTTTTGGTAGCATATGACATATACCTAGATTGATACATTAAAAGATAAAGAAATGGCGACCGGAAAGTGATCTCGTTGACACCCGGTATATTTCTTGGTAACCATTTTAGCAGTAGAAAAAAATATTGTATGCTATTCGTGTATAAAGCGACTTTTTTACTCATTTTTTACTAGGCAATTTTTAATAGAAAGGGGAAATTTCAAACTGCATTTTAAAATAAAAAGCAAAGAAGTGTTATGAAGTGTTCTCTCATGAAAAAAAAAAATATATATGACAAAAGGTCTGTCAGACAATAATGAACAAGAATTGTCAAATTTTTTAAAAAATGGTACAGTATTTACCATAAATTGTCCCTAACAATAGCTCGTTTGGGGGTCTGTAAATTTTTGGTTGAATTGTGTTCCAAATGATACCTTATGATAAGACATTAATCAAACAAAAATATGAGGTTGAGCATAAGAAAGGTTTTAGAGATACATAAGGTCAATAGATTAGATCTGGTTTTATTGTTATTATTGTAAAACATAATAAGGATGATAATAATAACAATGATAATAATATATAATAATAATAATAATACTTCAGCACCTTTACCACGTCACGGTATTAATCTACAAAGAGGTTATTTTAATTTTCTTTTGTGTTTTTTATGGTTTTTTGTTTTTTTTTATTGTTTTTCGATTTTCTGCTGTTTTGCTTTAGATTAGTTTTTAATTTCTTCCATGAGCCAAAAAATAAAGAAGCATAATTTCTATCAGTACAAAGCAGTATCTAAATTATCCCTTGAAATAAATATTTTGTAATTAATGCCAATATTATCTAGTAGAGGAATCTACTACTCATCCTCTGGGGACGCCGGTTCTATTGCCCCTCCCCCCAGATGAATTTTCTGGCTGCGCCACTGGCCCATATACACATTCTTTACCTGATTTTTGTTAATTACTTGGCTGCATTTGAAAATATTGACGTAATAAATAGCTTATTAGGTCAAGAGCCAAGAGCTTCCCTAAATAATGGTTATAACAGCATCGAAATCGTTTGAGTAGTTTTTGAGTTTATCGCGTTCAAATATATATCGACGAGAGGTAGTTAAAGAAAAAGAAAGGAAAAAAGAAAAAGATAGAAAAGAACAAAAGATTTCATAAAGAAATTGATATTTTCCATTGAATTATCATCTTCACTCACTGTGCTATGTGAGTTGATTTTGATTACTTTGACTCCCTATATCTTTGAAACCTTTCTTATGCTCAACTCCAATTTTTTTACGATTGATGTCTCATCATAGGGTGTCATTAAGACTACAAATTAAAAATTTGCCCCCAAACGGGCTAAAGAAACACAGTTTTTGGGGTCACTCTTTCAAGCAGACGTTTTGAAAAGTAAATTCATTTTTTTTAACTAATTTCATAAATTCATTAAAATTAACAATTAACAAATTTTTACTAGTCTGGCGGGCTAACATGTTTTTTACATATTTTCTAACCATTTTCACCCTTTAAATTTGAGGTGTTCGATGGGGAACCTTTTTGTGTCATGGGAGCTGAGACTATTAGGAATTAAAGTAATTCCAATAGATCGAGCGGTGCACGTCATCACTAGTGATATTCTGGAGTCATAAAATAGGTACCAACTCAAAATTAGATCTTCGTGCACATTCCGTAATGGATATACGGAACACTTAAGTTAAATGCTAGACTGACACACATTGCTTCGAAAAACTCGGCTAAACTTACATTGTGTTGTTATTTTGTTGAACATTTAATTGATTTTGTTTTTATTTATTTATTTATTTAATTGCCTTATTAATTTTAACGTCCTGGCGAAGTTTAGCTAATACAACTCTACAACTTAACCAGGACGGCGAGATGAGATACGGTCACCCATTTAAGTGCCGGACTCGAGTGGTGTGCCTCAACTTCGCCGATCGCCACTGAAACCGGTACCGTACCTCACCACCAAATTATATTTTTCAAATATTAAATAATAAATAACTTTTAAACGAATTATGTTTTGAAAAAAAGTCATTCTACATTTTCTTTTTAAATTTACTTTTTCTACAACTCAGCGTCATCTATACTCTCAAATTTTATAGGCCAAGAATTCTCATTGAAAAATTACCAAACACTTTGAAGCATCAGCCCTGTAAATTATTCGTGCCGAATTTGAAAGCAAGCAAGAAGAATGACTTTTTTCGAAACAAAATTCGTTTCCAAATTATAAATTGTTTGATATTTAATATTTTTGGTAATTTTTCAATGAAAATTCTTAGCCTATGATATTTGAAAGTATAGATGACGCCGTGTTGTAGAAAAAGTGAATTTAAATAGAAAATGAAGAATGACTTTTTTCGAAATACAATTCGTTTAAACGTTATTAATTATTTAATATTTGAAAAATATAATAATTCGAAAATTATAAATCAAAATGTTTTTAAAATTTGACGTCATATTACTAGCCTCTGCCTGGGAACGTTTCTTGGCCTCGCTGCATTGGGGTAATTTTTGCTACGAGTAACTGGTAAAATAAAAATATATACTTTTTTATTGTTATTTTAGTTTACAATACCAATAAATCTATTATTTCCAATTGAAATTAAAATTTTGTGGACATGCCTAGGTAAAGTTTAGTTAGCATGTTTTTCAGTATTAATTTATTTAAATATTTTATATAATAAGTTTGACATCATGTAAACACAGTAAAATTGTGAAGTCAATTTAAGAGTAAGATGACCCACTTGATACATTGGAACCACTTTACATTTTTCCGATAGTGTCCAAAACGGATGTATTATAATGCCTTGAATTTATATTAAATTAATGAGACTAAAGCGTGCTTAGCACAGGAAAAAATCACGAAGCTTGTTCACTTCTCACATATCGAAAACGTTGGTCGTATACCTACGCGTTCACTCCTTACATGTTAAATATCTCGCCAATAAACTGAACACAGACATGATGCATTTGCATTTAACTGTCGTTTCCAAGCTAGTTCGATGTGAAAAGGGGTCTGTGCGAGTGTCTGAATAGATCCAAAGGGATCGCAGTAATTTATTAACCTCAGAACCATACTGTATACTCTAAATTACCCAGCATTTACGGTGTTTCAACGCATATGTGCATCTAAATTGGTTTTATTGTCACAGGTACAGGTGGCGTGGCTTCGTTTGTTTTATTGTTGCTGATAAACACGTGCTGAAATTGAATTGCCTTTATATACGTGAAGTCAATGCTGCCTACGTGACAGTTCTTAATATATTGAATTATTTTTCTATTACAAACATCAAGAATATTTTACTTTTAAGTATCAAGATTTTCACGATCATTATTTCCTCATTCCGTGCAAAAAGGAGTTTTTGCAAGTTTTTTGTATTAACAGTAGTTCTCAAAATGATATTTGTCCTCAAGGAAGAACATATCCCAGGAAAGCAGTTGTAATTATACGAATCAATTTTCAATTATGGTATATTATGATCTATAATAGATTCCTCGACCGATAATGTATAAGCAAAATAAAAGCTCTATTAGCATGTAAAGTTCAAATATGCCAACCATAATTTAAATCTCGACATCCCCTCTTATAATTAATAAATTCATCACTGGAACAAAGAGTGTTCCTTAATATATTAAAAAAGGTTTGTGCCATATCGATTCACAAAAAAGCCAATCTAAATGAAATCGACAATTGCAGATAGATAGCTCCCTTAAGTGTCCTATTCAAATTAATTGAAAAAAATTGTATCTGGCAGAATAGTTGAGAAGAAAATATACTGACGACATGACATGCCAGCATGGCTTCAGGATAATGAGATCTATTGAAGCGGCATCTTATCAATTTTGAAATCGTGTCTACCAAAAAATAGACAAAAGCAGATGTGTTTATCTTCTTCGACTTATCAAAAGCTTTTGACACTGTCGACAAAGATAAACTATCAGTCAAGCTGACCAATATTGGCATGAGGAGAAACTTATTAAAATGGATAGAATTTTATGAGGAGGGGGGCGTGGCGAAAACTTGCAGTAGCATGTAATAATCCACGGTCAGAGACATATGATGTAAATTTAGGAATCCCTCAAAGCTCGATATTGGGACCATTTCTTTTTACGTTATTTATTAATGATCTGTTAATACACTTAAGAAATGGTTTCACCGTAATGTATGCCGATGACACCACAGTAACTGTATCTCTCATTTTACTTAATGAATTAGAATATAAAATAGACTCTGTAATTGATGATATGAGGGTATGGTAAAGATATATCATAATTAAAATACATATAAATTCAGAACATATATTAACGTTAAAAATAAATTAATAATGTTGTTCTTTTATGAATATTTCATTATTTTAGAAAATTAAATTTTTGGTAACATTAAAAAACATATATATTGTTTCTTTGTTTCTCTTTTTCTTCTTTTTTTTCTTTCCACTTCCGTGACGACCTAAAATCCTTTAGCTGGAGTAAGTGAGCTGCTACCTACACCCCCCCCGTTAATAAAACGAACAATCAATCACTTAATGCATTGATGGCAAAACGTACCTTTTTAACATGAGTTGGCGAAAAATCACATCTGTCAACCAATAAAAAAGCAGGTTTGACTTTACGACTTTATTTCTTTTATTAAAAGTAATTAATTTGTGTGTACGGGATAAAACTTTAAATGGACCCTCTTACAAAGGAGAAAAGGTACGTTTAAAACGTCCCTTACGAACAAATATAAAGTCACATCTGAAAATGTAAGAATTGACAAACGGTTTACAATTAACATGAGAAACTGGAGAAATAAATTTAAATTGTTAAAATAATTGGGTAACTTGTCGATAAAAAGAGGTATGTCAGGAGTATCATATGACTTAATAAAAAATTCGCCATGTAATCGTAGAATTTGACCATAAATTAGTTCGGCAGAAGAACTTTGCAAATCTTCTTTGAAAATATCGTCCTAAAGGTTAGCAAAATTATAGGGAATTCGTCTACCCAATGTGACGTGTTGGCTCTAGCAGTAATGGCAGTTTTAAAAGTTTTGTGAATACGTTCAACCATACCGTTACTTTGAGGGTAATAAGTGGTTTGTACGAATTATATGAAAACCTAAAAATTTTGCAAATTCGCCAAACAATTTTGATTCAGATTGAACGCCTTGGTCAGTTGAGACGCTCAAAGGTACACCGAAACGACAAATAAAGTTTTCAAATCACGTACGTGTCACAGTTTCTGCAGTAATATCAGGCAGAGGATAAGCTTCTGGCCATTTAGTAAGTCGTTGGATCACTGTTGAGCTGCTACACGGTGCATGGTGTGATCGAAATAAATTCATGTTAATTGGTACCAAGTCGGAGTTTATGAACTTTAATATCAGAACTTTAATATCATAACATTAAAAAATAATCCGCTGTCAGAAATTAATACATTTTTAAGGACCTATGTTGGTAATAAGTTAAACTGGACGTCCCGGGTTAAACATGTGTGTAAATAATAATTAAATACATCTTACTATGTATTGTTACAAATGAAAGGCACCCTAGATGAATCTGGTACGTTAAATATATATTACGCAATGGTGTTTTCTCATATTTCTTTCAATATAATAGCATGGGTAAACATTGTAACAGAGATTTTATCATACAAAAAAGAATGCTAGGGTTACTATTTAAAATGAACTATAGACAGTTATCGAAATATTTTCATTGAAAAGGAAATTCTCACCACTTCTTACATTTATATATGAAAGTGCTTGTTATTTGTTAAGAACAATCTCCAAATATTTACTAGCCTAAATGACAGACGTTTATTTAATACAAGACAAGGTGATAAAGTGTTGACCCCCGTCCATAAAACAATAACTATATTTATTTGTCTTATTATTTTATTCTGTTGTTTTTCTTTTTAAACTGACATTGCCTTTATAGAGACATTGGTATACTGTTTTGTTATTTTTATTTAACTTTTATTTTATATATTTGTTTTACTTATCTGTATCTGTTTTTTTTTATTGACGTACCAAATGTACAAAATTTGTATCCATCACTCATTCAAAAAAACTGAAAGAAAATTGAACTATTTTTTTATATTATTTATTTAATATTGAATAAAACTAGACCAACTTAGCCGGGAAAGGAAAATAATAATCGTAAAAGAAATGCTTTTTTTACTATTACTATACTTCACGATATGGAAGTAATGTTGTCCGTCAATATTAGATGGATTTGAAAAGCAGAGTATCTGATGATACTCTTTTGTTTTTATGAACATCTCTAAGAAACGGCAAGACCATTACCTTGAATCAGCCGCGATTTTCTTGAAAATGTGTCTGCTTGTGTCAAACTGAAAAGTGTGTCTCTAAGAATAATTTCTGGAATACATTTTTAAACGTACACCGTCGAATCGCGATGGGGTTAGTTATTGTTAAAGCGTATAAAAAAAAATCGGCAGCTACTGGAAGCGGCTGGAACCTCCCCACCCGGTGATTCTTTGAAGCCGAAAAGAGCACTAAACAATATGAACGATCTCATTTAATTATATTTATTAAGTGGAAATATTTTTTTCGTATTACAACGGGAAAAAAAGTCTTGCGTTCGGTGGGATTTGGACCTAAGAACTTGAGTGTTAAATTTATAGTCTGCACAACATTAATATTTTATTCAATGTTTTTAATACAAATATATGCTTCATCGGATCCTAGCCCGGGGCCAGCCAGACAACCACGGTGAACACCGCCGTGGTGAGTGTGAAGCTGGACGGGGTAGGTCCGGTTTGGCTTGGAGAAAAATAGAAAAGTAGCTCCTGTCTTCTGTAGGCAGGCTTAAAGACTAGGTTAAAATTATAATGTGTCCACATGGACCTAAAATTAATATGAAAATAAACACAATTCTATAAAAACGTTCGTAGGCAAGAGCACTTAATAATTTTGATTATTGATACGGGAAACAACTAAACGAAAAAACCTGTTCGTTGGTAATGGGATGGATGGCAGGGATGGCCATCTTTGGAAAAAACCATATAACTCTTGGTGGACAGCTTCCCTGCCAGATGTAGCCAGGGTAGTGTTCATGGTGGATCGTTTAAGTTTGAGTTGGTATATTTTGTTTTATCTTTTGGCCTCGACCAATTTTTCACTAAATCGGTCGGGGAAGTGATAGCTGTCAAATTTTTGGTTCCAATGTTTCTCTGGGGAATTTGGTTTTTGAAAAATGTTTAGGTTGGTACCAATGTCTTAAATTGTTTTAAGGTTATATAGTACTATTTTTAGGTTATGATGCCGGAAGAATTTCCGGCGGTATGCCGGAAGCAGCGGAAATAGTTTTTAAAATATGTCACTGTCACTTTTAAAGTTTTATTGGAAAAAACTCACCGAAAGCGTTCCGATGGGATTGCTTACACTTGTAGAGCTTGTAAGCGGTTCAGGATGGACTCTCACACCATCCGTGGGCTTTATAAACGTCGAAAAAACTTGTAATCTCTCGATACACCTGACACGTCAAAAATACTCAGCATACAGTCTGCACGCTTTAACACACTAGCAGAGAACTTATACCACAAATGGACCCGTAGTATTTTTTGGGAATTTTCCTTTGAGTCCATTTAATAAAATTTGACATTTTTCTGAAAATTTGACATTTTTCTGAAAATTTGACATTTTTCTGAAGTGACATTACTCCGAAAATTTGACAATTTTCAAACATTTGACGTTTTTCTGAAAGGTGACATTTCTTCGAAAATTTGACGTTTTTTCGAAAATTTGACATTTTCCTGAATTTTTGACATTTTTCTGAAAAGTGACATTTCTCTGAAAATTTGACATTTTTCGAAAATTTGACATTTTCCTGAAATGACATTACTCCGACAATTTGACAATTTTCAAACATTTGGTATTTTTCTGAAAGGTGACATTTCTTCGAAAATTTGACGTTTTTTCGAAAATTTGACATTTTTTTTGAAAATTTGACAATTCTAAAAAGTGACATTTCCCTGAAAATTTAACATTTTTTCGAAAATTTGACATTTTTCTGAAAAGTGACATTTCTCCGAAAATTTGACATTTTTTCGAAAATTTGACATTTTTCTGAAATGACTACTCCGAAAATTTGACAATTTTCAAACATTTGGCATTTTTCCGAAATGTGACATTTCTTCGAAAATTTGACGTTTTTTGAAAATTTGACATTTTTCTGAAAAGTGACATTTCCCTGAAAATTCAACATTTTTTCGAAAATTTGACATTTTTCTGAAAAGTGACATTTCTCCGAAAATTTGACGTTTTCCTGAAAATTTGACATTTTTTAAAAATCTGACATTTTTCTGAAAAGTGACATTTCTCCGAAAATTTGATATTTCTTGGAAATTAAAAAAAAAAAATTTCGTGACTCGTCTTGTAGAAATATTTTTTTGATATCATCATCAGTTCACCTGTTATAAGAATTTTATGCTTTTACGACGTCATCAGAACGTAGGTGTATTTTTAATTCACTCGTATTCCATCCATCTACAATATTTCCATCTACGTTTCAAACTTTAATTGGATGTTTCCAATAGTTAAGTCGATATCTGCACCAGTTTCTAAGAATTTTTCTTATTTGTGACGTAATGTGACGTAGGTGTATTATTAATTCACTCGTAATCCGTCCATCTACAATATTTATACCTACGTTTCAAATTTCGGTTACAAACATTAAATATGAGAATAAACGAAAACACCTTAAAATTTGAGGTTATGTTAGTTATGCGATGCACATGCTCAGGTAATTGTAGGACCGTATTGCTCGCGCCATCTATTAAAGTAAATAGAAACCATGCACTTACGAAGCCATTATTATAATAGGAAAGTGCCGGACCACCTATTTAATACACCGTGGTGTAGACGCAACTGGTACGCAAGGTCACAGAAAACGAGCCATCAAAACTGAAAGGAACCGCCAAAGACTTCGCCTCTGTGCAGTTACTGTATTCTGTGGTTCCACTATAAAATATATTTTACACAAGAAGCGTGTTATTTGGTTTTTAATTTTTTTCACGGAAACCAAAGCTAAAGAGTGCAAGTGTTATATATCGTTGAAATCGGAATTTTTACTGCTTTTCAATGGTTCGATTACAAATTGTAAGTAATCATAAAATAAACAGCTTGTTGTGCCAAAACAGCAACAAACGTAATCCGATCTCAACCAAAACCTTTTCAGATCTTCTGGAGCACTAAAGAAACCCTCATGCAAAGTTTCATCCAAATCCGTTTAGTGGTTTCGCCGCTATCGTGCTAACAGACATACACACACACACACACACACACATACAGGTGCGGCAATAATTGTGTGGACACTGGACATTTCGCCAACAAATGGGGTCTTTCAAGTTATTACGTAATCATTACTCACAATTTCAAGGGCTTTCTAACTCTATTTTCAAAATTTTCTTACACTCAAAATTAATGTTACTTTTTGCAAAAATATAATTGTGTGGCCAGTCCCCACAATTTTGTGTATATTGTGTGGACAATAATACACACACCTGTCATTATAAAAAAAAGTTGTGATGAGTTATTTCAGGTACATGTTTTTTCATATTAAAGAAATCTGTAATTGATTATTTATGCACTTTCCGTCGCCTGCCCTTTGCTACTTCAGAATTGCAATACTTACGTTATGCTAGAAGGGATTTTTTTTTAATTTTAAAATAAATATATAATCATGTAGATTATATATCATATTAGATATTGCATTATTCAATGATTAGTGTGTAGTAGGATGTCTGTATTTAAATTGTAAAGTTTCGGGTATTGATAGATTGTTTATCAAAAAAAAAAAGTGTGTTTTTTGACAATCCATACTCTTTAAAACAAGTGTCATATTAACGTTCGATATTTCTTACAATTTTACAGTATTCAGGCAAATTTATTCCCATTGCTATAAGGTTTTTGTTATATAACGGCTGATTCCCAAGCGAAAGAAATGTATAGAAAAAAGGCTTTGATTATCACAATCCTTTTAATATGACTAGTTTAGAAGCTTTATAAGAACTGTTTTCCAAGTTTTATTACTATAAGTTATTCAAATAATGACATATTAAGAGCGGAAAGTGGTCTATTGCAGCTTGGGCATGAATATTGCTGCATATTACAATCATGAAAAATTGACATGCGTACTTTCCGTTAGAAATATACACACCATTTTTGAGTTCTATTTTTAGTGGGTTTAATTCTTAAAAAAAATTGTATTTTCTAATAGATTTTTCGAATTCCCGGTAGGTTTTCCTGTATCCTCTTGAGACATAGAAACAAACATTTGAATCGAGGCACGTTTTGATGGCAAGAATTGCTTATTTCTTGCCCGTTCGGACGATGTCTTTTACTTTAATGGATTTTTTGTAATTTTAATAACTTTCAAATTTCTTAATTTTCGAAATCGTCACGACATATGTTGTCGTAGGGTCTTCTTGTATGGCCTAATGATTAATGAATATATCTTTTGTCGTTTCTATTATTTGCATGAATTATATTAAAGCATATCAAAATCCAGTTAAGTAAGTATTTAATTATTGATATTTATAGGGGGTAACATTGTTATCCATCAGTGGTTGTTTTCTAGATAGGGTACTAATTTTTCAACCTGTTTTACTTAAAACGGAGGGTAATAACAGTAAAACCCGATAGAAAAAAATAGGTAGAACGTATATCGTATACGTATCGTATGTCCGTATATCGTAACTACATGCCATATATTGTCCTGAGCAACATTTTTTTCCATTAATTACTTTTTTAGGGCGTTTACCTTGAATTTTGTTTATTAAAAGTATAGCCGGCTTCTTTCTTGCCAATGGTGTCAACTCTCTGCGAAATACTAATTTTCTCAGTCAAATAGTCTTTTAGTTACATCGCCATCAAGCAGGCAAACACGCGACAGACAGACTGACGGAATTGAAAGACTTTAATTTTCGAAATCTATGTTGGTCCTATATTTCAAATTTGATTTCTCCGGCATATAAATAGCTCACTAAAAATGACACACATTATTTAGTTCATGGTATGTATGAAGAAAGCTCCGTTTTGGTGAAAATAGACAGCAGTAAGTCAGACAAATGTAAAGTTGGCGAAGGCGTCACCCAGGGCTGCGTTGCGTCACAAAGCCTCTATAGTGAACATGTGTTGCGACGTATGTTGAGGTAGCAGAGTGGTGTGGCTCTAGATGGAACCAAAATTTCCAGCTTGGAACCATTTAGTTCAGCAAGCAAGGATTAGCTCATACACCTGCTGGTCAGACTCCAACATAAGCTCTGATTATGGTTTAAGTATAGGTAAATTACAACAAAACGAACATTATGATTCTAGGTCAAGCAAATGATAACCACAGACATTTTACGTATTACTGTGTGGTAATAAATAAGACAATATACTTTGGAACCCTTGTCGACAATACTGGCAACTACGAGTATGAGATTCGGCGAGAAATACAGATGGAAAAATCAGTAACGTGCCAGTTGAGCAAAACTTGGTATAGCAGAAATATCATGAAAAGTACTAAGATCAGATTATCCAACACCCTTATTTTCTCCATCTTGTTTCATGCCTCTGAGACATGGACCGTTATGGATGTAGACATACGGCGTACTGATGGTTTCGGGATGTGGGTTTAGAGAGCTCGATTCTCTAAGATATACGTTCTCAAAAGCGACTTTCCAGCATCGTATTCTCCCGAATCCTTTCATTTTTTGGCCAAGGACTTTCATTGTTTTAAAATATATTTAAATAAAAATTTCGACTTTTTAAAATTTTGATCATCTTTACAAAACTTGGTGTTTGACTTATCTACAAAAGAAGTTGAGTTTATGTAATGTTTCTTATCTCTTTGGATGTAGTTTAAATTTTGCTTTTTATTGTGTGAATCTTATTTTTTCTACAAGCAAATTTCTATTCCTCTAGTTGGTCTCCCTCTAACAAAGTTAATTTCTAAAACGTAATATGACAATTTTCCCTGTCCTTTACACAGAACACGAACATACTGTATATTCAAATTTATATTGATATATTCTTTTTTTTTTTTCTTCAAATTGTTATAAAAAGAGAAAAAGCTTACCTAGATGAAATGCAGAAAATAAAAGAATAAATAAATAATATCAATAATATTTGATTAAAAAAAGGTCCGTTTATACAATAAAATATGATCTTATTTCATTTATAATAATGTTCCACCAATAGTAGTACGACCTACTAAATATTCATCCACCAATTCATTAAAATTGTTAGGGCCACATAATAGACATATGTAACACACATCTTGAATACACACGAAGAAATGGAAATAATAGCAGTATAATAAATATTTCCGCTGGGGGCAGCACTGTACAAGGCCACACAATTTGGTGAAATTTCTGAGATTATACACACCAAATTTTTACTATACTTGTGTGGCCATTTCCAGAAACCGACAGATATAGGGTGGGGAGGCCACGTAGGTGCTGTAAAAATAGGTTTTAAATTGTGTGGCCATGTGTATGGCCACACAATTAGCGAAGGCCACATAAGTATGGTTATAGAGTGGTGTGTGTCCACACAATTATTGCAAGACCTACGCACACACACACACACATACACACACACAGACATTTTTCAAAAACAACTTTTTTGGGTTCCTGGGACCTCAAAACGTAAAGATTTGATGTTATCTCAATTTTCGATTTTGGACTAATTGTAGTAACCTCCCACAATTTTATTGTGGGGAGGTTAATAGTCTTAACTGAATGAATTCCTCTAAATTATCGTATAAGTTAACAATCATTATGATTTTAACATTCATTTTTTCTAAACTTTTCCAAGAATTACTAGAATGATTATTTCCACATCCAGTGGAAGTATAGTAACGACAAAAAAAAATTTAAAATTTTTCTCGTTCATATGGGCTTAGAATGTGATGAAACGTCGAAATTCGTAAGTTTGAGAAAAAACATTTTCTGTCTGTCTGTCGGTCTGTAACTTTTTTGTGGGCACGATTACTCTGGAACCGTTTAAGATATTGACTTGAAATTTGGTACACTTATGTATTTTAGCAAGATCTGGAACTGCATTATATTTTGATCTTATTCCATTTAAGGGTTGCGGGGTAAATTGGGGTAAATAGGTAAATCAATCAGGTACCATGAAATTGATATTTGGTATATATAAAAGAAATTAAGGTCTCAAAAATTTTGGCACTAGCCAGCCACATTACTACCCCATTGTTAAAGGGTGATAAAAATAAAATTGTAATTTAGCGTGTATACAAGAACCTAAGGCCTCAAATTTTTTTTTTGCTTTATCCACCCCGACCCCCACTACCGATATGGCATATCGTTCTATGGGTTTTTGGGGTAGACGATTTAAAAATATTGTATTATTAAAGTTCCATAAACAATTATTTTCACATACAATTTTTTTTCATTGTGAGAGAAAATCTGGATGTAGTGATTCCTTGGACAGCGGTTTTTTATCAATATAATATAGGTGAGCTGCTGTTATTCTACAAATTGATTGCAAATGAAAAATAACGTAATACTTTATATTCGTGATGGTTTCGAATTGCTTTATTATTCCTTAACTTAACATGTACCTGTATCTCTTAGGGATATCAATAATCTTAAACCGTAATTAAACCAGGGCCTGAATGAATCATTCATTCTTGCCGTACGAAATGGAATATACCTACGCAAAATAAAGATAAATTATATTATTAGTTAAAAAGTTTACTTTGCTGCCTGCGTCGATGATGTATAGTATACTATGGTAAGGAAAGTTATATAAACTTACAACAAATGACTTTTGATTAACGTCAAACTTTTGTCTGACGCTTGCCATGTTGTACTGAATAATGCAGAATAGGTACTAAACAGTGATCACTAATATTGTCTACGCAGGATAAAATAACAGGAGGTATTGATTTTGATTATAAAAGATATCGAAGCGAACATTTTCTTTTTAACAACAACCAGTGTACCCACATTTATATTGAAATTGGATTTATTTGAATGTTTCATTGGTTATGTTTGGTTATACACCTTTTCGGTATTTCATATATGTGAATCTCGACGAGCCTTCAGGCTCGTTTAATTAAAAATGGTTCTTTTCAAATTAATAAAGTGAAAATAGCAATACATTCAAATATAAAGGAAACATTTGTGGATCAATGAAGCTTCATATACAGAGTGTCCCAGATTTAAAGTGACATAGACTAATGAGAGATAGAGCACACTTTGCTGAGTTCAAAACACCCCCTTGAAAGTGAATGGTTTTCGATATACGGGGTGTTTTATGATTCTTGACTGAAACTAAAATTCACCATATTTTGGAATAGGTGGACGTATTTGGATAAAAGTTGGTACACATATAGTGCACTCCTAGTCCAATCAATAGCATAATTTATTTTGAAAAAATTCCAGGACAGGACTCAATTTTTATTATTTTACATTTAGGGTCAATTACATTACCCTGTATATCAGTTTTTTGTAAATGGCGGATAACTATTGAAATATCTATGGATTATTGTATAAAATACTGTCTTAATATTTGAAGGCACGTTTATGGTTGCTTTCTAGTAAATTTTCGAAAATAATGGTGAATGATATTTAAATTCTACAAAATACATAAACAACTAGTTAATGTCGCTATTGTATTAATTACTTAAACACTTGTTTAATAATTATTTAATGTATTGTTGTTACCTAAAAAGAAAAACGAAAAACTGAAAAAAGGAAAAAATAAAGAAAAACAGTTTGCCTAATCATAATTTATAGCACAAATTTTAAAAAGACATTAATTATTTTATACACTGGTACAATTAATGATAATTGTAATAAATTTTCGAAATGAACACCCCCAGCGTCAATACGTTTTTGTTAACGTTTTAAACAGGTTTTCACCGATCTATCGATCATAGCCGGTTTGTGTCTAATATTGTTAAAAAATTTTGTTGTAATTTTTCACGGGTATTAATATTTTCACTGTACAGCTGTGACTTCAGGTGGCCCCATAAAAAATCCATAGGGTGAGATTAAGAGATTTCGGTGGCCAGTTAACTGGACCCCCTCTACCAATCATCTGTTGGTGTAACCTTGATTAAGATGCTCCCTCACCGGTACAGAAAAATGGGGTCCAGCACTATCGTGTTGAAACCACATACCTCTGGTATTGATGTTTTCTAATAAATTTGGTAACACAAAAAATTTAAATAAACTTCACCCGTGAGTCTCCCTTCAAAAATGTGTGGTGACTATTGTATATTTCACACCAGACGTTTATGTTGAATTTGTGTTGGGAATTTTTCTGAAGCGTAGCATGTGGATTTTTAGTTGCCCAAAGATGTTGATTTCTGGTGTTGTTTATTCCATCACGCGTGAATTGAGCTTCGTCCGTGAACAGAATTCTAGACACTGTTCGTCTGTGCGCAACAAAATGTTAAACGCGGAACGTTGTCACCGTTTTTGAACTACCTGAACATGAAAAGGATATAAATTTTCTTTTTTTAAAGTTCGCCATACTCTTGTTCTGGGAATTTCTAACTGATGACTGATTTTCCTGACGCTTACAGTTGGATTCGTGTGAACAATTTGTAAAACTTCCTCTCGCTGTTGAAAATCTCTAGGAACATGTTCATGTTTGGCCTGTGAGGGAAATTGTCCATGTTCCTTACTAAATTGATACACCTCTGAAAATGTTGTATGATTTGGTGTACGATGATTTCGAAAACGTCTTCTATATTCTCCCTCTGCAGCGGTTCCATTTCCGTCGCAAAAACCATACATATAAATCATATCTGCATACTCTTCATTTGTAAATTGCAATTTCATCTTGAAATTATTAGATTTGTTAATATGAAACCTTATTTTAGTGATTCAAACGACTTCTTTGAATACTTTAAGCTTAATTCCTAAAGGTAACTTACATTACTGTGTATTAAACTATAAATGACAGAACTGACACACGCCTACTTTTATTTTTAAGCAAACTGTTTTTCTGTGGAATATTGCATACAGCCGTACAAATTTTAAGTGCAATTAGAATCAAATTTAAGTAACAATAATACATTAAATAATTATTAAACAAGTGTTTAAGTAAAATTAATAAAATAGCTACGTTAACTAGTTGTTTGTGTATTTTGTAGAATTTAAATCTCATTCACAATAATCCATAGATATTTCAATAGATATCCGCCATTTACAAAAACTGATATACAGGGTGATGTAATTGGCCCTAAATGTAAAATAATAAAAATTGAGTCCTGTCCTGGAATTATTCCAAAATAAATTATGCTATTGATTGAACTAGGAGTGCACTATATGTGTACCAACTTCTATCCAAATACGTCCACCCATTCCATAATATGGTTAATTTTAGTTTCAGTCAAGAATCATAGAATACCCCCTCCCGTATCTCGAAAACCATTCACTTTCGAGGGTAAGTGAGGGGATGTTTTGAACTCAGCAAAGTGTGCTCTATCTCTCATTAGTCTACGTTACTTTAAATCTAGGATACCCTGTAGATATTCATTTGTATTACTCTTTCAAAATCCGGTGAGTTTACCTAAGAAGCGGAGAAAAGTGGAGAAAAGTGGAAAAAGTGGAAGGGAAAAGTTTTTGTTGTGGAATTTCGGTCAATTTGTAAATTGTCCCATATTGTTAAAAGTTAACAGTGTTTCTACAGCGTTAAAGAAAAAAGACCCAAGAAAGTTGTAACTCATTTATTATGCATTCAATTAAAAAAATGAGAGGCATCTTCTTCATTACTTGATCGATAAGAAATTTCGCGATATATGCGGTTTTTTAAATAATTTTTGGGAAAAAAATTATTTATTTGTGCAAAATAGGTGCTTGAATAGCTAATTGAATATAAACGGCTTCTTGAAAAAAAAAGGTCAAGATTTTGAAAGTTTTGCAAAGAAATATTTTTGAAAAAATGCAATACTGGGTGGTTACGAAAGCATAACGGAATAAATGGCTAATTATTTCCACATCCACATAGTGTAGTGGAAGTACAGTAAAATTTTATTTTTTTTTTATTAAATATGCTTAGAATGTAATGAAACGTCGAGATTGTAAGTTTAAGCAAATAGAAAATGTTCTGTTTGTCTGTCTGTCTGTCTGTCTATCATTCTGTCTGTATTTTTTTAGATGACAGTGTTTGGCTGGATGCATTTTTTTGATAAAAAAATGCATTACAAAAAATGGATTTTACATAAGTGCACGAAATATAACTATAAATACTACAGAAAATTGATTTTTATCACCATTGTAAAGCACGTTTAAAAAGCTACAATTTAGTAAAAATAAAGTCAAATGGCAGTTTTTTATGAAGCTACAAAAATTTCTATAAAATTTCGTTTTTTAAAGAAAATAATAGATGTTTTTTTTTTATAATTTTCTATAATCATTTACACCTACAGAATCTATAATTTCACCAAGTTTCATTAAAAAAGATTAATTATTTGTTTAGTAATTTCGATTTATGTAAAATTAGATATTCTCTTGGTTTTTAATTTTTTGCAAAAACACAAAATGGCAGACCGGATTTGGGCCCAGGCAGTTTTATTAATAATTTATTTATAAACATTTTGATTTTCTGTTTGGTCGGATCCGATGAACAGAACCCGATATATTAAAGAAAAATGAAACAAAAACACGTTTTTCAAAAATAAACCTTAATTTCCAAAAAACGCTCCACTTCCAGATTGGACAAAACTTTATTGTAACATCCTGATAACATACAGATTGCATTTCCGCAAAAAAAATTGCCCCTTCCCTCCCCAAACAATTTAGGAAAAAACTACTACTAGGTGTTTTCACTGTATCCAAATTTGCTTTTTTGATATTATTAAAATGAAGTACTCCATCCATTAAAGGCACTTACCAATATTTAAACACCATTCTTTCATCTATCAATTTAAAATTTCAACAAATAAATAACAAAACTGAATAACTGAACGGGTATTATACAAAACGTCATCGGTTGTATTAACATAACCTTAACTTTTAGGTTTTGTAAATTTATTGTCAATTTTAATAATTATATCCGCACTTCTTATTTGAAACCAGTATGGCTCCAAGCAAACATTTAAAAATTGACGCATTATGATGTCTCAATATTGTTGATTACTAAAAATGGGCTACTAGTTATAGGTTGGATTTCCAACCTACAAAAATCGCCTTGTTCTATTGGGAGAAGATATTTAAAACTTTATGAACATTATTTTGAACAAGATTTTAGTTGAAAATACGAGAACCAAGCGGAAATTTTCATAATAGTGACATATTATTCGGAAATTTTTAAAAGATATGTATTTTTGAGGTTAGGTGTTTATGACCGATGACGTCAACAACATAGCTTAGTGTTTTTGGCGGTAAAATTTTAATTCAAATTTAAAAATACACTCTCTTGGATATTACTCAACTGGTTGCGGAAATTCAAATGTTTTTAGTTATAATTAAGTACCTTCACAGTCAATGAGATTTTAAAATTTGTGAAAACACCAAATTGTACAACTGAACAACTAACATGAACGATAATTCAGATAAAGTATTAAGTTCATCAATTATCACTGAGTACATTATTTTCCACCGCGGAAATTAAACAGAAGGGTAAATACATCTTACTCCACATAATGTGATTTTGCGTGCAATGTATGGCAGTGGGGTCAAAGAGTCACTTTTGTCCGAAACCAAAGATTTATGAACCAAGGACAAAAACAAGCTGGCTTCGTTAACTATAAGGGAAAGCGTGATAAAATACAGTATCCCGAAGCTGATGTACAATAACCTTTAAATCAGAACCCACTGGATTATACTGAATAGGCTGCGGTAGCGGTGGCAGTAGTTCCATAGGGAATAATTAGTCCCTGATTGTTAATTACTGTTATAGACCAGAGCAACAATTCAATTTTACTTTTGTTGGTAGTTATTGGGTTCGGAAGTTGACCTAACTGTCACTGTATCATTGGTTCAATTATCAAGGCAGATAAACGTTAAGGAAATATGGTAGCATCTCCAAAAGATCCAAATTTGTTTTAATAGGCGGAACAGTAATCAGTTTTCAAATAAACATGAGGGAGGGATATTGGCGATTTCAAAGACTTGTATGTGTATGTTTATATTTCTCCATTGAAAAAATATACCACCTGTCGGAGTGTTTAGTATCTGTCGCTTTTACGAAAAATCAGCAGCTTGGTCCAGTTTCACCCATGCTCTGCCCTCGCCATACTGTCTGACACAGGCCGCCACTTTAAATCTAACAATTTTAACAATTCGATCATAATTACTTCCATATCCGTTACTGGAGAAACGTTATGGAAAAAAGCGCGGTATTTGGGAACTGATTAGTAAACAACGGATTTGGCTGAAATTTTTAAAAGTTTTAAAGATATAATTTATAAAAAGTAAAAAAAAAACGAATTAAATACAAAATAATTTAAGTTTCAAAATATTTCATTCTTTTTGTACATATATGATATATCTATATTTTCATCAAAATCATCATCTTCAACAATTATGACAGTAGATTCACAGTGGGTACACGTCCGCTGCACTATGGGCAGGCTGAGGTGCAGTGCAACTCGGTTTTCTTGCATTCGCAACTTTGACCATAACCTGTTTTGTCACTGGCAAATTATTATTTTTAATAAATTTTCATGCGCTGGTTGTTGATTCATTAGGTTTGAAAAATTCGATAGATTCCAACCTCAATCATTTGATAGTAAATCGACATCCAGCCATATTTACACCTGTAAGTGCACTTTCTTAAGGTGTTCTAGAGCTGTGTCAGTTGTGTGTGACAAATTCGCAAATTTACACTACTATCTATAACATTTGTAAAACATTGTCCTTATATTTATTTAAATCAAACGCAGACTTAGGAGCGACATATAAACCCAAGTAGCAAAATAACTTTTATAAAGGTTGTTAGAACTGCTATACAACATATTTTATAGAAACATGTAAATTGTATAAGGCAGTTAAATACCATTATACAATGTCTATACAACTAAAAAGGGCCCACTTCTATACAACATTTTGGTATTATAGGAATTCTATTAGAAAACCATACAACCATTATAAAACTATTTTACGTGATGATTATAAAACTGTCCTATAAGTATATCCTCAGGATTACTTATACAACATATTTACATATGCACTTGGCAACTGCTATAAAATTATTGTTTAGTAATTCTATAAGTGAGTTATAATGTAGACGGTATGTCACTAACAAATATTTATACAATCATTTTATTTTCTAGTGATGAAATTCAGAACAAAATTATTGCAAGAGTGATTATATAACGCAAACATGTTGTGTAGTTATTATTTTAAATAACAACCTCAATAATGGCGCTCAAGATCCATTAAACATGGTAAAATCCCGTTATTAAGCAGTATAATTAACACGCTAGTAGCAAGAAAATTCTTTTGCGCGGCGAAATTTTCTGACAAAATATGTATATATTTTTAGCAAAAAACTGAAGGGCCTCAGTTTAGCATACGCGTTTGGTTTATTACAGATTAAAAAAATATATTTTATTAAATTTAAAATGGTCGAATTTTCAGTTTAAACAAGATATTGATTAAATTAATAAGAGAATAATCTTTGCCTTTCTGAAAAGTTAATTTTGAATAGACATTTATACATTTCTATGAGAATTCTGCATAATGGCGGCAATTGATGAACAGCTAAATCCTTAAGTAAATATGGCGTAATATAATACGATAATTTTGTCCCATATGAAACGTTATACAACGCTTTTGTGTTATTCGAAACTCTATAGGATATTAAAATCCTATAATGTTGTTTCTATAGGCGCTATAAAAATATTCTCGAAATAAACCAACAAGTTGAACTTTGATAAATTTTAGAGGTTGCCAGATTTCAAAATATATTAAACTATTTTCTCACACTTTTTTATAGAGTACGACAATTTAAGTAATTGCAGAGATATAGTCAAATTTATTTTCCTCTAATTTCGAGTTTATAGTACACGAATTAACCAACATTTTATGAAAATGTGAGTTTGCTACCAATTGTCATTATTTTTTATAGTTAAAATTGAGCACATTAACAGCTGATTGAAATGCTATTGATTGATCCAATATATTGTTATGCATTTGAGGGTTATTTACACCAATAAGATTTAAATCCTGTTTAGGAGTCTGTAATATTTCCATTTCTCCGGCAATAGTTTGAGAGATATAAAGTGTGGGTGATAAATCCATTACAAACAATAAATAAATCAATCTACAAACTAGTAAAGAATAGTGATTGAAAACATGTAAAACATTGAGTGATACCCTTAGCACGACGATTTGTGTGTCGGCCTGCTAAAGTTTTCGGATTCAATACCATGTAGAAGAAGAAGAAAATGTAATTTATTGGCCAAACATAGTTTTCCCTAATTTTATCCAATTTTTGCATAACGTGGCAACCCCAACTTTCGTGGTTATCCTGTAGTTCGTCCGCAAACCACGTTACAAAACAAATGTATCACGTAACCTCTATATATATATATATATATATATTGCACTAAACAATTATTCTGTTCTGTTCTGTTGCAATCAACTCCAGTATAGAGTACTTAGACATTAGTAACCTAACTTACAAAATTGAACACATTTAGTTGGTATGTTTTGTCGTTAGTTGTTAATTCAGCATTTTTTTAAATTTGGAAACTTTTGTGCCCTTGGAACTTGGTATCTATCAACTTCTAGCCTTTCACCTAATCTTTTAGCTATTTGTGGCAGATGACAATTTCCATTTCTAAGTAAATTTTTAATATAAAAAGGTCTGTTTGCAAAAGGATATGCATTAAATGTTGATAGCACTCCAATTTTTTTTTACTTCGTGAGTTAAGTGTGAGAGATTGTGTAGGTGTACGTTACTTGTTATATCTTCACCATAAAAATCCCTATACATCTCAACATCGTTTTCAAATATCGATGCGGCTGAAAGCAAAAACAAATGTTGATTAGCAGCTCTTCTACTGGAGTATCATTTTTATGATGCCTGGCAGTGGTAGATAATACTGTTTTTATTTCCAAATTAGCCCCATGGTTGCAGTTAGATGAATTATTAGTAACTCCCAAGAATTTGATGGTAATTTTTTTTAACTGTTCTTTTAAAAAATCCACTTCTTTAATTTTCATCCACTGAGATATTGCTCGATATATTTTTTAAAACTGACTAGTAAAATTAGTTTAATTTTTATGACAAAATGGGGTTATGTGCAAACAGATTTTATAACTGATGTACTTATAGGTTGATTATAAAATGATTTTATACCTATTGTATACTGTTACTGTAAGAACAGTTTTATAAATTAGCTTAAAGAACTTTAATACAGCTTTTTATACAACTTCCATTCAACTATTTTTTAATACAGAAATTAAAAGTTGTTAGAATAGGTATACAATTGTAATATAATTTTTATGCAATTCTTTTAAAATATTTTTATAGATGGTTGTATAAAATGTTATACAAATGTTATAAAATTTGTGAGTAGTACAATAAGATTTTGTCCTATAATATGAGCTATAAGAACATTTACACAACAATATTATAGAAACGTTCTCTTATACGATAAAATTGTTTTAATTGGATACTCTAAGAAATAAAACTGTTCTTCAAACGGCGCTAGACGATAACTATAAAATAATTCAGTTTCTTTAGGATTCTATTTTGCTACTTGGGAAGCCAGAATACATCTTGGATGGAAACACCAACACACTACTAGCCCACTCAAAAAATGAGTTCACGTATAATAGGAATCCAAATACAGTGAATGGAACCTTTTTTTCGCCTTTGTTCTTACTCAAATGTCAAAGTTAAAAAAGTCATTAAACATATAAAATTCTTCATTTTGGAGATAGCGGTGTTGGGGAGTAATTTATCGACGGGTTATACTTGAAATAACATGGGAGGGGCTTATAGAGTAAGTGGAATCCAGACAGCGGGCCTAGGGGGTTGATTAAACGATTAAAAACTTTCAAGGAGTGGAAAATCATTTTTTTTTTCAAATGATTCGGTTCATACACGTAACCCCCGTTTTCAGGGTCGCTAATTACGGGAAAAATATTCATTTTTAGCTCCAACCTCTTCTCATCCCTCAAATGATGAGTTGGGGGTGGTTTCTGCCCGTTTGAGGGATGAGGAGGGATTGAAGCTAAAGATGAATATTTTTCCCGTGATCAGCGACTCCGAAAACGGGGGAATACGCGTTTGAACGGAATCATTTGAAAAAAAATTATTTTCCATCCCTCGGGAGGGCTTAATCAACCCCCTAGGCCTGTTGTCTTACTTTATAACCCCCTTCCATTTTACTTCAAGTATAACCCGTCGATGAATTACTCCCCAGACCCGTTTATATATACAAGATAATAATGTATTTTCAAGATTATTACAAGATCAGAAAGTATTTTCAAACTTATTTGATTTTATCACCATCATTGCTCTCTTCTTCACTGTCATCTGAATCATAGTCCGTTCCCAGTAGAAGAACATCATCTGACACTAAAATTTGCTCAGCATCGAACTCTTCAGGTTCATCTCTCTTTGACCTGTGAACACTGCTCTGGCCTCTCATGTCAGAACGCTCCTGAGATTGAGTTGGATGAAGATGAAGACGACGACGAAGATTACTTCGAGCTTGAGGAAGTTGGTGGTGCTACTGCTACTGAATCAGGAAGATAGGATGCAGTGGGAGGACATTAGTCAGCCCCAATCCAAACGGATTCGACTACTAAAACCACTACACGCAAATAATTCGTTTTTTCCAAAACTCACAGTCGATTACACAAAAACTCGCGTTTATAAAAAGTGCACACTTCCAAACTAAACAACATTCCCGAGTAAATAGGTATGCCCTATGAACTGAACGGAACGCTGTCGCACAACGTAGGGTCGTAAAACGGGAGGGTCGGCCACACCACCCCCCTCTTCAAGCAGCCCATCTGCTCTTCATTGTATTCAAGGCCGTCATCCTTTCTCTTCTCCCGACTTCTTTTTCAACTCTCCGCCACTTCAATCCAAACAATTTAAGCTCAAATCAGACAAATTTAGGGCAATTTTTAGCTTTATTTGTCAATTTTTAATATTTCACAGATTTATGCCCTCCGTATCTCGATAACTATTAGGTTGATAAACAATATGAATAGAAATTTTATGTATAACAACTTTGTTTATGTTCATGATCTTGATAAACCTAATAATTTTGGAGATATCAGAGCAAAACTGCGGAAAACGGATAGTCAGTGATACTCCCGCCTCCTCCCCCTCCCAAACCAGACGTCACAAACTTCGGGATTTTTCATGGCGTGTTGTACTGAGGATAGTGAACAACCTGGGACAAGAATTGCCTATACCTTTTGGATGTTTAGGTTTAGGTAATTTTTGTTCTATATTTACTGTACTATACTATTGAAAGTACTAGGAAAGTAGGAATATTACGCCATAGGCTAGATAGTACAAGCATTTTCATTCACTTTCATTGTAATTATAACTGCTGTTTTTAAATATCTCAATATTTAACTCTATATTTGGATTTTGGTACTTCAATAAAACTACATTTAAGAATACTAAAAATCTTACCTCGACTTCAATGGAGGACTTCTCTGGTGTGAATCTGAAAAATAAAAATAATATATTTATAAATACAAAGCAATATAAATAAAGATTGGAGCACCGCAAGGGTCCATTCAACTATTTTTATATTTTTTATATTTTTTAACAATTTTCCAAATCTTGACCCAGAAAATAACATCGTTGTGTCTTCCGATGATAACAGTTATATTCCGACAAATCGAAATCTGAAGTCTTAAGTAAGTTCCAATATATGATAATGCATCTATAAACAGTATCCAAAATTGTTTTTTATTATGACAATGGATTAAGCCGAGAAGTAATGCGCGAGCGGTTCCGAGGTGTCGCTGTGAAGGAGCGGGGCTGGGGGGTAGTAAGTAAAAATCTCACACTACCCTGTCGCACAACATCTAGGAGGGTGTTTCTTGAGGATTCCCCTCCGCACAAAAGAAATGTCGAATTTTTGGCCCGCTGTAGTGCAAACTATTGCTCGAAAATAAAAGTTAAAAAAACGAAGCTGTCGGATTTTTCCTGCTCTACAAATTTCATATAGAAATTACCCATATGAAGAAAACTGCGAATCGTGCCCTCATTTCTAATTTTCTTTCACAATAAACAAAAAGCTATCATCAGTCGTTCGAAAATAAATGTATAACACATAAAACTTGGGAAATTTTACTCCCCTTAAACGCCGTATTTGTTTTTTATGCAGCCCCCAACAGAAGTCGAGATATTTGAAAAAAGATGGCGGTAAACTCCGGTTGCGCAACTTGCCAACAATTCACCAATACACTCACCAATGACCCGCCCCACCAAGTCCCAAAAGCTAGCTGACGTCGGGTGACTGTCGTCCTCTACATAGTGATTTCATTTTATGTCCGAAGGAGTATTTCCAACTAGTTAGAAAAAATCCTATATTGTTCCTATCTATAAAAAATCCGGTGACAGAGGATTGGTTATTAACTATCGACCTATTACTAGAATTTCGCACATACCTAAAATTTTTGAATCACTGGTAAACGACTTTCTAACTTATAAACTGAAAAACTGTATTAATAGTAAGCAACACGGATTCTTTCAAGGCAGATCTGTAATAAAATTATATAAAAAAAGTATTTTTAAGAAAAAGCTTTTATCTGAAAAAACTACTAAAAAGTAAAAATAATTTTTTTTAAATTCATACACATGGAAACCAAAAGCTTTGGGGGCGGTCATATAGTGATATTGCATATTTACTTTGCTCAATTGACCACCCCCAAAGCTTTTGGTTTTCATGTGTATGAATTTAAAAAAAATTATTTTTACTTTTTAGTAGTTTTTTCAGATAAAAGCTTTTTTCTGAAATCGATCGGGAATGTCTACATTTTCGGCGCGATTTTAGAGCGAAAACTGCACAATTCCAGTATTTTACTCCGTTGCTAGGAAACTATCAGAAAACAGACCGGAAAAGATCCGTTGCCAAGCAACGATCAACGTTCCCGTACGGTTTTTTATATATATTTTAATATGTTAATATTTTTGATTTTTATACGTTTAAAATAGTATTGATTGTGATTTCAGATTTTTTTTTTTAAATGTTTATATTTTTGATTTTTATACGTTTAAAATAGTATTTATTGTGATTTCAGAAAAAATAGTATGTGTACTTCGGTGTGAAAGCACATTCCCAGACTTCGATGCTTGTTGCAACAATTGCATCATCGTCCGGGAATGTATCGCTTTCACACCTAGATACACAATATACTATTTCTTAAAAATGCTTTTTTTATATAATTTTATTTTTTACTTTTTAGTCCACTTATTTTACAAACAGACAGACAAAACCCTTTCATTTGCCACCGCCATCCACCCATCCCCTCTCCCGTCTTCTCACCCCTCTGACACTACTTCCTACTTCTTCCCTCTTTCCACCACTTCCCCTGCCTTTTCCATCTCTCTCCACCTCTTTCCACCCTATTCCCACCTTTTCCCACCTCTTCCCGCCCCTTCCCACCTCCTCCCACCCTTTTCCTATCTCGTCCCATCCCTTCCTCATCTCTTCCCACCCCTTCCCCACCCCTTTCCCACCCTTCCCACCTCTTTCCCACCTCTTCCCACCCCTTCCCTACCTCTTCCCACCCCTTTCCCACCCTTCCCACCTCTTTACCACCTCTTCCCACCCCTTCCCCACCTCTCCCACGTCCACCATATTGAATTTAGAATGACGTCACACACTTTATCGTATTTTACTCATCAAACCCTTTCATTTGACACCCATATCAACGGGGTTGTGGCTAAAAAGCAGATCCGCCATCTTGGGACGTCCGCCATATTGGATATAAAATGACGTCACATTGTTTATCGTATTTTACTCGTCAAACCCTTTCATTTGATACCCATATCAGGGGGGTTGTGACTAAAAAGCCGATCCGCCATCTTGGGACGTCCTCCATATTGAATTTAGAATGACGTCACATTATTTATCGTATTTTACTCGTCAAACCCTTTCATTTGATATCCATATCAGGGGGGTTGTGACTAAAAAGCCGATCCGCCATCTTGGGACGTCCTCCATATTGGATTTAGAATGACGTCACATTGTTTATCGTATTTTACTCGTCAAACCCTTTCATTTGATACCCATATCAAGGGGGTTATGACTAAAAAGCCGATCCGCCATCTTGGGACGTCCGCCATATTGGATTTAGACCGATAATGGCTATACTATGTTGCATTGTCACCAGACTTATACACGTGTGCCAAATTTCAAAGCTCTAGCTTAATTAGAACTAATCGAAATTCAGCTTGCAAGATTTGACCTAAACCAACAAACATACAAACAAACATTGCAAGTTAAATAAAAGCTTTTAAAAACAAACTTGTTAATATATGAAGATTTTATCGTCAAATCTTTGAAGAAGAGATACTGTGTGGATACAATCTACACAGATTTCTCCAAGGCATTTGATAAAGTAGATCACACATTGCTTTTAAACGAATTATCTCGATATATTCACGGCAGTCTTTTGAAATGATTAAAATCATACTTAAGTTCCAGTGTTTAGGTTGTAAAAGTTAAAAACTATTATTCTCATGAAATTCAAGTTAGGTCAGGTGGTCCTTAAGGGGCGCACTTGGCACTTTTGCTATTCAATCTACTTATTAATGATGTTGTAGAATGCTTTTTATATAGTCAGGTACTAATGTATGTAGATGACTTAAAAATATTTAAAGAAATTAAAGATTCCATTTCCATTGTTGAACTACAAGATGATATTACCAGATAATTCAGAATTGGTGTAAGCGTAAAAAATTAACACTGAATGTTTCAAAGTGCAAATATATCCAGTTCAGTAAAGAGATATCTCCATCAATAAATTCGTATGTAATTAATGACGTACCAATTGAAAATATAAAAGTAATACGTGATTTAGGTATATATTTTGACTCTAAACTGACATTTGTGCATCACATCGACTTAATATGCAATAAATCTCTAAAAGTACTAGGTTTCAGTGGCGGCTGGTGAACTTTCAATTTTTTTTTCTAGTCTGTGGTGCATGGGACCCATAGGAAATATGGGAAATAACATCTAGAGAAGCACTTCTCTAACGACGCCTAAAAATATTGAAAAAGCAGTTTGCGAAAAAATTTTTTAAAATTCGGTAGCCTCCCCTGATCTAAGGAGTCCTGTTTAAAAAAATTGCTTTTGTCATATACATTTTAGGTACCTTTTATAAAAATACAACAATACGTTTTGGAGTTTATGAAAATATTTTCATTATTAAATGAAATACAATGAACTGAAATTTTGTAATGTACAATTTAACAAATTACAATATTTCAATTCGTTGTATCTCAGTTAGTAATTAAAATATTTTCATAAACTCCAAAACGTATTGTTGTATTTTTATGAAAAGTCAAATGTATCTAACAAAAAAAACAAAATTAAACTACACGCTAAAAAAAATTTGTTTAGAGCAACCAAAAATTTTGTTGCGTATATACAAAGCAATTTTTTGGTTGATGTTAATAAATTTTTGTTACCTCAAACAATTTTGTTTGGAGCAACAAAAATTTATTAACATCAACCAAGAAATTGCTTTGTATATACGCAACAAAATTTTTGTTTGCTCTAAACAATTTGTTTTTACTGTGTAGACCAGGGGAAGCTACCGAATTTTAAAACATTTTCTCGCAAACTGCTTTTTCAAAATTTTTTAGGGGTCATTAGAGAAGTGCTTCTCTAGATATTATTTCCCTTATTTCGTATGGGTTCCATGCGCCACAGACGAGAAAAAAAATATTGAAATTTCACCAACCGCCACTGCTAGGTTTCATTAAAAGGCATACTAAAGATTTTAGAAACATAGCCGCCATAAAATCATTATATATTTCACTACTTAGAACTCACTTAAAAAACTGTTCAGTTATATGGTCTCCATATTTTCAAGTGCATATAGATAAGATAGAAAGAATGCAAAAAAGATTCTTACGTCATGCTGCATATAAGGTCAACATTGCTACTGATAAGATTAATTATAATGTAATTTTAAACAGCTTAAATCTTTGTCCTTGGAATAACGCAGAATCAACGCAGATATTGTCTTGGCATTCAAAATTAGCAATGGCATTAATGACTCACCTGAATTACTCTCTACAATAGACTTCTATGTTCCTTAGAGACATTTAAGAGTAACTTATACGTTTTTTATTCAGAACCATCGAACCTTATATGGTCCTAATTTAGGTACAAGCAGAATTGTAAGGAATGCTAATAATACTCAACTGAATTTTTTTAATACCTCGGTCAATAAGTTAAAAAGACATTTGATGTGATAATTATTTATAGCTTTAAGATAACTTTAAGTTAGTATTTACCTTTAAGTAAGATTATATATCCTCCTGATCTGACGAGTCTATTTATGTTATTTCTTTATTTTTTATCTTGTTTTTAAATGTATGTTGGTTTTTTTGTAAGTAATTTATTAATTGTTATTTGAGCATTTTTTTTTTAAATTCTATGTGTAATTGGTAACCTGTAAGGATAAATAAATAAATAAATAAATAAAAAAATAAAACAAATACTGACTGGACAACTGCTGGACTAGAGAACTCAGTAACATATATTTTATTTCCAATTAAATTCAGAAACATTATGTCTATGTCTTATTATTGTTACACTATTCACAGAATTATTCACTGGATACCATAGTAGAATCTCCACATAATCATTTAGTTTATACATTTACTAATCTCTTTGAAACAAGGATTACCTGCAGCTTACCGGTTAAGTGTTAGATAAGCGAATAAAAGCGCCATTAAAACTTTCTACGCCTAGTTGAAATCAGATAGCCCTCTAGCGTTAAATGTTATTTGTTCGCGACTCGGGTTGTAGATAATAAATCAACTCATTTATTGGCTAATTATTTCAAATTTGCTGGAAAAAGAACACATGGGGAATATATGCTGCAGTTAGAGCTCTAAATTCGTGATTGAATTTTGCTTTACGAGAAAATCAATGAATTTTTCAGGCGTTTTCGTAAACTATTTACTGTTGAGGAGATTAAACTCGAGATTAAATAACTATTAATTTAAACTTTAAATTTACTTATCTAGCCTCCTAGTGTTGTATTCTTTTCCTAGAAATTAAGTATTCATATTTAAGATTGGTATTCACTTATTTATAAAGGGTGTCCCGAATTGCATAGGCCAAACTTTAGCAATTGATCCAACTTTTCCAAATAAGAAAAATTTTCTATAAACATGGGTCGGGAAGTGCTTAGTTTCCGAGATACAGGTTGTTCTAGAAATCCTCCGGAAAATGCTTTTTTTAAATATTTTCGAAACCTCTAAATATAAGCAAATGATAAATTACACAGGAATTTAACTTTCTATGCCTTTTAAGACAAAATGACAACTATGTAGGTATAGTAAAATTTTGCCTCAACTTTTTTGTGTCACTCGCTTTGAAATTAGTTTATGAGCGAAATATATAAATATGTTTTTTGCACAAGAAAAGTATCTTGCGTTTTTTCTCTAAAATTACAAATTTTTGAGTAAAACCTATTTAAATTTTATTAACCAGTGATCATTATTACCAGCATTCCTCTTATGCAGGAATTGTGTGCCATGATTGTAATGTTTGTAACAAATGAAAAATAATCTAGCATAAAAAGTTAAATTCCTGTGCAAATTATCATTTGTTTATCTTTAGACGTTTAGAAAATATTCATAGAAAATCATTTTTAGGAGAATTACTTGAACACTCTGTATCTCAAAAACTAAGCACTTTCCGACCACTTTCCTTTATACAAACTTTTTCTTATTTTGAAAAGTTGAATCACTTGGTAAAGTTTGGCCTATGCAATTCGGGACAGCCTATATACTTAAGAATATCTACAAAAAACAAATTCCTAATCACATATATTCGTCTAAATGCGCGAAGAGTCACCAAATATGTCACAAAATTGCTAAAAATTGTTACTGCTGTTACTGTTGTAAATATAGACGATCTCATTTCATAATTTTGTCTCAGTGAAGTAAGATAAAATGTTTTATACAGGGTGTAATCAGTTTCATGTCATTAAAAAAACTGGTAATGGGGACCGACTAGACAAACAAAAAACTTTTATGATTTTTCCCCCTAGGGGCACTTTGAAAAAAACTGACCTAGGTCAACAATTTGAATAATAGGGTAGGAAACATTTGAGGACCACTGCCTTTCTGGGTCATTGGACGTGTAGTAGTTCCCAATTATACAACTTTTAAATTATCATAAAAAAGTGCAAAGTACCGACGGACTCGTTCCGCTGGCCGACGCGGCGGTTCAAAGCAAAGGAGGGTGGCACCTTTGATGAGTGCCTCAAGTAAAAATGTAAATAATTCGTTATCTCTTTTTGCAGAACTGCAAAAGCAAATGGTGGTCGTAGAAGTTAAATACAGCATTTCTTAACATGTGTGTTTTTTTTTAATTTAGAACAAAATATTGGAGGTCTTATTGTTGTTTATAATTTATCAGATTTAAATGTGGTTTATTAACATTTGTAACCTAAATGAGTGTTCTGGGTTAAAAGCTTAAAATATGAATAATTATTGCATGACATTGGGAAATATAGAGTTAGTCGTATGAGATATACGATAACAGAAAACAATTATGTGTATTTTAAGTTAGGAAAAAATCTGATTTATTTAACGAATTGCCGATCAGGTATCGAAAACTAAAATATTCGGTAAATTTAGAACTTAACAATAAATTTGTTGATTTACATAAATTGTTCGAAATGGCTTCCGTCTGCATCAATACACTTTTCGGCACATACGCACTCCGTTCAACACATTTGGTAAAATAGGATCATTTTTTATGGTTTCTATGCACATTAAAATACCACACTAAACTATTAACTAACGTTGTCGATAAAGAAAATAAAAATAAAAAGTTAGTCCAAAATCCACAACAAACACAAAAAGAACGAACAAGTAGAGTCTGTGCGTAATCAAGAACTTAACGACTTGAACAGTAAGTCAATAAAATAAATCTTGATTGTAAACACGTGGTCCAAAATTCAAAAGAACAAAGTAACATACAAAACAACTAGCGGCTTCCACGTGTGTACTTAACGAAATGCCCACAGAAACTAAAATACCGCACCACTAAAGACCTTACCTTACCTAATTTTAAAAAGCCATAAAAAAGTGTGAATATCAACTTGTGTCCTCGTCGACGCGCGGCCTCTAACAAAGGAGCGCGGCACTTTGAAAGAACCGTATTAGCGTATTTGATGGTTAGAGGCGACGACATATACGAATATAAAAGCCTATCCCAACATTCCAGCAGTTCTCAAACAGTTTTACTGAAAATTTTCGAAATTTTTGTTTATTTTTTTTTTCTAAAACTATGGGTTTTTGACCCTATGTTATATAAGGCTTTTTTGTTCGTTTAGTCATTCCCTACCACCAGTTTTTTTTAATGACATGAAACTGATTACACCCTGGATGATTTTGTTTTACTATTAGGAACATCAGTTCAATTTTTTTCCAATTTGGTTAAATCACAAGCTAAATTATTAATTATTTTGTACAAATGAATAACACTAAAATAAATGTGTCTATCATGAAATCATTAAGTTATATTTAGACAAGTCTTCTAGATATTTATTATTTCTACATGTACCAGTAAGAATATATTCAGTATGTTGAATAATTTATTTTATATACGACTAACAAATAATATAAACATTAAATGGGTGATTTTTGGTATATAATGCTATCAATTAATCCCACAGGGGATTATGATGAGGGAATTCTGGTCATTATACCCCCTCGTGTACCAATCAGAAAATTATGCATGAATCAGTCTATTTGTGCACATGAAAAATGCCACAGAGACCGGTAACTATGTAAAAAAAATAAATAGATGCCGTAAACAATCAAAGTAAAAACGGGTTTTGTGGAATTGTGTTTGATTCTGTTAGTTTTGTGATTGAAAGAATGGACAGTTATTTAGAAGATACTATCCCCTGTACTCCTCCAGAAATAACTGAAAAAGCAGAAGCAACAACATCTAATTTACTATTACAGAAATCAAAAAGTTTTTACGATAAAGCGTACCAAAATTTCATGGACTGGCGCATTCAGAAATAAACTAACTCGCTTTATGAAAATGTATTATTAGCCTATTTTGCTGACAGTTGACAGATACAAATCTTCTTTATTATGGTCATTTTATTCCATGCTAAAAGCAGTTTTGAATATAAAACACGACATAGATTTGGAAAAGTATGAAAAACTACGGTCTTTTCTGAAAAGAAAATCTGAGAGATATGAAGCGAAAAAGGCCAAAACTTTGACACCAGAAGAAATTAATAAATTTATAAAGTGCTGGAGTTCAACCAGTATAAACCGCTCCCTCTCTTCAGTGTTTCCTGTTGGCCTGGGACTGCTTTCGCTTTTCATCGGACCCCCAGGTCATTTAAGATTGTCGGTGTTAATTGGTGTTTCTCCATGGGTTCAAGCCCATCTCTCTTTCCTCCTCTTCCTTCTTTTTGATAATGGGATTATTCCCTCCTCCACCCTTCTCTAGTTCTCTTCCGTTTCTAGCATCCTCCCTACCATATCTTCCGGAGACAATAACGACACCCCACCGTCTCGTCTCTCTTCTCTACATCTGTTGCATGCGAACACGGTGTGCTCCATGTCATCAACCTCTCTACAGTATGCACGCTCTCTGCTGTCAGTCTTGCCAATATCATATAAGTACTCTATGAAGCACCCATGTCTGCTTAGGACTTGGGTAAGGTAAAAGCCTACCTCACCATGCCTCCGTTCCATTCATGCTCTGATGTTCGGGATGAGGCGTCTCGTCCACCTTCCCTTGACTGCAGTGTCCCACCGCCTCTGCCATCTTTCAAGCAGCCTATCCCTCCCGGCTCCTTCAAAGATTTCCAGCCGTTCTTTGACCATCAGATCCAAAGGGGGGGTCCCTGCCACTACCAATGCCGCCTCGTACGAAATCGTTTTATCTGCTCTGTATACCTGTAGTGCGGCCCATCGCTGGATCCTAGCCATCCCCCCTCTCGTCCTATCCACCTTCATAGCACTGTCCCAGACCGGAGCTACATACAAGAGGATAGAGTGCACGACACTACTCAGCAGTCCCCTCTTGCTTGTTCTTGTTCCATGGGTATTGGCCATAAGCCTCCCAATAGCTGTGGCTGCTTTTCCCGCCTTCTCGGCCGTCTTTGTGGCATGGACATCGAAGTTCAACTTGGAGTCCAGCCAAACCCCTAGATATTTCAGGTGGTTCCCTGAGGATATCTCCACCTGGCCCACCCTAACTTTCATGGGTGGAAGATTTCTTTTCCTCGTGATAACCCGGAGCACCGTTTTCCCTGCAGCTAGCTCAAGCTGCATTCTTTCTAGTCATCTCTCAATATTTCTGATGGCCTCGTTGGCTGCTTGCATTATTTGGACAGTTCACCTTCCAGTCACCGTTATGGCCAAGTCGTCGGCATACCCGATAACCTTTACACCCTCCCTCCAAGGTAATTGAAAGACATCGTCAAACATCACATTCCACAAGGTCGAACCGAGCGCCGACCCTTGTGGAACCCCACTCGTGATTCTTTTCCAGATTATCTCTCCCTCTGACTCGAATTCGATCATCCTGTCTTGGAAGTAGCTCGTCATCACCCCGACGAGGTACGGAGCTACCCCCAAGCTCTACATCTTCCTGACAAACATCTCCCATCCCGCTGTGTTAAACGCGTTTTTGACATCAAGGGTCACGACAGCACATATCTGTGTCGTGGCTAGGGTTTCCTCTGATGTCTCCTTTAGTAGTCTAATGTCTCCTATCGTTGATCGTCCTTTCCGAAAACCGAACTGGCTTTCAGATAAGCTATCTCCTTCTCTAATCTCCCCAATATCAGATAGTTGAGGAGCTTGCCCATCGCGTCAAGTAAACATAGCGGTCGGTGGGACGACGGGTCCTCCGGCGGTTTGTTCCCTTTCCGGATCAGGACGACCCTGGCCTTCCTCCATCTGCTCGGAAAATCCCCACTCTCTGGGGCACGGTTCATTACTCTTAAGATGTCTTCCGGGTATTCTTCCGCAACTAGCTTGACTATTTCAGGTGGAATTTCGTCTAAACCTGAAGCCTTTCCACTTTTAAGTTTGGGACATGCTGCCTCCAGCTCCTCCTCCGTGAGTGGGGGGACCACATCCACTTCTACCGCCCTACATCTGACCATATCCCTTTCTGGAAATAGGACAGCCACGACTTCCGCCACTTTCTCTGCCGGCAAGGCAAGGGGGGGATTTCTGATCTGTCGAGTCGCTATCTTGTAGCCATCTCCCCAGACATCTCCATCCACAGTGTCACATAATTCCCTCCATCTATTTGTCTTTGATCTTTTAATAAGCACTTGACAGAGATCTTTTACATAGGGTAAGATTTCCAGATACTAAATGTCTCAAATCTAACATATTAATTCATTTAAGGTCGTATTAATCGTGGGAATTATGGGTGCATGTCGCTATACGAAATGAAAGACATGAAAGGTTTAAGTACAATATTATTAATAACTGTTCCTAACACGAAAACCAAAGTGGTAAGAAGTTTTGCCATTACTGGTCAATTTTATGGGGATTGTAAAAACGTATAGGATCTTCGGCCGTCGCACGTGACAATAAGCTATTTTTTTTTAAATTACCAAAGAGGTAAATGCACCATTCAACGAATTGGAAAAAATAAGTTTACTGTACTTGGAAAACAAATAGCAATTTATATGAATTTGCAAAGTACTGAACTTTGCATCAGTCATTGCTTTCGGAGATCTTCGGCTATACTATACGTGGATGGAGGTGGCGAGGTTGAAGCGTCACGGAGGCTGGAAGTCCTCACTCGTAGCTGAAGGATGCATCAACCAATCTGTTAAAAATAAAATGATAACAGCCGAACCTATTTCAACGCAAGTGAACAATGCTACGGCTTCTACTTCTACAGCTGCTAGAGTGACTAATGCTGATAGTATTTCTACCGTTGAAAATAGTGCTAATCAGGCCAGGCGACAGGGGGTTCTACGGGTACAGCTGTACCGGGCCCCAGACTTTAAGGGGCCCCGCGCCGGGCGTGAACTCCGAGGCAGATAATATAATGGGATAAATGAAATCATACATAAGGTCACCAGAGCGACGACACGACGCAACCAACCAAATAATCTCTAATACTCTAATATTCTATAATAACGGAACTCAAGCATTGATTTGAGCACATGAATCATGTCTGCCGTGTTTTTCCATCGCTTTCCAATTTTCATGATATGAATGAAGATGAGATAGAAGAAAATTGTAATATTTTGATTGAAAAGTAGCCGAAGCACCTTACATCAAACTGGAAAGTGAAATTATTCATCTAAAAACTATTTATAAAGCGACCTTGCAGACTCGGCTTCAGGACCTTATTGAATGCAATTTACAAGTTGCAGCTGGAAAGCATTTTTGGAGAAGTTTGTATTGGATTGCGTACTTTTTGCAGTCTGCCAATCACAGTCGCAGAAAGTGAGCGAGCATTCAGCAAACTTTGCTTTAATGAAAAACTTCCTGCAAGGAACGATGCTTCAAGAGCGGAAAAATGATTTGGCATTGCTATCTCTAGCATCAGGTAGCACTAGAAATTGATTTCAATGTTGGTATAGAAGAGTTTGCCTACCACCTAATATTCATTAATCACAGCAATAACCTATCTGGCTATGTTCAGGCAACTGTTACCTATCACTAACACCAGCACACTCCGAACTAGGTCAAGGTACTAGGGCCCACAAACAGATCAGTGTGATAGGTCACAAAGTTTCTGTCGCCGGGCCTGGTGCTAATCATACTATAACACAAAATATGCCCTCATCAGTTCAGTTTATTAACTGTAATAACATAACTTTTTGTTGAAAAGAAATAAATAATTTAAAAACAACATTTTTATGCGTTTATGTATTATGTATGTATCACTATATTTTATATTCAGGTTAGTCGTATACAGTGTGTGTAATGGCAGGCTAGACATAGGGAGTAAAAGTGCAACATCGCGTGTGCCAGCTGGCTGAAATGAAATAACTGAGAGCTGGGATGCTTCAGTGTCTAACGCCGACTCTTTAATCTATGCCGCCAACGGGCGAGTTTGCTGTTGCTAGATGTCATATCTCTCGCGCTACGTGAATGTACATGCCTAATGGGTAATTACACGCACTGTATAAAGTATAGTATTCAACTCACTAGGATGGCTATTATTACCTTGCATGGTTACAACACACACTCGCTGCGCTCGCTCGAGTTGTATTCTCCATCCTCAATAATAATAGCCTTCATTATAGCATCGTTGTTTAATATACCATTATGCCCTCTACGATTTGATTATATTTAGTATGCAATAGAATACTACTGAAATCTTGAACGTGCAAAAGTTGTCCATAGTAACAATAATGTTTTTATAATTTTAAATAAATTTAAATCACTGAATATAAAGCCAATATTCTTAAAGCCTTGATTAGTAATAAACATGACATGATTATTAAATGATAACAACTTAGCATCGAATAGAAGATCCAGATCAATTTTTTTCTTCATCTTTCTCTAAATGTTTAATTATCTGTTTTATATTAAAATTGCATGATTCATTTGTTACTTGTATAAGTCACAGTCTTCTGTTTTTGGATATTAAATGGGAATAGTAGATTATTCAAAGAGGGTATAATAGCCATTATACGCGAGCTGAATACTATAATTTATCCACGACTATCGTATATATTAACAATTTTAATCGTTTAAAAGTAAAAAAATAAAGTTAGTTTACAGTACAACTTTGTTTGACGTTTTAAATGTGAAACACGAAAATATAGACTCTCCCTTGGAAAAAATGGACTCGCCGTTTTTTCTTTAGTTCCTGATTGGTTAAAGGCAACACCACCTATTATTTAGGTGGTGTTGTTAAAGGTCAAAGGTGCGTTAGAATAAGATTATGTTCATTTTACGTTAGGTTGGAATAATTAGTTGTCAATTGTTAAATATAGAATGCAATGATTATACGATAGTCCTGGGTAAACCATTATTATTAATTCACCACTCGAATATTTTGTTAATGTCGGTTTTCATTAATATACAATCCACAGGATTTTGAATTATTTTAAACATTTTTATACAATCAGTGATGAAAAGTAATATTTCATATTCTTTTTATTGAGTCAGAAGTATCATTTATAAACGATAAAAACAAAAGAAGGCCCAGGTGTGATCTCGAATCAACAGTAAACATTTAATTCCTTCAAATTGTCATTGGAAAAGGCAAGTTAAGATTGTCATAGGCTTCAATTTTGAGAAATAGTAAAATTGATACGTTAGAGTACATCAATTTACAACTAACTGTCTAACAGTCGAAGTTGATGCTGGAAATCTCTATATTTGGTCCATTTTCTCTTCTACTTCTAGGTCGAATGCGAAACAAACTATTTAATAACTCGTTCTATTATTCATTCGATCATTGAGGATGTTACATGCTTGTTGTAGCTTGTATACCATGTATAGATTTTAAAAAATCAACGTTACCCTGCAATGCATGGGAAAAAATGTTCTCTTTATTATTATGATTATACAGGGTTATTAAAAATATGGTAGAAGGTAGAAAAGTTCAGGACTCCAAAAACCTGTCGCTTATCCTGCATGGCTTCCTTTTTGGCATGAAATGATATTATCTTTTTGTTTCAAATGGAATACCCTTTATATTTTTAATATTTTTAATTGGAAAAATTAGAATATAATACACTCTTCATATTGATATTTTCTATCATTCTAGATTGCACTGGACACAAAAGTAACTTTCGGATTAGGATTGGTAAAATGTATGAAAACACTATATATCTCCATCAGGTTTTCCTTGACTGCAATACAATTTGGTACCTAGAGATAAATCCATTCGGTTAAACCAGAAACGACTTCAATTTTTTTTTCGAAGTTTTTACATTTTTGAATTTCTTGGAAAATTGTTGAACATAATAGACATTCAAATATGGTCGAAGTATATTTTTTTAATGGCCTTATTTATATCCTAGCGAAATTTAGCTACAGCTATTCCATTACTCAACCACGATACGCACACATAGACATGATAAAAAACCGCTGCCCAAGGAATCACTACTTCCGCATCCAGATTCTCTATCCAAGTCACTCACAACGAAAAAACTTTGTATGTGAAAATAATTGTTTATGGAACTTTAACAATATAATATTTGAAATCCTCTACCCCAAAAACCCATAAAACGATAACCCACAGCGGGAGTGGGGTGGGGGGTGATGATAGGGGGTGATAGTGGGGGTGGATGAAGTAAAAAAATATTTTGAGGTTTCTGGTTCCTGTACATACACTAAATCACAATTTTTTTCATCCCCTTTAATAAGGGGGTGGGGGTGGTAATGGGGGTGGCTAATGCCAAAAATTTGTTTGAGACCTTAGCCTCTCTTGTATATACTAAATACCAATTTTATGGACTCTTACCTGACTTGATTGATCTATTTACCCCAAATTTACCCCAGTTTACCCCCCAACCCTTCGACGGAACAAGTTCTAGATCTCATTAAAGTACATATGTGTACCAAATTTCAAGTCAATATCTTAAACGGTTCCAGAGTAAACGTGCGCACAAAAAAAAGTTACAGACAGACAGACAGACCGACAGACAGACAGACCGACAGACAGACAGAAATTTATTTTTCGCTTAAACTTAAAATCTCGACGTTTCATGACATTTTAAGCCTATTTAGACAATAAAAAATTTAAAAAATTTTTTTTGTCGTTACTATACTTCCACTGGACGTGGAAGTAATTGACTTAAAATAAATTAAATGTTACTAACTAAATAAATAGGCTATTCCTAGGAATTATTAGAAAATTTAAAAAGGAACAAATTTTCTGAAATTTTGCGATATGGCTGCCATACATCAATTATCAATCATAAATATGCAATTTGGTCCTCCATTAATTTTAAACATAACTTTAAATAGGTCATATATTAATATATATTTTTTTACCTGCTAATAATATTATTTAAATGTATTTAGGATAATCAACAATTTAAAAAATTATCAACTCAATTAGAATATTATTTAAACAACACAAATTAAACAACATCTTATTGCCGCCATGTTGGATTCACCATCTTGAATTTTTTCATGAAACTTTAAATTTAGTCTATTTTAACTCAAAAGTATTTATCGGAAATATTCAAAACTTCTCGGCATGAACTTTAACAAAAATATTTCATTTTTAATCATTTTCTAGCCGCCATTGATTCCACCATCTTGCAGGTTGGTTTATGACAATTTGGATATCAGATTCGTAATCAGCGAACTCAAAAACCCCCGAGTAACAAGATTTACGTAAATTGGATAAGAAAAAGTTTTTATTTCTAAGTCTTATTAAAAAATGGCCATTTTGGCTAAGCTCAATAATTTTGGTTAGCATAATTCAAAAATCGGCACTCTTACGTTTCTTGGAAATTAAATAACGAGTATTTAAAAAAAAAATATCCCAGTCGGTTCCGAAACAAGCGCTCTAGATAATTTTGAACAAAAAAAATCACGATTCGTGCCACCGTGCAACGATCTTGTCTGCTGCTACCGTCTCGACAATATGTGAAAAAAGTCACTAAACATTCATACTCTAGCCGGGATTTGATCCCGCGATCCCGTGGTCTCAGCCTAATACATAAGCACTAAGCCACTAAAAATTTTTCAATGATTCCAAAAATGTAAAACATACAGAGAACACAAATATTACTTTCGGCTAAACCAGAAGCCGTACAGTATAAGCGATAAGTTTTTAGGACTCGTCTACCCCAAATATCGTTCATTACAATCAAAGAAAAGCTGATGGTGAGATGTAAATGTTTCGGTACATTTTACCAACCTTGTATTTAAAACCAAACAAAGTTTTGAATATTTGAGAATACAATTTTACAACAATTACGCAATAAATAATTTTTCTCCTGTAAATCAGCATATAATCGCCCTGTATATATCGAATACACTGCACCTCAATTTACGAAAATAATTATTTAAATATTTATTCTTAAATAACTAATAACGTTAAACTACGAAAATAATTATTTAAATATTTATTCTTAAATAACTAATAACGTTAAACTACGAAAATAATTATTTAAATATTTATTCTTAAATAACTAATAACGTTAAACCAGACCTTATGATCTTTTGAAAAATATTGCAAGTTTCCTCTCCTTAAGAGTTAATAAATATTTCGAAAATATGTCCCTGGAGAAGCACATAGGAAGCTCAAAAGGCAAACACAGTTTTGCGTCTGGCGTCACGCGAACAAATCTAATATATCCTCCCGCGACATAAGATGAACAAAAGTTGGAATAAGAATGCCTATTTGATTTAGGAAACGCCGGGGAATATTACAGCAGATGCCTCACTATGCATTTGTAACCATAATATTTCGGATAAATTTAATGGGAATTTAGTTCGTTTTAAAGAAGTTATGAACTTAAAATTCATAATTATTCTATGTAAAGTAATAGAAAATTGTTATATTACTATTTAATCACAAATTACAATGAAAATAATACAGGAAAATAGTTTTCAACAGAAATAAACTTGTTCTCATAATTGGATCAAATATTATATCATTTCATTGCAAAATTTAAGAAAGTCACAAATGTTTTTAGCACAGGTAGACCTTTTTTCTTTAATATGCATGAGTTCTGGTTGTACATTTCTGTGCAATAAAATCCCGTACACCTATTTTTCGCTATATTAAATCATTCTTTATTTATTTGTCAGTGTCAGTATCATATTTTCGAAATGCCGAAATTAACTGAACATGAAAAAATTCGAATTCTCTCTAAAATTGAAGAGGGATGGTCTATCAGAGCAGTTGCTAACCATTATCACTTAAATAAAAGTACCGTTATGAGTATGAAGAAAAGGTGAGAGGAAGAAAGTATCATAAAGAGAAAAGATGGTTCTGGCCGACCGAGAAGTTCAAATTTCGCTCAAGATGAATCGCTCCTTGGCTATTTGAGGGAATATCCGTTTCAAACAGCAGGAGACGCTGTGTTCATGACAAATCGAGGTCAACAGCTAGCCGAAGGATAGGAAAATCGGAATTAAAAAACTGTGTAAGTGCCAAGAAGACCATATTAATAGAAGAACATAAGCAAGCCCGCATTCTGTTTTGTTTAAATTATGGCTATCGCCGGTTGGAGTTTTGGAACGATGAAGTTTTTCAGTCTTGTAATGACGAACATATTCGGGTATACCGTCCTGCAAATACCAGGTTTCATGAACGCTACGTGTCTCTGCGAAACAGGTCCGGGTGATTTTCTGTTAATGTTTGGGTATGGATAAGCGTGTATGGCCCTGGCGTGGCGTATCATGGGTAATGGTAGATTTAATGGACAGGTATATAGGGATATTTTGGAAAACGTTATGCTTCCTTCGGTGGAGCAATTATATCCAAACAACACATTCATTTATCAGCAAGACAACTGCCCTATTCATACTGTTAGGGTAATTACTCAATGGTTTGGAAACAATAAAATTGAATTATTACCGTGGCCTTCGCACAGTCCCGATATAAACCCAATTGAGAACATCTGGGATTTGCTAGTAAAAAAAAATTATGAATGAAACTTCAGACCAAGAAATGAAGAAGAATTGTGGTGGGCCATTGATAAGTGTTGGGAGGAGCTAAGAGAAGAAGAAAACTATTGTCGTAGACTAAATGCTTCCATGCCAAAAAGATTTAATCTCGTCTTGGAAGGAAACGGAGCCATGACAAAATATTAGGTTGTAATAATTAGAAAATAAACACAAGAGAGTGACTACTGTACTGTCTAGTCGATGCAGCAAAAAAAATACGTGCATTGTCCAACGTGCGCAGACGGTACAAAATTTTATTGGCAGTTAAATCTCGCCAGCTCTAACCTAACCTAACTTAACCTAACCTAACCTAACCTCTTTTGGTCTTTTATTCGATATTATTAAATTATCAAATTTATTAAATTTACCATCAACTTAAGCTATTCGGAGCCGTCCAAGGCAGTGGCTACCCCAGCTTTACTGACTGAGTTCATAGGGTAGCCACAGAACGAAACGTCTTTTCACCTTTTCCAACACCCCTAAATTGGTGACCCCGACGTGATCGTCAGGGCTGGCTCCAGGTATTTTGCCGCCCCGGGCACAGTTTCATTTTGCCGCCCCTCTTATATAAATAACATTAGAGTCAGGCGGGATAAAAATGAGACAAAATGACATCTTTCAATTTTTAGGTTGCTTAGAATCGAGTAATATTTAATGAAAGATTGGTATCATATGAAAAATTACAAGAAAAACTCTATTTCTATGTATTTATTTATTTATTTATTTACTAAAAAGTACCGTTAATTGATATGCAAAAATAAATAGTGTCTCATTTTTACCCTCCAAGTGGAGTAAAAAAGACAGTGGAGGGCAAATGAAAAACATCCCATTGTTATTGACGTCGTACAAATGGAAGTGCAAAAATAAGACAGAGGAGGTTTTTATCTTTCATATATGTAATTTATTCAGATTTTTTACTAAACAAGAAGGGGCTTGCAGAAGAGCTATAGCTTCTCCTAAATTAGGAAGCTGAAATGTGCCTGTGACAAAATGTGAAGTGTGACACTTCTAGTTGACGTCTGCCAAATACGGACAATGCAAATAGAGAAACTATAAAATCCCCAAAAAAGTACTAAGGTGCGTTCAAAATTTTTTTATAAGTGAATTAAAGAGTTTTCTGAATAATTTTTTTTTCCCGCATTAACAGTAGGCATAGGACCTGATTGGGTAACATAAAACAGTTTTGAATGTACAAAATAAACTTTAATAAAAAAATAAGTTTAATTTATTTCAATCTGGGTTGGATATCACCTTTTCTTTTATTTACCCCGCTACTTGTCTGTCTCATTTTTACCCCGCCTGACCTTATCTTTTCAGTCCGTTATTTTTTATAACATTTTAAGAGTCACCTACTGAATATTCTTGATGGTTTGTTTTTTTAGTTGTAAGGTTTGCAGCAATTTTTGGATATTCAGCAACATGATTACTGTATTTACAAGGGTAAAATAAAATAATTGAAAAAATTAACCGCATTGAAACTTAAAAAAATACCACACCACAGAAATTAGACAAGAAATAAAATCACATATAAGAAACAGAATGTATGTATGTAACCTACTTTATATAGAAAAAAAACTAACAATAACAAATTATTTATTTAAAGTTAACATTACTATTACTATATTGGTGAAACAATTGTTTCCTAGCTTTTTATATTTTTTGGTAACTGTGGATTTGAAGAATTTGCCGCCCCTAGAATTTTACCGCCCCGGGCAGCCGCCCGCTTCGCCCCCTCCCTAGAGCCAGCCCTGGTGATCGTCAACATACTCCTCACTGTACCCATTCCTACATAAATGGACCATCACCTTAAGCACTTCGGAAGCGTCTAAGGCAGTGGCTATCCCAGCCTTACTGACGAGTGCATAGGGTAGCCACGGAACGAAATGCAAACATCTTTTCACTTTTCCCAACACCCCTAAACAAAATATGTTCAATTTTATTAAAAAAAAGTTACAGACCGACAGACAGATTTTTTTATCTCAAACTTAAAATCTCGACGTTTCATGACATTCTAAAGCTATTTGAACAATAAGAATTTTCAATTTTTTTTTGTCGTTGATATATTTCTATTGGATGTGGAAGTAAAATTATCACAGGCAGACACGTGCAGAACAGCCATGCAGAAAACCGCTTTTTAATGTTTTGAGCTTTCAGAATCTGGCCTTATCTCGGACACAATTTTTCAATGTCAATTTTTACATTTGTTATAAATCGAAATCAATAAATCATTAACATTTTTCCAAATACCTTACTTATGACATTTCATAATCGATGCCACTTTTTTATAACCTACATGATAATAAAAAATCTAAATTCCAAAAGGACTGATTCACATCACTTAATATTAGTAAAAACTGTTTTACTTGATTTTTCAAGTGTACGGGATTTTATTGCACAGAAGTGTACGTTATAGTCATTAACCTATGTACAGTTTAACTATAATCCAGCCTTCCTGATGTTCGTTTTATAACACACCGAACTCCAATTTTTCTGATTTTCTTTCTGGAATCCCCTGTCATATGTATCCAAAAATATGTATCCAAAAATATTGTCCGTGGAATCCACAAATTATCCAATTATCCAGTATATTAGTGGAAAATAATCTCTTTACCCGTGATATTTACATCAAAGGAACAGTGAGAGGGTTCTTTTGACAAATGATAAGAATAAAAATATAAAAATAATGTATTTTATTGACGTTTCGAAAACTGAATCTGTTTCCTTCTTCAAAGCTTTATTAGAAAATCTATTAATTATGTGCTAGTTACATTGAATATACACCTTTAAGAATATGTTTATGTTACCTTCAGTATCCATAGACGCTTACTACTCAGAACTGTTTTTATACACTGCTCAAAGTTTGAGCTGATGCACTGAATATTGAGTAACGTTTAAATGTTGATTCTTCCTAAATTATGACCTTGTAAATTATTCGGACATTAAGGATTGCCGAATTTGAAAGTGTCGATGATAGTGGAAAAAGTTACTTTAAATAGAAAATAAAGAATTTTTTTTTTTTTTTCGAAAAACAATTCGTTTTCACGTTACTAATTACTTAATATTTGAAAAATGTAACTTTTAGCGGCCGTAGTTCAAAAACCATAAATTAAAATGTCGTTAAATTTTCGAAATAGGGGTTCTAAATTATCCTGATCAATAATATTGTATTAGTCTTTCAGATGCACGCTAATGACTGAAATAAGGTTTGTTTTAATAAAAAAGACCGCTTCCACATCCAATTCTCTATCCAAGTCACTCACAACGAAAAAACTTTGTATGTGGAAATAATTGTTTATGGAACTTTAATAATATAATACTGGAAATCCTCTACCCCAAAAACCCATAAAACGATACCCCACATCGGTAGTGGGGTGGGGGTTGTGATAGGGGGGCGGTAGTGGTAGTGGGGGTGGTTGAAGTAAAAAAATGTTTTGAGGTTTCTGGTTTTTGTACATACACTAAATCATAATTTTTTTTCATCCCCTTTAATAAGGGGGTGGGGGTTGGTAATGGGGGGTGGCTAATGCCAAAAATTTTTTGAGACCTTAGCTTTTCTTGTGTATACTAAATACCAATTTTATGGACTCTTACCTGCTTGATTTACTCATTTACCCCAAATTTACCCCCCAACCCTTCGACGGAACAAGATGAAAATATAATCTAGTTCTAGATCTCGTTAAAGTACATATGTGTACCAAATTTCAAGTCAATATCTCAAACGGTTCCAGAGTAAACGTGCGCACAAAAAAGTTACAGACAGACAGACCGACAAACAGACAGACAGACCGACAGACAGACAGACAGACAGAAATTTTTTTTTCGCTCAAACTTAAAATCTCGACGTTTCATGACATTTTAAGCCTATTTGAACAATAACAATTTTTAAAAAATTATTTGTCGTTACTATACTTCCACTGGATGTGGAAGTAAAAGATATTTTAAAGGTCTTTGACAACCAAACCATTTTGGTTAATATTGAATGAATAATAACTGAGCTATGAACCACGTATCTACACACTGTAGATAGATGGTAATATCGACTCAAAAATATTTTTTGATTCTAATCATTTAGTCTTGTCAGTCAAAAATTATACCACTTCTTGAATAACGCGCATGCACTCGCACTGTTGAAACCTGCCAAGTACCGTGCAGGATAGTTCTGTTCCCTATGTCTACATGGGATCGTTTTGCTCAAATGAAAAAAAATGGTATATACATTTTTCACGTAAAACTTTCTTCTTTTTCTTTTTGTCTTATCATTTTCTGAGAAAAATCAAATTAACAACATTATTTACAAAAATCCATATCTGTGCACTTAATTTGTTAATTAAGAAAGATTGCATCAGGATTAACTCGGTAAATTTTTCAAATTATCATTTCTACCGCTTTTGAGAATGTCCTCTCAAAATTTTAGTGATTTGAGAGAATTTCCGAAACAGAAATCGAAATGCATTGGACCATAATAGTTGATTCTGACGTCATTTTGGCATATTCAGCCAGACAAAGCATTTTATTGTTCAAATGCAAATGTCTTCCTCACATTTCGTTCAATCGGCTTGACATTTTTTTGAGGCAGTCTATGCACGAGACATTTTATAAAATATGATAAAAATAAGAAAATTATGTTTCACTAAATGAACCTATTGTTTAGGTGTTGCAAAAAGTGCTTCAGATAATTCGAAGAGGTCGAAAAAGACAATACTAATTTACGCAAAAGTTTACTAGATTATTTATTCTGCGCCATAGTTTCTGCATAAATTGAATTGGCTGTAGAAAAATGAACGATCTTCAAAAAGACTCTCCGTGTATAACTGTGATTTCTCACAATAAAAAGAAACTAGTTAAGCTTTGTGTAAACAAGTAAATAATATATTAGGCTCCATGCAACAAAGCAAACGGGAATTCGTCAGTATTTTTTAGAGTGCCTTGGTAGTTTGTCTACAAACACCAGACAATTCTAGGTCTCGAATATTCAAGCGATACCAGTACGTTAGCCCTGCTTGAGACTGTGGCTAGGGAGGCAAACAAATAAGAGAGGACAACATGCGGTGGCAAGGCGATGGCTAATTGAATTGGGAGATGGGAGTTTTAAAGAAAAAGAAGGAGGAAGGCCGTCGGGGCGTTTATGTGTTGTTAGAAAATGATACTGGCTGGTGCCTTCAACGGATATAACGGGTAAGAGTGACATGTTACATCTTTCATAAGTTTCTCACCGCTTACGATTGCATCATTTTTATTCTCGTTTTGTGAGCGGGGATTTATTGGACGTGTAACATCCTCGGTCCAATTTTACTTGAGTTTCGGTCCGGATTATAAATTATCCTAGAGTATATTTATGAAAAGCAGCTGGTTGACACTGATCTGAGGTGAAAAGTATTTTAATTAACCTACCGCAACGAGAACATCAGGCCGTTTAAAGTCAAATATGGAGGTTGTCTTTGGATTTTGGGCGTTCCGCCATTTTGACGTGACCATCTTTAAAAAATGGCGGCCATACCGCAAAAATAAAGGTGATTTTTTATTTTGGGAATGTGGTTAGGAAGTATTTTAAATACATTTGGGAGATAGTTGTAATTGGGAAGAAACCGTCTCTTCTCTCGCAAGCTCTGGATCCCCGAACTCAAGGGGAGAGTGTAGTAATCTGTAAGGATACTTTTACTAGAGTATTGGCATGAAAGAGTTTCTTTACCGTGGTAACGATAAATGGTAGTAGGCAGCAATCCTACCATTATTGAATCGGGGTCACTGAAGGACTTCTTTGGAGGCTCCGATGCCAAATATCCAGAACGCTGTTTCAACAACTTGAATGATTTTACGTCTAAACAGGGGCGGCTCAAGGTATATTTTCCACCCGGGCGGGAGCACTTTTTGGCGCCCTTTCCTGAGGTCATCATGGACGTACTTCATACTAAAGTACAAGGATATACCTTCGGACTTCGCGATCAATCACTACTTTTTATCGGGAGGGTGCTATTAGAAATCAGAAAAAAAGTTTTATCGCCTCATGAGGGGGCCTGCTATTAGAAATCCGAAAAAAATTTGTATCGCCTCATGGGTGGGGGGTGCTATTAGAAATCTCAAAAAAAATTTTATCGCCTCATGGGAGGGGGTGCTATCAAAAAGCTGAAAGAAAATTTATCGCCTCATGGAGGGGGTGCTATTAAAAATCCGAAAAAATTTTAACCCTCCTTTACCCTCAATTTGGCGCCCCTCCGAGCCGGCGCCCCGGGTACCTTAAGCCGCCCCTGGAACTAAGCAGTAGCATTATAAGATATTCTAATCTATCTAAGACATAATAAAAAATTATAGTGTAAAACAAAGTATAAAGGTAAACAGAAAATAAATATATAAATAAAATATTACAGAAATACATTAATCAAAAAAACTGTTTTCTGTCGAGATAAAAAGACATAAAACAAAACAGAAAACAATAATAGGCCCGTTCAGCATTTTTTTAATTTTAGAAATCGAAAGTAGAACACTTTCTAAGGCAATTTCCAAATTTGTAGGTTTTCATTCATTAAATAAATTACCAAAGTTGGACCGCGCGAAAACGGGGCGGAGCTTCGCGTGACGTCACTTTGTAGATACTGATCAGGCGACAGTCGAGATTTAATAATTAAAAACATTGGAGGTGAAATAAAATGAGATTTTAAGAAGAAAAGATTCTATGCAACTTTTCAAAAAATTGATAGTCTTTAAATTATAGCGACTTGAAAATTGGGATTTTAGCTTAAAAAAAAAAGTATTTCAAAACAATATTCGTCAAATAACTCGAAATGTGTTACATTGAGTGAAAACATGCTAGAGACAAATAAGGGAGCTACTAAATTGAGAATTAATTTTGTTTTTTTCTAATTTCTGTAGAGTTAATGGTTTCGGAGGTCTGGAAGTATAAAGGTGGCATACGAACGTCTATAAGACATTTAGTTTAAATGTTAAATATCTCAGAATTTATTTATGTTAAAAGCGGTAAGAACAAAAATGAAAGATTATTAATTAGGTTTTCAAATGGTTTTTATTCTATTTCTATACCGTACCTATACCAAAGAAGTTGTGACAGAAACAATGTGCTTTTTCAACTTTTGTTTATGCAAAATGACGTCACGCGTCGAAGCGCTTTGTATCGAAACCCAATTTTTAACATTGAATATCTAAGGATTGGATATACTTATGAAGTTGACATTTTAACAGCTTATCTTGATGTTCGAATTCTATTGAATACCATAAAAAAATAACGAAAAAAAGTTATCGGTAACAAGCCCATTGTATAATATGTTAAACATCAAAAAATATTAATTCGACACAAAGAAACTTTGTACCGTATAAATAAATATTTATGTATATTTGGAATGAGTTTATCAAAAATTCGTTCACAGAATAAAAACAGCATGAAACTATAGTATCCTTTAAGTAATTTAAATTTAATAATTTTGTGTTATTCAGCAACATATTATAGATTTGTAGATTTAAAGACTTTCTATCAGTTTTGAGGCAAGTTGGTGGATCTTGTATTAGAACTGTGATGATTTCAATGTGCGCTGAAATTACTATTTCCGTGTATCTCAATAGAAAATAAATACATAAACATGGGAAAGTCATTACGCCAAACTTTATAAATAATGGTTTACAATGTTGTCTATTATCAATAGTTCCAGCAATACCCTGAGAGCTCTCTTTTGAAGCCGATTTGTTTTTAAAACATGAGTGACTGCATAGAAAATACGGGAATGAAATAAGAAAAACCGCTGCCCAAGGAATCACTACTTCTACATCCAGATTTTTTATCTAAGTCACTCACAACGAAAAAATTTTCTATGTGGAAATAATTGTTTATGGAACATTAATAATATAATATTTGAAATCCTCTACCCCAAAAACCCATAAAATGATACCCCACATCGGTAGCGGGGTGGGGGTGGTGATAGGGGGTGGTAGTGGGGGTGGATGAAGTAAAAAATCATTTCGAGGTTTCTGGTTCTTGTACACACCCGAAATCACATTTTTTTTCATCCCCTTTAATAATGGGATGGGGGTGATAATGGGGGTGGCTAATGCCAAAATTTTTTTTGAGACCTCAGCTTCTCTTGTATATACTAAATACCAATTTTATGGACTCTTACCTGCTTGATTTACCTATTTTCCCCAAATTTACCCCAATTTACCCCCCAACCCTTCGACGGAACAAGATGAAAATATAATCTAGTTCTAGATCTCGTTAAAGTACATATGTGTATCAAATTTCAAGTCAATATCTCAAACGGTTCCAGAGTAATCGTGCGCACAAAAAAAGTTACAGACAGACCGACAGACAGAAATTTTTTTTCGCTCAAACTTAAAATTTCGACGTTTCGTGACATTCTAAGCCTATTTGAACAATAAAAATTTTTTAAAATATTTTTGTCGTTACTATACTTCCACTGGACGTGGAAGTAAAAATATGCTAAGGGCAAAGTATTATCTTCTATGACTAACCCGAACTGGTGTAATAGATAAAAGTAAATCATATTAGTTGGAAGTGATTAAAGTTGTGTCGTCAGCAAAAAGAATATAACTCAAATCAGGCAGCTACAACTAGCGTCTGACCGAGTCTGGATGGGCTTCCTTTGAAACTGTCGAAACACGGATAAAATACTGCACTCATTTTTTTCCACGATAACTTGAGAATGAAGTTGAGAATTTGAGATGAACACCAAGAGCTGATTTAAGTAACCTGTGACTACAATATATGCAATCAATCATTCATTAGAAGCCATGAGAAACTGTAAAAATGAAGTACTTATCAATACAGCTTTTGAGTCAGTCATATTCACCGACTCAGTGGTGTAGAGCTTAAGGTGTTAGGCGTGCAATATATGGAAACAAAAGCAGGGTTTTTATGTATGACAACTTCTTTTATGACACCTAGAGAGATGCAAAGAAGTAACATGACTCAGCAACTGAAAGATCATTTAGGAAAAAATTAAAATTAAAATGTCTGAAATATGGAAATGAAATGACTTGTAAATGCTTACATGAAATAATATAAATTAAATCATTTAATTGGTTAATTGGTAATTGTTAGGCTTGCAACCATGGAGCCCCGGGTTCGAATTCTGGCTAGGGTATGGGTGTTTAGTGGTGTTTTTCACGTATTGTGGAGAAGGTAGCAGTAGGCTAGACCGCGGTTGTGTGAGATTCAACACGGCTAGCCACTCTCCTCTCCACATCCAAAAGATGGGAAATGTTTGATTATTTTAGTAGTGATTCTAATATAATAAATTGAAAAAGAAATTTTCTACCCAAAGTAAAGTTTGGATTAAATTTGAAGAACTAGGAAATTTCTGAGTGTTTAATACAGGCCTGTTCACTATTAAAGACTTCGAGATATGTTTGAAATCGACTAAGAAGAGTTTTGTTTTCGCAATTACTATAGACAAATTATAGGTTTAATATTACTTCCACATCCAGTGGAAGTATAGTAACGACAAAAAAATTTTTAAAAATTTTTATTGTTCAAATAGACTTAGAATGTCGAGATTTTAAGTTTGAGCGATAAAAAAATTTCTGTCTGTCGGTCTGTCGGTCTGTAACTTTTTTTTGTGCGCACGTTTACTCTGGAACCGTTTAAGATATTGACTTGAAGTTTGGTACACGTATGTATTTTAACGTGATCTGGAACTAGATTATATTTTCATCTTGTTCCATCGAAGGGTTGGGGGTAAATTGGGGTAAATTTGGGGTAAATAGGTGAATTAAGCAGGTAAGAGTCCAGAAAATTGGTATTTAGTATATTAAAGAGAAGCTAAGGTCTCAAAAAAATTTTTGGCATTAGCCACCCCCATTACCACCCCCACCCCATTATTAAAGGGGATGAAAAAAAATTGTGATTTAGTGTGTGTTTGCAAGAAACAGAAACCTCAAAATATTTTTTACTTCATCCACCCCCACTACCATCCCCTAGCACCACCCCCACCCCACTACCGATGTGGGGTATCGTTTTATAGGTTTTTGGGGTAGAGGATTTCAAATATTATATTATTAAAGTTCCATAAGCAATTATTTCCACATACAAAATTTTTTCGTTGTGAGTGACTTGGATAGAAAATCTGGATGTGGAAGTAGTGATTCCTTGGGCAGCGGTTTATTATCATTATTATACTCTTCGCAAATACGAAAACGGAGAGTATATTGCATTTGATCGGCACATTTATAAAACCGTAAATATCGCTCGAGGACAAAAAATTTTCATATCATTGTGTTAGTGAACAAATTCTAAACAACTTTCAAAATGTCCGTCTGTCCGTCCGTCCGACCGTCCGTCCGTCACGTTTCTTGTAAGCACGATAACTCAAGAAAGAAAAATCCGATTGGATTGAAATTTGGACAGTCAGCTAGTGTTAGCTAGAGAACCCTTTTGAACAAAATCGATCGGTAAATAAAAATGTTATTAATGATTTAAATTTGAAAAAAAAAATTTTTGATTTTTATGTTTTTGTAATTGATAGAAATCTAGAAAATAATATCTAAATATTTATATATTTTACAAATATACATTTCATAATATAATATACAACCGTGAAAATATGATTTTAGCTCGTGTCTTATAATGTAAAAATTTACATTTTTTTTACGTGTAAAGTGGTGGTGTAGTTCTTACGCTTTTGACTCGGAATCCAAGGGTCTCGGATCCGAAACCCAAATGAGGTTTGGTACGGTTTTTTTTAATTTTTACTTTATTTTACACTGAGTCTTTTACCAACTAAGTTCGTACTATAAAATTAAAAATATCTAAAACTAACCTTATGTACAAATAACTGCTAAGAGTATCATATAGAATGTGCAACAATTATATAAAAATTTCAGTGAACAGGCGAAGAGTACGTTTTTAGCTTGTTTAAATCTCGATTTAAATCATTTATTTCTGATTATACTACAGTTTAAAGCGATAACAATTACCCTGTAGAGATTATAGCAAATATGGAGCTAAAAAACAATGAATAGTAGATAGGTCAGCAAACGAAAACAAAGAAAAGGGGAGAGGAAAAATCGTTTTTAGAGTTCCGTACTCCAAAGTAAAAAAGCCGAATTCTTATAGGATGAATCGGTTGTCCGTTCGTCTATCCATCCGTCTGTCGTCTAACGGATAATCATCGAAACATTATAGCTAGAAACCTGAAACTTACATGTGCTTAAAGATCGTGCTCCACAGGCAGCTCAGCAGTCGATGTCTCAAAAATATTTTCTGACGATTTTCGTGGGTCACAATGCGAGACTTAAAAATGTATGATCCAGGCAACTGGAGAATTGCTTGAATAGTCTCAATGTAATTATTATTTTTCTAATTTTGCTAGCAATTTTACAATCCCCCCCTTTATTTTGGAAAGTACCGTGCTGAAAATTTTGACTAAAATCAATCTCAAGAACCATGAGGAAATTTAATATTTAATACAAATTCATATATTACATATAAAGGTTAAAAATAAGTATGGCGTTGCCAAGGAAACAGAAAAAAAAAAAATCATTATACAGAAAATTTTAACCTTCGAATTTGATCATGATTAGCGAAGAGTGGGAGGGGAGTGATAAAAGGCTTTATAATTACTTGTTTCAAATGAAGGGGCATGCAAATTTAACACATTCAAGACATTCAGCTAATCAACAATATTTTAATTAACTTGTGTATAGACAAATAATAACAGAGTTTTCTGCGGTCGTATAGGCTAAGAAAACCGAATGTATTTAGGAACCGTCCATGTTCGATACCAGAATAACAGGGTATACATTATCAATTTTATATGAAGCAAATGTTAGATAGCGACGTTGAATATTCCCCATACAATTACAATATTTATTGTATAGAGGATTCCAAATAAATAAGGCATATTCAAATATGGATTTAACAACTGAATAATAAAAAAGATTTAATAATTCATTGTCATCAAAACTACCTGAATTTCTAATCACGAAACCCAAGCTTTTACGAGCAACGAGAACAATATTTTCTATATGTTTGTTTCAAAAAAGAAGAAACTCATTAAACTCGTCGAATTTATTCAAGATACTATCGTTCAACTGATAATTAAATACCAATGGATGGTTCTTCCTGCTGAAAGACAAGACCTTATGTTTATCATTAATAAAATAAATTAGCAAAGGCTTGACCATTATATCCCTGAAAACTGTTATTTTTAAAGCAGTTTACAATTTTAGCAGTGCTCACGTATCTCTATTGTTTATAGTATAAAAGTCTCAAATCGAGAGTACAACTAGCACTTAACCGGTTTTCTCTCTTAGCCTATATAATAAAAATCGTGTCAAGAGTTAAAGCGTGCGATTTACTAACAAGGTACGTCAAAATAAACCTCAGATTGCGCTGGTACTAATGGGAATCGAACGAGAAGGTTAGTACGTCATCTTATGTCGCCGATTCACAGGCCCACAAAAATAAAAAGTTGTCTGCGCCGCGGTACTAACCATACCCATCCCTTGTATTTTGACCCGCTGAACACGAATCTGACCTTAGTTTTTTCCCTATACGTCAGGTTTTTTTTTTAAAGCAAAAAAGTCTAATATTTATATATTTATTTGCTATTAAAAGAAAAACCTGACGTGCTGGTGAAAAACTGAGATCAGATTCGTGTTCAGCGGCTTAAAATACAAGGGATAGATGTGGTCAGTAGCCCAGCGCAGATTAGTATGTCGGATGGCAGGCTCTAGCGTTCACTAACCCAATACCGAGGTATAACCAAACAAAACCTATTTCATTTTATTCAGCAGGTTTTTTTACATAGGAAATCACTTTTGACGACACTCTCCATTGATCGAGACTGAAGTTACAAGAAAAAAACAAAAAAAATGAAAATAACAAAATTCAAATTCAACCACGAATACCTTTCAAACGAAAAAAGATAGAATTATATATATTTTTTAGTTTTATAGTATAAACGATTCTCTTTAATTTGATGTATAATTTATTACAAAAGTAATAACTTTAACACTAGAAAATTGACGTTAATTTAGATGTTACACAAATTGTCAATTTTTTTAAAAGCTCTAACTCGTTGTAACTCGCTTATGTATTGAGCTATTCGAATGTTTTTTTCACCAAAAACTGCCAAATTTCATAGATTCAATTAATGCTGAATCTAGCTCTGTACTGGTTGTTTTTTTTTTTCATAATTATTAATACAAATTGCATACTATAGAAATAACGTTTAAATCAAATTTGTCTGTGCCGACATATTTAGTATCCACGACATAAATGTTTATAACAAATCTGAAGCTTCTTGTTTACATTGATGATTATTCTGAATAGTAGTCGTGTTTTTTACAGTTTTAAAATATCCACCTATAGCTTCATTTAAGATACTGGCAGCACTTGTGTCTGACAACAAAAATTCGTTAGGTCTTTTTAGCTTTATTATCACTTGAATGAACTGTTGTATTTCCTTTGTGTTCCCAAAACACTTTGTTTGTTTAAATGCTTTCTAGTCTCTTTCTTATATTTCCGCTGCTATAATAATCTAATTCTTCTTCCGTGATTTCTTCAAATATATCATTAAGGAGTGTTTTTAGAAATGTTAAAGTTAAGGATTTTTTTTGCAAAACAGCAAGTTTAACCTCCCTAAATAAAATGTTTAACGCTACCTTAAATTCATTTTTTCTTTGAGTGGTTTAGTTTGTACACATTTAATTTTTTTTTGCTAATATATTTTGCACAACAAATTTTATGATAATTTCCGTCATCCCCAAATAAATCTGAATAAAGTAAAACCTGCCTTTTATTTCTATATCACAATGCGTCACTGCAGCTTTAATATATATTTTTTCTTCAAGCGTATTAAAATGTTTAAATTATGTCACCAAAAACAGAAGTAGAAGAAGGACATTGTTTTACTAGTAACAAAATGTTAGTACCGAACGCCACCGTAGTGGACATTGTTTTACTAGTAACATAATGTTAGTTCCGAAAGCGCCACCGCAGTGGGTATTGTTTTACAAGTAACATAATGTTAATACCGAAAGCCACCGGTGGCGCGCTATCCACTAGCCACTTGTCATATTGTGTCAACATGTAAGACTGTAGTTTGAATATTTGTACATTTATGATAAATAAATGAATTTTTGCATTTTAATACGCTTGAAAAAAAAATAGTATATATTACACGGAGTAGAACGCCTTTTTTTGTGTTTCGCCCAGTTTGCGGCTTCGACTTCGCCTCAGGCGCAAATCCTGGGCTCAACACAAAAAAGGAGTGCGTTCTACTCCTAGTAATATAATATACTATTTTCTTCAAGCGTATTAAAATGTTTAAATTATGTCACCAAAAACAGAAGTAGAAGTAGGACATTGTTTTACTAGTAACAAAATGTTAGTACCGAACGCCACCGTAGTGGACATTGTTTTACTTGTAACATGATGTTAGTTCCGAAAGCGCCACCGCAGTGGGTATTGTTTTACTAGTAACATAATGTTAATACCGAAAGCCACCGGTGGCGCGCTATCCACTAGCCACTTGTCATATTGTGTCAACAAGACTGTAGTTTGAATATTTGTACATTTATGATAAATAAATGAATTTTTGCATTTTAATACGTTTGAAGAAAAAATAGTATATATTACACGGAGTAGAACGCCTTTTTTTGTGTTTCGCCCAGTTTGCGGCTTCGGCTTCGCCTCAGGCGCAAATCCTGGGCTCAACACAAAAAAAGAGTGCGTTCTACTCCTAGTATTTTAATATACTATTTTCTTCAAGTGTATTAAAATGTTTAAATTATGTCACCAAAAACAGAAGTAGAAGTAGGACATTGTTTTACTAGTAACAAAATGTTAGTACCGAACGCCACCGTAGTGGACATTGTTTTACTAGTAACATAATGTTAGTTCCGAAAGCGCCACCGCAGTGGGTATTGTTTTACTAGTAACATAATGTTAATACCGAAAGCCACCGGTGGCGCGCTATCCACTAGCCACTTGTCATATTGTGTCAACATGTAAGACTGTAGTTTGAATATTTGTACATTTATGATAAATAAATGAATTTTTGCATTTTAATACGCTTGAAGAAAAAATAGTATATATTACACGGAGTAGAACGCCTTTTTTGTGTTTCGCCCAGTTTGCGGCTTCGGCTTCGCCTCAGCCGCAAATCCTGGGCTCAACACAAAAAAAGAGTGCGTTCTACTCCTAGTAATATAACATACTAATTTTTCTAGTTTCCGCACCCGTTCCTGTACAAATTGCTTCTTAAAAATGTTTTTAATTTATTCTTATTTTTTCTGGATTTTCCACAGATCAGACAATGCTATATTATTTTAATCTGATTTTTATCTTCATTATAACCACATGAAGGCTCACTTACATTTTTGATCACTTTACTAATATCAGAAGCAATATGTCTTGTCTCTACTAATATCATTCTTATTACAAATAGATGTCCGACAAGAATAATGAAATCAGTACCGAAGAGTGTGCAAATAAGTGCCACCACTTTATTTTACAAGAATTCATTTGCACAATGTATAATAGACCTGATGCCAGTAACAGTTGGTTTTTTACCATTAGATTTTCTCTGCTTTCAGCAGTTTCGCAAAAGTAACATGCAGTTTTTTTCATTGATAATGTATCTACAATATACATAAATTGTAATAGCCTAGATGTAAATAAAATAATATATACTTATATTAATACTTATCCAGACAATAATGAGGCCAGCAGCCGATACGTTTCTTGATGGGCCAAGAGCGTAGCGGGGGCGAGAGAGGAAGCCTCGTGTCTTCGTCGTCGTAGTGTGCTTCGTTGTGTTTCAAGGGCTGTAGCGCTTTAAGTTAAAAAATTAGATCTGGCATCGAGACAAAATGAAGCCTATTAAATTTGTCAGTTTTTGGTGAAAGACAAAATTGGCGAGTTAAGAATTTGAAAAATGTTGCTGATTTGTGTATCCTTTTGAATTTTGCCAGTTTTTTTATGTTAATTTTTCAATTATTGCAATAAAATATACTTCAAATTAAACAGCAATGTTTACTTGTCAAAACCAGACAAAAAATTTATTTTTATCTGTTTTAGTTCTAAAGTTATATTTGATTAAATATTAAATTTCTAAATTTCTTTTTTTTAGTTTTTTTTCTTATATCTTCGGTCTCGACCAATGGAGTGTGTCGTCAATTTTGATTTCCTATATAAAATAACATGCTTTAATAAGTAGTGAAGGTCCCATCTGGTTATACTTCAGTATTGGGTAGGTCAAGAAAGAGAAGGCTTTTCGCGCTCTGCCCGACGGACTAGATGACTTTTTTTTGTGGGATTGTGCCACACTGAGTGTGGCACAGTGGCAACCAAAAAAAGTGGTCTGCGCGGGGGTACTGACCACACCTATCCCTTGTATTTTGAGCCGCTGAACACGAATATGACCTTAGTTTTTCCCCTACATGTCCGGATTTTTTTTTAACAGCAAAAAAAGTCGTGCTGAATCGTGATATTTATATATTTATTTGCTGTTAAAAAAAAATCTGACGTATAGGGGAAAAACCAAGGTCAGATTCGTATTCAGCGGCACAAAATACAAGGGATAGGTATGGTCAGTGCCCCGACGCAGACAACTTTTTTTTTGTGGGCCTGTGATTATTATACAGCTAGTGAAGCACAATGTTGCTAAATGCCCCATGTGTTTTTATTTAATTACTCGGCAATGGTGCCAAATTGCAAACAAAATTGTTATCTTTGGTTCAATATATCACCTGTTAAAATTATGACCACTGTACTTTTAATACCCTGTATAATTTAACCAGTATGACTGGTTAACTGCTGTTAGAATATTTACGCTTAAGCAGTTAGTTTCAATTTAAAATTAAAAAAAAAACGTTGAACGAAAGGTAAGCTACTTTTAAAAATGTTTACTAGAATATCATACCCTCGAAACATCTCTCAGTGCTGCTGGGACAAACTATAAAAGAGTCGAAGCTGGCTTTGTCCTTTGCTATATTTGAATTTGATTGTTTTTATTTCAAATCCAAAAATTTTTTTATCATGGTAGCGGCGCAGCGTGAGCTATTATTTTCTTCTACCTAGAATATAATTTTAAATTCCATTTTCATTCTGTATTGTTCGCTGCATATTTCTGTAGTAAATCTTTCAAATTAAACTACGTGCAGTTTTCATTTGAGTGCTTCATTTTATTAAAAATATTTGTGAAGGGTTTCCGAATGGAAACACCGAGGTAAATACCTATGTCGAGTTAGGAACGTTGCATAACCTCGTTGCTAGCGACTGCGACTTACTCAGTTTTATTGTTTCTCCTATTTCCCATTTATATATTTCAGTCATTAGACGTAAGAAAAACCCAAGATCTAGAATTTTTGATACCTGAAGGGGTCACGCAGTTCAGGATCCTGAATAATGTGTCGAGTTTCCGATTTCATGTGCCATATTGAAAAAATAGCTCAGAGAACAGTTTATTCATGATAAATGTCTTCTGGTTGGTCCGACGAACGAGATGGTTATATTCAATATTGTGGGAAAAACAATTTTCTGTAACTCTTGTCGAAAAATGTTTCGAAGCTCCGTAAGTTTTGACCTACAGAGGTGCAGAATATTTCGCGAATTTTGGAAATGCATAGTTAAAAGTTATAACGCTGTTATTTTCTGAAAAGGAATTATCTTTATTGAAAGTCCCCAAAAAGAAACAAAAGGTATAGCCCCAGTTATTCTATAAAAACTGTATTTTAAAAGCAAAATTCGTAAATAAAATAATGGACTTTTGAAATAAAAAATAACTATTTAACAATAATAACAAAATTTATTACAAAGATACATAAACCGGTAGAGCATTGAGATATATAGGGTGTGGACAAATAAAAATGTGCTAACAATAATAATATTCTTACAAACAAATTTTAAATAAAAATAGAGACAGACATAAATATAACATAATGACAAAAGGTAATTTGTAAAAACGTAAGAAACAGAAAATTGGAAATTGGTCAATTCCGAGTATTATAAGAAACATTTAAAAATTACAAACTAACAATTCATCAGCCTAATATAAGAAAAACTATAAACAAACTACTTAAGAATGAATAACTATATATTACCAAGAATTATGCATTCCAAAGCAAGGTAATAAGCGTAACTAAATCGTACAAAAATAGAAGCATAAAAGCTTTTTCATGTTACAAAAGTTATTTTAAAGGATTATGTTTAGGAGCTTTGAATAAGCAAGACGTAACACTCGCGAAAACTAGTTTGTCTGTTTATTACGACGAAAACAGGTAAGTAAAAGTTATAACCGGCCAACGTATCTAGTGCAAAGTAACAAATGTGCACTTCACTACCGGTGGAAATGTTAAGAAGACGGCAAACTCTCAGCGGCATCACAGACGTTCATAACCCCTTAATACTGGGAATCGTTGATGAACGATGTAGGGAAATAAATGTTTGTGTACTTACAATAACTCCTGGATATTGAAGTATGCACTATAGGAATAGTTGCAGCGCAAAGATATAAATTGGCATCAGTTGTATTCACCATCAAATACAAAATTATACCCTTCCGGGCATAGTAAACACCGACATTATAAGGTACTTTAGAATTAACAACTCGTAAAGCAAACGTTAAAATTACTTTAGCGGATTTTTATTAATTCTACACGTATTAACGACACAGATGATGTTGTTAATATTTTATTTTAACTATTAGGTAAGATTCACCATGGTTAGATAAATAACACTATTAAACAAATGAAGGGCTCAAATTTTATCCATTATTGACGAGTTTGCGAGCCCAAAGACTGCTTCACACTATTTTGCGGTTTTGTATTCGTGCCTTAACAAACTATTTTCTTGGAGACAACTAGGCATTATGTCATAATTATGCCCGCTTATTGGAGGAAGACTTCCTGCGCAACAGTTTTATCCGCCATTTTCGCGCTATTCTAGAATGCTAAAGTGCTGAATTGTAAACAACAAAGAGTAAGACAGTACCGGCTTTAAATATTTTAATAAAAATAACAATTTAGGTAATTTTTGCAATGAAGATATAAAATAATGTAATTTAAAGGATTTTACTAAAGATTTACGAATACTTAAAAAGTTATCGTTACATCGTCACAAATTTTTTAAAATTATTATTATATCATGAATCAACTATTAACCAGTTAATTTCTACACCACCATGAGGAAGAGCCACGGTGTGATTTTTTTCTAAATGTGGCCCTTTTTAAATTTGGCCTGTTTTGATGATCCAGATTGACTGACTGATTGACATTTCTTCGCTGCTTGCAGAAGGAGATATCAGAAAATGATCATTCGATTCGAATTCTTCGTTTACTTCACACAAAAGCAATGTTTCATCGATGATTATTACCTTTGCTTCTTCGTCTTCATTATCAGATTCATCTAAAATCTGTTGCACGTTTCTGCAAGTCTGACCATTGCAATTATCGCAGATAACGAAACATTTTAGGTATGTTTATCTACAAGTACGTGCGGCACAGATAGCCGCACTGTGTCTTACATTTACAATAATGAATTGCAGAAAAGCTTAAGGAGCACGGTCTTTTATGTTACGGAGCGAATCCAATATTTCGTTAACTCTATCACCTCCGAATAATGTCATTAGAGATCTTGTTCCAACAGTACCAATAATCGCAGGATCTGCGTCACATTCCCTGAACAATTTCGCAGTATTGTTTAAGTGCGAGTTTATCTGAAGAGGAGTAAAAAACTTTTTTCCGGTATTGAATTTAGAAGATGTTGTGACAAGCCACTGAATGTATGGAAAAACATTATGTTATCTGCTGCTGCCTCTCCATACTGAAAACTCTAAGAAAAGTGCAGTGTTCCCTAATTTTCCCAGTTTTTCGAAAACTTGGTGTGCTCCTGTCAATAGATCTAGAACATGTATGGCTTCACCAACGACGACAATAAAGTCGTCGTATGCTGAGGACCTGTCGATGGCTATGTTGATATTTAATATTTCAGCATCTATTGCAACCTGTACTACACCAAAATTTAAAAGCTTAAATCTCTTTCTCAGTTATTCACAGATGCCAGATAAGAATTCTTATCCCATCAGCAAAACGTCTACATTCTTTGTATCAGTCTGTTATACTCTTCCGATTTCAAGATACCTTGAGCTTCAGATTCGCCTGGCTTGTACATTATTTAGAGTTTCCGCAAGTATCCAAGTTGTGTCATATCATATCCCATTTCATATATTCCCTGAATTTATGTAGGAAGGCTGGACCATCTGTTATGATCGGAAAACGGTTTTGTATTTATCTTCTACAAGTATTCAGATTTAACAAAAAGGTACACATGAACAACTGATAATCTAAAACACAGTAAGCACTAGATAATGTTTTACGAAGCTTTGAAGATCTTAAAGATCTTTATCGAATTTCTGTAATAATATAATCAATCTGATTCCGAAATCTACCCCCAGGTAACAGCTATATGTAAAGGAGCCGTGAATGTTGGTATACAGTATTAAGTAATACATAGGTATGGTCTAGTCAGGACTGAATTAGCCCTTCCCCGCATTTGTTTTCTTCTCCGACATCAAATTTATCAACAAAAACTCGCAAGTGATCATTTTCTAGAGTATAACCGACTTTGGCGTTGAAATTACTCATAACATTGGTAATTTCCCTATTTGGAATAGTACGGAGTAACGTTTATAGATCTCGTAGAACGCTTCAAACCCCTCCCTTCAGAAGCAGTTGTAGGTACATATACTTATATCAAATTAACTATTATTGGCTTGGCGTTGATCCCTAGGAAGTTTATCTCATCACTGATAGCTCTACATGCGGAAACTGACCTAGCTATTTCTTTAGGGATTCAAAATACTACTCCATTTCGGCTGATATTATTGTTTCTATAAAAGCATATCATAAATCTTCCTGTCAAGGATCTAAAATGTCCCAAGTTCACATCATCTCGGAAAGACCTGCTGTATGTTGTTTCTCGAGCAGACAAAGTCTTCCCGGCTATAAAAATCCTCTTAAATTCCAGGTCAGATTTCTTTCTGAGCTTTTATTATGTCCGCACTATTTTTTACATTTATAGTAACAAAGGTGGCAACCCTGTAAATAGACGTTTGCAAAAATTAAAATCACTTTTTAATCGATCTATCTTCGACGGGTACGTGTGCTCTGATTGGTCATCCCACTGCAGAATTTATTGATATTTACAAAAGTTTTCTTTCAATAGAAATGTAAGGGTGGCCTAAAGCATGAAACTGGGGGTAAAAATAATTAATTTATTACAGAAATATTCCTTTTAGTTTATATTAATCCATCCGAGAATTCTTCAAAATTGAAAACGTGAATGAATTATGAATTTCATTCCGTACTTTTATAGACGCAAAATTAATACAAAGGCTCTAAGCAAAAAATTAATGTGATCGATCTAATAAAATTCTTCTCTCTAAATTATATTTTAACTGTTAAAAATATAGTTTCGTTGCTTGTAAGTAATAGGAATGGGACCAATCGGGAGTGCTAATGTCGATCTTCACTGATTAAGGATTAATAATTTAGGAATGTGTGAGCACCGCATGTTCCTAAATAGGCTAATTAATGAAATAGAACCGGCAAGCCATAAATTTTATAAAGATTAATTCCGACACGGAAGCCCTAATATATCAATTCTAGAAATGTATTTTACTTCTGAACTATAGTTACTTGTAGTAGTTATTATACCTATTCCTATTTGATTTAATCCAACAAAGTATATTATAAGCGGGCAAACAGTTTTAATAACTGTCATGGAAAAAAATGTTTGCACAGAAATCCGTTTCAAAATATGCTGAACGCAAATATCAAATAGAAAATCTGTGTCTATGTGTGTAGACTGTTTCTTGTAAATATTAAAACTAAAATCTACATTTGTTTACGTATCTTGTAATCTGGAAAACTCTGAGATAGTGGTTTTTATAAAACCTAAATTATACATCAGACGACCTATCAACTATAAGGTGAGGACAAGTATCGCAACGCTGTCGAATTTCAAACTTTTCTAGGTCAGAAGCTGTCCATTTTGTGGACTTGGTCCCATAAGAACTTTCGATCAGGAAGTCAAAATATCAACATAATGAATTTTCAGCTTAATTCACAGAAATTCATTCTCCATAAGGTTGGTGCAGGATCCTTTCAAGTCAATATCATAAACAGTTTCAGACTAAACGAGCGCACAAAAAAGTTACAGAAGACCGACAGACGGAAAAAATTTTTTTGCTCAAACCTAAAATCTCTACATTTCATGACATTCCAAGCCTATATTAGCGTGACCAGATTAAGGTCAAATATACAGAAAGTAGATAATTTCATATTAAATAAAAAAGTGCGAATGACTGAATTTAAATAAATGATTTAAGTATTTTCAATATATTTTTTTTGCTTTAAAATGCTAGGAATCCTAGCATGTGATTCAGTATTAGCTAGAAGAGTAGTTTTTTTGATTGATTCTCCAATAATGAGTGTTTTATAGTATATTACGTAATGAGTGTTATAAGAAGCATATTACGCACGAATGGAAAAGTTACGCACGTTGCCGCGTAGCGGCGAGTGCGTATTTCCATGAGTGCGTAATTCCTTTACAACTCGAATTATGTACTATACTTTACCTACGATCATATTCATTTATTTATTTAGTAAAATCTGGATTTAGTTTACTAGTCAACAATATTATTCAACAAATATTATGTCAGTTTTGACAGCGTTTGAAAATTACGTAGGCGCATTTGTTTTTTTAAACCCCGCGTCAGCGATATAAGCCACCTATAATTGTGTGTCTCCTGCGTTTTGTTTACCGTGCGATTTGTTCACAGTACGTTTTGTTTACAATATGTAAAATTCAAATTACATTGATGGCAGGTAGTGTGTTTTTTACTATTTACAGTAGTAGTGATCATAGGTAATAGTATATTACGTAATTAGTGTTGTAAGGAGCATGTTACGCACAAATGGAAAAGTTACGCACGCTGCCGCGTAGCGGCGAGTGCGTATTTCCATGAGTGCGTAATTGCTTTACAACTCGAATTATGTACTATACTTTACCTACGATCATTTGAATTTATTTATTTAGTAAAATCTGGATTTAGTGTACTAGTCAACAATATTATTCAACAAATATTATATCAGTTTTGACAGGGATCGAAAATTACGTAGGCGCATTTGTTTTTCTAAACCCCGGGTCAGCGATATAAGCCACCTATATTTGCGTGTCCCTTGCGTTTTGTTTTCTGTGTGATTTGTTTGCAGTGCGTTTTGTTTACAGTTTGTAAAATTCAACTTGCATAGATGGCAGGTAGTGTGTTTTTTACTATTTACAGTAGTGATCGTTGGTAATAGTATTTTACGTAATGAGTGTTGTAAGAAGCATGTTACGCACGAATGGAAAAGTTACGCACGATGCCGCGTAGCGGCGAGTGCGTATTTCCATGAGTGCGTAATTGCTTTACAACTTGAATTATGTACTATACTTTACCTACGATCATTTGTATTTATTTATTTAGTAAAATCTGGATTTAGTTTACTAGTCAACAATATTATTCAACAAATATTATGTCAGTTTTGACAGGGATTCAAAATTACGTAGGCGCATTTGTTTTTTTAAACCCCTCGTCAGCGATATAAGCCACCTATATTTGCGTGTCCCGTGCGTTTTGTTTTCTGTGCGATTTGTTTACAGTGCGTTTTGTTTACGATATGTAAAATTCAACTTGCATAGATGGCAGGTAGTGTGTTTTTTACTATTTACAGTAGTGGTCGTAGGTAAAAGTGTTTACTTAACTAGTATATTAGCGGGACCAGATTGAAGCACCAATATACAGAAAGTAGGTAATTTCATATTAAATAAAAAGTGTCTAAGTTGTGATTTGCATAATAATAATATTTTTTAATCATATTTAATCCGGTTGAACTGAAATAGCTGAAGCTAAACTCTGTCAGAACGTTAATATATACTCAAATGTCTCTCTATCAACTTTCAGCTTTCTATTACAAAGTGAACGATTTTACAGTGTAACAACTACATTAATACCAAAAAAACGATTTTTTTTGTGTTTTAACCTATTAGGCAGGCTGTCACGGAGCTGAGAAGATGGATAAAAGTTCATTTATTAACGACAATCAGATGAAGCGTTTACAACAGTGAAACTTATACAACGTAACTTTAGTATACATTTCACAGATTTAAATATATAAATCTTTCACTTTGTTATACATGTCCGTTCTCAATATACTTAAGCACCTTAGAAAGTAAATTAATTAGCCATTAAAAAGTACTAGGTACTATACTAGTATAAGATAGATAAATCTCTGTGGTCTGAATCAAATATTTATATTTGTTGGAGATCTTTTATCATTTTATACGTTTGTCTACCAGATTTACCACATTATTGTTTTAATCCAATTGTAGATCTTTGATTTGTCAATATTTGCTTTTAATAACAATAATGGAAACGGTGTTTGCTGTACGGACAAACATATAATTTAAAAACGTTGTTCTGCATGTTTAAGGTTTGTTTAATTTTTTCGTTCGTTTGATCCAACAATTTGCAAATTATTAATTATTATATCAAGCAAGTTTTCTGCAGAAAGACAGCGAAAGTATAAAAGGATTAAATACTATTTAGTTTCATTTAAGAAACTATATAGAGAGAAGCTATAATTAACATGGTCCCTGTCTCCATTGCCAGAATGCATACTTTTGCAAGTGTGCGAGATACAGTACCTTCCTGATATATGCTTCCCTCTCTATAGTTTTGCGAAAGAAAATAATCGTTTAATATTGTTAAGGCTCACTCCAGTATGTATGCAGTGCAGTGTGTATACAGTGTAGTATATGAAACGTTTGACAGCAGCATGCCACCTGTTGCGGTTACCTGCTAGGCGCACGAATTCACCAAATTTCTCTCATCAATTCTTTGGTGAAATTGACTTGACGCATTACAATTAAATTCTTAGCGTCTCGAGAAGTCGTAATGTGGTTGATTTGAATTGTACTTCTGGTAGATGAGGATTTTCAAGGTTATCTGAAGAGTATAGCTTAAATAGAAATGGGTATCTTGCGTAGCAAGAATAATTGTATTACATTCTGCAATAAATGCCGCCTACGCTCGGTTACAGTCCTTACTTATGTCGATCTATTAATGGTATCAACAAGTGATACTGTCGTTTGTCCAGATCACTGCATTAAATTGGTTAACCTCTCTCCTACAAGGGTTTTCATACCTTCAATCCTATTTCCGATGAAACGGAGATAGCGAATATATTTGGAAATTATCTTGTCACAGTTGACAATCAGCAAAAAAGTCATTTTGGAAAAAATATGCAATCCTGCAAACACATTATTAATCCTTGAGCCTATAGAAATTAAACTTATTGTCTCAGGTCTAAAAAACAAAAAATCAACTGGCTATGATGAGGTGCCAGTTATCTTATTAAAACAATGTTCCGCTGAATTCTCAAAAATTGTCGCAAAAATGTAATAAATAAACCATTCGAATTAGGTGAATTTCCCAATCGGCTAAACAATTCAATAATCACCCCTATATTTAATAAAGACAATCCTCTTCAAATTCAAGACTCTAGGCCAATTTTGCTTCTAAGCACTATATCAAAAATAATAGAGGAAGCTGTATATAATAAAATAAAAAGATTCCTGACGGAAAATAATATTTCCATGTGTCACTAATAGGCTTCAGCTTCTACGGAACAGGCTGTTAACTTTGTACAACGCATAAATGATAAAATGGAAAAAAAAATTCATAGTTGGATTATTTTTCGACTTGATCTGGGCTTTTGATAGCCTAAATTTTGATTTTGTATTAGGAAAGCCATCTAAAATTGGTATACAAGGACAAATTCAGCAATGGATGTACTCATTCTTAAAAAATCGCAAATTACTAGTAAGAGTAAATAAAGACATATCTAACGAGTTCGATATTACATCAGGTATCCCCCAGGGTAGTGTCTTGAGTCCTCTAATTTTTTAATGTTTATAAATGATCTCCTCGACTGTATACTCGACGATGAAGTATTTATATTTGCAGATGACACCTCCATCATAATCTCAAGTCCCGATGCAAAGAATTAAATCGAAAAATCAATAATGTGCTCACCCAGGTTGACAACCACTGCCATAAAAATAGGCTCATCATAAATTATTCAAAAACAATAGCAACTGAATTCCCTCAAAAATACTCGAGACCAAAAGTAATTAACTATAATTTTCACATAGACAAAAATTCTGTTGCTTTAAGCAGCCACTGTAAATTTCTGGGTACAATCGTCGATGAAAATCAAAACTGGAATGCATATATCAACTCAATTTGCTCTAAACTTAATAAACAATAGGTACTATGCACTCTTGAATTTAAAAACTGTTCTAGATAAGAAAGGGATTCTATCGGCCTATTATACCCTAATCTACTCTATTTGGCTGCAGTATATCTGTATACGGTCGACCAGTGACGAGTAATGGAATATTCCTAGCCCAGAAAAAAATAATTCGGTTCATGTTTAATTTAGATTACAGGGAATCATGTAGGCAAACATGTAAGGACTAGAAAATCTTAACTTTCACTGGGATATATCTATTTAAACTTTTGAGTTATAGTTGTCGCAATCGCAATAGTTATAGACGTACCGCCTATCTAGGCGGTGTTGTTGAGAAGCAAGGGGTGCAGAACGCAGAGCCGGATTTAACTATATTGTTCGCTCATTTACTTTTTATTATATTACACTTACAATATCCCCCAAAGCACTGCTATGAATTGGTAACAAAACTTACTAAAATTATTCATTCATTCCTCTCGCCCCTCATGACGCCATAACGCCGCACACTATTAAGACTGCTTCAATTATACATATACTCCAATAAAATAATTAAAAAAAAAAACTCAGATATACATAATTACCTCACCAGGAGAAATGAAGATATCAGAATAGATACATTTATTTACAGTAGTTACAGAAAATCTCCCCAGTATGCGGGATGCTACTTTTTCTATATAGTATCGGAAAGTGTTCGATTTTGTACAGCAATAAGAGCAAGCGAGAGCGAAGCAAGCAATGAAGTACATTAAGGGGCGTGTCACACTTTGCATCTGCTAGGATACTGGTAGATGCCTTTATTGTGGGCGGTCGGTTAAGTCGTTGAAACTATGCAATCCCAAAAGCAAAACTTCCCGATACTGTATTGCTGTAATATTAATGTAAATATTACTGAAAGAAATCCTACATCAGAATACTTTTTACACAATAGAAGAATTTATCACCGTTGTACAAAATATCTAAGTTTTCTATATATTTATTATAATTACTCTTACCTTATTATACTCTTCGCAACTACGCAAACGAAGAGTACATTGCATTTGATCGGCATATTTCTAAAACCGTCGCTCGCAGACAAAAAATTTTCATATCACTGTGCTAGTGAACGAATTCTGAACAACTTTCAAAATGTCCGTATGTCCGTCCGTCACGTTTCTTGTAAGCATGATAACTGAAGAAAGAAACATCCGATTGTAACGAAATTTGGACAGTAAGTTAATGTTTGTTAGGGAAAAAACCCTACTGTTTTTTAACAAAATCGATCAGTAAATAAAAATGTTATTAATGATTTAAATTTGAGAATTTTTTTTTTGATTTTTATGTTTTTGTGAAAATTTGCATTTTTTACATTTTTTTACGTGTTAGGTAGTTCTTACGCTTTTGACTCGGAATCCAAGGGTCCCAGGTTCGAAACCCACATGGGATATGGCATAGTTTTTTTATTTTTACTTTATTTTACACTGAGTCTTTCACCAACTAAGTTCGTACTATAAAATTAAAAATGTCTACACTCAAAGAAATAGTATGGGTAAATTCAACAAAAAAAAATGGTTAACTAACAATATCGTTAATTTTGTTAAACCAAACTATATTGATGGTATTTTTAAACATGAGGTGATTGTTATTTTAATTAATAAAAGGTTGTCGTACAACAAAACAAACATTAACTTAAAAAATAAATGAATAAGACTATTATTTTCTTCGTCTGACTATTATTTTGTTGAATTCTGTCAAATTAAACTAGATAATAGTATATTTTATTTTTAACTATTATCGAATTGTAATTCTAACCCAGCATTAGTTCGTTGTATTATTGTACTTGGTAGACAAACCAATATTATTGTCGTCTTCTAGAAGTTCTAAAAGAATTACCATAAAATTTGTTTGCTTACCACGTAGTCTATTACAGAAATTATTCCCAGATGACGCCACATACAAATCACTGACAATAATCAATCATGCATTATCTTATACTCTTATGAATTTATAGAAAATTAATAACATGATTGCAGTGTTCAAATTCTCTCAGAGATCATCGATATATTTGGATGGATCTTATAAACGATCTTTGGTTTGGGTGGTCTGATGTCTCAATACTGAGATTTTGCCTAACCAAAAAAAACTTCAAACAATAAAGTGTAGATCAACCTAAAAATTAGTTGGTGAACAAAAAACAAAGTCGTTGTACTTTTTAATTGTAGACCAAATTGAAAATGGTTAGTGAACATAAGAAAATGTCATTGTACTATTTAATTTGTTACAAGAAGTTATGATTATTAAACTACTATTTGTTTACGAAAACAAATAAAGTTGTATGACTATTCTTTTCTGATTGATTTAACTATGAAACTAGATAGGCGCGATTTCATATGCTCTTTTTGGTTGAATTTACCTATCATTTTCTTTGAGTGTAAAACTAACATTATTTACAAAAAACTGCGAAGAGTATCCTATAGAATGTGTAAGAATTATATAAAAAGTTTAGTAAACCGGCGACGAGTACGTTTTTAGCTTGTTTGTTTTATATATTATTTTACGCTTATATTATGTTTGTTAGTCTGATATATTCATGCATGTGTTCATTAGTGAAAATATGTATGATTTGTAAAAGAACCAGTTGACTTGGCTATCCAACGTATATTGGTTAAAGATCAAAAAGTTTCAATGAATCAATCAATTTTCGAATTATTGGATACAAAGAGCATTGCACATTTCTAGGTCTGTTATATCTGTTATATTCCGATTTTACTGATTACGATTGCGATTTTAAACAATCATACGATTACGAATAAAATAAAATTATACATTCAATGGTAAAATTCGACAAATATTTTACACTAGAAGACTTCACTTTATTCTTCGCTGATTATGCCAACTTGGTTGGTGAAATTAGTGTTAGTATTAGCAATTTCCATTGTTTTGGTGTTTACGAAACTAAGAGATTAAGTGAAAGAACAGCTACAACAAAACAGACTAGACACTAGGTCAAGATTTATTAATACCAGGGATCGAGAACCTAGATTTGAAATGTTTATACATATCCGACATATTTCGAGGCCAATGGCATTACTTCGCCGTACACGGATTATATAAAGCTAACATGAACTTTTCTGTTATTAAATTCTTGTTTGGTTTCAGAATTTACGAAAGGAAAGTAATTTTATTCCTTCTACCAAGAAGTATTTAATATATTTTTTACTTTGCAGCCTAGATCTGCTGACAAACATGTTTTGAAACTTGTTTAATTAAAAATATATTTTTCAAAGGCTATATCCAATAAATTTCCTTCTTGTAAAACATACAAAACATTTATTTATTTTGGGTGATGTACATGAACAGAACCGGAACATATTTTTCAATTAAAAAAGCAATTGCAAAATTAAGCTTAATTTTTAGAGGAAAATGTGATATAATCAAATTATTCAAATCAATAGTATACTTTTTCAATTTGAGGTGAGAGTCAAAAAACCTTCAATCTCAATTCTCTTTGGCGATTCCTTCTACAATCGACCAAGAAACTTAAGATGGAATTTTAACCAGGCATCTAACATAGAACTATAATTTGTTCTATAAATTTTTATATAACAGATCTATAGTTATTCTTATACTCTAAGAATATAACTTTGGTGCTTTCTATTTAGGATATGAAAGTTACATTTTGAGCCTTTAAACAAATACTTAAAAACTGCAACCAAACTGCTCCAAAAACTTTTAATCAAAGGTTTAATGGAGAATTTGATAGACAATATGGTACCTAGCAATTCACCATTCTTTCTCCAAATAGCTATATACCCAGTGGGACTTAGACGAATCCATTGGTACCAGAATTAATGAACAATTACACTCAACTACAGCACGCTCTTCTTTGCGTATTTGCGTGGTACTCGCTTGAAAACCCAGACTAGACTCTCTTGCTCTGAAATTTCATCGGATAATTTTAAAATACATTTTTACGTACTTACAATTTATTACTTATGCAGGATATTGCAGTTATTGCAGTTATAACTACTTGCACTAATTAATTATTTTTTATAAGACAAGAGAAAAGTCAACTGTCATAAACGTTTTTTATTAGCTTTTGCGTTAGAGGATTTTTTTACCATTTGCGTGAATCCCATTAGCTTTACGTAGAATGTAGTTGAATATGTGCATAATGGCACTGTCGATTGTTCTCTTAAGTAAACGCTAATCCAATGTCCGCAGGACATTTATAAAATTTGTTGTAAGATTGACTCATCAGGTTTATCATTTCCTGAAATCCTCAATCTTACTTTAGAGTTATTTCTGAAATCATGTATATGAAGGACATGATCACTTTAATGAGTGCCCATTCATAGGAAAGGCAATAATACCATACTCTGGTATACGAACCATGCCGTTTAAAATCACAACTGTGTACAACCCTAGTAGTCGAATAAAATTAAGCATTTTTCAAAGATTGTTTGGGGGAGGCTTGAAAAACGTGTTTTTGTATCGTTTTTTTTTTAAATCTTGGGTTCTTTTCATCGGATCAGGAAAAACCTAAAAATCAAAATGTTTCTAAATAAATGAGGAACAGAACTACATAGGTTTAAATCCTATCAGCCATTTTGTTTTTTGCAAAGAAATAAAAACCACGAAAATTTCTAATTTTACATAAACCAAAATTACTAAAAAAATAATTAATCTTTTTTAATGAAACTTATAGGTCTTTACATCTAGCAACCTATTATGGAAAATTACAAATATAAATTTTTCTTTTCCCTAAAGAACGAAATATTTGAAGCTTTATAAAAAACTGCCGTTTGGGAACATTAAATTTTTTTCTTCTTTAAATTGTAGCTTCTTGAAATTGCTTTACAACAGTGACAAAAATAAATTTTGTGTATTACTTTAAAATTAAAAAAAAATTATATGTTCAGGATTTGAACCGCGGTTTTCCACATGGGAATTCTCAATCAGTAACAAGTTTATTAAAAATTAAAGGTACATAATTCTCTGTAGTAATATATTAAGTGCATTAAAAATTATCGAAAATTCAGTCCATGAAAACGTGTTGCCTAGAAACTGCTTGAGTTCATGTTGATGTGATTTGACAAAAAATGCCCGAGACGCAGTCGAGGTTCTTTTTTAGTAAAATCACATCAAAATGAACGAATGCGGTTTTTTAAAGGCAACACGCTTTGAATGCTGAATTTTCTGATTATTTTTAATGTACGAAATATATTTATTAAATTATTTCCAGAACAAAACAGAACAAGAAATATTTTTTACTATTAGCTGAATTAACAATTCAAATTATTGCAATGAAAAATGCAATTGTTATAAGTTATAATGTGATGTTTTAGCTGTCAAGCTCAGTGCAAACGCTGTAATTTTATGTAAAATTTTCACTTGGAATGCAATTGTTGCTGAAAGTTTGTTCTTACTGGTCCAAATTTTCAAAGTCTTGCGATTTCATTGGTTCTTATAATGTGAAAGAAATAGTCACTTTAATTGAAGAGCTAAGTGGATAAAGGTGTTATGTCACAAAAACACGTTATTGAGTAATTTAACTCGAAAGTTTTTAGGTGAGAACTTTTTTGTTATAACGACTATATAACTTGCATTTTGCGATGATATTGACATTTGATGTACTTTTCAGAGACAAATAACTAAAGTTGTCAGTTGTCATTATTTTCGAAAATTTTATAAAATTAATGTACATAACACCTTTATCCGTTCATAAGTTTCTCTGAAATGAATAAGGAATTAGTGAATAAAAGTGTTAAGAAATTAAACATATTTTATTATTATTAAAACATTGTACAATTTTTAGGTAGTCGGACAGTTCTACGGTTTTGAGCCACAGTTTGGTCATTTCCAAGTATGTTGTGATAATACGGCCTTACCATTCATTTATGAATGGTAATTGTTCTTTAAGATTGGCCAGTTTTCCTACACTTAGGCTGCCCTTGTTTTCATTAAACACCGTTAGAGCAATACAGTCGGAATTTATCTTATGCATATTCCTTTTCTTTAAAATATCGACTTTGTAAAATGGAGTCATTTCATCTAGTGATGTAATAGTAGCACCCATAGGTGCCATTTCATACCGTCGTGAAAATAAACCTCTTCATTGTTCAAGTTTTTCTTCCTGTTGTACAAATTGAGTTTTGAGGCAATTCCATCAATATCCTTGAAATGATTCTTCATATCTATGACAACGGCGTCTTTGGGAGTTCTTAAAATTTCTCGATACTGGTCCGGAACGTAGATGTTTTGATGTTTCCTTAAAATTTTCTCGACTCTGCCAAAGTCTCTGTCTGAATCTAAATATGAATGTCCCACCTCCGAAAATTTATGGTCGATAACTTTAAATTCTCTCTTTAAAATCAACAACTGGTAAAGTGTAATGATATTGAAGTTTTTATTTTGTCCACCACAGGAATCGGGCCATATTATAATGTGATCGATCTTTTCTTGGAAATATTCATTGTAAATTTGTGAAAAGGTATGTAAGCAGCTAGCAATTTCTAGGCTTTCACGGCTGGCCATATCTTCAGTCCATGTGAAAAAGAACGTTCTTTTTTTCAGTATTCCTCAATGTATGTATGCCAAGGTTGTAAAACCACATTTGACGAAGGTAAAATGCTTTCGATGTATTTAATTTTGGCAGCGGCATGATTTGCTGAAGATCTAAAGTAAGAAAGCAAATCGTTCTGTCTACTGTAACTTTTGCTCCGTCACGGTTTTGTTGTTCGAAAGCTAGTTTGTAATTTTCTCCGTATTCTTTAATATTATTTATTTTATTTTTTTTTTATTTTTTTTTAACCCAATAGATGTAAGCATAGCGAACCCTGTAATTCTTCAATGATAACCTTACAAACCCAAATGACCTTTGACTTGATTGGCGTAATTATCATACTTATTATTTTTTCCGCAAGAATTTCGGAATTCACCAGATTTGCCTTAAACAATTTAATGCTCCTTCAAAATATTGGGTGGGCAGAAGCCATACCAGATATCAGTTTTGCTCTTGTCATAAAAATTTCTACGGTCCAGCCCTCTTCTACTTGTCAGCATAAAAATGTTTGTACAAAAATCAACACCGCAAAGCGTCACTTTCCAGTATTTCTGATTTACAGACTAATTTGCTAGAATACTTTGGTAAATTCGTATTTTATTATTGCATTTTATATTGATAATGTTTTGTTTTTAAAACATTATTAAAACTTGACTGGGAAGAAATTGCCACTATGTGACTGATTTCTGCTGAATTGCCAAAAGGTATAAATGTGTTTACAGCAATTAGATACTCAAGTACCATCTCGACTCTTGTACCATCTCATACCATTTCGAAATTGAACGAAATGAATATATGGATTAAAACACTATAAGCACTATTTCCAAATATCAGCCAATTTATAAACATCTTACATGATTCATGAAATCGTTTATTCATTGCCATTTGTAATATCAGTTTACTACGACTGACCATTCTCACTTTAATAGTAAGAAACACTTAACACAACTTGTCACATTAATGTCAATATAACATAACTTTAAAAGCAAAGTGTTTTGGATTAAAATAATTTAATATCGCACAATAATGGATAAAGGTGGTATGTGATCATGAAACCTTCATCCATTAAATTATATAAAAACCATATGTACATAACACCTTTATCAAACATTAAAACGCATTTAGGAAAGGTTTATTATAACAAAAACTTATTGAAATGATAGATTATAAGTTAAAATAGTTGTCTGCGTAGAAATCTCAAAATTTTCAAAAATGTCACATAACACCTTTATCCACTTAGCTCTTCAATTATTAAGCTGTTGCCGTGAAACATTTGCGCATTCGATGAATTATGGTAGAGAAATCAAAACACAAAATTTTTAAATGATCGGATCTTCGTTAATACATAAGTGGCAAGGCCGTACGATATCGATATCAAAATAGCAAGAATGACGTTTTAACCTCATCATAAGATGCATACTCCAAATCGAAAACTAGATCCAGCAGGAGCGTACGAAAGTAGTACATTAAACAACGTTTAGTAAAACTGCTTTTCTTACGAGATTTGCTTATACCATTTTTTCGCATTTTGTGTTAGTAGGTAATTATAAGCAAATAGTGATAGATATAAAAGAATTACAAAGTTTGAAATTTAAAAAATTTCATAGTAGGTACTTGTATAGGATTTCCGTAACCTAGTAACTGACACGGCTTTGTTTATTTATATAATAGCAGTTAAGTATAATTTTTGTGAGTCGAATTGGTTCTAAGTTATATATTAATTATAAAAAATGAGTCTTGCTACTGAACAATTTAGAAAATTGTTCTGAAGACATTTTAAATGCCGCTCGAGACGCATCTTCGAGCTTACTTCCTTTAAAATCCATTTTCTGTCAAACTGTTTCTATTAACACTGACATTACTATATATTAAACTGACATTTTCATGTGGTAAAGTGCCACTTTATTAAGCGATTTTGAATTTAGTAAAATTATTATCAGTTAAAATAAAATTACATTTTCTGACGTTTCGCGAAACGCATTTGACTTTGACTGAGCACTTTAGATAAGTAAATAGAATGCATAGATATCATCTCCGCACGTTCTCCTAGAATATCGAAGCCTTGGTAACGGGAGTGGGGGGAATATTATTGTCGTAGCAGTCGCGATTTTGATGAACGAGCGCGCGTATACCTACCTAATTGTAGGTATATTAATGATTAAAATTCATTTTATGTATTCACTAAAGTTATCACACATTAGAGAAAACCGCTGTCCAAGGAATAGTCTATTGTCCATGTAATGTAGAAAGGAACTAAAACGTTAAAGAGTTTTTATTGTTTCTTATGTTCAATTGACCCCAAGATATGAAAAAACCGCGGAGTGCTACCATTTAAAGTGGTGCGTTTTTGAGATAGAAGTCAAAAGGTCCACTTTTCATATTTTTTTTGCTCGAAAACTATGAATTTTTTCTATCAACACGTCAATAGAAAAGTGTGTAGAGAATTAAATTTCTAATCGAAATGGCACCTTCAGAAATCAAAAAAATTTTTTTTACAAAAATACGTCCAAAAAACAAAACAAAAAAAAGCGAAAAATGCAATTTTTTATTTTTTTTTATTTTAGCCTGTAACTATTTTTCGGGTACATTTAGGCATAGACATTGCTGCATAAAAAAGCTGCCGTTTTACCCGTTAAAATGAGATTTTGTAAACAGTTTTACGATTAATAGTGACCGAGATATAGCGTTTCAAAGTTTGCAACTTTTAACTTTTTTTGCTAATTTTTACTATTTTTTTTCAAATTTCGTCCTGTAACTTTTTTCTGAGTGAATTTAGGTGTAGACATTATTATATTAAAGTGAAATCTGACTTTACGCCCGTTGAAATGGTGGCTGGTAAAAGTCTCTACGACAAATAGAAACCTAGATACAGCGTTTCGAAGAGTGTTACTTTTATTAACTTTCTTCCAATTTTTACGTTCTTTTTAAAATTTCGGCCTATAACTTATTTGTCAAATACAGATATTGCTACATGGAATGTACTCGCAGCATTATTGTTTAAATGGTCTGCAATAGAAGTTTATGTGATCAATAGTAACCAAGATACAGTCTAGATATAGTAGATTATTGTACTTAAAAAATAACTTTTTACATTTTTCCACTTCTGAACTTTATTATATCACGTGTTTTTTTTTTTGTTCAAATAACTTAGATTAATAACTTACATTATGAAATTATTCAAATGCTGGATTTAACATATTTTCAAAATCAAAGTCGATTTCTTCATCGGCATCTATGTAAACATCGTCTTCCGTTATTTGAGGTACATCAGCGTTTTCACAGTTCATTTCCATACATTCTTTGCAAAAACTGGAGCAATTCATTCCCAATTTCCTGCAATCACAGTTTCCTCTGCATCCTTTGGTGCATTTACAGGCTATTTTTTCCAGCAAAACTTGTGGTACGGGAGGTTTATTTGTCAAAATTGGTACTAGTCCATTTTCTGAACTTTTCCAACCCCAGATGAGAGGATTTACAATATTTCCTTTCCAATGTTGCATTTGCAAGTAAGTTCTTAAACCATGATGTTTAGCAGCATCAGTTGTTGGAGGCAATCGGGACAATGAGAATTTCGCACCTGTTGAGTACTTCTGAAATAACTTATAGCAACAGGTGCTTTGGCCATCAATTTTCATATCGTATAGTAATGTTACAATACATTCAGAAGCAGAACCGATGGCTGCTGGACTTGCATTTTCACACAAAAATTCATTTAAATACTTTTCCAAAAGCAAAATATTCTTATTAATGAAATTCAAGAATTTCTTTTTACCAGTACCAAAAAAGGAAGAGGTTGTATCACTACCACTGAATACATGGACGAAGCCAAGGTATTTTTGTAGATGATTAAATTTGAAACTATTATGCCAAATTGTTATATAATTTGGCAGTTAAATTTCCTATACTAGGTTTAAAAAAATATATATTTTCATTTTCTTCTGGTAATAATGATAGGATAATAAGATGATCGACATCTTGACCAACTATAACAACATTTAGCAATATCTGTACTTAAAGCATTTGACAAATAAGTTATAGGCCGAAATTTAAAAAAGAACGTAAAAATTGGAAGATAATTAATAAAAGTAACACTCTTCGAAACGCTGATCTAGGTTTCTATTTGTCGTAGAGACTTTTACCAGCCACCATTTCAACGGGCGTAAAGTCAGCTTTCACTTTAATATAATAATATCTACACCTAAATTCACTCAAAAAAAGTTACAGGACGAAATTTGAAAAAAAATAGTAAAAATTAGCAAAAAAAGGTAAAAGTTGCAAACGCTATATCTCGGTCACTGTTAATCGTAAAACTGTTTACAAAATCTCATTTTAACGGGTAAAACGGCAGCTTTTTTTGTTATGCAGCAATGTCTCTGCCTAAATGTACCCGAAAAATAGTTACAGGCTAAAATAAAAAAAAATAAAAAATTGCATTTTCTCGTTTTTTTCTGTTGTCTTTTGGACGTATTTTTGTAAAAAAAAAAAATTTTGACTTCTGAAGGTGTCATTTCCATTGGAAATTTAATTCTCTACACACCTTCTATTGACGTGTTTATAGAAAAAATGTATAGTTTTCGAGCAAAAAAAATATGAAAAGTGGACCTTTTTACTTCGATTTCAAAAACGCACCACTTTAAATGGTAGCACTCCGCGGTTTTTTCATATTTTGGGGTCAATTGAACATAATAAACCCTTTAACGTTTTAGTTCCTTTCAACCCTCTTTTTTTTGTACATAGACAATAGCCTAGAATCACTACTTCCACATTCAGATTTTTATTCAAGTCACTCACAACGAAAAAATTTTGTATGTGGAAATAATAGTTTATGGAACTTTAATAATATAATATTTGAAATCCTTTACCCCAAAAACCTATAAAACGATACCCCACATCGGTAGCGGGGTGGGGGTGGTGATAGGGGATGGTAGTGAGGGTGGATGAAGAAAAAAAAATATTGAGGTTTCTGGTTCTTGTACACACACTAAATCACAATTTTTTTTCATCCCCTTTAATAATGGGGTGGGGGTGGTAATGGGGGTAGGTAATGCCAAAATTTTTTTTGAGACCTTAGCTTCTCTTGTATATACTAAATACCAATTTTATGGACTCTTACCTGCTTGATTTACCTATTTACCCCAAATTTACCCCAACCCTTCGACGGAACAAGATGAAAATATAATCTAGTTCTAGATTCCGTTAAAGTACATACGTGTATCAAATTTCAAGTCAATATCTCAAACGGTTCCAGAGTAAACGTGCGCACAAAAAAGTTACAGACCGACAGACAGAATTTTTTTTCGCTCAAACTTAAATTCTCGACGTTTCGTGACATTCTAAGCCTATTTGAACAATAATAATTTTTCAAAATTTTTTTTGTCGTTATTATACTTCCACTGAATATGGAAGTAATAAGCAGTAATTTCGGCTCAAATTATATATGTGTCCAGAAATAAATACATGAAACTCAAAATATCCGATATCTCAGCTTCTAATTAATGTAAAAGGGTCTAATTTTCTTTTAATTGTGACCACTTTTAACAGATGACAAAAGTATTTGGCTGGATACATTTTATACGATACAAAAAATGCATTACACAAAAATGCGTTTTACAAAAATGAACGAGAACCGTAACTTTAAAATAATACGAAAAAATTATTTTTATCACCATTGTAAATTAAAGTTACAATTTAAGAAAAAAAATTCTTAGCGTGACGAAATGGCAGTTTTATGAAGCTTTAAAAACTTTTCCAAAATCTCACTTTTTAGGAAAAATAATAAATATTTCTATATGTAATTTTCCACAAGTTACATCTACAAGATCTATAATTTCACCGAGTTTCATTAAAAAAATTAATTATTTTATTAGTAATTTCGGTTCAGATGTAAAATTAGAAATTTTCGTGGTTTTTATTTTTTTGCAAAAAAAAACAAAATGGCTAATAGGATTTAGTTTTGTTCATAATTTGTTTGCAAACATTTTGATTTTAGGTTTGGTCTTATCCGACGAACGTAACCTGATATATTAAAAAAGAACGAGACAAGAACAGGTTTTTCAAAATTAAAACTCAATTTCCAAGAAAGGCTCACCTCCAAAATTAGACAAAACTTCACTGATAACATACAGATTGCATTTCCAAAGAAAAATTTGCCCCCCAATTTATCGTTGAAATCACACTTTTAATGCTTAGTTTTATTCGACTATTGAGAGATCCTGGGTGAAGAACCCGAGAATCTACCTACTGCTGTGTAATACACCAGAAAGCCGCACATACCTTGTTTACCTTTGCTTCTATCTTTATGTGTCTTTTAATTTATTCTCTTCTAATCTGTTAAGCTGTTAGTTTTACTTTGTTATCTAGTATCTATGGTTTATTTATTTCAAAGTTTTTTAGTCACCCTGTACATCTTTTCAAAAGGGAAATTTCTCAACTTCTAAATACCACATGTATTGAGCAGCATTATAGTTAAATTGTTCAAGTCGATAGCGTATGGGAGGAGTGCGTATTATTAAGAAATTTGTCGCAGGTTATTCTGTTATTTTTAACATGTACCCCTATTGAGAAAATCTGATTAAAAACCACTTCCCGTTTACTCAAGTGGCCGTCAATAATTTTTGGAGGGATGTGTACTCTTAAACATTTTGTCAGAGGTTATTTTTAACAAGTCCTCGCGTCAAGAAAATTCAGTTAAAAAGCCCCTCGAAAAGCCCTTTCCCTTTTCTCAAGCGACTGTTATTAATTTCATATAAACTTTCGTCAATTTCTGTCAAGATTGTTGTGTTTTTGTGTTTGCGTATACTTGTGTAATTAAATGGGCATGAAAAGCTCATCGGAAAGGGAGTGTTTATTTACGAATTCATATAACAAGAATACAATATAAACCGAAGTCGAAAGAAAAACAGAAGTGAGATGAAATTTATATTCCATTTACTTAAACAAAAACCAATTTATGCATGAAGTATATTTAACAATACAATTTTAAATAAACCGTTTCGACTGAGTTATATATTGCATGTTATTATGCAGTAGGGTGGGCCGAAAATAGAAAAAAAATTGAATTTGCGAATGGACGAGCCCCAAATTTGTTGTATCTAAAACTAATTGTGTAAATTTTTAATGAAATCGGTAATCTACGGATGCGTACTGAGGCCACGGTGAAAAAAAAAGTTGAAGAATTATATTTAGGCCACCCTTTATTATTATTATTGGAGATAGAAAAAAAAGTTTCGGACGAAAGTTGTAGGGCTGTAACTGAACCCCTTTAATAAGTCAATGAAAGCACATGAAAGTACAGTGGCGTGCAGAAGCAATCATGTTTCTTTAAAATTATTATTATTTTTTTTTCGATTTCAAAAATAAGTCATATAATAGTCCTATTTGAACCGTTTTCGAGTTATTGAAGATTAAAAATCGTATTTAAGCTATTTATTATACGAACGGAAATTATTATAATTATTAAAGTAGTCTACGGAAATGACAAGTATTCTGTTATTTAATCTGTCACCACTCGAAAACTGATAAAGATAGGACTATCATATGTCATATTTTTGAAATCAGAAAAAAAAAGAATAATTCCAAAATTCAACAATACATGCCGTTCCATTAAAAAAATATTATTGCCTCTTTTTTCTATCTCCAATAATAACAATAGTAAAGGGTGGCCTAAACGTAATGAATAACCCTGTACACTAGGGTTCAGCGTTAGGTAAGTGATATTAACTTTTTTAAATTTTAAAAACGCAGCACCCATCAAAAGTGGGGTTTTATAGAAACAAATTCATTGAGCTTTTGCAACTTACGAAAGAAAATTTTTTCCCACCCCCCGCAACCCCCTCGAAATAAAAACGAAATATTTAAAAACGGTAACAGAGGTTAATATTTTAGATCTGATAAAATATAGATTTTAAATATTTTCTAATTTTTTTTTCTTTCAATCTTTCACCCTCGCCACCCCCGCCACCCCCCTTAAAAATTAAATGCCGAATTTTTAAACGCAATAGGTCTCTACAAGGAGGTTATGATAAATTTACAATTTTTGTTCTCTTTCATATTTCAGTTTATCATCTTCCACCTCCGCCACTGATCTTTACGCCAATCGCTCTTATAAAATTAATTGCTATCTGCGCAAGCTTGACGAGTGGTGGTGAATATCACTCGATGCAAGTTTGCAATTTTTGCATATTTAGTATTTAGTAAGCAGTCGGTCAAGTAGTGTCGTGGTCGGTCACTGATCTGATCATCGGTTTATAATGTCTTCGTCGGTAGCCACACGCGGTGTTGTGAAAGTGTGTCAGATTTTTGGTAAACCCGAAGAATTATGCCGGTATACATTGCCGACAATTGAAGCATCTTTAAAATACTTTGTGTTTGTCCAACATAACCTAGTACAGCAGAAAGTGAATAAAAACTGTATAATCTCTGAAGCATTCAAAACTGTAGCAGACGTAATTGAAGATTTAGAAACGAGCTTCAATTCCGATCGTCTCTAGGCCAAGAATTATATTCTTGCTTAAACAGTATCAAGACCGAAGGCTAGCGTACTTAAATCCTTTAAAATGGATGTACAAAAAGAATCTTTTCAAACTGCACTTACAGATTTTAAATAGTCGACCAAATCTCTGTTTGATATTGCTATTTGCAAATGCGTTGATTATTTAAAATGTCGTTGTGAGAAAAACTGCAAGTAAGTTTGGTTAGGAGGAATTTGAATAATTATGGTTTAAAATACTTTCATTTTTACAGATTCCACTCATGGAACGAGATTTTATTCAGGATCAAAGATCGTGTCGCAAAATAAAGATAGGAGGGATTGATAAAAAACATTGTAAAAAACTTAAAAAATGCAAGGCTCATCGCAAATGTTTTGATGAAAATTTACCTAGTTGCAGCAGTCAGTACTTCAATGAAGAAGAAATAAATGAATCACCCGATGAAATAACCGAAATGCAAAATGATAATGAATTTGCTGCTAATTATGATTTTGCACAATCTGATCTTGGCACTCCGGCTGACAATGCCAATATTACTAAAATACAAAAACGACATTGTTTGATATTTTACCCACTGTATTGGATAGATACAAGATATCTGATAGGGTTGGTGCAATTGCTTCTGTTGCTCTGCTTGATGCTGGCGTAGTTACTAAAGAAGATCAATCCAAAGTTTTTGACCCGAGCAAAATAAGAAGGGCGAGAATAAAGAAGAGAAATGAACTACAAACCGAAGCATCGATTAAGTCAACTCGATATTTTGATGGTCGTAAGGATAAAACCATGGCACTATCTTCTGATTTTAATTTAACGGACGCCAACGCCATTTTGGAAGTGCAGCCAATTGTTTTTCTTTATGAAAAACATTGTCCCCAAGGATCGGGGGGGGAGGGTGCACGGACATTTAGGGCGGGCTCCCGTAGTATATGAGATTATTATTGAACATTTCACACCACACATTTACAGGAAATCTATCTTGGGAATTCTTTTGTATTATTGCACGAGAATTTTCGTGACTCCAGATATGAAAATTTCGAATATTATTTATATCAACACGGGTAAACTGAGATTCATCGGTAACCAATACTCTTAACATAATTCGTCTATGGGATAAAACCCAGCGGCAAAAAGTTAGCCGAAATACTTCACCTGACATCAATCGTTGTAAAATTTTTATATGATAAGGATGCATTTGTTCGCCTTTAATAGTTCTCCAAACTCTGATTTGAGGAATATTTAATTGTTGAGCAATTCTTCTTGTTCTGATTTTTGGGTTCTGGTCAACCATATTTAAAATCAAATATTTTTCTTGCCGGGTCTAGCCTAACAGGACGTTCTATTTTCTTGATTGAGAGAACCGGGTCTAGCCTTACAGGACGTTCTATTTTCTTGATTGAGAGAACTGTTCCAGTTTCAGAAAGATGTACAAACACTCTATAAAATGTTTCATAATCTGGTTTACGTTGATTTCCAAATCGATGTCTGTATTTCCTTTCAGTAGTTTTTGCATTGCCATTACAATATTCATCCGTGGCAGGTGCAGTACTAGATTATTAAAAAAGTACCATAACTTTTATAACAAATCTAACGGCAAGAGCAGAAATTAATTACTTTTGCAATGAAATTAAAAATTAATTAGATTAATAGAATAGTGTAAGCCATATAACACGATTAAGAAAATACAGCGTGATCTACCATGATATGCGGAAAATAAAATGGTGTACTAGTCTTCAATGTGGGAAAGCCCCTGCAAAATTTTAGAGTGTTTTGAGGTAATTTAGTATATTAGAGAGAGAATAATATTTATTGGGTAAAATGTTCCAAAAGGCCAGCGACCGAAGTCTTTCAGCCTATAGTATATTAAATTATTAGTAAATTTGCGAAGATACACTACTGTTGTTGAGTAGGTCAGTATTAGGGCGATGAACTTACTTGTGGAAGAACGTATTGGAGTTGTTTACATTTCCCGAATTGGCATAAAAACTGAAGCCGGCGAGCGCGGTCAAAGCACCGATCAAAGTGCTGCGTTTTTTGCTTTCGGTCGAACAATCAGGACGCCGGCGTATTATTGACGAGTTTAACAACACAAATTTTACTGCCTATAAATTACAATAAATGATCAAAATATCTCTTCCATTTTGCTCCAAACATAAATCTATTGTTCCTCTAAAAGACTTTTCCAGTTCCCTTAACATTCTAGGTGAAATATTTGCAAACGTATTTGTCATTTTTTCTCGCATATTTATCTCGATACAATAATTATGATAAATATTATTAAGTGTCACTTTTTTATTTGCCATCTATGGATATCAAAATTAAAAATATAATTTTGATTAGTCTTTAAGAAATGGAACAACAATTTAGCTTCAATCCGAAACAGATGGAAATTATATGTTTGTATATCTTTAGCGTGACAAGATTTACATTGGAAATTTTTTATTGGAGGAAAATCTGACGGAAAAGCAAATTGCCATATTACAGACCTACGCACTGCGAAAATATTCAGTAAATTCAACCCGTCCAGTTAGTCAACGGCTATAAAAGTATGCATAATCAGAAGTTCAACATTACACCACACTAATTTCGAGCAATAAGCTCATAAAAAAGCGTCCATTGTAGCCAGTTAACATTTGAATACGTACTATTATATTCAGGTCCATTTTCCTTTTTTTCTCAACGCCGTACCACTTACAAAAAATCTGAATTGTTATTTTACTCGGCGCTTTAATGAGTGGAAACATAGCTAATAAAAAAAAACGTGAATTTTTGGTGTAATGGAAACTAAAATAACTCGCTTAAGGCGACATCAAATTGTTATCACAGTTAGTAATTTATTGGTGGCAGCAACGTGTTATTTACTTTATAAATACAATAAATTTAAAACGAGTTACAAGTAACATTAAGAGTATAATCTGCGATCAGTGAAATGAAGAAACGAATTATTCGGCTTATTTTTGAAGATAGAAACTTCAAATTTTGTACGTATGTATTAAAATATATATTCTAGTTCGTCACGTTTTTAATTTTTTGTTTTAATCAAAAACACGTGATCTACGAAAAAATTGACGTCGAAAAACTGGAATTTACAAAAAACGAAATCGTGACGCCCTAGATAGTCCTTAATTAATTACGTGGATAAAATATAACCTCTTAATTTTCAAACATAGATTCAATAAATAGTTTCCAATTTTGCCGTCAATAGATGGCACTCGCCTCGGCATTCGCAAGCTTTACACGCTCTCAGACTTTAGGGAGGAACTTGTTGTCATGGAGACCAGACGCGAATGAATGCTTGCCAGGGAAGCATTTAGGAGTTCTGGTAATTGTAATCTTAAATTTATTTATAAATTATTTTATCTTACTGGAATGACTTAATAGATGAAATTCTTGAAAATGTTAATACATAAATAAAAGGTGCCAAATAGAGAGGACCGTTTTGTATAAACACTCCTACAAATTTTATTATGAAAATTTGAATGCGGTTTTTAGTTAGGTCAGAAATCAATTTATTCGAAATTATTACCAAGCCAAATGTACAGGGTGTCCCAGTCAACGCGCTATGCTCGGTTTTCTCGGTAGTTTCTGAGATAAGTTTATGGTTCAAAATCCAGTCTGACGTAGGCTTTCCGAGGAATCTCATACTGCTAAGATATTTAGGAATCCAAGATGGCGGACGAATTTCGTCATCTATGGTCCTATTCGACTGAAAATCGATATCTGGGGGTTTTCGGGGATGCGGGTTATGAATTTTTGATCAAAATTTAGGACTCCAAGATGACGGACGAATTTCGTCATCTATGGTCCTATTCGACTGAAAATCGATACCTCGGGGTTGTCGGGGATGCGGGTTACGAATTTTTGGTCAAAATTTAGGAATCCAAGATGGTGGACGAATTTCGTCATCTATGGTCCTATTTGGCTGAAAATCGATGTCTGGGGGTTTTCGGGGATGCGGGTTACGAATTTTTGGTCAAAATTTGGGAATCCAAGATGGTGGACGAATTTCATCATCTATGGTCCTATTCGACTGAAAATCGATATCTGGGGGTTTTCGGGGATGCGGGTTACGAATTTTTGGTCAAAATTTGGGAATCCAAGATGGTGGACGAATTTCGTCATCTATGGTCCTATTCGACTGAAAATCGATATCTGGGGGTTTTCGGGGAGGCGGGTTACGAATTTTTGGTCAAAATTTAGGAATCCAAGATGGCGGATGAATTTCGTTATCTCTGGTCGTATTCGAATGAAAATCGATATCTGGAGATTTTCGGGGATGCGGGTTACGAATTTTTTTAAAAATTTAGGAATCCAGGACAGCGGACGAATTATAACTATATTTTGACCCCCCTTTATTTATGTTATTATTGGAGATAAAAAAAAGTTTCGTATAAGAGTTGTAGGGTTGTATGCATATTTTTTTAAATGCAATTAAAAAACAATTGCTTGCATATGTCACGTGATGTAACAATGAGGGTTGCTTTTTAAATGAAAACCCTGTATATTTTTACATATTCTTTTAGATCCTTTATCCCTGATTTCAAACATATAAGGATTGATAGATTTAGCTGTAATATTTTTTGATATATCGGATATTAAATATGCTCCAAACATGCATATAGGTATTTTAGGGTTTCTGACGGAGCGCAGTCAGTGGCGTATTTAGGGGGGGGCTATAGGGGCTCTAGCGGCAAAATTCAAGGGCGGCAATTTTTTTGAAAAACACCAAAGACAAAAACAAAAAATTATTATTATTAATATGTTCTATCAGAACATGTTTAATTTATTTGAGAACGTGTTTTTTATATTAACTAGACTAAAGTTCCTTATTATAGTCAACAGTACAGGGTGGTTGTGCAAACGTTAGAACCTCATTTAACTTCTTTATTTTGGGAGTTACGTAAATAAGTTCAAAAATAAAAGTTATGGGATACCACATGTATTTTCCAAACATCATTTCAGCAAAACAATTCAAACAAGTCGAATTTCGGAGATATGAGCTTTACCTTGGTTTTTTAAAATATATTTTTACACCATTTGAAAGGCTATAGAAAAATCTTTCCAATGATATATGACACAGTATTTTTCTTAAAAACTATAGTAGATATTAAGTGTTATGTTTTCTTACATAAAGTCATGGTAGTCCGAAAAATATACAGTGTGTTTCACTTTTTAATTTTTTTTTCTGATTTGAGTCAAATTTTACTTAAGTATGGAACAAATTAGGATCTACTTATGACCAGAAAAAAATGCACCTCCTACAAATGCAAAGCCATCTGCGGTACCAAAATATGCGGATAAAATCAAAAAATCATATTAAGCATATTTTTATTGGAAAATTTTGTCAATGAAACTTGTTCAGAATTGTTCAGAAACCTTAAGTCCAAAATTTAATCAAAATAAAAAATATATAAATTTTTATTAAAATAATGTCAAAGTCCGAAAATATCATTTTAATGGGTTTTTTCGTTTAGAAAACTGTACTATGACAATTTTGTTTGAAATTAAACCCAAGCTGCCAGGTAGTTGTAAAGCAATTTACAGTTTTTTTTTTAATAATTATTTTCAAAATTTTTAAAATTTCAAGTTTTTCATTTTTTAATTTGGATTAAATTTTGGCCATTTTGGATAATTCTGAACAAGTTTTATTAACAAAATTTTCCGACAAAAAAATGCCTAATATGATTTTCCGATTTTCTCCACATATTTTGGTACCGCAGGTGGCTTTGGTACCGTAGGAGGCGAATGTTTTTCTGGTCATAAGAAGATACTAATTTGTAAGTAAAATGTGGTTCAAATCGGAAAGAAAATAAAAAAGTTATTGGGGTGTTACCATTTCAAGTGAAACATACTGTATCAATTATTGAAATTCTCCATTTTATTTAAAATAAAGTGAAATTAGACAGAACTAACATATTGTTTATTTTAATTTACATACTTTTGTTTTCCATGGCTAATTTGATAAATTGTAAATTTATAGTAAATTAGACAAAATTTGTTTAAGATAAGTACCATATTATAAAAACAAAGCTTTTTTTATGGCGTTTCAAATGGTACATATATGGAGCGTTAATTTAAAAAAAAGCAAAGTAAAGTTCATATCTCCGAAATGCGACTTGCAATAGGCATGTCCACAAAATTTTAATTTCAATTGGAAATGATAGAATTATCGATATTGTACACTAATTTAACAATAAAAAAAAACCGCTGCCCAAGGAATCACTACTTCCACATCCAGATTTTCTATCCAAGTCACTTACAACGAAAAAATGTTGTATGTGGAAATAATTGTTTAATAATATAATATTTGAATTCGTCTACCTCAAAAACCCATAAAACGATAACCCACATCGGGGGGTGGGGGGTGGTGATAGAGGGTGGAAGTGGGGGTGGATAAGGTAAAAAAATATTTTGAGGTTTCTGATTCTTGTACACACAATAAATCAAATTTTGTTTTCCATCCTCTTTAATAATGGAGGGGGTGGTAATGGGGGTGGCTAATGCCAAAATTTTTTTTGAGACCTTAGCTTCTCTTGTATATAGTAAATACCAATTTTATGAACTCTTACCTGCTTTATTTACCTATTTACCCCAAATTTACCCCAATTTACCCCCCAACCCTTCGACGGAACAAGATGAAAATATAATCTAGTTCTAGATCTCGTTAAAGTACATATGTGTACCAAATTTCAAGTCAATATCTCAAACGGTTCCAGAGTAAACGTGCGCACAAAAAAAAAGGTACAGACCGACAGAAATTTTTTTTTCACTCAAACTTAAAATTTCGACGTTTCATGACATTCTAAGCCTATTTGAACAATAAAAATTTTAAAAAAATTTTTTGTCGTTACTATACTTCCTCTGGATGTGGAAGTAATATATGTATCCTTATTTTGCCAGTTATTCGTAATAGAAATCACCCCAACATAGCGAGGATTTTTGGTAATTTTTCAATAAAAATTTTTGGACTATAAAGTAAAAAAATATTTTGAAGTTTTTGGTTCTTGTACATACGCTAAATCACACTTTTTTTTGTCCTCTTAAAAAATGGGGTAATGGGGGTAGCTAATGTCAAAAAATTTTTCGAGACCTTAGCTTCTCTTATATATACTAAATACCAATTTTACGGACTCTTACCTGCTTGATTTACCTGTTTACCTCCCCATTTACCCCAATTTACACTCCAACCCTTCGATGGAATAAGATGAAAATATAATCTAGTTCCAGATCCCGTTAAAGTACATACGTGTACCAAATTTCAAGTCAATATCTTAAACGGTTCCAGAGTAATCGTGCGCACAAAAAAGTTAGACCGACAGACAGAAATTTTTTTTCGCTGAAACTTAAAATGTCGACCTTTCATGACAGTCTAAGCCTATCTGAACAATAAAAATTTCCAAAATTTTTTTTGTTACTATACTTCCACTGGATGTGGAAGTAATTAATATTCTATTTTCAAGAAAAAGAACGCCACTGCCATGTAAACCGGAAGTGATATTTAAAATTTACATGCCTTTTTTTATTTTCCTTTAATAGTCAATTGAGAACATAAATAATACGATCAATTCTTCTTTGATGTTCAATTATATGTTTCTTAGCGGCATCGATTCCCCGGAAAAAAAATACTTATCTCAAAAACTACCGAGAAAATCGGACATAACGCGTTAACTAGGACACCCTGTACACTGTAAATATACATTATGTACCTACAGATAGTTTTTTCTTTTAATTAAAAACCACTGCCTAAGGAATCACTACAACCGCATTCAGTTTTCCTACTCAAATTACTTTAAATAAAAATTCTTGTGCACCCAACGCGAATTCGACTCTGTACGACAGAAATATATTTGAACTATTTCTCTTATATTACACAATATGTTTATCTCCGCCTTTAGGCATATTTCATTGGTCAAAGGTGCACGCCCACCCGTATATACCTTTTTCATATATATCAATGAAAATATTATGTGTCCTACCGCAAATCATACTCTTAAGAATAGACAACAGAATATTGCAAAATGCATAAGATACAAAGTTCAATGGTTAAGAATTTAGCACAGAGCAAATCATAATCCAGCACGTCGAATGCTTTTGGGAAGGTCAAAGTAATAGTGCAATTGTATTATCAATCTAACATACTTAAAATATCACGCGTAACATTATTAGTAGGAGAACGAGCAATGTCTAAGATGCACCCTCTATAACACTCGCGAACAGCCACCTAAAAAAAATTGATTCTTATGTAAATCGACCTGGCGGATCCGATTTTGGGGTTCGCCAGATAATCCGAAATTGCGAAACTGGTCAAAATCGGCAATTTCCGAAAAATCTCAAATTTTATGGAATTTTTTTAATTTTTACTTATCACTCCAGATCTCCCTTAGTTCAAGTCCGATTAAATGGAAATTTTTGGGAGAGCCAATTTAGACCTTTGTTATGATGGCCGACATGACAGAATTGCAAAAAAATTTACGCGTCACCAGTAATATTTTTTTTAAAAGTTGGTGACACGAAATTTGTTAAAAATACAGCAACAAATACTCGATCGAGAAAATTCTTTGTTTTTAAAGATAGATGTATATAGTAAGCTACAAAGTTGTAGCCAAAGAACCAAAGAAACTTTTTTATTTTGGTGATTTTTTTGATAACTTACTTAGTTTTCAAGAAAACGGTGCTGCAATATAACACTTTGACCGCCGCGTCGCGTCGCAAGATAAAATATTGGATTGGCTTATACCGCGGCTTTGTTTCTCGCCTTTCAGAACGCCCCGCCTGGCAACCAGATTATATATTGACTTAGGAATCAAATTGGAAGCACAAGTTTTAGTAATACTTACAGGATCTTCATTTTGACACGCCATAAGTTCAGCTCTCAGGTATTTTGCAAACTTATATACATTGGCTTGCACTTTATAAGGCTAATTTTGGCAGTTTCAGAATCGGAAGACGATTGAGCATTTTTTAGATTATCTACTCCATTGAGAACTGTTTTTGTAGAACACACGTAGCTAGATAATTTGCCGCTGCGGGGCAATACCATAACTTTATCATTAAATTGTTGCTTCAATTTGTTAATTATTTCGTCTGAATGAGGATAGGTTGGGTACCACTCGACGTTTGATAACCTTGCTTCTTTCTGTAACATGGTCCTAATATCAGTAATGATAAAAACTGTATTTCGAATAAGCAATGCATTTTCCAAACTTGGCAACACTTTTAAAAAAATTTCATTTAATGTTAAAGTTACCGATTTATTGGGTGTAGCCTTTACTTTTAAATAACTTAAAGTACACACATTGTGATAAGAATTTTCATTAGCAATCATGTCGATACCAGAGTCTTCAAAACCTTTTATTCTATACAAAAGGTTTTCATCATTTTTTTCCTTGACTTTCGCCCAAATTTCATTTTGCATATTAACTGTTGTCACTTGCTTCAATTTTCTGGACCCTTTAGTATCCCGATTTTGATTGCAAATTATACAACGTTTTGGGCTTTCAACGGTCTTCCTTTTTTTTGTTACCAGTATTAGCCACATCTGTGCTTTCTGCTTTTTGTTTATAAGCTTTTTGGGTGTAACTTCTTCTGCATCTTGCATGATAGACAGGACATTTTGACAAAAATAAATCCCTTTTTTCGGTGTAATATTTCAACTTAAGAGAGATATCATCCGACTTTATAGAAACTGCTTTAAATACAGAGTCCAGTGCTTCTTCCGCAACACCCTGTACAGTTTCTTTACTATTTTGTTAGCAAAATATGCATTTCATAAAGTTTAACTCTGGGTTTAACTGGGAAAAGAAAAGTTAAAAACGCGCACAAAACTGCTGACGTTAAAAAAATTGCTTAAAAGTTGTTCTTTGTTCAAATTAAATATGCACTTTACCCGCAATAATCATTATTATTATAGCTGCAACTCATCAATTTTCAAAAAGAATAAGCGTCATAAACCACACAGGCAACTACTCCCGTCCATCGGTTAAAAACAACTAACTAAACGTTATACACCATAACAATCATTGTAGTTTGTAAGATGCATATTGTGGGAAATAAAATATTTCTATCTATCTATCTATAAACCAATATTCACAACTACGCATTATTTTATCCACATTATTTTATTCAATCTATTTTAGATTCTCTAAAAAATGCTCAATCGTCTTCCGATTCGGAAACAGTATTAGTTACGGTCCAAGATTCGCCTTATAAATTGCAAGCAAATGTATATAAGTTTGCAAAATATCTCAGAGCTGAACTCATGGCGTGTCAAAATGAAGATCCTGTAAATATTACTAAAACTTGTGCTTCCAATTTGATTCCTAAGTCAATATATAATCTGTTTGCCATGCGGAGCGTTCTGAAAGGCAAGAAACAAAGCCGCGGTATAAGCCAACCCAATCTTTTATCTTGCGACGCGACGCGGCGGTCAAAGTGTTATATTGCAGCACCGTTTTCTTGAAAACTAAGTAAGTTATCAAAAAAATCACTAAAATAAAAAAGTTTCTTTGGTTCTTTGGCTGCAACTTTGTAGCTTGCTATATACATCTATCTTAAAAAACAAAAAAGTTTTCTCGATCCAGTATTTGTTGCAGCATTTTTAACAAATTTCGTGTCACCAACTTTTAAAAAAAATATTACTGGTGACACGCATTTATTTCTTGCATTTCTGTCATGTCAGTCATGATAACAAAGGTCTAAATTGGCTCTCCTAAAAATTTCAATTTAATCAGACTTAAACTAAGGGAGATATAATAGGGTGATAAGTAAAAATTAAAAAATTTCCATCAAATTTGAGATTTTTCGGAAATTGCCGATTTTCACCAATTTCGCAATTCCGGATTGTCTGGCGAACTCCAAAATCGGATCCGCCAGGTCGATTTACATAAGAATTAATTTTTTTTAGATGGTTGTTCGCGAGTGTTATAGGGTCTTTAAAATGCATCGTAGAGATCCCTCGGACTATATCTAAAGCCGATGCTGTATTTTCGAATGCCTGATTAAGAATTAGAAATAATGTTGTATTTAATAGAATAATCGTCTTGTGTTTGAATGAATATTTTCAAGCACTTTCGACAACGTTGGAATAAAACCGCTGCCCAAGGAATCACTACTTCCACATCCGGAATTTCTGTCCAAGTCACACAACGAAAAAATTTTGTATCTGGAAATAATTGTTTATGGAGCTTTAATAATATAATATTTTTAATCCTCTACCCCAAAAACCCATAAAACGGTACCCCATATCGGTAGTGGGGTGGGGGTGATGACAGGGGGTGGGAGTGGGGGGTGGATAAAGTAAAAAATATTTTGACGTTTCTGGTTCTTGTACACACACTAAATCACATTTTTTTTTCATCCCCTTTAATAATGCGGTGGGGGTGGTAATGGGGGTGGCTAATGCCAAAATTTTTTTTGAGACCTTAGCTTCTCTTGTCTATACTAAATATCAATTTTATGAACTCTTACCTGCTTGATTTACCTATTTACTCCAAATTTACCCCAATTTACCCCCCAACCCTTCGACGGAACAAGATGAAAATAATCTAGTTCTAGATCTCGTTAAAGTACATATGTGTACCAAATTTCAAGTCAATATCTCAAACGGTTCTAGAGTAAACGTGCGCACAAAAAAAGTTACAGACCGACAGACCGACAGGCAGACCGACAGACCGACAGACAGACAGAAATTTTTTTTCGCTCAAACTTAAAATCTCGACGTTTCATGACATTTTAAGCCTATTTGAACAATAAAAATTTTTAAAAATTTTTTTGTCGTTACTATACTTCCACTAGATGTGGAAGTAATAGTAGTAACTGTGCTAAGATCACCGTATTATTAAAGATTTGTTTACTTTAGGTCAATAAAATGGTCTAGTGAATGATAATTTCCACTGTTTCAGAAAATATCCTGCTTCCAAACAAGTTTTTGATGTTATTAATATACTTGCCAATAATTGGCGAACAGAACTTTAATATTTTAGCGTTGATCTTGTAGCAGCCGCCAACATTTGAGATTAGGTTGCAAATAATTGCCTGATTTCGGCTATAGTGGCTAGATTAAATATAAAAAGAGTCATTATACCTTGGGGTAGCCCAAATTTTGCGACTTTCGATTTTTTTGTCTCGCCCCTCAAGTGGTTTTATATGATGAAAAAAATACCACTACAAGATTTTGTCAAATTTGGATAATGGGATATGATGCCGCCAGATAATGAAAATGAAACATATTTATAATAACATCAACTTTTATTTGGATCAAAAATCATATGCTAAGATTACAACATTTATATAAATAGTACTTATGAAAGTAGTATTTTACACTTATATTAGTAAATTAATTTTACATAATAATATCTTATATTAAAACGTTTTGGTAATTGTTTCTTTATTTATGTCGATAAAATGCTTACGACATTTGCTAATAGTCTGAATTATAAATTGGCGCTGCCCTTCGTCTGTTGTTAATCTGTTGTTATATTCGTCTATTAATTTAATTCCACTTTCAGCTGTATCTTTTAAAGCTTTTAACTTTTTATTAACTTTGTACTACTGATAAGTCTTCCAAGTTTGAAGATCGTCAGTAAGAAATTCGGTAGAGAGGTTAACTCGATCAAAAAAATTTGTTGTGCTCGAGGAAATAAAATGACATATTTCCTTACTTTATATCTCATCAATACTACTAAATTTGAATCGTTTATTGCCTTCTTCTTTTGCTGAAGCCTTAACCATGTCCTTTCTAGCATCTATTGAAATATCATCATCAAAGAAAGATAGAGCAGAAGCTTCAGGAGTTAAATACCACAAGTAGTTTTGAATTTTACTTCCTCATCCAGTGGAAGAATAGTAATGACAAAAAAAATTTTAAAAATTTTTATTGTTCAAATAGCCTTAGAATGTCATGAAACGTCTTGATTTCAAGTTTGAGCGAAAAAAAATTTCTGTCTGTCTGTCGGTCTGTAACTTTTTTTGTGCGCACGTTTATTCTGGAACCGTTTGAGATTTTGGTACACATATGTACTTTAACGAGATCTAGAACTAGATTATATTTTCATCTTGCCCCGTCGAAGGGTTGGGGGGTAAATTGGGGTAAATTTGGAGTAAATAGGTAAATCAAGCAGGTAAGAGTTCATAAAATTGATATTTAGTATAGACAAGAGAATATAAGGTCTCAAAAAAAATTTTGGCATTAGCCACCCCCATGACCACCCCACCCCATTATTAAAGGGGATGAAGAAAAAATGTGATTTAGTGTGTGTTCAAGAACCAGAAACCTCAAAATATTTTTTTACTTTATCCACCCCCAACTCCCACCCCCACCCCACTAGCGATGTGGGGTATCGTTTTATGGGTTTTTGGGGTAGAGGATTTCAAATATTATATTATTAAAGATCCATAAACAATTATTTCCAACACAAAATGTTTTCGTTGTGTGACTTGGATAGAAAATCCGGATGTGGAAGTAGTGATTCCTTGGTCAGCGGTTTTTGAAATTGCACTTCCTTTACTAAGAAGTTTATCCATAAAAAAATCGCCGGCGGCACCACTTCCCTTTATTATAGGAAGACTAAATTTGGTGAAATTTTTTTCTTAGTAAACTAGACAATTTCAACAATAAAAATTGAAAAAAAAATAGTTTTTCCTATATAAAGATAGACCACCCTATTATACCTATTATTTACAAATTTATTTACTAACTCAGAACAATTGCAACCTTTGAATTGCGTTATAATTTTTTATAAAACATTATTTTCGGTTTAAAAAACACTTTTTTAAGAGGCAACCTATTAAATTGTCAAAGGGTTTCAGTCCATTCAATTTTTGTCTACTTGCAGTGGACTAGACTAAAACTAATATTACAAAAATCATGCATACGACACAGAGTTACTGGTAACTCTAGATAACTCTCAACAATGCATTACTAACAGTCATGAGTATATTCAGTATGTTTATCAGTCAGGTGTAACGATATATCATTTAAGTAAATTATGAACAGGACTGGTGCCAAGATGGATCCCTGGGGAATTCCATGTTTGAGAGGTTTTAGAGAAGACGAAGTAGTGCCGTCACTTACACACTGATAACCTATTTGTAAATGATAATAAATAAGTTAGTTATCCACTTAAGACTTGTTCCACCTGAACTTTTTCGTGGAACTAGTTCTTTTCTAGTTGGAGAACTAATAAAAATGTAATGTTATAGAAATTATTTTTATGACTAATGTATTAATGAATTTTTGTAATAAATCGCCGTCATTGTAACAGAAATAAAATAATCGAATTTATTTTTTATTGTTCTTCTTCTTCTTCATCTTTGGACCATTGGGTATTTTTTCATATTTCACTGTTAGTAATGAAAGCATTATTAAAGAGTTATCTAAATACGAAAATTAAAATCAGTGTCATTGAGTTAGTGGTAATTTTTAAATTTAATTTTGAAAATGCAAATTTGGGGTTTTCCAATAAAAAGTAAAAGAATGCAAATATTTCGAAAACTAAAAACCTTTGCATATAACACATGTCAGTGGAAATTATTGCAAATTAGATCCTCTAACACCTCTTGATGGGAATATGTCGAATTACCAGTAACTCTGTATAATTTACAATTCCATATAACAAAGCCGACTAGCAGCTCAGTATTTCTTGAAAAATACGTGATTATAGAGGGAGAGAATTTTTCGCTGCTGTAAATAAAGATACATGTTTATATTCCTTCAGGTACAAAAAATCTACAGATGTCATATTCCCCAGACAATAAAACCGAAAAGTGCGTGGGAAACGTAAAATAGCTCATAAGATTTGCAACAAGGTATTCTTAGAAATGCGAATGTAGATTTGGAACAGAACGATTTTATATGAAAATGTATATTTGTTGCAGAAAATTAAAAAGGGTGCGATTATAAGTTGGGTTTATTAGTACTGAAAAATTACTTGCATGATGCAGCTGAGTCTTAACATAATATTTTTGTATATTAGAAGTACATCGGATTAATTTTATTATTGAAAATTTAAGACAGTTTGCAGCAAAGTTTTTGAAATTGCATTCCTTCTATTGTGATGGGTTGTTGAAGGTTAATTTTTATACAGAAATGCAAGTTTTTATTGGATTTATGAATACTTTATTATCTTGATGTTTATAAAATCACATTTGATCATTCGATAATGTTAATAATAATAAAATAATTATTTATTTACCAATGAAATATAAATATAAATTTTAAATTTTTACACAATGTAAGTACAAAATATAAACTTGAATACAAAATCAAGAAGTACACGGCAAATAAAGATACACCAAGGAAAAAACCTTGTTCGTGGGTTTCTTGTCTAAGCTAAGTAATCTACTTTTAATCTTACATACAATTTCATAATTTCATCTATTCTAATTAACCTAAGTTACCTACTCTTAATTTTACTAATTGTTTAATAATAGGTACCTGATTTTACAAAACAACAAACAACAAATAATGAATCAAAATCAAATCAGAAATTTTTGATATCAATTTGTTGATGAATATATTTGTTTAGTTTACCTTGAATCCATTTTTGCTATTCTATTCTCAATGAATTTAATTCTTTTAAGCACGAAGGTATACAATTTTATAATCTGAGAGATAAAAATAAAAATCACCTTTGACCAGTTGTTTTTACAGTTTTTGGTACCTACTTAATACTATGCTGTTTATGCCTGGTTTTATATTTATATAAATTTTTTAAAATTATTGTTCATGTTCTTTAATCAAAATAGATTGGCCAAATAATTGACGTAAATCAAACAATTTTGTGTCTCTATATAGTTTTTCTGAGGAATAAAATTGAGGTTTGTTATAGGTAATCTTAATACTAATATTTTTGTACAGTTTCCTAAGGTAATTGTGACACAGCCCCATGCTAATATACCACACAACTCCAAAGTACGCAGTTTTTAGTTGGTCTGAACCAAAAATTTCTTTAAAATACTTAAATATAGATAGTAGGTAACGTGCCTTTTTTTGTAATTTTATTGATTTAGTTGTTCCATCTCATGTGATGATCAACAGTGAGTACAGATATTATTTCGAAGTTGTCTTGATCATATTGTATAGAAATCGGATTGTGCATAGCCAATTTCTGTTGATAACTTGTAAATAGTATAAACTGTGTTTTCTGTTGATTTATAGTAAGTATTTTATATCGGAAAAAAATTAGTATCATTTTAAAATCCTTTTCAACATTTTGTTTCAAGAACCCCCCTGGCATGTCCTCGTATAAAATGGCCGTCATCATCGGTAAAACTAACGATATCTCCCAAAATGTCTAAGTGAAACAGGTCATTCACATATATCTCAGGACCGTGCCTTGTGGTACCCCACATTTTACTTTTTTTCACTATTTACATATTGTGTTCACGGAAATCTATTTTTTTCGAATAATAGCACACTTAAAACAACTAATACATAATTGAATGAATGAACACAAATAACGTACATTACAATTCATCAACAGATTCAAAGATAGCTTACTCTATTTGCAAAATATTACTTCTCTTCAGATTTCTTGATACGTGCATAGATTTTAGAGATGAAATATTTAATAAATTACCTAGCATACCTTTACTGTTGCGCCAATTCGAATAAAATTTTACAGTACTTTAACTTAAATTTCATATTATATCATGTACTTCAATGTAATTCGTGCGGTTCCCTGAAGATTTCCAAACATAATGGAAAATCTTGGCCAATGTTTCGGAGTTTGTTTATTCAACATCTAACCTGAGTGTGAAAATAGGATAAGGCAAGCAATTGAACAAGTAAGTCCTTAGATCATACAAAATTAGAATATCTCTGTATATTATGGGAAAACGCAGTTAACAAAAAAAAAATCACATTAATTTAAAATAAATGTTCAAATAGCAAACCGTTCACTTGGGGCAGATTTCTAAATTCACCGGTGGATCGCACCGATAGGCAATAACATTATTTCATTGGCTATTTTAAAAAGCATAGCCAATCAGCTTCGTATTTTGTTCACCCGGTGCGTCCACCGGTGAATTTAGAAAAGTGAGGTTGCTGATAATATGCAGGACGGTAACTAAATTCTCTAACAACGTTTTGTGACTCGAGAACTAACTTGTTCAACTTCTTGCCTTATTCTATTTTTATATCATCAGTAATGCTCGCTATATTAACATACACAAGTCGGGAGAACGGACTGGCCACTCTATTGTGCCACCTTTACCAATCCAGTTGCTAGGAAACACTGAATTTAAATGACGCCAATATTCTTGGCTAAAGATGTCGGTCTCGAATGACTGGGGCCGGGCAGGACTATTGCCCTTTACTATTGCCCTTTACCCCAATGCATCGCTGTAGACCGGGCCTCGTGCAGGGCGGGCGAACTTACTTTACGTCGGCCCCACTCACAAATGTGAACGATGCAGACGATTTCGGTCCACCTCCCTGGGTCCTGGCTCGTTGGACCTTGCTGGCTAAGGCCTCTTCTGGCGTTCTTCTGTCTTCGTCTTCTGCTCTTTGCCAGCTTGTTTGCCCCCCGGGGGGTAGTCATCGGTCTGTTAGGTGTGTTGGGTTTTGTGGCGGAAGTGACTGCCGGTACACAAGATGCCAAGAGGCATCCTGTCATCCGGATCATCGGTACGGTAAGGATGAGCTGTGTAGCTCGAGGAAGGGCAGACCTAACTGCTTTGGTAGCATTTTCGGCCTGCCCGGAGCTAGGGGGATTTAAATGAGCCCTAATTTCAAATGCAAAATATGGATACTAGCGTCTAGCCCCTGCAAAGTAATACTTGTGCCCGACGTGCGCAAATTCAACCACTTACCAGCAAAACACAAACAGCTGTTTTTTAAATCGCCGTGACTAGACGTACATCGGATGTATAGGCAATGTACGTACATCGGTTTGGTGCGCGTGCGCTCCAAATTGAAAACCCCATATGTAGTTGTACTTCGGCGATAATACGCGCGTGTAATCATTTGAAGAAGTACAAAATTTATATCCAATTTCTTACTTTTGTCATTTTAGGGCAAGGAATAAATACATTAAAAAAAATACATAAAAATAATAATTTAACAAGTGCAAACTGACGTTTAATACTAATATATGGTGCATATGTTGCTTTTCAGTAATAAAAAAAAAGGAACATAACAAAACCTTAACCTAACCTAACATAACCTAATTTGCACATTCAGGTATGAAAATAATTTAAAACAATTATTAATAAAGTTTTTAACAAAAAAAAAACAAAAAAAAGCATAAGCGTGTAGGATCCTTTCGATCTCTAGGACGAATCAAACAATCAATCAAGTATTTATTTAGTATTAAGAGTACAATATGTGCCCCTTCGGAGCCCAACCCGTAGCCAGCCACACGAGTAGTGCCTTTCGATCTCTAGGACGACGTTTTACTTCTGCAACTGTTTTATGTTTCAAAAGCTAATGGTTAGAAGAAAATAAAAACGGACCGTTTGCCTGTCGTAACCGCACCAAACCGATGTACGTCCATCGCCTATACATCCGATGTACGTTCATCGCCTATACATCCGATGTACGTCTTGTCACAACGTTTTTAAATACATAGACTTGTTAAAAATGATTGACAAATCAAAGTGTAGTGAGTGCAAAGCAGCTTTTAAACGTTTATATAATTTATGAAAACACGTAAATAAATTTCATGGAGGTGAAGGAAAACTTGATCAATTAGCTGCACTAAAAAATTGTGCGAATCCTACAACAAAAACTTGTAACTTCAGTTGTGATATCTGAGAACGAAAGAATGAAAAATAGATCAATAACAGATATTGTAAATGATTAAGGTTCTCATGTAATCATTATTTATTACTTATAATAAAATGCTTACCTTTTTTTTAAATTTTTTGTTGTGTAATTGCTTTACTGAAACAGGGGGGTAATTAAATAATTTAATTCTTAAATAAATGACAAATCTTAAATATGCCGTGTTGTTAACTTTAAGGATACATATTTCATTATTTCTATTTGATCTTGTACTATATCCGTGGCATATTAACTTCTTTAATTAGACATTATTTTTTATAAAGAATAAAGCTGCTAACATATACAAACCTGAGAGATCCATTAAATTTGTTTCTTTAAATAATAATTCTGACGGATATTGGTAATACGTTTAAAAAAAAAATCAGTTTCAAGTTACAAAATGTAATTTAAAAGTTCCACTCACAGGATAGGGAACAATTGCGCAATTTATATAATTTTTATTTCTGTGGTGTCATCGATATAAACCAAATTTTTTTTAACATATCTATTAATTAGGGTGTAGTATGCACATAGAAGCTCGCTAGTGGGCTTAAGTGCAATAAAACAATTATTATATAATTAACAACGTTTTGTATATTTAATTAAAAAAAGCCGCTGCCACATTGTTTCTCACTACCTACTACACGTTAATTTGTTACTCATTTTTAATAGTTGCGTTGTGAAGTAAGATGGTTTGGTTGTTTGTTTATTTTCTAGAAAAGCTTTTGTTAAAAATAAATTTGTCATCATATAAGAAGTTATTTTAATTTGTCAAAAAATTATATCGACTTTAAAATAACCACTAAATAATATGTTATAGTACAGTACCTAGAGGTAAAAAATATGCAAAACTTCGGAATAATGTCATATTGAACGGATTTCGTTCATTTTTGGCACTATAATAGTAAATGCTTCACAGAAAAGTTTCTATATTGTGCGGGGGCTTGCTAATTTATAGGGGGTGGGTGCCACCCCCTCTCAGGGCGTGGCACTTAAAAAATATATATTTATTGGAGTAGAATCAAATTTTAAGAAGAAAAGGTTCTATGCAATTTTTCACATAAATTGATAGTTTTTAAGTTATAACGATTGCGATTTTAGCTTAAAAAAAAGATATTTCCAATGTCGTCAAGTATCTCGAAAAGTATTACTTTATCGAAAAAATGTTGCAGACCAATTACAGAAGGTACAAACTGGGAATTAATTATTTTTTTTGTTTATTTATGTAGGATTAATAACTTCGGAGATATTTAAGTTTACATTTGGCATCCAAGTGTTTATAAGATAATTATTTAAAGTGAGAGTTAAATATCTCAGAAAATGTGACACCTACGTCAAGGATGCTAATAAGTAGAATAATAGGTTATTAATTAAGCTTTCAACTGTTTTTTTATTTGTTTCTGTAGCATAAAAAATAAAGAAGTTATGACCGAAGCAATGTGCGTCTTACACATTTTCTTAATAACAACGTCACCATTTTGTTACTGTAATTAGCCAGTAATTAAAAAAAAGGAATTTCAAACACTGTTTCTCATTAATATAGAGCATGACGTAGAGGGTCAAATTTTTTGGTTTGTATACAGCACTTGCTTTAGAAAAAAAATACAGTTTAAACTATAAAAGTATTTTCGAAAAAAGTAATTTTTTTTCTTTTTCCAAATATCTCAATAAATATTAGTTTTATTGGTCTCCACCCCCTGTAAATTAGCAAGCCCCCGCACAATATAGAAACTTTTCTGTGAAGCATTTACTATTATACTGCCAAAAATGAACGAAATCCGTTCAATATGACATTATTCCGAAGTTAAAACCTCTAGTTACTGTACTATTACCAGATTCTTAGTAAGTATTTCTATGAAAATTCTTTTAGGTTACAGCTAGGTATTTAACAACCTTAATTATTGCTTCCAATCCAGTAAATAAGCCGGAAAAAAGTGTAAAATGTGGAAAAGTGGTGGAAGAGCACCGATTTGAAAAATTTCTTTTTTCACGTGTTCCCTAGATCACCAGGAACATTCATCAGCATTAACTCCGAAAATGAGAAACTTCCTCATTTTCGTCATACAAAAAATTATAAAATTAATATTTTGCCTCGGAAACAGGCTCTAGGGTTTTTTTTTGTCGTTGATCATGAATCCGAGGTTCAAATTGAGAAATTTCATATTCCAGTAAGGAATTCGTGCCATTTTTTGATGAAAGTTCCACTTTTTCGGGAGGAAATTTAAATATGAATATTGTGCTGCGGAAGTGTGCTCTAGTGGTTTTTTCGCTGATCACGATTCCGAGGTCCAAATTGAGCAATTCCATATTCCAGACTAGAATACGTGCCATGGAAAATTCCATTTTTTCAGAAAAAATTGAAATATTAACGTTTTTCCACGAAAAAATGTGCTCTAGGGTTTTCTTTTTTGGTCACTGATCATGACTTTGAGATCCAAATTTAATAAATCCATATTCCAGACTGGAATACGTGCCATGGAAAATTCCATTTCCAGATTCATTTAAAGGGGATCACATTGAGGACATCAATCAAGTATTAGACGGTGGAATAGAATGCTTGTTAGAGTTATACAATTATAAAACAAATAAATCGAATTTGAATTTGACTGCGAAGCAAAAACTGCGCAGTACCAGATATAATACTTTTTTGAAAAAAAAATACACAAAATATGAAATCAACGAAGAAGAATACGGTAAATATAGCCACGTTGCCTCCCGCCGTGGATGGTTTCAGAGAACTTCTTAAACTGGTGTACTACCAAATGCAATCTTGGATTCTCATTATAATAGAACCACACCATTGAATCCAACTGATTGGGGTTGGAAGTTGATCGAAGGCGTCTTGCATCCCGTAAGGATGACCGAACCGCCCGCACCAAAAAAGATTATGGATGCTATAATGTATGGCTGCCAAACTGGATGCGGAGCAGCTTGTGGTTGTCGCAAAAATGGCGTATATTACTCTGAAACTTGTAAATTTTGTCACGGAAACAACTGCAATAATTGCGAGGCACCTGGAGCTACAGACGTAACGGAAAATGAATCGATTTGTACAACTGAAATATCGGATGAACAGGAAGATGAAAGTGACACTGAAGAAGAACCAACAAATCCTGAATTATCAGTTCTGGAATATGATTCAGATTATGATTGATGTAAATGGTGTAAATTATATAAAAAAATAATGATAAATTATTAACTATTTTATCACACAGAATACCACCTTTTGTACCAACACAATAAATGCTATATTTTTATGAAAATTGTTATCTTTTAATCACTGAACCATTTTTCAGTAAAATTTCTCTAATTTTAGTTTTAAATTTGCTTAGGGGGAGGTCTCGTAAAGCTTGTGGTAAGCTGTTAAATAATATATTCAGGAGAATCTTTAAAAGTCGTTGTCCTATGAGCGGGAATTAACAATTTGTCACCTTGCCTTGTATTATATATATGTCTCTCATTTAAACAAGTGAATATTAAAGGATTGCTTTTAACAAATACTAAACACTTGTATATATAAATGTGGGGTGTGGTGAGAATTCCTTTGTCAATGAAAATATCTCGACAGCTCTCTCTATAATTCATATTGAACATTAAACGTAGTATTCGTTTTTGAATAATAAAAACTCTTTTATAATATTTACCCCATACCATTATATTAAAAGATATATGCGAGAAGGCCAGTGCATAGTATATATTTAGTAGCCCAGATTCATTGAGAGCATCCTTCATTTGTAGCAGTGCATAATAGGAATTATTTACTAACTTACAAACATGGTCAACTTGATACTCCCAAGTCAACCTATTGTCAATATGGGTTCCTAAAAATTTAGTGGTATCAGAGAGCAGACGATTTTCTGAGGATATGGATTTTCTTATATTAAAGTTTACGAACACGGTCTTGGTGTCATTTAACATAAGGTTATTACGGTCACACCATACCTTCATATCATTGATGACAGAGTCTATTTTGCATTGAAGCTCATCAGGCGACATAGCAGATACAGTTATTGTTGTATCATCTGCATACATTGTAGTGAAGCCATCTCTTATATGAGCTGGCAGGTCATTTATATATATCATGAATAACAGTGGCCCCAGTATCGAGCCTTGCGGAACTCCCAAATTTACATCATAAGTTTCTGATTCGCTATTATTACATTTTACAACCAGTGTTCGTCCCAACATATAAGAATTTATCCATTTCAATAAATTTTCTCTTATGCCAATGCGTGATAACTTAATTGAGAGCATGTCGACTCTCCCAACGAAAACTATAGTAACTCATAAAATTCGTGTTTCAGTTACAATAGTTGAATAATTGATTATCTCAAGGTAAGATTTCCCCAGAAAACTATAGTAACTTTCTGTGGAGATACAGGAGAAGTAGTACATCGTGAACTATATAGTAAGTTGTTACAATTCTTCGATTCTTAAGGACACAATTTAAATATTTAATCACAATTTTCTCAAAACTGAAATTGAGTTACTATAGTTTTCGTTGGGAGAGTCGATGTCATTATTTACTGTGACAAATGCCTTTGACAAGTCAAAGAATATAGACACCACATATCTGCCTTCGTCTAATTTCTTGTATACATGATTCAAAAGTTGGTAAGATGCAGTTTCAATAAGTCTTCCTGGTCTGAAACCATGCTGATGTGTTGTGAGTACATTCTTCGCCTCAACAAAGGACATTATTCTAACAGATACAATTTTTTCCATTAATTTGGATAGAACACTTAATAAGGATATCTGACGGTAATTTTCAATATCATCTAAATTACCTTTTTTATGAAAGGGTATAACACAGGCTTTTTTTAAAATAGAAGGAAACATTCCTTGAGCTAGTGATAGGTTGATTAAGTATAATAAAGGATCAATTATTGCATTAGTTATGTGTTTAAGTACCTGGGCAGTTAAATCATCGAAACCAGATGATTTTTTATTTTTTAAATCTTTTACAATATCCAATAGCTCAGTTTCAGTAAGTGGTGGAACAAATATTGAGTTTTCAATATAATTTGAGACTGTACAAGGTAGTGACATACTCTGACCGAAGTAAGAGATCATTTTATCGCTTGCCATAGTTGCAAAATGCATTGCAAAGGAATTGGCAACATTTTTTCCAGTTATCACATTATCATTTATATTTAGGAATAATTCATCATTATCAGTGTCAGTTCTACATCTACCTAGATTGATGATTTTCCAGATTTCTTTACATTTGTTTGCAGCTGTGCTTATTTTTTTAGTGTAATAATCTTTTTTTGCAATTTTTATATTTCTTTTATATTCTCTTTTTCTGTCTCTATATATTAATCAGGGATATCTGAATGTATCACCTCTAAAAAGAGATTTTTTAGTGCTTTGCCCTCAAACACTATATCTTGTGTTAGCCAACCTTTATCCACATTATTTGTTTTACTGTATTTTATGCTTTTATAGGGACAATTAACATTTAGACACCACAATAAGGATTCAATAAAATGACAAAATGCTGTATTTAATTCAAGATAATAAATATCATTCCAATTCATGGTTTAAGTTACTTTCATTTATCCTTCTTTTATATAATGGTGTAACAGTACTAGTGTTGTTACTCATATCATTATTATTTTTATAGGCAAATGCTAGTATGAGAGCATAATAATCTCCAAGTACAGGATTTATAACACTAACAGAGGTAAATTAGCAACCATGCAATCAATACATGTTGAGCTAATATGCCCCCTTATATCTTTATATATCCTGGTTGGTTCATTAATAGTTTGAATTAGTTCAAATGCCTCAAACAAGTCACAGAGTGATTTTTTATCAGCTCCATCGGTTCAATAGTCGACATTGAGGTCTCCACAAACAACAATATAGTCACATTTTCTAGCTGCTAATTTTAAAGCCTCACTTAAATTCTTTAAGAATAAATTAAAATATCCATTTGTAGGTCTATATATATTAATTACAATATTTTTTTTATTTGAGGTGGTGATTGAGATGGCACACATTTCTATGTGACATTCAATGGAAAGATCATTTATTTTGTTCATTACATATGAACGGAGATTATTCTTTGTCAATATTCAGGATCCACCATGAATGTGGTTAGTACGACAGAAATGAGTTTTAAGAAAATAACTATTCAGACATATACTGCCAGTGTTATCCCCCATTACCCAGTGTTCTGTAATACACAGAATGTCTAAAAGTTATTTTCCTTTACAAAAATTTCAATATTATTCAATCTATTTGTGATGCATTGGACATTTACATGTGATATTTTGAGTTTCGTCATTTATATCTGTAGTACTTGGGCTATAGCAGGGTCTAAAAAATGTAATGTTTGATCTGAGCTTGATACAGATACATTTAGAATTTCATCAGGTATTGAAACAGGTTCGTCTAATATGATAATCGACTCTAAGTTATTTTGTACAGGGTGATCCTTTTCTATATTTACAAATGTTAGATTTTTATTATTATTTTTATTTATAGTCATCTTGACTATTTCATTAGAGATTTCATTTTTGCTCAATAGTTTTTTATTACCATTTATATTTAATAATCTGATTGAGGAACATATTAGTACCAGGGTGTACCTCAGGAACTAAGGCTTCATAGCAACCGACAGGATTTGGTACCATGTGTGTTATTTGGGTAAGTATATGTCACATTTATAATGTTTTTTGGGAATCCTATTTAACTCCATTATAAATTACTACCGTTATAGTTAATTACAATTATCAACGCCAAATTTGCACTTATACGTGTTGTAATTGCTTTGTGTTATTTACAAATAATAATAGAATTATGAAAATAGTTATTTCACTACTCGATTTAATTATTTCGTGTGGATTGTCATAAAATACCAATCGGACATTGAAAATTAATGACAATTGTTCCTAGTTGTCCATTGAATTATATGGCCTACGGTCCGGAATATTAATGTCCTCGGAAAATTACCATGTCATCCAACAAATTTCACGCAAACAGATTTCGTGCATTATCTAAGAATGACCTTTTGTTGTTAGCATTCATGATTCAAATACGTGTTCGAATAGCTGCGATGGGAATGTAATGATGTACTAACTATATACAAAGAGTCCCAGTTAAATGGGATACAGCTACATAGTAGACATTTCAATAAAACGTTGACCTCTGATATTCCCTGTTCGAGACATGGGAGTGGGGTATCTAAAAGTGCTGATTTTTGAAGCCATATTAGAAGTTTTAGATGAAGGTAAAAGACATTTCATAAAGATTTGAAATTTACCAATATTCGTGGGTATTATCAGTAATCCATAGGACTATTTGTTTGAGTTTCTATTGTTTAAATATACAAGAATATAAAACAAACGTCTTGGCCACAAAAATACACCATAAAGATTTGAAATTTACCAATATTCGTGGGTATTATCAGTAATCCATAGGACTATTTGTTTGAGTTTCTATTGTTTAAATATACAAGAATATAAAACAAACGTCTTGGCCACAAAAATACACCATTAAGCCATGCATGTATAAAAATAATATTTTTATATATAGTGAATCACTAACTCAGATAGTAAATATGTCAATGCTGTCTGGAATATTCCTTCAGATATTAGTCTCTTATAGTTAAACCATTAAATAAAGGTGGCAATTGTAATCATATAGCAAACTATCGTCTATATCAACTTTAGCAAAAAAAATGATAAAGCAATACCCGCACGATTGTATAAATATTTTAAAAAATAGATTCATTCAAATAATCAAATCAGACCAAAGTAATGTACCCAGGATGCTCTTACGGCCTTGACAACTAAAATATACATTGATATAAACAAAGGTATACCGACAGCTAGCATCTTTCTAGATTTAGCAGACATTTGACTGTCTTGGCCATGTGAAAGCTTCTAAAAGAATTAGAAACCTACAAGGCTATTGTAGTAGAGAGGTCAAATGAAAAAAAAAAAAAAAATTCGTAGGACTGAAAAGGTTTATACCGACAAGTGGTATTCTCGTAATCAGTGTGGTCTACTGATCATCAAAATGCATGTTGTCGCTTCCTAAAGTGGTGGTGAGTACCTATGACGTCACAAAGATGGCACCTCCTGATGTTAGATTTTCTCTATTATTTCGATAACTTCTTATCCGATTTAAACAAAATATATCAAATGCTAGGTATTTCAATGCCTAACAAAAAATGTTAAGCAACTTTTGTTTAACATACAAATTATTTTTATTTATTTCCAAAACGGAATATAATAATTATATTTGGACAAAATTCAGATATAAAAAAATTTTGCACATTTCTGCACTATATGTATAAAAAAATGGAATTCGGATGAATAATAAATAACAAAATTATAACAAATGAACTGAGATACAATGTTAAGAACAAAAGTTACTGTCCATGGTCATAAAATAAAGTCTTCTCTTGTCGCACTACTATGCTACTGCTATTGCAGTAAATCACTTAAGTTTCATAACTGTACTGATTAAAGCATTGCACACCTACACGGCAAATATCTTCCACGCATTTTTGTTTCCGATCAGCAAATCCACAACAGGACGTCCTGCAACCTGTCTTGCAATTACATGAAATCAGTTCCGAATTTTTAAGAGAAATAAGCTCCTGCAGTGATGCTATGTTGCCCATCCCCTAATTTCCAACCCTTATCAATAGGCCGAGGTAAATTTTGAATAGGTAAATTAGCGGTATACCAACAAAATGCTCGATGTTTTCCCGTTGAAGATGTAGTTCCAAAACATGTTTTGATGGTGGCAGTTTGTCAAGTGCTTTAACTTGCTGAAACATGGATGCCTTCAAGTCGTCAATGTTGTCTATTGTTTCAAGCGCAGGTTTTTTAAATATGTACATTTTAATGACGAATGCCTCTGCGTTTTTTATTTGCTCCTCAGGGAGATCCGGAAAACGGCCAAAATCTTTTAGCAACTGAAAGTTCTCCTTAAATACTGGCCAGCTAGATTTTTTTGTATGGCCAGAGAAGGCGCTGGTGCTCTCACAACCGGTTATAGCATGATAGGACAGTAATGCACTTTTCATATCAAGATCCATTTTTCTTGCTATTTCATGAACTGTTATAAATTTGGGTTTGTTCGATACAAAACTACCAGAAGTTACGAGCTCGCAAATTGGGTCGAGTTTTGATGCTTGTTGGTTAATTTCCTTGGACAGAAATTCGGTTAAATTGGCCTTACTTACAATTGAGTGAATGAAACGGTCCCAATTTTTAGGAAGGAGTGTCTCTCTGTATATTATGTTGCATTCAACTGGAACAATTGATTGGGAACGTTTTGATCGAGTTCTAGACTTGATTGAAGCCTTGTAGTATCGATCGAAGAGGACGTGGACACTTTGACACTTATTTTGTTTAAAATTGGACATCACAGCTCGTAGAAATGCGTCACTGAGATCTCCTGATACTGATACATTTTAAGTGTAGCAAATGACTCTTTAAAACGTCTAATAAAACTTTTTTCTGGCACTTTACTTACAACCCTGCCTTTTTTAGACTGGCATATGATGCAAAGATTCCAATCAATGTTTTCATTTCTTTTATTTGGTGGTAAACTCGCTCCAGCACTTAAATTCATCATTACCCTAATTTACAGAAATAATTTACGTTAAATTACGCAACGATCAAGCAAACTAAAAAGTACTTATTATCTCACGCACGCACGTACATATGTTCAGTATTATCACTTGTAGGTGACTGGCCGGGCAGGCCAATGCAAATGACGCGACGTCGTCGGTCAGTCGGGCGCGGGTAGAGGGAGCGGCTCGCTTAAAATGGTCACAATTTCGTTATTTTTTTTGTAATTTGGAAAGTTCAAAGTTTTAAATGTACCTTAAAAATGTAGTAATTTTTTTATTGCCCAAGTGTTTGTCAAATTCAGATATTAATTGCGTTATTACACATTAAACTTATTTTAAAGTTAGTTTTTTAGATATGTTTTTTTTAATTTAATATTTACAATAAAAATGACTTAATATTTTTTATTAGGCATTAAAATACCTAGCAGTTGACATCTACTTTGTTTAAATCGGATGAATAGTTATTAAAATAATAGACAAAATCTAACTTCAGGAGGCGCCATCTTTAGAACGTCATAGGTACTCACTCCACCACTTTAGAAAGCGACAACATGTATTTTGATGATCAGTGGACCACACTGATTACGACAATATCACTTGTCGGTATAAACCTTCTCGGTCCTACGAAAATGTTTATTACGCTAGTTTCTTGAACTTGGCCTCTCTACTATTAGTGTACCTTAGTTAAAAGCTATCTTGGTAACAAACAACAATATATTGTAACATATAATGAAAGGAGCGGAGAATCGACAACATGTGAGGTACCAGGAAACACAGTTCTTGGCCCTTCATAATACAGAGTGATTTACCATGACATGCGGAAAATTTATCAGTAGGTTGTTCCTATCGAAAAGAGTTAAAAAAAAATGAAAAATTAAAAAAATATCACCAAAAAAACTACCTTATTTTTTTGAGGAAATGCGCCGCCAGTGACTTTAACCAATCTGACGTAACGCGGTACAACCATATCACTTCTCCTCCCCCTTTATCACACTTGGGATTGACACTATTGACAGTAAATAAATAAGTTCAAAAGACATTTACCCTATGCTAGTGATCTCTACAACAAAAAGCCGTCAATAACACAAAAACACCAAACTTCGGTGTATAATAGATACACCTTTGTACCTGCGGGTGTCCTGATTGTTCGACTGAAACCAAAAAACGCGGCACCCGCCAGCTTAACTTTTTACGCCAATTAAGGAAATGTAAACATCTTCGATATGTTCTTTCACTAGTAAGTTCATCGCCCTATTACTGACCATAGACAAGTAACAGTAGAGTATCTTTGCAAGTCTTAATGCAACAGAATTTATTAAATTACCTCGTATCACTCTAAAATTTTGCAGGGACATTCCCACATAGAAGACTAGTACATCATTTTATTTTCCGCATGTCATGGTAAATTACCGTGTATATGTAAAAGATCTATTTATAAATGTTAATACTGATGGTGTGAGCATTGTGAGCATCTTTACTTATACCAATACAGTTATTTACATTAGTTGTGATTTTTTTGGAAGGTGTTCGGTCAAAATCTGAAAACCTATTACAACTTATAATAACATGGTTGAATAGTAGTCCGCTAAAACTAAATACATCTAAATTAAAATTCGTATGTAATAAAATCGATCAAGGTTTGCGTTTTGTTAACGTACGTGACTTTGTTCTTGAGTGGAACTTATAAATCTAATCTAGATAAAGTATTGACCTGTGCGACAATAATTATTTATTAAAATCGTAGATAAAACCAGTGCATTACCGAGTTAGAATTTTGTTATCGGATTTTAATGCTCTCACTGTATATAGGGAGGTATATATATATATTTGATATATTTAAATATTATAAGCATATAAATTCCGTTAACTTTTTTGAATATGAATATAAAACTACAGTCATAAAGAATCGTAAATGTATATTTCCCATCTCACATAAAACGACAACTCAGACATTTCGTGTATTACTTATCTAAAACTGGTAATATGCTGTCGAATAAGCTTAAGACTATTTAATAGTAACCATTTTATATTGCAAGAAAATCAAAATTCCGATTAAAAATTGAACAGTACATTTTTTGATTTTATATTTATCTAGGATCCATTATTTTGTGATTATTAGTGTATTCTCTAACTTGTAGAACTACTAAATTAACATTTTGCGTTATTTTATTGTTAGATAATATCGTTTTATTATAAGTTTTACTTTAATTGTAAGTACTATTTTATTGCATTGTAAAAAGTCCGTTTTAGTGGAGTCAATAGAGGTTTTTACTTCGGAAAAATTCTAGAAAGCGGTAGCTTTTGAGAATACGTCTCTGAGTATGTCAGGAACAACATACCAAAAGTCACCAACAATAGTCCTTGAGCGTAAATTGTTATTAAACAAACTAGTGGCAAAATGTCATTCTTTGTCAAATATATCCTAAAAAAAATAATTTTTTCTTTCAAAAACTAATTGCGCCATTCGAAAGTACTGGAAATTTCACATCAAAAATGTATATGAAGTTTTTTTGTACGATAAAAAATGTAGACTCCAGATTTTATGTTTAACGCAGAAAAATGGAACACAGCGATACGTAAGTACGACGCGCGAAGCGCTCACTAACTTGTAACTTCTGAACTAATTAATGAAATTGACCCCACAAAAGCTTAAATGAGAGAAGAAACACGTATTTATTGGATTATTATATTTTCAAATATAAAAATGAGTGTATGTATGAATAGTACATAAATATGTATATGTCGGAACATGCGATGAAATCGCTAAAAGCTCTACCGTTTCCAAAATTTTTGAGATAAGAGCCTGTGTCTTTCACATTTTACTCTAGAAGTATCCGCACAATGTACACTTCCAAAATTTCAAGATTTTAAGAAGGTGATTAAATTTGATATATGTAACTAACTTTAACCACCTATTACTCTGGTTTAAATCGCGTTATTAGATCTCTGTAGATGCGATTTTTAAAGGGTAAATGTGTACTTCAAGGCGATTTACCTTGCAAATTAAATTAACCATCTGTTTTTACAAAAATAAAAAAAAATGTGCTCGAAAATTCGTGAAATTATGAGTAAAATAAACGTTGATGACTTTTATAAAAAATATTATTTAGCCTACCTATCCAGCATACGTTTATAGTGGGACCTCAAAATAAGAAAATCTGATGTAAAAGAAAATTTTAGAATATATATATATATATATATATATATATATATATATATATATATATATATATATATATATTTAAAACTGAACGTTCAGGCACCAAATTCACATATATATGGACGGAGTGGCACCTATATATACGTTCTGGCACCAGATCGAGGTGCCAGAACGTTTTATCGCATATTTGAACGTCTAAACATCATAACATCCTTCCCACAAAATTTCAAGATGGAGCTACTTGGTCGATTTTTCTATAAAAACTGGATTTTGGTTCAACCGTATAATCTGCAGAGGGCGCGCCAACCACTGATGTCTAACCGTACTTAGTGGCACCATGCATTTGCGCTTGATTCCCGATATTTAAAATGACTTTCTGGCACCTCAGGGTTTCTACGGCTAGTGAATTTTAAATCATATTATAGATGGAAGAAAATCCGATAAATTTTTCGGGTACCTAAGTAGTTTAAATTAAATCTAATTTGAAAGAAATTAAGAAAACATTCAATTACTTACGGAACTACATCTCGACGTCGTTCTAAGCATTTGATGTCCAGGACAGGAGATATAGTATAAAAAAAGTTACGTTTTCGTTACAACTTTGCAACTTTTTTTTAAACAATAAAACTATCATTAAAATCGGAAAAACGGTTAAGAAATAAATTAACTTCAAAACATGACAAATTTTGAATGATGCGATCATTTTGTCCGTGGGTATATTATATAAGACATTACACAGAATATTAAAAATTGTAAAGAAATCACAGTACATTACATTTATGGTACATGCGACAATGCCCTCTAATCATCGTTTTCTTAATGCCTTTGTCGACAAGGTAACCGTAGTTTACATTATTTCTCGTTTTGAAATCTACAAACCCCTTTATCGTATTATAACTCTGTGAACTGCCTATTGAGGTCAAATTCCTGGGCAGGTAAAAAATATGTGATGACTTCTCTTAATTTATATCTAATATTAGCTGATTTATTTACTTATTGTTTTTAATATAATTAAAAATTTTTAGCTGTACTTTCTTCATATTCTATACAGGGTGTCAGAAAATATCGGTAACAAACTTCTGGTACAAATTATATCCGAAAAAATTTGAAAAAAAGTGCCGAAATGCACGCAAATGCTTCCTAATTGAGCTACAGCACTAATTAAAAATATTAAAAAAGGTCATCTTTCATTTTAATCGAAAAACTAAGCGCTTGTGAGAAAAATCGTGTAAATGAGAAAACACGATGTGGTTCAAGTTTTCACGTAACAATTAAATCAAGTAGAGTAACAATAAGCTCATTGTTAATTAATTTTCATTGCCATTATTTAATTTAAAAAAAAATGAAAATAGCAGAATACTAGTTTTTGCCTTCAATCTTCAAAGGGCTTTGAGTCCATAAGGAAGCATTAGCTGACATATTTATATAAATTTTCTTTCATATTTTTGCATATAGAATCGGCACCAGACCGGTATTACCGGGCACCCTGTATAGCCGAACAACGAGACCACTGAATTCGACACATGCTATGTAACTCTCAAACACACAAAAACAGACAGTTAACTCTTATTAACACACACACACACACACACACACACCCACACACACCACATTACATATTTTTGAGGTCGTGCTTTGATTGGGAATTGGCAAATTTTCGCATTTTTTATGTTGAAACTCCTCTATATCTTTCATTCATAATAGTAAAAACTTGATATTTTAGTATTACTATTTAATATTATTTTAGGATTACCTTTCTTTTTCCCATGGTGTATGCAAAAAGTATATTTGTCTTGAAAATATGACTGAATAACAAATTAATATTAATGGAAGCGATTACTTTGTGTAGTTTACAGCGGAAAATGTGATCGAATTAACTTTTTTATTTTTCAAAATAACTGCATACTGTAACCGAGTATCTATAATGGAATGAGTAAATATTTTATTTGTAGTGTTTTTATATATACTGTATATAAAATTCGTGTTTTTTCGCAGTTTTTAAACATCTCTAGTTACATAGAATAATAAACTAAAATAAATAAAAACTAGAATGTCCGTTATGAAATTACGAAGAAAACTCGATGAGCCCGAACTTTTTGTCAATATGTTAAGTTGCAAAAAATTTAAACAAGATAATTCTTTAACAATTGATTATAACTTACGTAATAATGCATATATTTTTACTCTCTCCTACTCCAATATATTTCTAACCTAAATAAATCATCCTGTCAAAATTTAAGTCCAAAAAATAACACCGGCACACACAAAAAAATTCGAGTGCGAGAAGGCAGGCCCTATGTAATATGTATTCCCATGAATTTTAACCTGCTGAACACGAATTCGATGTCCGTTTTGTCCGATTGGCTCTTGTATTTTCCTAACCTCAAAAAAACCTTAAAAATGCCCGAAAAACCTCAAACAAGTAAATAAAAGGCTTAAATGAGCTGACCACCATTTCCGTGCATATTATGGGGCACTGAGAGCGAATCTGAGGTCAGAGTTGGCCGATCAGTTAGAAATTTTAACATAATCTCAAAAAAACACCTAAAAAATGCCCGAAAAAAAATTCCAAACAAGTGAATAAAAAGCTTACATGAACTGATCACTATATCTATACGTAATTTGGGGCACTGAAACCGAATCGGTCAGAATTTATGCGCGACGATCGAATATCTTGTAAAATCCTTATTTAGGATGAAAACGTATCCAAAAATGACTGAATCATAGCCCGAAATTGACTTTGCTCTACATAATATCTGAACATATAATTTCCGACGTATTTGCAACGTGCTGAATACAATACAGAAGTCAGAATTAAAGCGCAATCTGCAAACTTCATAGAGAAATATCACTTCAGCATAAACTCTCATCAACCCTAGTGAGCGGAGATGGGTAACTTTTAAATTTTCAAGTATCCTAAGGAAAATATTACTGAACAATGAAATTTTTCAAAGTTTGCTCTATTGAGAGAGGAATATCGTTTGGACTTAACATTTACCTACACCCTCCCTTGATGATTTTTTACTTTTTTTTTCTTAGAGCTCTTCTAAACATATGTATAGTTTTCTTTATTCTGTTTGTCATATGCCATTTGTTTCTTTTTCTATTCTTGCGACTAGGACACCTCCACGTGATGACGGCGGGCAAAGATTTATTTCGACTAAGTTCCTAGGTAAAAAAATGCCTTCATGGCAGAAGTAGAGACACAGTTTACGATGCAGGGGAGGGAAACCCCAGTATCGGCGGCAGGTCAGGTTGAGAAAGCGGGACTGCGGGCGTCATCATGCAACCGCAGCTCTAGTGAAGTAAGAAACTTGCCTTCCTACAAAAAATTTTGCACAACTGTGTAAATAATGTGAATTCCTTCTGTTTTGTTTGTAGTAAAATCGAGGGTCCGAAAAATCGAAAAAGAATCAGCGATAAAATAAAAAATATTTATCTAAAATCTATATATGATAGGTTTAAGTATATTCATCAAGTGTTCTTTTCCTTGTGTAAAATATTTTCCAAAGTCTTTTTCTCTTTTTCTGTATGAGCTAGACGAACATCACTTGATACTAAATTGTCTTTTTTCATAATCGCCGCAAAATATTCTTCCCTACCATTAGATAGACCAAGATTTCTAACAACATTATTAAGTTTATCATTTCACCAAATATTGGGAGTTTTAATTCTTATCGAACACTCATATTCACTGTCATCTTCTTGACTTTCGGAACAATCAGTTTCCATTAACCCTTTTTTAGCATTAATTCCGGAAACATTTGTATTGCTAAAAAATAACACTCTTCATGGATTCCAGGCTCCTTCGATATCATTGGATTTTTATTTTTTACTTTTTAACGTTCTTTCCATTTGTCCAACATCTTATAACATATGATGCAAGGTATCATGGAAAACCTTTATCCATACTATAACATTTTAGATAAATATTTTTTATTTTATCGTCGAATTTACTAAAAACAAGGCAAGAATTTTACACAAAGAACTTTAAACCGAGAACTCTAGATGTAACATATTCTGAGACAGGAACTTTACACAAAGAACTCTGAACCAAGAACTCTAAATCTTAATAGTTCTTGCCTTAGGAACTTAACAGTCTTGTCTTAATTTATAATAGGTTTAAGTTTTTGGTTTAAAGTTCTTGTCTCAGGTTATGTTGGGTTAAAAATTCTTAGTTTAAAGTTCTTGGTTTAAAGCTCTTAGCTCTTGCCTTAGGTTATGTTAGTTTTAAAGTTCTTGGTTTAAGCTTTTAATTTATTTGTTTTGGATTTTTAGGCATTTTTTGAGGTTATGTTAAAATTCCCAACTGATCTGCTAATTCCGACCTCATATTCAGTTTCAGCGCCCCAAATTACGTATAGATATAGTGATAAGCTCATTTAAGCTTTTTATTTACTCGTTTTGGGCATTTTTAAGGTGTTTTTTGAGGTCAGCAAAAATGCAAGAGCCAATCGGGCAAAATGGACATCAGATTCGTATTCAGCGGGTCAAAATGCGTGGGAATACATAGGCCTTCTCGCATTCGACTTTTTTTGTGTGTGCCTGTGTAATAAACAAAAGAATAATAAAGTAGTAAATTAAATCGTCAATTGTTCAAGTAGGCCATGTAAAACGCGGGGTTTGACGCTCGGAATGCCCCCATCATCGGGACTACTTTTATTTCATGTTTTTTGGGTCTCTGATCACGAAAATCAGTCCCGCGGCTCTAAAAATAATGCACTATTTTTAGAGCCGCGGGACTGATTTTCGTGATCAGAGACCCAAAAAACATGAAATAAAAGTAGTCCCGATGATGGGGGCATTCCGAGCGTCAAACCCCTAAAACTGCCAAAAACCACCCCTTTTGGGAATAATACTGTAAAATAATGTTATGAATGTGCTAACTGTAATGACATTTTTCCAGTTCAGTAAGTTCATCTAAAGTAAGGATAAATTTTATGCTGAGGGCTAACCAGAGGGGGTGAAAATACCCCTAAATTGACGTAAAATGGAAAAATGATTGAATTTTTTTTATTCACTTTTTTATTTAAATTTAGATAAATGGGGATTGTATAATGAAGAAAATTTTTTTTCAACCCTTCAGGGGTGAAAACTGGAAAAATGATTGAATTCTTTTTATTCACTTTTTGATTTAAATTTAGGTGAATGGGGATTGTATAATGAAGAAAATTTTTTCCAACCCATCAGGGGTGAAAACTACCCCTGTATCGCCTTTAAATTGAACTAACGCTTAGACATTAAGTAGATATGTATACTTTTCAGTTTGCTTGTAATTTCTGATAAACCGTCGAAAAAAATATCACAAAACTTTTTCACCCCTAAGCGTTAGTTCAATTCAAAGGCGATACAGGGGTAGTTTTCACGCCTGACGGGTTGTAAAAAAATTTTCTTCATTATAAAATCCCCATTCATCTAAATTTAAATCAAAAAGTGAATAAAAAAAAAATTCAATCATTTTTCCATTTTACGTTAATTTAGGGGAAGTTTCACCCCCTCTATAAAATTTGTCCTTAATTTAGATGAACATACTGAACTGGCAAAATATCATTACAATTTGCACATTCCCAAAAGGGGTGGTTTTTGGCATTTTTAGAGGTGACGCACTATTTTTGGAGCCGCGGGACCCCGATTTTCGTGATCAGCGACCCAAAAAACATGAGGTAAAAGTAGTCCCGATGAGCGGGACATTCCGAGCGTCAAACTCCGCGTTTTACATAGACTAAAGTGGACGAGTCGTAGAAAAACAACATATAGATTTTTTTCATGTAATTTTCAGTGGTATTGAAAAAACTGTATTTTAAACAAATGCATATTTTCGCGCAAACAAAATCTTTTATCTCTGTTCCCAATGGGCATAGAAAAAAAAACAGATTTTTTAAATTGTTTCTTTTTTGTATATTTTTGATGCATAATAATAAATTTAATTTTCGAATACAATTTTGATTTGTTCAAAAAAGATAATTTAAAGAAAAGCAAGAAATGACTTTAAATATTTCAAAAAACAATGTAGGTTATTAAACCTAATAAAAAGTACATGAAAAAACCTTTATTGTAAAAAAAAAGATGTACGACTTGATGCATTTACAATCGACTATTCAATTTTCGACAGCTATTTTTTTTAGGCGTTCGCCTTAATATTATGCCATGATGATTTGCTCAACTAGAAGCGTTATTTCCTAAAATTTCGTTGAAATGTATGTATTATTACTTAAGTCACCGTCAATTGTTTAAAGGCTATCGATTTTAATTGTCTTAATTTTTTCGACAAATCGACGAGAAGGGTTCGGCACATCTGGTTTTCACCGCAATTTCATAATAAACACTCTCGTTTGTTGTTTATTGTGATATGACCTATACAACCAGAGGTAGCTAAGAAAAAAGACGAAATACTCTACTTTAAACATTGTTTTGTTTACTCAAATACCGTCCGGAACTTAGATTGAATCAAAAACTTTTTGTTGCACCAAATAAAATCCATAGGTTTTTATGTAGATAAAAGGCGCTTAAATAAAATTAGGTTGTATAGCATCGTTATCGACCTTAATTTAACCTTTTATTACACTGTAATAATTAACTAAGTTTTTAAAGTTATTTGAATGTATTTTAATTTGTATGCATAATTTCACATTCGTATAATAGTCTCTTTTTTGTATTGTTTTGAGGAAATGCTTGCCCTGTATGACTGATATGCTCTAATTTCTTACAAATGTTCGAAATTTGAAATAAAAATTTTCAGTCTAACTACAGTCATCATGTTTAATATGTATTAGCATTCGGTAGCACACGAATGCAACTTTCATTATTAAAAACACCTCAATAGCATTTTGAAGTTAAATTGATAGATCCTTCAATCTACGTAAAAGTACTTTCGAACCTTATAGACACACTATATTATATAGTTTTGATATCCTATATATCTTGATATTTTTGTATAGTAATATTTTGCTCTACAATTATAATAAACACAGTTTATGTAAAACCGGATCATTTGTACGCCTCTGGCTATCGCCCTGTATGGCGGATATGGCCCAATTTCAACAGGGAGTATTTTACCACACTATTTTACATACGCGCCAAAGAAATAATTATTTTAAGTCTAATAGAAGATATGTGTTTACAAGAAACGATCTACACACACATACATTCGATATGAAACGGATTTCTGTACGATTTTTTTTTTCTACTATGATTATTATAATTTCTTTTTGGTTAAAATATACCTATCTGATTAAATCAAATAGGTATAATAATAAATGTGAATAGGTATTTAATAGCAAAATTCATTTCATAAACGAGTTCATAAGATGAGAATTTTAGGGCCAATAAAGCCATAAATTCATTTTCTACGCCATGCTTTAAGCTGTTCAATTGTCAACAGAAAAGGTTAGCAAAGATAATATTTTACAATTACAACAGTATCCAAGTAGAGGGATGCTCTTAAAAATAAAGTTAACCATGAACATGTGTTGCTAGTAAAATCTACCAGAAATTCAAATATTTCTCTCTCGATCCTAGTAATTGCATCTCAAAAATAAAAATACCAAATTGTTCCCAATAAAATTTGAAATAAATAAAACTTCTAAATAAACTTTCTAATAATTTGTTAATTTACAAAAAATATATATTTTTTAAAATTTACTTTTTTGAATAATATAAAGAATATGATGTAATAATAATACACAAATCATTAATAGGAGTATTCCCTTTTATCGAGCTAAACATTGATGTCTAATTTTAATGCAAAATATTTATTTAAACAGCTGAAAATAAAAAAGACTTCGAAATTTGTTGACTAATGTTTAAATGCACCGACTCATAGAAACGCATTTTTTTAAATATAAGTTGTTTTAATGTATTTTGCAGCACAATTAAGAACATGTTTTTTTTTAATTTAAACATTTTTTTTGGAATTTGCTTATAATTTTCACAGTTGTAATTATAAACAAATTTTAATAAGTCTGGATTTTTATGAAATCAAAAACAGTCAAGAATTATGAATGTAGATGAATAAACCAACATCTGAAAATTTGGGATTGATTTACTTGAATTTGGGCCCGAGATACGTTAATTTTTGTGTTTTGGTGTCTTATAAATAAAAAAATTCATATTTCTTCTTCTCTAAAGTTAGTTCTCAATGTTTTGGTCTCCCTTTCTAAAATTCTAAACTAATTCCAAAAAAATCGTTTAAATGAAGATGAAAAGAGTTTTTCTTATTACCATCATCAAATATTTGTAAAATTGTATATATAAAAAAAATAATTGCCTTCTTACAAGTCTACGCACTTAAATAAAAAATGACTGATATTTCAAAATCTTTTTAGATCTTTAGTCGTTTAAATAAATATTTTGCGCTATTTGGTAAGAAGGTGTAGTTCACCTGCAAATTTTTTTATTTCTTTTATAATTACAATTCACATTTTTTAAAATGTCTCCCCGTAAATTTTAGCAGTTTTGGATAAGGAACAGAAAAATAAAATATTTCTAAGAAACCGATTAGATACCTTTCGATTTATACACAATATTTAAAATACTAGCATCCCAAAAACAACTCAATCTTGGTTTCGACACCTTAAAAAAATGGTCAAGCTTCTCAAGTAAATCTGGAATTAAAAAGTATGTAATGTTTGGTTGATCCATTTAAAAACCAAAAAAGTCGTACTACATATATCTTTCCTCTGCATTTTCAGTAGTAATTAAGTAAAATCAAGCTAGAAAAAAATAAAAAATGCAGACGGATATAGATCACATATTTATGAACATGTCCTAACAAAATCGTTATCGTTAAAGCCACGGTTTTCCCGGACAAAATAGTCAAGTGTAACGTTATAACTCGGAGCGATATCCATGCGTGCACGCGCTTGAATACGCATGACTGTGACATCGACGCACTGAATTACATGTCACTAAATCAGAATTTGTTCAATCTATATGAGTGTTGGCTCATTTAAAAGATGAAAATTGTAGCTTTCTGATGTTTTTTTGTTTCAAACAATACAAGCAAAGGATGGATGGGACAAATATACTTATATATATTCTCACGCCCAAACTTGCAATAAACAATATAGAAAAAAATAGAAGCCCTTCAAAAAAATTCTTTCTTCATTGAGAACTGTTAAAAAGTATGTACACTCCATGATTATTATGGTTTATTAAGTTGTAGTAACGAGGATTAAAAAAAGTACTCTCAAATAATTTTAATTTCCTTGCTTGATGATTTTTTTGATAAATATGTATATATTAGAGGCTGTAACTTGTCAAGAAATTGACCCATTGAAAAAAGTAAAATATCGCTATTTCGGAAAAAAATGTATACTTTTCGAATGTTTAAACACAAAATCGTTTATTTGTATGCATTTTTTCGAAAATATGATCAATCAGATCATGATAACAAATTGCGATTTTCACGATCTTATCCTTATAACTATGAAAATATCTTTGATTGTTTAGAATATAAATTCTGGAACTTTTCCAATACATTAACAAATGTATAAGGAATCCATTGGATATAGCTGAAATGTGGATAAGTGTACCTATAATAAATACAATACAGTAAAGGCACGTGAAAATTCTTGCAAGTGATTCAGCGGCTATGTGTGGTGTCTGTATATGCGTCCATAATTATATATTTTCACTCTATACTCACTATTTATCCTCCCATTCAATAATAAAAATGTCTAAAACGTGTAATCAGAAAGAGAAAAAAAGCTTTATTTTACTCGATAGAACAGCTAAGAATTCTTAGAAGTTCCATAGTGTACATTTAACCGTGCACTGGCCGCGCAGAGTGACAAAATTATTTCACTATTTTTTTTCAGGAATACCGTGGCTTTAGCGATAAATTTTATTAGGACATTTTTTGTTCAGAAACACGTGGTCTATCCACCTGTATTTTTTCCTACCCTGACTTAATTTCAAAATTTTGAAAAAATGGATAAAAATTTTTTTTTCACTTTTTTTTTGTTCTGCATCCGAGCGAAATGTAAACTTTTCAGGATATTATTCTATACACTTTCACGAACTCATTAAAAAAAAAATTATTCAGTTTGCAAATTTTTGTGGGTTTCACTATAAAATGTTCTGTGTCGTCTGAGCTAAAGGTTACTCTGAATAATCTGTCTGCTTCCTAATAAATCATTGCAACACATAATTTTTATTACTCTTTTAATATCAATGTTACTATATCCACCCAAATAGTTAAAATCTGATAATATATGGTATAACTAATATTAGTCCAATCAATAGGTACATCCTGAGTATTCTATCAAGTGGTGGGGGTGGCGGGGGTGTGAGTTAGCTGCTATATCTCTTCAAAGTTCAACGTATATATCTCGCGAACCGTTGCTGCTATGACAAAAATGGTAAGAACTCACTACAAATTGATTTACATGCTTATTTTCGTAGAACTAACCGTTTAAGCTCAAATATTGCGGCTAACGCACACCCCCGCCGCCCCTGCCAACAAAATACTCAGGAGGTACCCTCGAACAATTAAAGAAAATAAAATAACGTACCTAACACTGTTGTTTCAAGAAAAAAGTATCTATGATTGGACTCTATAACAAGATGGGGGGGTAAAAGTGGGATATGCAGAAAAAGGATTAATGTAACCGTAACGTATCTATTAATTCTTTGTTTATACATTCATTATATCCTTTGCACTAAAAAATACGCTATCAATATCGATTATCTTGTTCAGGTCGTAAATAACGCATAGCAACTATTATGAAAATGAAGGATCATATGGGGTGGCATCGTACGCTTTGCCCAGGGAAAGACATTTAAAGATTTAATTAATATTGTTACATATCTAATATGCAAAAAGGACGAGTCATTAGATAACTTTAAAAATATAGTGGAGGAATTAAAACTTTTGCGAAAAATGAATGAAATTGGGAAGTTTAGTTGGTAGTCTTGCTCTCAAAGAGCTGAATAGAAACAAATCGATAAACCATTCAAAAGAACTACTTTCGTTTACCGAAGACGTTATGACACTAAGAACATTTTGTATAGAAAAAGCTGTAAATACTGTAGAAATTTTAAAAAAGAAACAAATATATTGCAATAAAGAATTCTTGTTAAGGTAACATTAATGTTACTTCTCCTGCATAACAGGAAGAGAGTTGGAGATATTCAGTTTATTGAATTGACTGATGTCACTAAACAGGACAAAACAGATCAAGCAGGTGAAGTTTTCGAAGCGCTAAGTCCAACCCAAATTTATTTCCCCTTAACTTTTCTCTCTAGCACACAGCCTTATCAAAATGCACAGTTTCCATACTTTAGTCATTAATTACTTTCTCTGTTAGATGACGACCCCGTATATTATTATTAACTAAAAACTATGGTTATTTTCCTAAGATTTGTGTAATTTTTCTCCATCGCATTTTTTTTTTGCATATTTTTCATATTTTTCTCCACGGCAGTTGTGTTAACTACATGCCAAATATTATCGTTCACCGTCATATATTTTCTTTGTGCTTAGGGTTACCACCTTGTATGTTTTTTCAAATGTTTCTTTGACAGTTATGTTAGCTGCATGCGAAATATTATCGTCCTGCGTCACATTTTTTAATTTTTTTTGGTAACCACACCATATTTTTTCAAATTTGTTTAGAGTGACTACCCTGTATATTTTTATTTTTAAAAACACAAAACTTATGGGTTATTATAAATGTTACAAACCCTTTATATCACTCGGTATGTCATATACACAAATGCACAGTGTATTTTACAGTAACTAAAATTGATATTTTAATAAAATGTTTTCGTAAATGATTCATCACCACTGAATAATAAATAATGAATTTGTTATTTTTTTAATCAATCTGCATCATCTTGATTTTTTTTTCCAATAATTTTTTTAGACCTCAATTGAAACTAAACTCAATAACAATTTATTTAGCTCACTCCTTGAGAATTATTTCTCATCTTATTTTCTTCATTTCTAAAATTACACTACATAATAATAGCGCAATCAGTACATATTTACTTGTCTCAATGTTCCACGGGACACGTTTCTAGACGACTTTTTCGAATTGTGTAACTCTACTATTACACCTTTTAATTATTTTTTGTGGGATTATTTGAAGTCATATGTCTATAAAAGTCTATGTCAACACATCTCAAAATCTAGAGGATGTATATATCGAATTGGGGTGAAATAAGAAGCGACTCACAAGGTTCTAGAGTAAAGCCGGAAGTTGCAATTTTTTACATTTTTAAGTGAAAACCATTTTTATTTCAGCAGAAAGAAAGTCATAGGAAAAATTGTCAAGCAATAAAATTCAGCTGGCCACGGAGTCTTCGTAGAACAGCGCATAGAAAATTTTCAACACCTCTGCATTTTATTTATTAGTATGCCAATTTTAAATTTTTATAAAAAATTCTAAATCTTAAAAAAACCATTGAAAAGAAGTGTCTTAAAAATATACTTTCTAAATGAAGAGTGCGCAAAAAAAATTGGAAAATGATATCACTGCATTTTCTTTAAATTGATATGTAAATTTTAAACATTAAAACACAAAATTAAATTATAAATAATTTTTGTATTTGTGAATCAACTGTTTGAAAATTACACGCTTGTCGAAACTGCGGTAACGTTTGGTTATAATAAATTAATGATAAAAAACAAAGAAAGGTGTTTTCATCTGTTTCATTATGATTAATTATCACAATGTAATGGCTTCCACTATTTAATTTGTTTAATAATTGTTGAAAATAAATCATTTTAAAACATTTTTTGAATGGGGGAAGTCTCCATATTTTTCTAATATTTGAATCTCCGAATATCTACCTTTTTGCAGAAAATATAAACTTAGGTTTTACTAAAAGAAAACTTTGAGAAAGTAATGAAGTTGTAAACATGCACAATGCAATTTACAGGAAATTTTAATAACCGGAACTTTAATAATATAATATTTGAAATCCTCTACCCCAAAAACCCATAAAACGATACCCCACATCGGTAGTGGGGTGGGGGTGATGATAGGGGGGTGGTAATGGGAGGGGTGGATGAAGTAAAAAATATTTTGAGGTTTCTGGTTGCTGTACATACACTAAATCACATTTTTTTTTCATCCCCTTTAATAGGGGGTGGGGGTGGTAATGGGGGTGGCTAATGCCAAATTTTTTTTGAGACCTTGTATATACTAAATACCAATTTCGTGGACTCTTACCTGCTCGATTTATCCATTTACCCCAATTTTCACCCCAACCCTTCGAAGGAACAAGATGAAAATATAATCCAGTCCTAGATCTCGTTAAAGTACATATGTGTACCAAATTTCAAGTCAATATCTTAAACGGTTCCAGAGTAAACGTGCGCACAAAAAAAAAGTTACAGACCGACAGACAGACAGACAGAAATTTTTTTTCGCTCAAACTTAAAATCTCGACGTTTCATGACATTTTAAGCCTATTTGGACAATAAAAATTTTTTAACATTTTTTTGTTACTATACTTCCACTGGACGTGGAAGTAAAATGAACATAACCGGTTAACCGGTATTTAAATATGTACCGAAATATGTAAAAAAATTATGTAATGAAGGGTAGGTTAGAGGCAACTTTTTGGTGCTACAAAATGTTTTTACCGTAATGTGCTTGAATTAGAAATTTTATTTCTACCGTGTGGTCCACGGTACACAATGATTCTTTTCTCCATAATTCCCGCCAACTAATTAGTTTTGAAATGTGTCATATATTCCTTAAAATGAGCAGTGGTCCATTTACTTTAAAATTCAGTCAAAGTAAGTTCTAGTATCTTCTTTTGTGTCTTATTATTAACACGTGTTTGTTACCTCTCTGTCCCTTTTCAACATTACATTGAACCTTTCTGGAATCTTATTCATTTTAAACATTTATGTTGCAGGCACTTTTTCTAAGAAACTATTCAGTTTTCATTAATTTTATATAATTCTCTGTTATTTAAATAAAATTAAATGGAAAACACATATATAACAAATAATAGAAAAGAAAATGGGACTATTAAAAAAAAATGTTTAAAAAGATTTTTTTTCAATAATTTTTGAAAATTTTTAATTCTTATACAAGTTTAAAATTGACATATTGAATTAAGGAAGGTGGTTTTATGTTTTTTGTACACTCCATGGTAAGCTTGTTAAAATTTTGCAGTTTATATATATTTTTTCCATGGCATTCTTTCTACTGAGATGTTAAATTTTATTTTTACTTAGCCATTCTTAAATTCGAAAAAAGGAGTATAAAGAAAATTGAACTTCGGATTACGAAAGAAAGTTACTATTAAAAATAAAAAAGTTGCAAACTTCGGCTAAATTGGAAGTAACCCAAAAAAAATTGTGTGCCGGTGACTTCAAGTAACCAAAAACATTTTATAGTACTTTACTTCCTACTGAAAAATGCCTAACGCGCCCATAGAAGTTTCACGGTAAAAACTTGTCCCCATCCTTTATCTAGAAAGATAAAAGTTTCTCGCTGTATTAATGAATGCAATTTTTCACTATCGACATGGTAATAAAAATCCATATTTTCTACACTTATTAAAATTTGACCTTCATATTAACAGTTATTGTTAACAAATATGTAAATATGCTAATATACTAGTTAGGTAAATACTTTAAAACACTCATTATTGGAGAACCAATCAAAACAACTATCTTCTAGCTAATACTGACGAAGTATTGAATTACTAGTATATTAGCGTGCCCAGATTAGGGCAACAATATACAGAAAGTAGGTATTTTCATAATAAATAAGAAAGTGTGTAAGTTGTGATTTGCATAATACCTAAATAATATTCTCTAATCATGATAAAAGCAAATAAATCAAAATAATCGATTGTAAATATGTAAAATATAAAAAAAGGTGAAAACTTGAGGCCAATTGATTGATCATTTTTGAAAAATAATTAACGTAATCTAAACGTTGCCTATACTTTCGTAACTACTTTCGTTAACATAACCTGTTTGTTATGAATAGCTCCCTACTGAGAAGTGCCTAATCTTTGTTAATTACATTTTTTTTCAGAGTTTTTCAACTGATACGTGATATACACAATGAGTGTCAATATCACATACAATTATTTAGCTTACTTTTTCAGAATTTTACTTGACTATTTCCTGTATTCCTACAATTACTCTACCTATATTGCCGCATTGTCATACGTATATTATAATGACAATGCATAGTCATTGTTCATCCCTGAACTAGCTTCATCTGATAATGTAATAAAATTGTAGTATCTGTCTGTATTATGTTCTTTCAGGCAGGAGGAGTCTGGCCTATCTACAAATTGTTGTTTACATTATTTCTCACTTTAAACTATACTTTATAATCAGGGCCCCAACAGGGGAGGGGGGGTAGGTCCAGTAGGTACCGTGGTACCAGGGCCCGACCACTTAGAGGTCCGAATAAACTAGGAAACGCAATGCAAAAATATTAAACTAATTAAAATTTGGGTACAGGTAGTGTAGTTATAATGAAAGGGGCCGGGGCCCATGATTTGATGTGAGTGCCTGTTAATAAAATAAGTCTATGAACTGAAAATTGACAAAACTTTGATGCACCGACCATTTGAACCGTAACTAAGATAATATATAAACATATATAAACATTTATTTATTACGGCACTTGTCCCTTTTATAGACAAGAGAATGGGATAACTCTGAAAACAACCTATTTAGCAGCGTTAACAAATTTAAGAGCTAAAGCTCCATATACTTTATAACTTTCACCCAAACTAAATCTAAGAGCATATTATATATGTATAATTTTCTGAAAAGGCATAAATAAAATCAAGAGTATCGAAATCAAACGCAGTTTAATCTTTTATTGCAATTAAGCCGCGAACGTAATTCGACAATTTCTCCTACATTCCTAAACCGATTAAAATAATTTTTTGATAGGCTTTTATAGGCAACTTTATAGAATGGTACTAGCCTATTGAAAACTAAAGAAAGAAAAACATTTTTTTCTTGTGTGAAGAACAAAAAAAAAATATATTTTTTGTTGACTTCAATATCCCAGTATCATTCTATCAAGTATTTTCTAAAAGCCTGTCAAAGTATTTTCTCAATCGGTTCATAGGAGAACTTGTCGAATTACGAAATCATTTTTTTAAGCCACACCGCCACCCTTAAAGCAATTGTACATATTCAACAAAATATATTAACGTTGAGATCCAACGTTACCGTATGTAACAGTTCATACAAAATAAGGTAATAAATTATATTTTTAAATCATACTACCTATTACACTATTTCATAATATAATATTTAGAATCAAAAGATTGTAAATAAATTGACATTTTTATTAGATGAAATTAATATTTTACTCGTTTATTGTTTTGTAATATACATTTTTGTGATTTTAAGAATTTTTGAGGGAAACGATTATTATATTATTTACCTACGATCACTACTGTAACTAGTCAAAAACACACTATCTGACATCTATGTAAGTTGAACTTTACATATTGTAAACAAATCGCACTGTAAACAAACCGCACGGGACACGCAATTATCGGTGGCTTATATCGCTGACGCGGGGTTTAAAAAAACAAATGCGCCTACGTAATTTTCAAACGCTGTCAAAACTGACATAATATTTGTTGAATAATATTGTTGACAACTAAATCAGGATTTTACTAAATAAATAAATGAATATGATCGTAGGTAATAGTATATTACGTAATGAGAATTGTAAGAAGCATATTACGCACGAATGGAAAAGTTACGCACGATGCCGCGTAGCGGCGAGTGCGTATTTCCATGAGTGCGTAATTGCTTTACAACTCGAATTATGTACTATACTTTACCTACGATCATATTTATTTATGTATTTAGTAAAATCTGGATTTAGTTTACTAGTCAACAATGTCATTCAACAAATATTATGTCAGTTTTGACAGCGTTTGAAAATTACGTAGGCCCATTTGTTTTTTTTAAACCCCGCGTCAGCGATATAAGCCACCTATAATTGGGTGTCCCGTGCGTTTTGATTACCGTGCGATTTGTTTACAGTGCGTTTTGTTTACAATACGTAAAATTCAACTTACATGAATGGCAGGTGGTGTGTTTTTTACTATTTACAGTAGTGATCGTAGGTAAAGTATAGTACATAATTCGAGTTGTAAAGCAATTACGCACTCATGAAAATAACTTTTCCATTCGTGCGTAATATGCATCTTACAACACTCATTACGTAATATACTATTTTGTACGACATGCTTTGAAATTAGCCGAACTGTCAATAATAAATATCAGTTACTATTGGTATGTCATATACACAAATTCACACTGTATTTTACAATAACTAAAATTGATATTCTAATTACATGTTTTCATAAGTGATTTATCACCACTGAATAATAAATAATTAATTTGTTTCTTTTTTAATCAACCTCATCTACTTGTCTTTTTTTTTCAAATAATTTTCTAGACCTCAATTGAAACTATCTATAGAATATGATGAGTCAACATCAATAACAATTTTTAGTTCACTCTGAGAATTATTTCTCATCTTATTTCCTCTATTTCTGCAAGTACACCACGGATATCGCACGTATGTGATACGTTTCAAAAAGACAAGCAACACAATGGCCTATTTTTACAGAGTGCGTTAGCAATCCTAAATGTATTAACAACACAGTGAGTATCTAAAGAAAAAGTGTCTTCTCCATATATACGGTGCCAGAACGCATATACATATCGGGAATATATAGGGAGCCACTTGCTCACATTAAATGCGGAAAATATTGGGTGCGAGAACGTCAATTTAGTTTTCGGTGCCACTTGGTGATTTTACGCGTATATATATATATATATATATATATATAATGCTATGTCATCCACGACCATGACTCAATAAACTAGTTGTAGCCAGGGGGTTTGCAACATTGAAGCTTATAGACTGGAGCTTAAACACTCACTGCACGTCTCTGTTCTATTCTCCAGACATGGAAATTTTGCATACACGAGTCTCTCTCTGTATAGGTTGAGGTGAATGAATTTTATTAAAACATGAAATATAGCAACTGGTAGTAAATATGGCGTAATTGGATATGTACACGTACTTTTGTTAATATAAGTTTTCACTAGTTTTAAGATGTTATACCTCATATTGTGCTTACAAATAAACTAATTAAAATAATCAAACCTAATAAAAGGGACATTTGTGTATGGGAGAACATTTTAAAAAGTGAAAATTAAGTGGGAAAACGTCCCAAATTGACTAATTAAAATGATTTGTGGAACTCTTCTCGAAGAAAATTGATTAGTGTGAAGTTTTGAAAATAACTACTCTTAATGAGGTTCTATGAACTTTTAATTAAAGACTAGCATCTGCATGCACTCATCTAGGATTTTCTGTGGTTTGTTGGTTTAGGGGGGCGCTTTCATAATAAAAAGTTGACTTTGAGCCACTCCGGCTATAACATTGTGAGGACTTTATTTAAAAGCTTTGCAAGGCCATGAATTATTGTCCAGGTATGAGAGGGTATTATAGTAGTTGCTTTTAGGAACATTTTTGTGGAGTATCACCTTTGCACTATACTTCTGACCATGTGTTTATGAGAAGGAAGGAATTGAAAGAGATACTCATTGATTTCAATTTGAATGATTTGTAATGTGTTTGAATACTGTTATTTATGCGTTAGAGTTAAATGCAAGTTCTGAGTGGGTTCTTATTTAGTTTTAAGTAGTGTTAAGAAAATTTTGTATAAAACTAGAATATTTATTAAGATGCCTAAAAGTTATGAATTTTAATTTGACAAGAGAAAAATGTCAGTTTGAATTTTTAAAAAAAAACGTGACAAGAGTTTTAAAAGAAATCACAAAATAAGTATTCTTCGTTATATAATTAAAATTTGTTATAATTAGTATGAGAATTGTCAATTCCAAGTTTATAGAGTCGTAGCTGTGTGGTTACAGTTACACTTCTCAACCAAAAAGGTAATTAGGTGCATAATTAATACCAGTGCATCGATAAGTGAAATTTAAAATAAAGTGCTTTCTCATCAATTTCAAACAAGAAATTTACCCAGGACCAAAATTTAGTCGATTTGGATACCGTCTAGTCATATAGTCTGAACATCGTCAACAAGTACCATCATTTCAGTGAGCGACGTCTAAGCTCAGGAGTGGAGGTAAAAGTCTTCAATATAAATAAAATTTACAAGGTACCTTAAAATACAAACATTTTCATTTTCTTTAATTGACATAGGTTGCAACCAAATTTAACTAGAACAAAAGGCCAATTTCAATTTTCTTTAAATTTTTTTTTTAGTTTATAGTATTTTGTAAACCTTTTGTGTGTGTAGTTTGAAAAGATAAGAACAATTCAGAACATTAAATTTATAATTATTTCATTTCAATTACTGTTTATTTGCTTTTGCCAAACCAAGAATTTATCCACAGGAACCGACTACTGGGAGGGAGTTGTATGCACGATTGCAAAGTTTCTTGTGCTCTGGCTTTATTAGACAGTGACGAGTGTTTTCGCCTGTCAGTTTTTTTTTGATGGTCTAATCCATCTGGCGTCCAACTCTATTAATAGTGTTCTGTTTTTGTTTGCTATACAACATTACTCAGTATTGGTCATTACCAAATTCTTCTTCTTCTTCTTTTTTTTAGCACGCAGAAACAGTACATTTATGGCATCCGTAACGTGGGGCGTTTTGTAAACATTCTTGGCATTGTCAAACAAATATCATAATAATTAACATTTTTGATACTTTAATAAATAATTTTCTGGCAATAAGAAACGATTAATACTACAATAGTATAATAAATTAAATCAATTAGGTAATAATTACATATAATAAAATTTTGAGGAGTACATGCACCTAAGATCAGGTAAAATAGTAGGTATGGCTAACTCCGAGCAAACACCAGGCACCTCAACACAAGAAAACATCACTCAATACAACACAGAAGAACAACATGACACCGAACAAGAACACAACACTCTAAACAACACAGAACAAGATCAACATGATACACGTCAGTCAGGTGATACACGTGATACACCACAACCTGACATTTTACAACAGTTGATGGCGATGATGACTGGTCTGAGTTCCAAAATGGAGGACACGAAACACGAAATAAACCAAAATGTGACTAATAAAATGGAAGAAACAAACAAGAAATTGAATGAAATGGAAAAGAAGATGGACGAAAACAAGGAAGAATTAAACAATAAGCTGCAAGAAACTATTAGGGAAATTACAGAAAATAACAAGAAATTGGAAGAACGTGTAGAAAGAATGAAAGGAAGAATAGATAATGTAGAAGGCAAGTTGGAAAGAATGACAGATGATATCATCGAAGACATTGATACCAAACTCAAGTCAACAGCAGAGGGGATGGAATCAGCGATTAGACTTAACGTGGAGGACCTAATTGGGAGAGGCTTTGCAGAAGTTGATGATAGAATGAAGAAACAGGATGAAACATTAACAAATAAATTGAAAGAACATGATAAGAAGATGGAGACGAATACGCAGATGTTAAAAAGGGACAGAGAAACACACACAATACCTACATTATACACACATGCATGCACAAAAACACTGTTCTATTTTTACGGAGACACACGAACACATCCGAAGGTATTTTTAACCAGATTACGACAACAAATGGACACACTACACCCCGGTGCTAGCTTAAAGCACAACATACAAAATATGTTAAAGGGAGAAGCTGTATACTGGTATGAAATGATTGAAAGCAAATTTCAGACTTATGATGAGTTTGAAAAACTCGTTATCAAACAATATTGGAGCAAATATACTCAGCAAAAAGTAAGATTTAATTTGTTCAACGGGAAATATAACGAAAATTTGGGAATCAGCAGGGAAACTTATGTACTACGAAAAATTTATAACATTACACATTTAGAACCAAGTTTCAGTGAAGGGGAAATGGTTTGTTATTTGGCGAGACACTTCTCAGATGACATCCATAACGTAATAATTACACAAAGAATCGAGACACTTGATAACTTGATAGAATATTTAAGGGGTATAGACGATCATAGAGTAGGTTGGAGGAAAACCTCACGAGATTATACAAATGATGGGCAAAATTTTAACAATCGACAAAATTTTAGATACGAGAATCAAAATTACGACAGATATAGAAATTATGAAGACGGGAACCAAAATAGAACTTTTAACTCTTATAATCAAAATAGAAATTATGGAAAACGCACATATAATGGGAACGAAAATAGACAATATAATAATTATGCAAGTCAAGGGAATGATAGGAGACAAGTGCACTGGGAAGACAGGAAAGCACAAGAACAAGACGGAAAAACAGACAGACGGACATTCGCGCAGATTACAAATACAAATTTGCAAAGGGACAATGGGGAAAGAAATAATTCGCAACAAAATTTAAGTAGGATTGAGACAATTGCACAAATCAACGAAAGGCCTAGAAACCAGGATTTTCGGTAGGCGATATTTTAGTTTTAAGTACGACTTATGGACATATGCGCGAGTTTATTGATACAGAGAGTGATAACGGAACACAAAACATAAAAACAAGTCAATTGCCTATGATTGATATTAAGATAAATTCTTCTAAATTTAAAGCTTTAGTTGATACAGGTTCAGAGATAAGTTTAATAAATGAAAAGGTAGTTTACAAATATTTAAAAAATGATAATAAGAATGACTGTATTAAAATATCTAAGATACATTTAATAAGCGCCAGCGGGAAGAAATTTGCAGAATGCAGCAAGGTTTTAAATACCAATTTTAGTGTGGATAATCATGAATTTAAGGGTAATTTTATTTTGGTGACAGACATGAATTTTGAAGTCATTCTTGGTGAAGACATACTATCGCAACTCAGGGCGAAAATAGACTTAGGTAAAAGGTCTATAGTTTTAGAGGGTAATAAGGTACCCATGTACAATTTAAGTGAAATGCGGAATAATGATGGTAATGGCGAAAGAGCCGAATTAAATAAATATGGCCAAGGAGCCGAAATAAATAATATTATGAGTGACAAACGAGTCGAAAATTGTATGGAGGAAACGATGGCCTCATACGAAAATCATAATAGTAGTTTTAAGGTGCCCGGAGAGTTGTGGATGGAATGCCCTAACAAAAATGATGTGGTAATGCGTGAGTGGTTGCTAGAATGTGAATTAGAAAAGAAAGCGTCAAAAGTAGCAAATGGTTACGTCTGCAAATTTCATAATAGAGAGAAAATAAGGTTTAGAAGTAAAATATTAAAGTTAATTAAAAATAAAATAGTTGAAAAAGTAACTACGAGTAAATATAAAACATTGAACTCACTCAAAGCTAAAATAATTAAAGATAAACAAGTAAATTTTGTAAATAAAATGCAAAACACTCTTAAGTCTAACAGAAGTAAAAATAAAATTGAAACGAAGATTAATTGTGAAATACAAAGCGTACTTAGAGCTAAAATATTACAAATTAATGAAATCGAGGACGAACATAAGACGAAAGTAAAATTTAAACATTTAATTGACAAGAGGGTGCTTGAAGAATTTACAATAAATTGCCCTGATAAATATGAACAAATAATGAAAGAACTTTTCAAAAAATATGTGACATTAATTAATTTCGAAGCTAGAGTAGCAACAGGCTACGTACACAGGCTTCAAGTAGATGAAACCAAACCTTTCAAATGCAAAACATACCCTATTCCTTATAAACATAGAAAACTAGTTGAAATCGAACTACAAAATATGTTAAACTCTGGCATAATAGAATCTGCAAAAACTAATTACATTAACCCGTTAGTGGTAGTTAAAAAGAAAGAAAATTCTATTAGACTCTGTTTAGATGCGAGAAATTTAAATGCAATAACTAAATCACAATTTGATGCACCTCAAACAATAGCTACCATGTTGTCAAGGGTAGGCAAAAATTCAATTTTTTCCAAACTAGACTTAAAAAACTCATTTTGGCTCATTCCGTTGCATCCGGAATCCCGCAAATTCACAGGTTTCAGTGTAGATGGGCATATTTTTCAATTCAAAGTAGTTCCTTTTGGTTTACAAAGCGCATCTTCAGCTTTAGTTCGAGCAATGCAGTGTATCCTGGACAAGTATGATTCTTTCTGTCTCCATTATATTGATGATATCTTAGTATTCTCTGAGACAGAAGAAAATCATTATCAACACTTGAACATAATACTGAATGCATTGGACGAAGCCGGATTAAAATTAAATATTGGAAAATGCGAATTTTATAGGACGTATGTAAAATATCTGGGGTACAAAATCAAGCAAGAGGGTATAAGTATAGGACAAGAAAGAGTAAGGGAAATAAAGGACTATCCGCGTCCCATGAATTTGAAAATGTTAAGGGGATTTTTGGGAGTTCTAAATTATTACAAAAGGTTTATACCGAGATTGTCAGAACTAGAGGCTCCGCTGATAGAATTGTTGAGAAAAGATGTCAAATGGGAATGGGACGAAAGAAGGGAAAATGCATTCATGGAAGTGAAAAACAATTTTCATGATAATCTATTACTACACAGTCCTGACTTTTCGCTACCGTTTACGTTAAGAACCGACGCTTCAGACAAAATCATTGCTGCTGAATTAACGCAAGTTCAAGGGGGTGTTGAGACACCGATTTGTTTTGTTTCAAGGATACTAAAATCCTACGAGATGAGGTATTCTGTCTCAGAGAAAGAAATGTTGTCAGTAGTATTTTCAATCTCGAAATTGAGCTTTTTCTTAACGTCAAATCACTTCATACTCGAAACAGATCATTCAGCACTCTGCTTTTTGATGAAAAACCGCTTTGCAAATAATAGAATATATCGTTGGTCGCTTTTAATACAGGAATACTCATTCACAATAAAACACAAGCCAGGAAGAGACAACATAACAGCAGATGCACTTACACGAAATCGCCACATTGATACAGACAACTCGAACACATTCACCATTGCATTAAACACATTTAATCCTGAAGATGAGTTATACTCAACCATACAAATACTACGCAGTCAGACACACCTACAGGAACTTAGAAACAAAGTCATACATCACCCATACAAAGGTTTCACCATAAAAGAAAACTTTATTATAAAAACCATTTCAACAGAAGAAAAATACGTTATTGACAAGCATTTTGCAACAAAAATTATTTTAGACCTACATGAGAGATATGGACACATCGGCATCAGAAAAACGTGGCTTATATTTAGGGAAACTTTCTACGCGGAGAAAGATTTAAGTTTGACGAAAGAGTTAATCTCGGGTTGTCATCAGTGTATTATTGGCAAGACGAAGAATCATATTAACAGACACACGGTTAATAGTATTGTTACCAAATCGCCTCTAGAATTAATCGCAATCGACTACATAAGTAATCTGATTGCAGATGACAATGGTTACAAACATATCCTTATAATTGTGGATATTTTCTCAAAATTTGTCAAACTATACCCTACGAAGCGTTGCAATACAAGGACAACACAAGAAAAACTTAAACAGTACTATAGAACGATAGGGAAGCCGTCGAAAATATTGGCCGATAATGCCACGTACTTTAGTAATGATCGGTTTATAAGTTCAATAGAAAACCAAGACATTCGATTAATATTCACTACGATTAGACATCCTCAGGCCAATCCATCTGAGCGGTATGTACAGGAAGTTATCAAATTCCTGAGATTAGTTGTGCAAAATGATCACACTGCATGGCCTTCAGCTCTCAGAGATGTTGAAAATTACATCAACAACGTTCCGAATACTGTCACGCTTATTTCTCCCATTGTCTCAATGTTTGGATACTTACCGACAAGACCATGGACAGACAATAACGTTTTAAATTTGCACAACATTCATCAACTAGTTAGAGCACGTCAGGAAAGAAATACGAGGAGATATTTGGCACGTGCTAACAAAAGGGTCAAGATCAAAGTAAAATTCAAAGAAGGAGATCGGGTAGTGGTTAAACGCCTGAAGGTATCAAAGCTAAAAAGAAATATTTGTGGGAAACTACTCTTTCCATATGAAGGACCTTATGTCATAAACAGAGTGTTAAACGACAACACTTACGAGCTGAAAAATATCTATAATAACCAAATCAGGGGAAAATTTCACATCGAAATGATGTACCCGTATGATCCGGATTAAACATGTACTTATCAAATAACTTTTAAATGTGAATGCCATAACATTATTTAAAATATCAAATTTTTTTTTGGAACAAAAATTTTAATATTTCAAGGGGGAATGCTATGTCATCCACGACCATGACTCAATAAACTAGTTGTAGCCAGGGGGTTTGCAACATTGAAGCTTATAGACTGGAGCTTAAACACTCACTGCACGTCTCTGTTCTATTCTCCAGACATGGAAATTTTGCATACACGAGTCTCTCTCTGTATAGGTTGAGGTGAATGAATTTTATTAAAACATGAAATATAGCAACTGGTAGTAAATATGGCGTAATTGGATATGTACACGTACTTTTGTTAATATAAGTTTTCACTAGTTTTAAGATGTTATACCTCATATTGTGCTTACAAATAAACTAATTAAAATAATCAAACCTAATAAAAGGGACATTTGTGTATGGGAGAACATTTTAAAAAGTGAAAATTAAGTGGGAAAACGTCCCAAATTGACTAATTAAAATGATTTGTGGAACTCTTCTCGAAGAAAATTGATTAGTGTGAAGTTTTGAAAATAACTACTCTTAATGAGGTTCTATGAACTTTTAATTAAAGACTAGCATCTGCATGCACTCATCTAGGATTTTCTGTGGTTTGTTGGTTTAGGGGGGCGCTTTCATAATAAAAAGTTGACTTTGAGCCACTCCGGCTATAACATTGTGAGGACTTTATTTAAAAGCTTTGCAAGGCCATGAATTATTGTCCAGGTATGAGAGGGTATTATAGTAGTTGCTTTTAGGAACATTTTTGTGGAGTATCACCTTTGCACTATACTTCTGACCATGTGTTTATGAGAAGGAAGGAATTGAAAGAGATACTCATTGATTTCAATTTGAATGATTTGTAATGTGTTTGAATACTGTTATTTATGCGTTAGAGTTAAATGCAAGTTCTGAGTGGGTTCTTATTTAGTTTTAAGTAGTGTTAAGAAAATTTTGTATAAAACTAGAATATTTATTAAGATGCCTAAAAGTTATGAATTTTAATTTGACAAGAGAAAAATGTCAGTTTGAATTTTTAAAAAAAAACGTGACAAGAGTTTTAAAAGAAATCACAAAATAAGTATTCTTCGTTATATAATTAAAATTTGTTATAATTAGTATGAGAATTGTCAATTCCAAGTTTATAGAGTCGTAGCTGTGTGGTTACAGTTACACTTCTCAACCAAAAAGGTAATTAGGTGCATAATTAATACCAGTGCATCGATAAGTGAAATTTAAAATAAAGTGCTTTCTCATCAATTTCAAACAAGAAATTTACCCAGGACCAAAATTTAGTCGATTTGGATACCGTCTAGTCATATAGTCTGAACATCGTCAACAAGTACCATCATTTCAGTGAGCGACGTCTAAGCTCAGGAGTGGAGGTAAAAGTCTTCAATATAAATAAAATTTACAAGGTACCTTAAAATACAAACATTTTCATTTTCTTTAATTGACATAGGTTGCAACCAAATTTAACTAGAACAAAAGGCCAATTTCAATTTTCTTTAAATTTTTTTTTTAGTTTATAGTATTTTGTAAACCTTTTGTGTGTGTAGTTTGAAAAGATAAGAACAATTCAGAACATTAAATTTATAATTATTTCATTTCAATTACTGTTTATTTGCTTTTGCCAAACCAAGAATTTATCCACAGGAACCGACTACTGGGAGGGAGTTGTATGCACGATTGCAAAGTTTCTTGTGCTCTGGCTTTATTAGACAGTGACGAGTGTTTTCGCCTGTCAGTTTTTTTTTGATGGTCTAATCCATCTGGCGTCCAACTCTATTAATAGTGTTCTGTTTTTGTTTGCTATACAACATTACTCAGTATTGGTCATTACCAAATTCTTCTTCTTTTTTTTAGCACGCAGAAACAGTACAATATATATGTTATATAATATTACACGCTATCTTATTGCGACTTAGCCATAATAAACCTTCACAGGTATATCGTATTTCACGATAACAGCTTCTCTTATTAATTGCTTATCTTCAAGATATCATATTACACCTTTGTTTCTCATAACTTGTGCAGACTGCAGAACTGCAATTCCTTTGTTATATATTTTGCTTACTCAGGTTCTGTATGTTATAAATATGACTAAACACGCTTTGTTGAATCAGTTATTAAACTCACTTAGAATGAAACACTTCTAATTATTGTATTATTCCTTTTCCAAGAGCCAACGTTGGCTCCATTTAAGTAAATAAATCTTTTTAAAAAGTCACTCATGTAAACCGTGATCTAACATTGGCGCAGTCGGTAGGATCCGTAAACATCATCAGAACAAGAAGCCTAACTGGTAGTGAAGCGCAAAAGAACAAGGACAACATCTGCAGAAGGTGCCTAACTAGTGCGTGTACATCTATTAGAACAAGGAGACCTTCCTCACTGGTGGTGGCGGATCCCAATCCCTTGACGGACGAAGAACCTACTCATGGAGATGAAATTAATGTAAGTCATTTTTAAGAATCATCTCGTTATTTTATTTTTCATTTTTACAATTATTATTTATCACAATTATTTACGTGTATTATACCGCTAATACACTCGGCAAACAAAGCCAATTCTGTTATCAAACAAATCCTATACAAGCTACAACGCAACAATTTTAATTTTAAGTTATTTATTTTCGTATTCACGAAACGACTGTGTATTATACAGTTAATACACAATTCATTTACGACGTAACAAAACAAGCTAATTTTAATTTAATTTCCGTATCATACTGCTGATACGTAACCAATTTTAGTTCAAAAATCTCTAAATAAAAAAGCAAAATGCCTGATAGAGCTCAACCAGAGACTGTTCAACCAGTGCCACCGGCACCAGCCGAACAACAACAACAACAACCACAACAAATTGAGCCTTACAAGCTCTCTGAAATTTTTTCACTAATACCAGAATTCGATGGCAACGCCATAAATTTACAGACATTCCTAAACTCGTGTTCCTGTGCACAAAGTATGGCAATTCATGACCAAAAAATTCTATTAACCATGCACATCAAAAATAAATTAAAAGGCAGAGCCGCCGAACTTATAAATTCACGCAACCCTAGCACATGGCCAGAAATAAAGGCACTACTAGAAACTCACTTCGGAGACTCCCGAGATTTAACGTCCCTAATTCAGGACCTACAACGAATTCACCAATTACCTAGTGAATCCGCCTTAACATTTGTTTCGCGTTTACAAACGCACAATGCGAAAATGCACGCTGCAGTGCAAAAACAAAATTTAACTTCGGAGCAAAGAACCGCGCAAACAAACCTGATTGAAACTATGACATTAAATAATTTGTTAACGGGTCTAGAACCAAATCTAGGCAGAATAATACGTGCCAGTAACCCTCCTTCTATAATGAATGCGATTATTAGAATTCGTAGAGAGCTACAACTCTCTTATTTTGAACAGCAAAAATTCCCAAAAAATAGTCCAGTCAAAAATCCAGTAATTCAACAAAAGCGACCACAAGGTCCCAATTTGCAACAAAAGTTTTGTTCCTTCTGTAAACGGAATGGACATGTAATAAGCGAATGCCGCACAAGGCAACAGTCTCAAAACTTCCAGAGACCAAGTTTCCAAGGAAACCCAAACTCACAAAATTTTTCTCATCAAAACTTCGCACAACCTAGTAATAATCAATTTAGTCAGAGGACATTCCCTCAAAATAATCAGCCAAATCAATCACAGCAAAACAGGCCCTCAGCCATAAGGCCGAACCCTAATTTTATGCAACAGCGACCATCAGCTATCCAACCTAACCCAAATTTTAATCGCTTTAACCAGCAAAAAGCTCATCATTTGAATTACGAACCTTATGACAATTATGACAATCAATGTAACTATAATCAATATAATGACTACTCGCCCGATTATCAAAATGTTAGTTGTGAAAATTACGATTCAGGCAACACTCAAAACTTTTCAGACAATTATACGGCTAATTCTCAATATGAGCAGTACGAGAATTATACTGCTAATTCTCAAACACTACAGGAGGATTATACTGCTAATCCTCAGGATTTTCGCTTAGATCCGGAGTACCCCGCGGATACTCCAACACAACAAATGGACCAATTCGACCAAATATCAAACCAAATACAAACAATGAATCTCAACGACAGTTTCGATCCAATGCTGAACTTCCCAGAACAAACGTTCATGTAAATACGCTTTCTCACACTTTATTAACCGTAAATTCAAAAAATCTTTATTACATCAAAGACGCAACTGGCAAATTTAAAATTCTTATTGATACAGGCGCAGGTATATCAATTTTTAAACCTAAAACAGCTGAAAATTATAGACGTAGATCTCCCGAAAATGTAATTATACAGGGTATTACTGATCAAAAAATTTATATCAACGAATCTGTTCTAATCCCATTCTCAGACGAGTCACACAAGGTTTATATCTATAATCTAGATATAGATTTTGATGGACTACTAGGCGCAGACTTTTTAGAACATTACGAATGCCGAGTAGATTTTAAAAATAAACAACTAGTCACAAATTTTAAAACCGTACCATTATTTAAGGTTACGGAAGAAACTACGGTAAATTTACCTTTACAACCAACTATCAATTCCGATACAAAAAATTCAAATTTAAGCAACATCAAAAATTTAATTTCTATTGAACCTCGCATGGAAAAAATTTGTAAATTAAAATGCAATCTGCAAAATGCCGAGGCTATACTGTTAGCCCAAGAAATTGAAAAGGTACGCCTACCAAACGCCCTCGTAAAAATCGACAGCAACGGAGAATTTCTAACTTCGATCGTGAACGCTAACGCAATACCGAAAACTATAAATTTCTCTAACCTTAAACTAGAACCAGTACAAAAATTCAAATCAATTTTCAATTTAAACACTCAAAATTCTGACTCACACCTACAGACGGACAGATCCTTCGAAATTAGGAACGAATTGCGCTTGGATCATCTAAACGAAGAAGAGGCCGAAATAGTAACGCAGCTTTGTTTAGACTTTCAAGATATATTCTATTTGGAAGGAGACAATTTAACTTTTACTAACGAAATTAAGCATTCCATTGACACGAACGATTCAAAACCGGTTTTTACAAAATCATATCGCTACCCTCATATTCATAAAGAGGAAGTCAAAACACAAGTCTCTAATATGCTTGATCAAGGCATCATTAGACCTTCGATTTCTCCCTGGTCCTCTCCGGTTTGGGTTGTACCTAAAAAACTCGACGCCTCCGGTAAACAAAAATGGCGAGTTGTAGTGGACTACAGAAAACTCAACGAACTGACTATTGACGATAAATACCCGCTACCCAATATTTCCGACCTCCTCGATCAATTAGGCAAATGTCAATATTTTACAACTTTGGACTTAGCCTCCGGATTTCACCAAATCGAGATTGATGCGAAAGATATTCAGAAAACTGCTTTCACAGTTGAAAATGGTCATTTTGAATTCGTAAGAATGCCTTTTGGACTTAAGAATGCTCCATCAACATTTCAAAGAGTGATGGATAACATTTTATTAGGTATCCAAAATGAACGACGTCTCGTCTATATGGACGATATTATTGTTTACTCCCCTACTATTCACGAGCATATTTCTCGATTAACAGAAGTTTTCAAAAGATTACAGAAAGCCAATCTCAAAATTCAACCCGACAAATGCGAGTTTCTCCGCAAAGAAGTCGCTTATTTAGGACATCTCATTACAAAGGACGGCGTAAAACCGAATCCTTCGAAAGTTGACGCTATTCTAAATTTCCCTCAACCAAAAAATCAAAAAGAAATTAAATCATTTCTAGGCTTAGCTGGTTATTATAGGCGCTTTATCCCTAATTTCTCCAAGATTACCAAGCCTTTAACAAAACTCTTACAGAAAGACATACCATTTCTCTTCGACAATGATTGTATAAAATCTTTTCAAGATTTGAAACAAACATTAACGACAACTCCGATATTAATCTACCCTAATTTTGACGAACCTTTCGTTCTAACCACTGATGCGAGCGCATTTGCCGTCGGCTCAGTGCTGAGCCAGGGGCCCATTGGCAAAGATTTACCCATTGCCTATGCTTCTAGAACCTTGTGCAGTGCAGAAACTAAGTATTCAACGATTGAACGCGAGCTTTTATCGATAGTATGGAGTGTAAAGCACTTTAGACCATATCTGTATGGTAGAAAGTTCAAACTTGTCACCGACCACAGACCACTCACCTGGCTATTCTCTATAAAGGATCCAGGAACTAGACTTGCTCGTTGGCGACTCAAACTAGAAGAGTACGATTACGAAATAATTTATAAACCCGGCAAAATCAATAAGAACGCGGATGCACTTTCCAGAATCAAAATTAATCATTTTTCTGAATGTTCCAAATTCTATTCAAAGGTTCTAGCCGCGAACGACGAAGAGTCAGACGACGACGAAAACCCAGACAATAACGAGATCACTGACGAACAAATTTCCCAAGAATTCGAAACTTTCGCCAACTTATATAAGACAACATCTTTAATTGACTATTCGAAAATCAAAGCCTCGAACAAACAACTTTTGTATCGAGAACACAAAGATATTATAACTTTCTTCCAACAAAATAACCTACAAGACCTCCATCATAAAATTATCGAAGACATATTCGAAGAAAACCCCGAATTTCATAACGATAAAATCAATATTGTATCGAGCAAAACAGTCAGACATAGGAAATATTTTATCATCCCTCTACCTTTTGATATCGAATCTGTAATTGAACATCTATTTTCGGTATTATTTAAAAATCAAGACGTCCTAGATCTCTCTAAGACATACTTTGTCGAAAATAACTTAGACCTCCCCATTCTTGAAATCCTATCATTCATTTTTGCGGAAAAAGACTTAAAAGTAGTAATTTGTCAAGATATCGTCAGAACTGCCGACGAAGATGAAATTCCAATTATATTGGAGCAAAATCATTTTGGTAAAAATAATCTACACCGCGGAATAAATGAAACGATTCGAAGAATTAGAGAAAAATACACTTGGCAAGGTCTAACTAAAGACGTTGAAAATTTTATAAAAAATTGCGAAACTTGCCAAAAGACTAAAGTATGCCGGAAAAACCTTAATAACCCTCTGGTAGTCACAGAAACCCCAAGAACACCATTCGAAAGAATCAATATCGATTTATTTGAATTCCCAACTCGAAATTACGCTTTAACTATTCGAGACGAGTTAACTAAATTTACACAAGCCTATGCAGTCCCGGACAAATCCGCAAAATCCGTCGTAAATACCTTGTTGTTATACTTTCAACATTACGGTACCCCGCTAAGAATCCATTGCGATTACGGTGGCGAATTTGACAACCGTTTGCTCAAAGATCTCTGCACCCTCTACGACATAAAATTAACTTATTCAAGCGTAGGACATCCCCAATCGAACGGATCCTTAGAAAGATTTCATGCTACTTTAGCCGAAATGATAAGAATCCACAAAACTGAAAACCCAAACGAACATCCTTTCACGATTCTACCATATGCAGTAATATGCTATAACAATTCGGTAAATAAAACACACGGTTTTACCCCATATGAACTTATCTTTGGTCATACATCTAACAGACCACCCGAAACTTTGTACAACCAAAAGGAATTAATAACTAAATACGTTAGAGATTTAAACAATAGAATATCCCACTACTATAAAATAGCCCGTAGTCGAACACAATCTCAAAAAGAGAAAGCAAAAGTTCGCTTCGACAGAAATATTCCCCAAAAACGACCTGAATACAAAATAGGCGACTTAGTTTATGTAAAAGAATCACAAATTAAGAACAAACTACAAAACAAATTTAACGGTCCCTTTAAAATAAAAGAAATTTTTCAAAATTCTGCTACCCTATTAAATCTCGAAACAAAACAAGAAACTAAAGTAAATTTTGATAGAATGAAACCATATACTGAAAATTAAATTTATTTTCAGGTTTCTCCTGCTGTTCGGATCAGCACTCTGTCAGTACAAAATTACCCCGATCAATAACACTGTTGGTGTATACTATCACCAAGACACGGACATCGTGGTGACAAATGACAAATGGACTCTGCTAGTGCATAAAAATATTTCATCCCTTAAACTAGCTTTTGACAAAAATCAAAATAATTTAGACAGAATCTTGAACACCCTCGATGGTGCTGACCAAAAATCAATCCTGTTTAGAAGCGAAGTTAAAACAGAGTTTAACCTTTTAATGCAAATAGCTAGTTCGATAAAAACGAAATTTGACGAAGTCTTTTCAGATACAAAGAGATATAAACGCGGAATACTTAACGGTTTCGGAACAATATTCAAATCAATTACCGGAAACTTAGACGCCGAAGATGGCGAGTACTACACTAACTGTATAAACAAATTAAATAATGATGAACATCAATTAGAAAACTTAATCAAAAATCAAATCTCAGTTACAACTTCTGTTATCAAAAATTTCAACTCAACTATACAAAAATTACAAATTGATGAGGAAACATTTAACAAAGATATCAAAGAAATCGAGCACACGATTCAAACCATGACTCAAACGATCCAAGCTTCCGAAATAAAACTAAAATTTCTATACATTTCCGAACAACTAATGGCCAGCTATTTGTATATCGAAGACAATCTAAACGATATTTTAAATTCAATAACATTCGCCAGATTAGGAATTATTCATTCATCAATCATAACACCTGATCACTTAGTAACGGCGTTCCAAGAGATTTCACAGAGTTTGCGAAGGAACAATTTACCTCTTCCAATTAAACTATCAGCAGTTGCTCAATATCTGGATATTATTGAACTAAAAGCTTTTCAACTAGATTCTAACTTAATATTTGTTTTAACAATACCTCTCATTGAACCTCAAAATTACAACACCTTTCGTCTGTACCCTATACCTATACTTGATAACAGAACTGGTCTACATCACTTTTTATCTATTTCACAAAAGTTTATCGCGAGAGACGATGATTCTTTAATGTACATACCTATACAAAATTTGAAAGAATGCAAACCTCTTTATTTTGGAACCAAACTATGTTCGAACCTGTTTGCTTACCCTATCGACCAAAATGCCATTTGTGAAGCTAGAATATTAAAACCATTGCCGAAACTCCCAGAAAATTGTCAAACTTCCTTCATCATTAGTCAAGGATACAACGTCCAAGAACTTGAAGACAACACATGGCTAGTAATTAATTCCGAACCACTTCACATTACCATCAACTGCCCGAAGAGAGAATCCATAACAGAGCTAATTAACAAAAATTCCATCATAAAACTACAACCAGGATGTTACGCCTATGCAGGCATTACTCGAATACAAGCCAGTGCTAAAGACTTTTCCGAAATTAAGGACAATTCACATCCAATCCAAATTCCTTTTGAATGCTGCAATCACATGCCCGACAAAATCGAAATCCCAAAATTAAAACCGCTTAAATTAAACAGTCTCGACGTAGAAGATTTAGATATTGCTAAAAACAAACTAGAGCAATATTCCAAAGACCTAGACGACCTCATAAACGAACCTTTTGTGACCAAACATGTATCTTGGTTCACATACTTCATAATCACTCTCATCATCCTATTAGTTCTACTTTACATAACTTGTAAATGCAGAAGAAGAAGATGTGGAGCATTGCGAATCCAACCCTCAACGGATAACCCTCCTTCACCTCCTTCAGAGCGAAGCAGAGTATTTACCAAATTTCCTAGACTGATCCCTCCAAGAAAGCGACCCGGTATTAGACCTCAAGAAGAAGAGGACATCGAGTTAACATAGACTTTCATGTGGAGTTTTACCCTTGTCTATTAATTTAGACTATTGTATTTTATCCTTATTACGTTATGTAATGTTTTATTATCGCTTACCAATTTTAACTTTTACATTTTTTTATTATTTTGCTTTGTATTCATTCAACATTGTTTCAATTTATTTTTGCATTATATTCATTTAACGTTTTAACAATTTTCAAAAGTTGCTGCATAACATCAACTTTTTTATTAAGGGGGAAGTTGTTATATAATATTACACGCTATCTTATTGCGACTTAGCCATAATAAACCTTCACAGGTATATCGTATTTCACGATAACAGCTTCTCTTATTAATTGCTTATCTTCAAGATATCATATTACACCTTTGTTTCTCATAACTTGTGCAGACTGCAGAACTGCAATTCCTTTGTTATATATTTTGCTTACTCAGGTTCTGTATGTTATAAATATGACTAAACACGCTTTGTTGAATCAGTTATTAAACTCACTTAGAATGAAACACTTCTAATTATTGTATTATTCCTTTTCCAAGAGCCAACGTTGGCTCCATTTAAGTAAATAAATCTTTTTAAAAAGTCACTCATGTAAACCGTGATCTAACATATATATATATATATATATATATATATATATATATATATATATATATATATATATATATATATATATAAACCTATAGTTCTCACGAATATTGAAAAAATCAAGTTTTTTCGGTAAATCGACTCAATGTTGATTGTTTCTAAAAAATTTTTCCTGTTTAAAATATCGAAAACATATTAAAAATATTCACGTAGTACAGGGTCATGAGTCAAATTATAATACCTGAATAATAGAAAAAGATAGAAAGTAAAACAACATCTTCGCGGCAAGTAGTACGCATGACCTACCCCACACGCTGTGTGTGTGTCCGCAGAGCATTGTAAAAGTAGTTTGGCTTAAGTTTTTATTTGAATATTTTAATAGTGTTTCTAATTGAATACTGTTTTGCATTATGTATTTTACTGCTTGATGGAACTTCCATTAACTGAAGAAATCGATATTTAAAAATGAATTTATATCGTTCAATATCATTTGAATATTTATTATATTTAATAGAAATCTTCTATTTTTACTTTTTATATCGAGATATATTATTTTCTTGAGACCTCACCAGTACGATATATAGAATATGTTAATCCGAGAGAAATTTGTTTGAAATTTATCGAGTTACGTCATTTCTAATGAAATTTTTATCAAAAAGTCGGCCATATAGGGTCAGCCATTTTGTATTATTATTTTTTGACATAATAGTCTATCTCAGCGATCTAAAAAACCCCCACAGTGTCAATTCGAGTGAAATTTGTTTCAAATTTATTGAGTTACGTCATTTTTAATGAAATTATTATCGAAAAGTCGGCCGTATTGGATCAGCCATTTTGAGTTACCTTTCTTGACATCGCGAATTACGATATCAGCGACCTCGACAACCCTTATATGTTAATTTGAATTAAATTGCTTTAAAATGTCTCAATTTTGTTAAAAAAAAAACGTTTTATTTTTGTTTAAATAATTAACAAACAATTTCCTCACGATTATATGTTTATAATTTTTATTTTAAGCTATGTAAAAGTGATGTCAAAAGGTTTTAGAAAAATCGAAGCTTCCCGTAATTATTCCGAAATAATGCATATTCTCAGCCTCTATTGGCTCCACTATTTCTGCTGATTTATTACTGTCCTTAGATTAAATTCGATTAGATTAGATATTAATGTAATCAATACATCTAATATATAAAAATCTCGTGTCACAGTGTTTGTTATCGAACTCCTCCGAAACGGCTTGACCGATTTTTATGAAATTTTTGGTGTATATTTGGTAGGTCTGAGAATAATTTGTAGGCTATTTTTTATACCCCTAGGTGATAAGGGTGGCCCTATCCAGAAATTTTCTTTTTATTTTTTTGGAAAAAAATATATAATTTATATGGCAAAACAACGTTTGCTGGGTCAGCTAATAGATGTATACATTTCTGTGCTCTTTTGTAAACTTTTCAGCACAAATAAAAATTGTTCCGTTCTCTTCTATTCTACTCTACTCTACTCTACTCTACTCTACTCTACTCTACTCTACTCTACTCCATGCTATTCTATTCTATTCTATTCCATCCTATCATACTTTTGACTAAAAATAGCAAATGCATTAGCAAAATAGGAAAATATTGTAAAACTCTGAGTAAATTTTATGACAAATCATAACAAACGTGAAATCATAATGCGTAAATCTCCAATCTGTCGATCATATTTTTCACCTTCTTCGGGTAAATTTCAACTCAATCCGGCAACGTTTACAGTAAGGCATTAAGAACAAGTCGTTTTGTTATTTCGATGTCTAATACAGGTAAAATATTGGCGAAAATAGTTATTCACATTCGGTAACGCCAGACTAAATCTTTACTCTTTTATCTTCTAAAATATAAATCGATTTAAATATATGTCTATATTAACTTTGACAGTGTAAACAAGCAACACACTTAATATTCAGACGCGCTGATCGATTGACTTTATCATTATGATAATTTATAGTAAATTGCTGAATAACTATTTCACAGGCCTAAAAGAGTGGATACGTTCCACGATCAATCAAGATAAAATATGGTAGGATGTGTCTGAAATTCAAATTTTATCCCCTAAAAGGCAATTGATATTTTCATCACGAGTGAAGTATAAATAGAACTATCCAGATTTAGCTGTACTGTTTTAATTTATTTTTGAGGAAAAAATATATTGCTTTACTAAATTTTTTACCATTCCCATTAACTGTTTTACACATTTTGTAGTGGAACTAAATGAATTAAATATCAAAAATATAATTTAATATGTATATTAAATTAGTAAAACTAGTGACAGTTTTTATTATTTGGTATGATTTATTCATCATTGATTCAGTTTATGAAAGCTATATAACACAGTCACACAAAAGAAAAAAAAGTGGTGTACAAACGACCAAATGTATTCCTATGTATTTTGGGCCGCTGAATACGAATCCGATGTCTAAATTCTCCCAGCAAATCACCAGAATTTTCTAACCTCAAAAAACCGCTTGAAATTGTCAATATTGTAAAAAAAACCGCTGCCCAAGGAATCACTACTTCCACATCCAGATTCTCTGTCCAAGTCACTCACAACGAAAAAACTTTGTATGTGAAAATAATTGTTTATGGAACTTTAATAATATAATATTTGAAATCCTCTACCCCAAAAACCCATAAAACGATACCCCACATCGGTAGTGGGGTGGGGGGTGGTGATAGTGGTGGGTGGATGAAGTAAAAAAATATTTTGAGGTTTCTGGTTCCTGTACATACACTAAATCACAATTTTTTTCATCCCCTTTAATAAGGGGGGTGGTAATGGGGGTGGCTAATGCCAAATATTTTTTTGAGACCTTAGCTTCTCTTGTATATACTAAATACCAATTTTATGGACTCTTACCTACTTGATTGACCTATTTACCCCAAATTTACCCCCCAAATTTACCTTTGAGGGAACAAGATGAAAATATAATCTAGTTCTAGATCTCGTTAAAGTACATATGTGTACCAAATTTCAAGTCAATATCTTAAACGGTTCCAGAGTAAACGTGCGCACAAAAAAAGTTACAGACAGACAGACCGACAGACAGACCGACAGACAGACAGACCGACAGACAGACAGACTTTTTTTTTCGCTCAAACTTAAAATCTCGACGTTTCATGACATTTTAAGCCTATTTGGACAATAAAAATTTTTAAAAATTTTTTTGTCGTTACTATACTTCCACTGGACGTGGAAGTAAAAGAAGAAACACTTATGCAAATAACTAAAATATCATATTCCTATGAATGAAATTAATGTAAGAATTCCCCTAGAAAGCTACCAGAATTTTCTAACCTAAAAAAATACCTTAAAATCAACAATGTTGTAAAAAACATAGAACAAACACCTATAAAAACGTCTAAAATATTGTATACCCATATAATTTGAGACAATGAATACGAACTTGATGTCAAATTTCCCCCAAAAAATCACCAGAATTTTCTAAACTCAAAATAATCCCTTTAAATCTACAATATCGTCAAAAAATGAAAGGTCATATGCAAACGACCACATCTTAACACTTAAAGTAGTAATTCAGGATACCTTTCAAAATTTTTAAAGGGTTAAAGATCTTATTTATTTTTGTGGTAACGAACCCTTTTACTATCAAAAGTTCTATGCAGTGGATTTCGCGCTCGTTTTGACTTCTCGTTTTAAAGTCAAACAAAAATCTGCCATCATATTTATATCCCATGTCCTGATGGAATCTTTTTCTCTGTTCTTCACTATAATTCCAAAGTTTTCAGAAATGTCATCAATATGAAAATTTAAGAAGTGGAGCTCCAGATTCATATTGCAACCTAACTAATTTTCCACCAGATTAGCGACAATTTTTCTGTAGTTATGACTTTTTTGACTCCCAAGAAAATGCTTAGTATCTTCTTTAAAACTAAGCCGAACTGATTTTTCTGTGTCATTCATTTTTGTTATAAATATTTCATTATTTGTATTGCATTGTACGTATTTGAGGTCCACCAAATATTTTTTCCTTTAACTTTGCATATGAAACATTTGGATATTTCTGTTCTATGTATTTGAAAGCTTCTCCTTCCTTATTTAAAGCTTTCACAGACTGTTTCATAAGACCAAGTTTGATGTGAAGTGGTGGGAGCAGTACTTTTTCTGGATCAACTAAAGGACTTCAAAGAACGTTACATGAGCTAGGATCAAGAGAAGATCTACTCATAATCTAATAGATTTGAATTGTACTATCAATGTCTTCTTTATTTCTTTCATTATTATGGATTAAAAGCTTTCTTATATCATTTTCTAGTCCAGTTTCTTTTCTTTTCTTGCTAATATACTGTTATCTTTATTTATTAATATTTATGTTTAAAACTTCAATATCTAATTTTACAAGAAAAACCTAAATGAAACTGTCCTGAGGGTGCATTGAAATAAAAATGAAATGTCGACTTTTTTTAACTTCTTTTTGTCAAGTGGCTCTGATTAGGAACGCATTCTTTCTAAGGTTAAACCCCGAACAAAAATTGATATTTCGGTTGTTTTTCCATATATGCACACTATTCGACATCTTAACCATTCATCTATTAGATGCCACCTATGAGATGTTGGGTGAAGTGATGTGGCAATGGCAATAGGTATTTATAACTGGCTTTTGTTGTTCAAGTAAAGGTGTCCATTTAAAAAAAAGTAAGTAAATATTATCAAAAAATATATGTTTGGAACTATTAGGGCTTCTATTAGACTATGCTTTCTAGAAGTTTTGATTATTTCCATTTTTTTGTTATTTTGTAAAAGTCGTGTATTCCTATTTTGGAACATTGGTCAATAATGTAAATCAGGTCATCATTATTGGGTCATTTGTACAATTTAATGAGTTATTAATTCAATTATTATCGATTTATAGGAAAGACATCCAGGAAGATCTTTTAACAACTGGATCATTCCATACCACCATTAGTGACAACGAAGATGATAAATTGAGTGGAAGTGATGGTGACTGTTTTTATATTCCAAATAGATCCAGTGAGGATGAGTACGCTGACACAGAAGATGAGCCAGTGGTAAATACGAGTAAATGAAGGGTAATTGTTGAAGAGGGCATGCAGTTTCGTATAAGACTATTTAATAAAAGAACTAAAGTGCATGCAGAAGATAATTTAATGTCCAATGATGGAGGTCTTCAGAAATTGAAGATTAAGAAGAGTCACATTTGGAAGTGATAGGTAATCTTCTCAAAAGGATCAGAAGTCATTTTTAACGGTTTCTTAGGAGAAACTCTTAAAAATTACTCGAGATATGCTAGAAATATTTATAGGAGCTGTTATTTGCTTATCCATATACCTCTGTATTGAAAACTTTGAAGCTTTTTGTACAATTTCATATGTAAGCTTATATTTTGCACGGACACAGCACGATTTCCCTTTGACGGGTGCCACTAAGATTAAATACACAGTCTATATACAGTTTATTTTCATTTTTGAAATAGATATTTGATGCCGGTAACGCTTGGCTGCAACTATCATTCATTTCGTAATAGTCGCCCAGGAGAAAAAGTAAATTTAGTTTTAATATACTCTATAAGATGTTCTAAAAGCTTATTTTTAAGACTTCTTCTTCTTCTTCTTTTAGCAGGGCGACGAAGGTTCGCCGCACTCAGGCCTTGTGGCCCATTGTGCAGCCGCTACGAATTTATTGAATTCTCCCATTCAGGCCGGATTCTAACCCAAAGGCCAGAATCCTTCCTATAGGGGCATTCCTTATTTCTTCCAGCACCGGAAAACCAATGCCGAAGTGTTTATTCCTCAAGTTCATAAGACTTGGGCAGGAAGTAAGGACGTGGATGGAAGTCTCCTCCTCGTCCCCGCAGAACCTGCAGTCGGGGTTGTCAACCACCCCTATAGTGTGCAGGTGTTTCTTGAAAGAGCCGTGTCCAGTCAAAAGACTTACCACGATTCTGACCTGTTTCCTGCTTAGTCGCAGGATTTGTTCTGCTCGCTTCGGCAAGGGCCCTGAGATCAGGAGCTTCGCTTGTCGGAGTCCTGGGTAGGAGGCCCAGAAGTCAAAGAACTGCGACCGTGTCCAGTTCTCTACTGACTTCTTGGCACTTGATCTAGGGTAGCCGAGAGCAGGCTTTGGACCCAGTAGAGGTCTCTGAAAGCCCCTCTGACCAGAGCGTCTGTCCGCTCGTTACCCTCGATGTTACTGTGTCCAGGCACCCAGAGAAGCTTGACCCAGTTAGATGAGTCAAGTTCACAGAGTGCCTGTTTGCAGTTTTGAACCAGTATTGACTTGGTCCGGACTGATGCCATTTTTTTAAGACTACTGTATAACGTATTTATTCTTGTAGAAGTATATTTTAAGTCTCATTGGTTTTAGTATAGTAATTTTTTAAAACTCAGAAGCTATTTTAAAACTTATTCTAAACACTATAAGGAGTTAACACAGCTACATTGGGACATATAGGGTTTATGGCTCCTTGTATAGCCTAACCTAAAAATTCGGTTTGATTTTAATAATTTGCCACGTTTGGAAAAAAATGATTATTAATTCCGCTTACCATTATTATAAATCACCGAGAGCTGGCATGGTAGGGAAGCGGGCTAAAAAATGTTAGTAGCAAGCACGCTTGGTTCCACAATCTATCGTGTACTGGATACGATCCTCATCTCCGACACTAGCAATATCGGTAGGTACTGAATATTGTCTGCGCTTCTTCAAATGTATAACCCTCTTTCGGACAGCATCAGTTTTGGATCTGGGGGATTGTCTAGTATGTGTGTTGTGTTAATATTTTTTCACCCTTATGCATACATCATCCACAAATACATGAAATGGCAACGAATATTTCTTACCACAGCTTTAAACTTTAAAATATCATAGTATGGATAAAAGGAAACCAAATGCTTTTATGCAAGACTGATTTTAGATTATTGTCCACTTAATTAAAACTTTAACAAATAGTTGTATTTATGGACTGGAAAATTAGTGATCTCAAAGCATACTATCCAATAAATAATTTTGGTTTCTTAAACATCTACTAGGGTGCTATAATAGTATTTTATATAACAAGTGTTTTTTTTACAAGTGGGGCGTTTATAGTATGAGCCGAAGGCGAGTGTCACACGAGTAAAAAAACCACATTTTAGTCTCGAGTTATATACAAAATATTTTGTATCGCCGTTCGAAATTAGAAAACAATATAATTTTGTAAAAATAGACTAAATTGTATTGCTGTTCCCATAGAAACCAATAAGTTTTATTTCAAACTGTGAAATAATAGTATATTATTCAACGAGCGGTAATGTAGGTAATAACTCACGCAGATGAAAGTTTACAGCACGAGCCGTAGGCGAGTGCTGTAATTCATCAAGTGAGTTATTACCATTACCGCAAGTTGAATATGATACTTTATCTACGATTATAACAATAAATATTAAATTGAGAAAATTTTGTTTAAATTACTCAGTTTGTTTATTAATAAAATTAACTGTAAAATTTAATTTTTGTTCACCCTTTTATATTTGTTGTCTTCAAAGATTTAGCCACCTTTAAGCGGAGGTAGAATGTGATTTTTAATCGAAATAGTGCATAAACTGCTTGTAAACAAAAAATCAGCTTTGTAGATTAATATTACGCGGCGGAAAATGCAAAACTTCTCCGCGAGCTGCAATAGCCCGGAGCGCATATTCGGTCAAAAGTCTTGTTTTTCATGTTAGAGAAAAAAATTAAAAAAGCGTCGGAAAGCTCAATCAATTCTCTTTACATAAGCTGTCTACAAATTTTTAGAAAAAAAAAAAAACGATAATTATCGAGATATTCGAGGAAATGTAAGAAATTACACGTTTTCCTATAGAGTGTGTGTATAGTATGTAAATCTTAAAAAAATAATTTTTCTCAGAAACCTTTGTTTCGAAGAGCCAAGATTAACGGAGCGTCAAAGTAGTACATGATATTAAGTGAACATCGTATATGAGATCGATTTCATTTAATTACCGATTAATTACGGTGACAAAATGGAGAAATTTTACAAAAAAAAAGTCCCAAATCCCACCCCCTCTAATTCCTTCATTTTTGTCGGAATTAAAAAAAAGGTTTTAGGAAATTTAATTCTACTTAAGTTAACTAGTAGTCTTTTAGCGTAGGAGCCAAGATTAAAAAGTTGCCAACTGTAGAAGCTCAAAATTTGCGATTTTTTGCCATACATGTCCAACATTTCAGTAGCTATCTCCGAAACGAAAAAAAAAAAAAAAATCAAAATTCTGATAGTAGCAAAAATTCGTAATGGAAAATACTCCTTGTTTTTTATTTCGAGCTAACTCCCACCGTTTCGGTGATATCTGCGAAAAATAACAAAAAACAGCTTACATTTCGGAGTCGAAAAAATTGCAAAAACATGCAATCTTGACACGTTCACATTTTTCGAAAAACACCATTGGAACGACCGCACGATGTCGCGACGTAAAGAGGAAGTCTTCCAGATAAACCTGATCGTAAATTGCATGGTGAAATTCGAAAATTCGGCTCGGCACGAACGAATCAAAAGTAGCATTTTGTGACGTTTCAGAAAATCTTTATAGATATTAACGCGAATAATCTGTCACTACCTTCCTTGCTCCACCTTCCTGTGTTGCGAGTTACGTCGATTGGACAGGCTAGGCATGAAGAAAAAGGTGATTGGCTCTGTACCTAGTGAGTTATAATAACTCACGCTTTTTGTTTATGGATACTATTAATTGATCAAAAGCAGTTCATTAATTAGTATATAACCTAATAAGAGTAGATAAAATTTCTTTATTTCACTCTTTTTTCTTTATTTTACACTTGCCAATAATGACATTGTTTTGATTCATTGAAACTGTCAAATTAACGTCATTTTAGGATATGGCGTTACAAAAAACTATTTATAGAATGCCTTGAAAAATCCATTTTGCTGTAACAACATCCTTAACACCATCAAAAAGCAGTATCTAGACTAAAGGGACTCTCTTTTATGAAGGTTGTTAAGGCCTTTTTTAAATAAAACTGTGATGGCTAAACTTCGCCTTAATAAAGACGTTTTATTATTATTATTATTATTATATAGTGCCACTCTTGAAAACCTTGTCTGGACCCTTTTAAAACCTTCATCAAAATCTACTTTAAAGCCAGATGGACTTTTTTTTATGATCTTCCTGCATTTCTAGAAAACATATAGAAGGCTACCTTAAAACTGTTTTTAAAACCCTTATAAGTCGATATCATAAAATGTCCATAAAGAAATCCAAATAATTTTAATATTACATTTAATATTTTTAAACTGATTTAAGCAAACACTGGACCAATACGAAGATAAAATGAACTTGAAACTTATAAAAGTAGACAGTATATATTTTATCTCTTTATATAAGATCGACTTAAAAGAGCCAATAAGACATGAGTTATGACAAAAAATTTCAAGCCAGTTTATCGTTAAAACTACAAAAATAGGCCCAAAAAAGCGCGCTACCGAGTTAATGATGATTACAAAATATCCATAAAAAATAAACAAAATTTGCATAGACCCGTTAATCAGCAAAAAAAAATAGGATAATTTTCAGTCGATTTTTGTGATTGTATCTTAGTTGAGATTGAAAATGGTTAATAATTGTAAAATTGACCTTAAATACTTTTATAACAAGAAAATATGAAGAACCTAGGTCTATTACATAAAATATAATTGTCATTTGCAGTCCTCTCATTAAACTATATACTTTAGTAATGATTACGACATAGAACATTATACTCTAGATGAAGTCCATTTAGTCTTTTTGTAGATTATCACAAATAATTCCTTCATTACACAAAAATACACTTAGCGAATGGGCTTCATAAGGCTATGCCAAAATCGTAATAAAACCTTTGGGATGTAAGAGACTTGAAAACGTCTAGTTCTAAAAATAGCTTAAAATGTATTTACTGCATACTTATGTTAAACTAGAATAATTTAAAGCCTTTTTAAACCTTAGTGGAATTTAAGAAGATGATAAAACCATTTATCTTTATGGAGAGTTTTATTTAGATATGATAAAACCACTACAAATACAAATAATCCTAGCAGCAAATTAGCTTTATAATTAGGTTTTATAGATCGCCTTAAAACTTACCTCATAAGAGCAACTATACTTGAAGCCTAAAAGATCTTATTCACAACATCAATAAATTAATAGGCTATTTTATAGCCCTGACAAAATTTTCCTAAAATCTCCTGAAGACCAAATGAATTGTTTATTGGATTGATTTATAGGCCAGCATTAACCCAAAATAATTTTATAGAGCTATTATAAAATCACATAACATTTACTATATTATCCAATAGAACTCGATTCTCCTAAGTTGGATTTAACAACTAGAGAGTTTTATTGAAGGATTGACAAATACCTTGAAAAGGCAGCCACAGACTAAGAGATAATTTAGCTTTAATGAAAATTTTTTTATGCTCTTTTAAAGCTTTTTTTTAAGACAAAACTATCTTAACATTTAATATCTCTGGTATAAATCACTGGTTTATGAAGTGGCCATTATAAAACGCTGACAACACCTAAATAAGTCTGAAAGATACTTAAATTTTTACTTTGAGTATTAGATAACATTTTACAAACGCGAAATACTGCACAGTATAATGTCGAGCGTTTCGCCAATCAAATTTACATCATCTGGAGCCTAATAATAATTACCTAACCTAAAAAATTTACTTTTTCAGAAATGCTAACTATAGAATATTTAACAGATATATACAGAATGTATTAATACGACGAAGAATATGATGCTTTCCTTTACACAATATATCTACCTCCCGAAACAAAAAAGAACAATTTAATCACCCTCATTCCAAATTAAATCTGGCATTAAATTTATACGCAAATCTTCAGTCTACATCATAGAGAGTGCAATGAAGGTAATTTTAAAAATACAAAAGCAAAAACACAACGCCAAACATGTAGTTCATGAAGTAATTTAATCTCCTTTAGTTAAATACAGAGAGAGAATTATATTTTAACAACTGTATCTCAACTTCACTATCATGTGACACGTAATATATTTCAGAATGGGCTGCTGGCAAAATAACAACACAATGTCTAATATTTAATATTCATTAAATGACAACGTTTTCATAAAACTTCATGTCACAGAGTAACCCCAAGCATATATATTAATGCTGTTTACCAACTGTCATATAATTTACCGCTGGATTATACTCATTTACATACATTAACTGAATCCACAGGCATTAAATTCATCTTAAACATTCAGTTAAGGTAGTAAAGCCTGAAACATAAGGAGGAAAGTGAAATAAAGAAGTTTACTTTATATTTGTTTTGAAGGCTATTATGATTCTCTTGTGGTTGTGGTGTTAATTCCGCTCCCAGCTATCTGGCAATTTTCAGCAAAGCACTCAAAAGTCATTATCATGCCTCTGCTGGAAACCACCTAAATGCCTTCTTGTCAGAGAACAGAAATCCTTTAGGTCTCCAGAAAAACAAATAATAGCTAGGGGATAGGATTACAGTCCAAGAAAGGCTCGTTGCGCTTCTGCCGCTTGACTACAAATAACGTTGTAAACCAACAACGCAAAGCATCAAGCTTTTTCTCCAGTTTGCTTTACTGTAAAGAAAAACCCAACTCCTTAGTGGAGATATTACATTAAAATCTTTTGTCGGATTGTAGTTTTACTACGCTTGTCAAGACAATCCAAGAGGCTGCAATTGAAATTAACATCTCCAAAGAAATTTTATAAAGGCTGTCTATTTTATTAGGACCAAAAGGGTATACCGGGTGGCCACGAGTCAAAGTACGCCCCCAATTTTTTGGTTGTTTTTTAATTTAAAAATATCGTTTTTGGTATTCCTAAATTAGACAAAAGTGGGCTACTTTTTGAGTAACAGGAACGAAAATAACACTTCAGGTTCAACCGGAAGTGACATCAACTTTTTTTTTTTAAATAGAATGACAGTATTTTTTATGATGGTTTATTATTAAGCATAAAATTCTAAGTACAGCATTTTTTTCCGATTTAAAAAATCCAAAAAATAAGTGACATACGAAAATTTCTTTATTCTCTATATTTCTTTTTTCAAAATGGCCGCGTCAGATGAACGCGACGTAAGAAAATTACTAAGTAGGCTATGGAAATTATTAGTAAGGTTGTAGACTTGTCTGTAAAGAACAAAATAGTTATTTGAATTACTGATAGGTACGATTATTTTTGGAATTTTCTCAAAAGACAGAATTTCATTTTCATTTTCATTTCCTATGGAAAATTTCTTAATGGGACCGTGCTATTTTCTTTTATTAATCAGAGATAATGATTCATAAACATTAATTTATTTCGCCATTATTAATTTCTTAACGATATCCTTCGTAATATCTATTACAAGTATTTTTAAAAGATAAGCGCCAACAGATAATTTTAAGAAGATACCTATCCACATTTAAATCCAAAATTGCAGATAGTCATGAAAATGACAGACATTAGCAACAATTGAATGACATTACTCACTGATTATCTGAAGTAAGTGTATTGAATTTATTTTAATTAAATTAATATAGAATGGTTGAAAACCATTCAAGAGATGAAAAAGTTGACATGTTGATTACTTATGGAGAGACTCAACGTAATGCAACTAGAGCACAAACTTTGCATGGACAGAAATATCCAGAAAGAAGACAACCTCCGAGAAACTATTTGGTCCGGTTGGAGCATCAATTTAGAACTGAATCTGATATAGAAATTGAAGAAATATTTCTTGTGGATGAAGAAACGGAAATAAACGTATTAACTTTAGTGCATGTTGACTAGGGCGGAGTGAAAAAAATTCTTTTTATTTTCAAAAAGCTTGGCTGTGCAAAAGTTGCCAATTACGTAAAAACATCATAATTTCTTTTTTAATTTAATTTATTTTTTAAGCTGTCGCAAGGATCATTTTTTAATCTTCATGAATGACACCATTTCTGAACATTTTGAAAAACTAGTGGTTTTTTCAAATTTATTTATACTTGGAATTTATTAGAGTAGATATAAGAATGCTAAAAATTTGAATATTTAGCAGCCTTGCGGCAACTCGTAGCTTTTTAAAGTTTTTTTAGAGATTGACAAAATACCCAAGCTAAATTTTTACATAAAAGATTATTTACAAGCGGATTTTCCAAAATTTTAAGGTCTCTGCGGCACCTCAAAATAACATTAGAATTCAATAATATTTTATCCTGGAATTGCTTATCTGGTGTAGCAACTTTTGCAACCCAAGCATTTCTGATTTCCAAAAAAGTGAAAAAGTGTCTTTTTTCACTCGACTCTATTTCGATAAGACAAATTGAACATGAATTACCAGTTTCCAAAGAATGAGCCAGGAAAATTTTAAAGAAACACGGCTATCGTTCTTATAAATATCAGTTACATCAATTACTTCCACATCCTGTGGAAGTATAGTAACAAAAAAATTTTGACAATTTTTATTGTTCAAATAGGCTTACAATATCATGAAACGTCGAGATTTTAAGTTTGAGCAAAAAAAATTTCTGTCTGTCTGTCGGTCTGTCTGACTTTTTTTGTGCGCACGATTACTCTGGAACCGTTGAAGATATTGACTTGAAATTTGGTACACATATGTACTTTAACGGGATCTGGAACTAGATTATATTTTCATCTTATTCAGTCGAAGTGTTGGGGGGTAAATTTTTATAAATGGGGGGTAAATAGGTAAATCAAGCAGGTAAGGGTTCATAAAATTGGTATTTAGTATATACAAGGGAAGCTAAGGTCTCAAAAAATTTTTTGGCATTAGCCACCCCCATTACCATCCACACCTCATTATTTAAGGGGATGAAAAGAAATTGTGATTTAGTGTGTGTACAAGAACCAAAAACCTCAAAATATTTTTTTACTTCATCCACCCCCACTACCACCTTCTATCACCACCCCCATCCCACTACCGATGTGGGATATCGTTTTATGGGTTTTTGAGGTAGACGATTTCAAATATTATATTATTAAAGTTCCATAAGCAATTATTTCCACATACAAAATTTTTTCGTCTTGAAAGACTTGGATAGAAAATCTGGATGTGGAAGTAGTGATTCCTTGGGCAGCGGTTTTTTTGTATGAGAGTGATTATCAACGAAGAATAACCTTTTGTAATAGATTACCGTTCCGCCAACTGAGAAATGAGAATTTTACCAAAAACATTTTGTTCTCTCATGAATCGAGATTTACAAACCTTGGGTTGTTTAATCGGACCAACATTCGATATGGGGAAATTGAAAATCTTCATATTATGAGACAGGAGCGGTTCCAGGAGCGGTTTGGCTTCAATGTTTGGTTAGGTGTACTGGGCGACCATAGGTCCAATAACGCAGCCCCACAAAAAAAAAACAATGTTCAAAGCAGCGAACGAGACCCATGTATTCCTATGTATTTTCGATCACTGAATCCGAATCCGGAGTCACCTCCAAAATCTTTAGCTAGAGCCAAAAAACACCCCTGAAATGAGAATAGTTGTTACATCTTAACCAATCGAATTATACAAATTAAAGTTAAACAGCAGCGTACATACAATAGATATGAAACACACCCCCAGGGAGGGGCGAAAACTAGCCCCCATATATAAAAAAATCGATCCAAAACAGCAATAACTGCTGAAAAAGCTCAAAATGTTTAAGTTTTGTTAAAGTGATAAAAAACTGCATCAGGTCCGACGTAATCTTCATAAACTGCCCTTATAGAGTTGAGAACAACCACCCCCAAGTTTAAAGGACACGAGAAAAACAAGAAAAAATGTAAAATGCAACAGGATTTCTATTTTCATGGATGCTATGATTGGCTGAAATTGCGTAGTACTCTAAAATAGAATTAGAAACTTACGTACCATCAACATTCTACAGTGTCAACCCTCAGATAGTGTGAAAACTACCCCCTATGTAAGGTTTGACTATAAAAAGTTACAGTGACTTCTATAAAAATTCGAAACACCTGCGTTGTGTGGAAGAGAGAAGAAACTAGACTATGTTCGACGCTGTGCTTGAAAACCACCCCCACGGGGTTGAGAGACGCCTTATAAAAAAAAAGCTATGGAAATGAAACGAATAAGCAACAGTATAGCTTTTTCGTTACATCTTGAATTACGGTAGTTTACATCCTTTCTGATACTACTTAATAACATTTATAGGACATGAGTTTCAAACTCTAAGTGTGCAACGCGATTTTTGCCAATCATAGCATCCATAAAAATGTAAATCCGGTTAGTTTCTCTCTGTTTTTCCAGCATCATACAGATAGAGGGGTATCTCGCAACCCCGTGGGGGGTGGTTTTCAAGCACATCGTCGAACATAGTTTCTTCTCTCTTCCACACAACGCAGGTGTTTCGAATTTTTATAGAAGTCACTGTAGCTTTTTATAATTAAATCTTACATGGGGGTAGTTTTCACACCCTCTGAGGGTTGACAGTGTAGGATGCTGATGGTACGTAAGTTTCTGGTTCTATTTTAGAGTACTACACAATTTCAGCCAATAACAGCATCCATGAAAATAGAAATCCTGCTGGATTTTACGTTTTTTCTTGTTTTTCTCGTGTCCTTTGAACTCGAGGGTGGTTGTTCTCAACCCTATAGGGGCAGTTTATGAAGATTACGTCGGACCTGACTTTAACAAAACTTAGACATTTCGAGCTTTCTCAGCAGTCATTGCTGTTTTGGATCGATTTTTTTATATATGGGGCTAGTTTTCGGGGTGTGTTTCATATCTATTGTATGTACATTGCTGTTTAACCTTAATTTGTATAATTTGATTGATTAAGAAGTAACAATTGTTCGGGTAGCTTAATCTTGTTTTTATCCCATTTCAGGGGTGGTTTTTGGCTCTAGCTAATGATTTTGGGGGTGTGCGATTTTTTTGACCGCGGATTCGGATTCAGCGACCGAAAATACATTGGTATACATGGGTCTGGTTCGCTGCTTTGAACTTTTATTTTTTTTGTGGGGCTGTGTAATATTTGACGAAAATCTAACTGGACTAAGATATCTAGAATTTCTCCAAATTATAATAATTCCACGAATTATCCAAATTCCCAATACCAATATTGATGAGGTTTGCTTCCAACAAGACTGGGCTGGATCACACAATGCTATTATCGTTAGGGATTACCTAAATGAATTGTTTCCAGTCAGATGGCCTGCAAGGTTAAGCCCCAGTCGACTTTTTTATTTGGGTGCATTTGAAAAATGGAGTCTACGCGACTGCTCGAACCACAAGGCAAAACCTGGAAGAGAGAGTTAGATATAAAATTGCATGAGTAACACCTCAGCAACTACAGAATGTTACACGTGCAACAAGAAGTTTCGCTACTCTGTGCATTAATCAAAATCGTGAACAGTTTGTACAATTCTTTTGATGGCTTATTATAATTTAGGTTTTAAATAATTTTCTTCTATTATTATTTATTCATAGTTGTTACGTTTTATTAAAATTATTTCTTGTTTAATTTGTGCTCTCCTTTTAAAAATACTCTTATTATTACGAAGGATATCGTTAAGAAATGATTAATGGCGAAAAAAATTAAAGTTTATGAATCATTATTTCTGATTAATAAAGGCAAATAGCACGATCTCTTTAAAAAAAAATGAAATTCCATCTTTTGAGAGAAACCTTAAAATAGTCTTACCTATCAACAATTCAAATAATGGATATTCCACAAATATACATTTATTCACAACAACTTTTTATTCATTGTACTGCAACCTACTGAACACAGAAACATTACGTATCCCCCAATCGATTTCCTATTGGCGCTACTAGATATGTCGCATTTTGCGCCTAAATGCCCGGTTCCAATGTCGTATTTTGCATTTGACCGGAAACATTAAACTTGTGTTATTACGTTACTATGTCGAGTTTTGAACTTTTAAGACTATAAAAATGTAGCACGTTGAGCGACAAATCCAGTACTATAAGTACCTTAATTTGGACCAAAATGGGATGAGTTTTGCATCTATACCCTTTATATACAACAATTCAACTTTTATACAACATTTTTTTTGCAATAATAACAGAAATAATGAATAACCCTGTACATACTATTATTTTCATTATTTTTAAGACCTAATAGTACACTGCTTGTCATTGGCGAATCCGCCATTTATTAGAATTATTCGTAAAGTTTAATATTGAAACTTACACTTAAACAAATCAATGGGTACACGACATAAAAAAAATATAATGGTCTATTTGATGATTGTGTTCATAAATTCATCCTTATCTTTACAGAAGTCTACAACCTTGCTAATAATTTCCATAGCCTACTTAATAATTTTCTTATGTCCCACAGTGGGACCGGAGACCCGAAAATCTGGCAAAAATAGGTACAGGTTTATAGAAAAATTATTTAATAAAATCATTTCTCAAAAAGGATTATAGGGGATGGAAAAATTATGTCGACAGAAAATTACGAAATTTTGTATTTTTATGTATTCTGTAATGCTAGTGATCGGAAAAATATTTTATAAAATCTAACTTATAAAGGTTTTACAAGTATCGAAAAAAACATTCGAATATAATAATTATTATATACTTGTTACTACATTTTGAAAAAAAATGTAGTATAGGTTTTGTATTTTTCCAGTGGACCATCGAAATCCGAAAAATACGTCGGATCGAAATGAAAGTCATATCTATCAACTCGAGAGCGAATTTAGAAAATTCCGTCCTTCGGTCAGTCGGTCTGTCGGTCTGTCTGTCTGTCATGCTCAGCCCCCCTAATCCGTTTTCGAATTTCGATGAAACTTGGGTGGTTAATAGGAGGACTTTAGAAAACCTTAACGCTGGAAGCTCGGCTCCGTTCGGAAACCGGAAGTACCCGATATACATTTCAAGTTTTTCGGGAAAAATTGAATAACTCGGTAACGGGCAGTCGGATCGAGATATTTCAAAAAAGAGATGGTGCCGCTGGCAATGATCTACAGATAAGTATACACCGGAGACAATGTCGAAAAACAAATGGAAATTGATTTTTTTTGCAAAAAACTGGTTTTCTCGAAATCGGGCTAGGAAGCACGATTACTATCCAGGATATCGATAGATTTCGATGAGATTTGGTGAGATCGAAGGTACACGGCCACAAATGAAGTCTATTGCTGGCGGCTCGAATCCGTTGACCGCAAGTATTTTTTTCAAGGCCAAGTATGATTTTCCAAAGATATTGATAACTCCCTAACCGAAGGTCCGATTTTGATTTTCAAAAATGGTGATTGTAGGATTCGATTAAGTCTATTAGGTGACGTTTCTGAGAAATAGGACAAAGCAAAAGCGAATCTACAAATCCTGGAAAACTTAATTTTTTTTTATAGATTCTACAAATACCCGACAGTTTCCTAATGAAAATCGAAAATTAAGTATTCCGTCGATCAATCTCTATAACCGGTATAAGGCACGGAACTTTTCGGACAAAAAATCTGAAATAGAGTTTTTCGAAAAATTAAAAATAAACGAGTTATTTACAAAGATGCATCACCACAATATAACCGATACCCTTTCTGTATTTCAAAATGTAGTTAGCCTTTACTTTAGTCAATGCAAAAAGAAAAAAAAAGATACTGAATCAGCCCAACAGGGATAAAAAGCATATCAAAATGTAGTTTTTAGCTTGTTACTACATTTTGAAAAAAAATGTAGTATAGGTTTTGCATTTTTCCAGTAGACCATTGAAACCCAAAAAAAACGTCGGATCGAAATGAAAGTCATATCTATCGACTCGAGAGCGAATTTAGAAAATTCCGTCCGTCGGTCTGTCTGTCACGCTCAACCCTCTAATCCGTTTTCGGATTTCGAAGAAACTTGGGTGGTTGATAGGAGGCCTTTAGAAAACCTTAACTCTGGAAGTTCGGCTCCATTCGGAAACCGGAAGTACCCGATATAGACGTTTCAAGTTTTTCGGGAAAAATTGAATAACTCGGTAACGGGCAATCGGATCGCGATATTTCAAAAAAGAGATGGTGTCGCTGGCAACGATCTGCAGATAAGTATACCATAGACTATGTCGAAAAACAAATGGAAATTGAATTTTTTTGCAAAAAACTGGTTTTCTCGAAATCGGGCTAGGAAACACGATAACTGTCCAGGATATTGATCCACTTCGATGAAACTTGGTGGGATCAAAGGTACACGGCCAAAAATGAAGCTTATTGCTGGCGGCCCGAATCCGTTGACCGCAGGTATTTTTCCAAGGCCGTGTATGATTTTCCAAGAAAATTAATAACTCCCGACCAGAAGGTCCGATTTTGATTTTCAAAAATGGCGATTGTAGGGCTCGATTAAGTCTATAAGGTGCCGTTTGTAAGAATTATGACAAAACAAAAGCGAATCTACAAATTCCGGAAAAACTTGATTTTTTTGATAAATTCTACTAATACCAAACAGTTTCCTAATAAAAATCGAAAATTAAGTATTCCGTCGATCAATCTCTATAACAAGTATAAGGCACGGACCTCTTCGGACAAAAAATCTGAAATTTTTTCAAAAAATTAAAAATAAACGAGTTCGTTACAAAGATGCATGACCACGTCCGGCATATCAGAGTGGCAGTCCGCTCGAAAAAGTCTCTATTTTGGTAATATACGAAATTATCTATAGGTGTCCAAACCAAAAAAAATGAAGATCATACCGGGGAAAATTCTATCTCTATAAATAATATTTGACCGATTTTCATTTACTAAATAACAATATAACCGATGCTCTTTCTGAATTTCAAAATGTAGTTAGCCTTTACTTTAGTCAATGCATAAAGAAAAAAAATAAAACATGTCAAAATGTCCTACAATCCTCTGCTGAAAAGGTACTGAATCATCCCAACAGGGATAAAGAGCATATCAAAATGTAGGTTAGCTTGTTAAAAAACGTTTCAGGCTAGAAATAATTTCAATTTTAAAAGTGAACGGCACACATTTCAAACGGAATATATTTATTTAATAAATAAACAATACACTCATTTAAAAAAATTGTCTTGGTCGCACTAGGAACGAAATTAAATGTTTCATTATTTAATTAAATTGGTATTTACAAAAGTACTACTGTTTATCACAAAATTGTAAGTGCTAGAAAATGTAATATACACCTGAACTGAATCCTCCATAGCAAAAAAGTCGAATTTTAATATAATAATAAAGAAATAAACGAGCACAAAATTCTCCAAATAAAACTTTAAAATTAACAACGCTCGGGCACTGCACTACTCGGTTTTGACTGATGTGGGCGCTGAGATGAATCATGTAACGGCCAACTGCCATTAATTTTATTATGTTCAAAGGTGTTGGCTATGCATAGCTCAAAAGAGCGATCGTGCTAACTATATTAAGGCGCCGTGTAACAGCTCACTTTTGTCTAATTTGTGTGAACTGAAAACGAACTGAAAACGAAATTTTTAAGTTCAAAAACAGTAAAAAAATTGGAGACGTACATTGACTTGTAGCCACCCGGCATCTGATAATATCAAGCGATGGAAGATTTTTAATTTTGTTTTCTCTTAAAACAGAATGACGCTAAACTTTATGGCTGGAAATAATGACATCAAATGACTTTTTGTATCGATTATCTTTAAAACTAAAGGAAAAATGAGGAGTGTAACATGATTCTGTTACTCGCGTATATGATTTGGTACAAAGTTTGTGCAAAATTCTAAATCGCAAATATTTTGTTAGATTTGTCTAGAAAAATCAAAGAGTGTTTTCCACAAACAGGGGCCGAGATTGTCGTCTAAACAGGGACGGAGGTCCGAACGGGGAAATTTTTTTTTTAATTTTGAATTGATTTTAAAAATATAATGTTTTTTTAATTGAAATGAATAATGTTACGCGACATTGTTAATAATTATCTTAATTTTGAAAAAGAAATTAGTCGAAAATAAATACAAAAGTGAAGACTGGCAATATTACCAAGGAGCTGATGAGAGAGAAATTTGGAGAGCCCGTGCGCCTAACAGTCAACCGCGACAGATGGCGTGATGCTGTTAAACGTGCCATATAGCAAAGAAAGATCAACTAGAATAATTCATGTACCACAAAACCGTTGCTAAGGTGTTGACTATAAGAAGAACTGGAAATCAACTAACCCTTTTCATTTAGCGAGGGTGTTTATTGGATCTCCCCGTTAAATAAACACCTCCATGTAACTATTAATTACCGTACCTGTAATTTTCTTCATTTTCTCTACAGCAATTTCTATAATTGTTCTTTTCCAGATCGCGTCTATAATTTAATTTGTTTTCCAATTAATGTCACCTATATGATGAAAAGGTAGGTGGCTGAAAACGATCGAAATACCGCCACGGGATTGAATTCGCATATTAATTAAACAGTCCTATGTACTTGTACGCTCCACGAATTTCAATGCGTTTTACTATTAACCCCATCTTACTTTCTAACTTGACGCTGCCTTGTACCCTTTGACTTGGTTCAGCTTAGCCACTTCAACTCATTTTACAGAGCTTTGCTTTATCTGGTATTTAATTTTCACTCGTCTTATCTGATAGTAGTCGAATTGATTCGAATTTAAATGCTTTAAAATGAGTAATTCGTTTTTAAAAGAAATGAGAGTTGAAAACTTTAAACACTATTTGCATTCCTGTAGATTGAAGTTTGTCTAGGAGATTTGATTAAAAAAAGAAAGCAGCTTTAAATACTCATTTCCATTCTGTCTGTTCTAGGTATTGGTCTGAATTGGAAGGAATTTTACTATAGTTAACCCTGGGATGTATAATACCCTAAATATGCAGCAAGTGGATGAGGTATTAAAAAATATATTTTGAAAATCGAACTAACACTAGTTGAAAAAGTTTCCTTTTGTACTCCTAATTACATGTACAGTGTTTCTCAGAATGTTGTTAACAAAACGTGTTATTTGTGAACAAATAAAAAATTACTAATTGTGAAAGATATCGAAGACCCTTTCCGATTACACTCTTTAAATCATCTTGCTTCTATAACCTTTAAGAAACCGCCTACAACTATTGTTTTTCAGATTGCACAAATTCTAGGAGATATATGCCAGTGGCGGGTTATGGCTCGTACTGATTGAGGGGGCTGAAGTAGATTGAATTCTATGTGAATACTATAAACTAGCTTCTATAATAGGACAGTAGTACCTAGAGATAAAAAATATGTAAAATTTAGGTATAATCTCATATGAAATGATAATTTTTCTTTGTGGATTATTATTGTAGTCAGAGGTATCATCTTCAATTTTTATATAGTCCGGACACTTGCTTTTACCTTCAAGGGGTGAAAACCACCCCTAAATTTTGATATTTAATATTTGAAAAAGTTTTACTGATTTATTTTTGAAACGCAGGTTATTTATATTTTTGGGATCGCTGATTACGAATCTGAAGTCAAAATTAAAATATTCAAAATGGCGATTCCAATATGGTGCACGGATTTTTTTTTTAAAGTAAGGAAAAAAAATGAGCATTTAGGTGATGCTATATATTAACGAAAAACAGCATTTTTGAAAAAAGAAATTAAATAATGGACAACTACAATAACAAAATGGCGACATTTTGTTTAAAAAAAAATGTGAAAACGCACATTGTTTCGGCCATAACTTCTTTGTTTTTTATGATACAGAAATATCATTTTAAAGATTGATTAATTATCTTCAATTCTGTTCCTTAGAATTTTTTATGGATGTGTCTGGACACTGGCTAGTCTGGCAGGTCTTGAATCATTCGAAAACGAGTTGTCCCTCACAATCACACACGCACATACGTACATACTCACCGCACTCTTAACTGGTTCAAAAAACACTTAGTTTTTAATGGAGATGTGAAACTACCTCAACTTCAATCCTCCATACCTCGATCAAATTCCACCGTACAGAGGGCGGTAAAAATCAAACGGAAGGTATTTGATTTAGCAATTAGCAAAATAATAGTTTTTTTTGTAATACGAATATTTTCCGAGATAATTTTGAAAAACGCATTTTTCACCTTTACATTTGCATTGCATTTTCCACACCTTTCTGAACCCTTTGGAGTTAGAGGCTCATCGGCTTCATAATATTAAGGGTGAAAACTATAAATCCTCAAATTTTTATTGACTTATTTTTTCCTTTTCCAAGGAATATTTTTGATATTTTACGCACTATCTGAACCTAATTGCATTTCTTTTATACAAAAATAAAGATGTTTTCTATTAGTCCACTTTCAAGATGTACCCATATCTCAGTACATTCTTATATAGTTAACTACCAGGTACTAATTTTTTTAAAAATTAATAAAAGAAGGTTGCCACAAAATAAGTCAGTGCTTGCTCATGACGCTAGAGCAAATTTTAATGCTTATGTTCGCAGTGGCCTTCAAGCTGCAGAAAGTTTGACCAAAATGAATCCAAAAACGGGTTTCACAGAGTGTTTTCAGCATATCTGTTGGGTAAAAACATGCAAACCGGGAAATCCTAGCTGATCCCCTTCGCGAGATATTCAGTTACTAATTACACTGCCCCATAAAAAGAAAGTGGTCTGTTCGGTGAATCAGACCAGTGTATCTTTATGTATTTTGACCCGATGAATCTAAGAAGTCGAAATTTTCAAATTGACTCGTTTTCATCCCCAACCCCAAAAACACCCCTAAATAAAAAAAGTGCTCTGTCCGGCGGATCAGACCAATATGTATTATGACCAGACCAGTATGTATTTTGACATGCTGAATCCGAATCCGAAGTCAGATTGGCTCGATTTTCATTTCTAACCTCTAGGAACACCAGTAAAAAACGGTTTTTCACATCGTTATGAATTTACAGTGATATGAGATTATGGCGGTTAAGGTTATATTTAAAAAAAATTTCTAACAACTCATTTGAATGTAAAGCCGACAAACTGGATTTTAGAGGTTAGACATAAAAACCGAGCCAATTCTGACGGATTGGGATTCGAATTCGGATTCAGCGGGTTAAAATACATAAGGATACATTGGTCTGATCCGCCGGACAGAGTACTTTTTTTATTTGGGGGTGTTTTTTGGGGTTAGGGAAGAAAAACGAACCAATTTGAAAATTTTGACTTTGGATTTAGCGGGTCAAAATACATAAGGACACATTGGTCTGGTCCACCGGACAGACCACCTTTTTTTTGTGGGGCAGTGTATCTAGAAATTGAATATCTCGCGAAGGGGATCAGCTAGGATTTTCCGATTTGTATTATTTTACCCTATAGATATGCTGAAAACATTCTGTGAAACCAGTTTTTGGATCCGTTTTGGTCAATCTTGCTGCAGCTTGAAGACCAGTGTGTGTTTTAAACTTTAATTTGTCAATATGTACAGAAGTCTATGTTACTTTTGTATTGATATACATTAAAAATATCAATCCAATAAGCAAATTTAAAAAAACATGTAAAGCTGTAAGTACCTTCTCGACAACTGTTTTTACTCTATTGAAGAATACTTCAATAAGTAATTTTAACTGAAGTATTTTTTTACATTTTTAGCTGTGTTGCTTGAATACTTATACCACCTATTCGTTTATTTTAACTATTGAATTCATAAGATTTTGCATTTAGGATGTTTAGTATTGTTGTTCTTGTCTGTTAATTATCCCTATTCTTCTATTTTGTCAACCAGTTACCTAATTAATGACGTTATCAATATCTTCATAAGATGATACGACAATAAAGTTATTATTGTTTTTAATGCCGGAGAGGTTAAAATTTAACATTTGGAAGAAAAAATTCTTACAGTAAGCACGAAAAAATCTGTTTTGTACGGCTAGTCTTTCATATACATATACCCCACAAACGTTTAGTACTAAATAAAAGCATATTACGGAGTATGCTTTATATTCTGAATAATTTAGGTAATCTCCTAAAGCAATGCCGATTCGAGGATTCGAGGCTATTATGAAAATGGCAGTCAATACTGATCTGAATAACCCAATATTGTATACTATTCTAAGTGAGCTTGTCGAAGCTTAACTTCACCTAGTGCTGATAAGCGGAACTATATAATTTGGTCATGGGACTCCCAAATCCCTAAATTTCAACCCTTCAAGAGATTTACTTCCAATTAAATTCCGGACTGTCGGCTATGTTGAAATGAAAATTATATTATCGATAATTGATTGATATCTAAGTCTTTGCTCAAAATCAGAAAGTTATAGTAATTTATTATTAAACTTGTTGTTGCAATGACAGTTTATTGTAAATTTGTAAAGATATACAGTGTGTCCCCAAATGGAATTTATAAGAGGAAAAACATCTCTATTATTGATTTGACGACCAAAAGTCATTCTTTATAAAAAATTTTGCTTGCCGAAAAAATGAGTTTACCATAAAAATCTTAGATCAGATGTACCGGGTGTTAATGAATTAAGAAAACAAGAAAATGACTCGAGAGAGAAGCACCTTTATTTATTATTTTGGACAAAATATTTATAAATCATAGTTGTTTATAATCCAAAATAAACCCTAGATACGAATTTTTAAGCCCAAATTTTTACTTCTAAATTTATGTCAATTTACATTTTTTTCAAACATTACCATAACATAATCTAACATTAACTTCAACGATTGTAAAAAAAAATATTCTACATAGTCTCTTCCAACCTCAGCACATTTCCCCATCCTTTTAATAAATTCTTCATAGACCTTACGACCCAACCAGCAAATTTGTTATATAATTTAAATGTTATACGATTATTTTGTTTTATTGTTATTTTATTAATGCTTCTAAAATGCTAATTGATTATATTAGAGCTGCAGAAAACACTATTTGGTTGTCTGCAACTGAACTGTTTTACAGAAAAATTATAAAATATCTTATAAAGCAGTTAATAAATTGTTTTAGAAACGTTTCCGTGACTAAGCTATAGAACATTTCAGCTTATAAAACTAAATAATTTTATAGCGCTTTTTTAGTAACGTCCGGCACTATTATCTTATAAAAGAGTTATATTAAAGCACTATTTGGGACAGTCTTGCCATTGAAAATAAATTATTGTTCAAGGGTCTGCTACATAATTATTATATGTATAGCTTGCAATCTACTGCAATATGGCAACGGAAATAAAGTAGTTACAAAATAAAACTCTTTATGTGAGTATAAAAATGCTGCTGCTAACTATGCAATAAAACATATTTGGAACAAATAATTTCCTGTGTCAGCTGTCAGTTTCTATTTATCACAAGTTATGTCTAACATTGAGCAGACTGGTGTAGATCGCACGTGCAAAAGTAGAAATTAAAAATGTCAGATTTAGGGTAATGAAAAAATTCTAAAAAAGTGGTGCTTTTTGAAGACAATTGAAAATGTGTTATGAAAATATTATGTGTATTAACAACGGTGGTATACGCAATAAAACACAGCAGTTAATAAAACAATGATAGATTCCATTCCCTGCACTACCTACTAATGTATCAGGCCAAAAATCAACAGGCCAAAATACTAATTATGCTTCAACTACTGCAATAAGTAACTACGTGTTGTTGATGGAAACGGAGAAACAAAAAAAATTTCACAAGCAGCGGCGGATCAGTTAAACGATGTCGAAATAACAAGAGATGAAGAAATAAGGGACAATTGGGTTGTTGACGAATTTTCAAAAATGGTGATATATGGTAGTGGAGGACTTAATTTAGTTATATATTTAATTTGGAAGAAATATTCTTAGCGCAACATATTTTAAAAAAATTGTTAAACTTCGACTATTTGAATGTGCCGCGAAAACGGTAGTGACATCATAACGGCAGTTAGATGTGAACTTATAAGCAGAACAGATGAAGACGAATAAGTTGAAATTGGTGACAAGAAAGAAAATAACCTCATATGTCAAAAGTAAATTTGACGTTTAGCTAGCAGTGATTGATGTTTGCAGTTATTGTTAATTTACAAAACGACTAAGGCAGTATACCTGTAAAAGCTAATTCTGACATTCTACTTGCGGTAGATATATTTATGTCAGCGAATTTTTAAAAAGAGACGATCGTTTTGACATTGCAATGGTTGGAAGTGCAAAAGCTGCAAGGTACTTACGTTACAGCTGCTATAGACAGTACAAACTATTGTAATTTCTGCAAGAACTTCCTTTATCTTATCTTATTAATATTACATAATATGTTTAATATGTATTTTATTATTTAATTTAGATGAATTTGTTAACTATACTTTGTATTTTATTCAATATTTCCTTTTCATTGTTTTATCTCCTATTAACTATATACATGCGTATCTAACTGAAAACAACAAAATAAGTTTATCTACTAAAGAAATTATTTATTATACATTGATACTCACTTCTAAGAAGAGTCAGAATGAGACTTACGAAGATATCAAGAAAGGTCTGTATTATAACAAAAAATAATAAATAGGTAAGTACTTTATGCTAGTATCTATCTAAGCAATAAACAATGATATGTATTTATAACACACATAATTCAAAGGGCATTTATAACTACAATCCAACGCATCCGTAGCCATTTCCGACTGATTGTGCTCACCGACTTAGACGACTTTCAAGTTTGTTTCATATAGTTTTTCAACGGCGAGTTTTTAAATTTCCTTTCTTAATTTATTGATCATCCTAGTATTATGGGGCGTCTAGGGAGCTTCATAAATAATCAATAGCTAACAAAAACAACTGCACTTTATTCCAACATAAACTAGATAAAATACATAAAAGCAGATTAAAGTCATTTCCCTCCTTTTAGGAAGTCAAAGCATGAATAACATTCGGGTGAAGTTTGACTTACCGGAAATGCGTTATGTCAAAACGGTTTCCATGGTAACGGTCGTCATAATTACCACTACCCAATGGTACTACTCCCATGGTGGGCACTCACTTAGTTGTGAAGTTAGGTAGTCCAGAATAGTGGAAATGATCTACAAAGGAGCAGTTGCTGTGGTAATGCTTACCACGGTTACCAGTACCTTAGAGTACCACTCCCATGGTGGGCACTCGCTTAGTTACGAAATGATTAGCTGTATTAGTAATTTCTTTTTTTAATTCGATTGTGTTATATGTCAAAATGGTTTCTATGGTAACGGTCGTCACTACCCAATGGTACTACTCCCATGGTGGGCACTCGCTTAGTTGTGAAGCTAGGTACTCCAGATCAGTGGAAATGATCCACAAAGAAGCAGTTGCCGTTGTAATGCTTAGCACGGCACCAGCACCTTAGGGTACCACTCCCATGGTGGGCACTCGCTTAGTTACGAAATGATTAGCTGTATTAATAATAAAACTCAACTTTTTTTATTGATTGTAATAAAATTAAAACAAAAATACAAGTTACATTAAATTTTTGAACGGAAATCTCCATATTCTAGCCATATGGCCACGGATTTCGAAACGGCGACCGGTCGCGCGTTATTAAACTGAAACTGCTTTTTCGTATATCATTTCCACTAATCTGGAGTACCTAGCTTCACCACTAAGCGAGTGCCTGCCATGGGAGTAGTACCATTGGGTAGTGGTAACTATGACGACCGTTACCATGGAAACCATTTTGACATATAACACATTTCCGGTCGACGTTTCGAAATCCGCGCGCGCGGATTTCGAAACGTCGACCGGAAATGTGTTATATGTCAAAATGGTTTCCATGGTAACGGTCGTCATAGTTACCACTACCCAATGGTACTACTCCCATGGCAGGCACTCGCTTAGTGGTGAAGCTAGATTAGTGGAAATTATATTCGCGAAAATAAAACAAACGAATCCAATAGGGATTTACCTTCGATACACACAATTCACCAATATGTGACAGCAATTTATATATCATGACAAATTTCCGCCGTTACTTTACTATATAAACTTTTCCTTATACGTGAATTCCTTTGTATCGAAGGTAAATCACTATTGAGTTCATCTGTTATATTTCCGCGAATACAAAGAAGCAGTTTCAGTTTGAAAACGCGCGATCGGTCGCCGTCTCGAAATACGTGGCCATACGGCTAGAATATGGAGATTTCCGTTCAAAAATTTAATGTAACTTGTATTTTTGTTTTAATTTTATTATAATCAATAAAAAAAAGTTCGGTTTTATTACTAATATAGCTAATCATTTCGTAACTAAGCGAGTGCCCACCATGGGAGTGGTACCCTAAGGTACTGGTAACCGTGCTAAGCATTACCACGGCAACTGCTTCTTTGTAGATCATTTCCATTAATCTGGAGTACCTAGCTTCGCAACTAAGCGAGTGCCCACCATTGGGTAGTGACGACCGCTACCATGGAAACCATTTTGACATATAACACATTTAGGGTAAGTCGAATTTCAAAAAAAAAAAAAAATTACAAATACAGCTAATCATTTCGTAACTAAGCGAGTGCCCACCATGGGAGTGGTACCCTAAGGTACTGGCAACCGTGGTAAGCATTTCCACAGCAACTGCTTCTTTGTAGATCATTTCCACTATTCTGGACTACCTAACTTCACAACTAAGTGAGTGCCCACCATGGGAGTAGTACCATTGGGTAGTGGTAACTATGACGTCCGTTACCATGGAAACCATTTTGACATAACGCATTTCTAGTAAGTCAAACTTCAGCCTAACATTCTAATCTAGAGCCGTTAAGATTACAGTAATACACCCTATTTTATCCACCAGTTTGGCGGGTAATTTAAATTTGTAACAGCTAGAACGCCACACAAGTCTTGTAATGCGGCCGTTTTTCCTATAACATAAACCCATATTTAAAATCAAATTCCTACATTAAGATACAACTTGCCACAAATAAAACGCTTAGAATACATTGTAATTTGTTACTTTACTTGACATTGAAATGGTCTCCACAATAAGAAGACTTGGTCCTTCTCTGGTGGCTTTGAATCATTATTACGTTCAGCGCTTATTATTGGAACACAACAGTTTTTCTGGTGAATTGGTGGTATTATTTACACAGTACGGCAGAAAACACTATCTGTACTTATATTTATCCATAACTAGACGGTGTTAAACTATACCGAATTGTAACCTATGTACGTCAGTTGAATTTGACGTTAAATATAATGTCAGATTAAACTGTCGTGATTGTCTTTTTTCTCCGTCGCTATCAGCGAGTTTCTAAATTAGTACCCGTTTCTCGTCGTTTTATAACTAACTTCTCTACAGACTGCAGTTATTATGTCATCTCCGTTTTAAATGCATGTATTTTTGTAATTAATATTATAATATTATAAGACTTTCTTTTCAACTTCTACATGTTTCTAATGATTTTTTATGAATAATTGTTATTGTTTAACATAGATTCTCCTCAAATTTCAACTTAGTGCAACAACCCAATTGGCTAGTAAAACTAGACTCCAATGAGGAAGCAGGCCGTGATTTCACATTAGAAATGGACAAAAACGGAGAATTTATAAATTTATATATAAGGTAAAACGGTGGAGGGAATATCTAATGACGAGGATCGTGGAAATACACTAGTAACTAGTTGCGGTACCGGGCCAACAATCACTTATGTACAATTTCCTCGAAAATTGATAATCTTAGAAAAAAAGTTTTAAATAAAAAGTTACGTCCACCCTTCACCTTCATTTTTTCTCAATATAGCCTTTTATCTATTTGCTCTTGCAACAGCCTGGCACAACTTTAAAATTATCTAACCTTAAAATTTAATCTTCATAATAACACATTTTATTAACAAATGTATAATGACAACACAGTAAAAATTTGATATTAATTCATTGTGCCGTTCTTGAAAAAATAATCGTTCTGTTTATCCAATAGACGCCTGCAACGAATGAAATCCGGGAAAACTCCACACGATGTTAAATAATTATTTATAACAATTAAACTACTCATCAAATCAAATTCAATAGGGTTTTATTATGATAACAGACGAAGAAACTAAAAAAAAATCAAGTGGATTCGTGTTAAGAATTGCGAGCTGCAGAGTGTTTCCGTATGAACGTACGCACGTACAGACCAACTGATGATGGAGTAATAGCACTTTTTGAACTTATATAGTACAGTAACTAGAGGTTTAAAATTCGGAATAATGCCATGAAATTTTCGTTAATTTTTGGTAATTTAACAGTAAATGCATCAAAGAAAAGTTTTTATATTAATTATGAGGGGGCTTGCAAATTTATAGGGGATGGCAACTAAAAAAAAAAAAGATTGGAACTGAAATAGAACACAATTTTAAGTAGAAAAGGTTCTATGCAACTGTTCATATAAATTGATAGTCTTTGAGTTGCAACGACTAGAAAATTAAGATTTTAGCCTGAAAAAGAGATGTTTCAAATAGGTTCTCATCAAATAACTCGAAAGGTATTGTGTGAAAAAATGGTAAAGACAAACAAGAAAGCTATTAAATTGAGGATGAAGTTCGTTTTTTTCTAATTTCTGTAGAGTTAATGGTTTCGGAGATCTGGAAGCATAAATGTGGTGTCCGAACGTCTATAAGACGATCTATTCAGTTTAAATGTTAAATATCTTAGAGACTATGGCACTTACGTTAAAAATTCTGACAATCAAAATTAAAGTCCATTAATTAATTGATTAATTAGGATTTCAAATGATTTTTTGGTTATTTCTATAGCGTAAGAAACAAAAAAACTATGACAGAAACAATGTACTTTTTCGCATTTTTTAAATAAAAACGATGCCATTTTGGTAATGTAAGTAGTCAGTATTAAAAAAAATATATTCCCATATACTGTTTCTCGTTAATATACGTTCAGATTTTTTCGTCCGCTTACAGCGCTTGCTTCAGAAAAAAATGCATTTTAAACTGTACAGAGTTTTAGAAAAAAACGTAACTTTTTAGTTTAGTTTAGTTTTAGCGAACAAATGGCAGACGTCAAAAATTAAGCTTATAAACTGAGAATGACTTTGTTTTACATATTTGTGTATGGTTGATTGTTTCGGAGATATTAAATATTATAGATTACATCCAACCGTTTTTAGGATGAAGTATTTAGTTTAAATGTTGAATATCTTAGAAACTGTGACACTCCATCAAAAATTCAAAGGAACAAAATTAATGATTAATCAAATTTTAAAACAATTTTTCGTTTGTTTCTGCATCACAAGAAATAAAGAAGTTATGGCCGATGCAACGTGCATTTTCACAATTTTTTTAAACAAAATATCGCTATTTTGTTATTGAAATTGTTTAGTAATTAATTTTGTTTTCAAAAATGCTGTTTTTCGTTAATATGTAAAATCTCCTAGATGCTCCATTTTTTGTCCGCTTAAAACAGTTGTTTTTGAAAAAAATCCATTCACCACATTAGATCCGCCATTTTGAATTTCTTAATTTGGACTTCAGATTCGTAATCAGCGATCTCAAAAATATAACTCTTACGTTACAAAATTAAATTAGTAATAATTTTTCAAATATTGAATATTTAAATTTAGCTTTGGTGGTTTTCACCCCTTGAGGAAAGAGTAAGTATCTGGACCACATTGAAACTGAAGACGATACCTTTTGTTATAATAATAACCCATAATTAAAAATTATCATTTTACATGTTATGCAATTATTCCGAAATTCTACATATTTTTTACTTCTAGGTACTGTACTATTAACAAAAGTTCAAGAAGATCTAAAAATGGTACCATTTTTTAAAGTAGCATATTCCCTTTTCAAAAAGCTATAATTAAAATCGGTCCTTTGGAGAATTAACCAAGTAAAACTACTTTTGTCAGCGAAATCGAGTACTGGTTCGCTAGGCGACAACAGAGAACAAACCGAGTAGGATGTGCAATTAGGTTATGCTAGAAAACATCGAGCTCTAAAAGCTATTTATTTACAAATTACTTACCTAGAAGCTGTTTAAAGTATAAAAAATGCACTTACCTTGAAACCTATCGCAATATTTTTTCATTTATGGCTCTTTTCATTTAAAAACTTAATAGGCTTATATTCAGAAAAAATTTATATAATTATTATGCCCGTTTAGTCATATATACCCACTTTGGAGGCAAATTAGCCGTAAATATATGCAAAGTTCTTGTGGTAGTGATTTATCGAAATTATACGGTAAAATAAATCATACGCCTTCGACTTTAAAGAACTATGGCATTCAATTTGGATCGGCTAACTAATTGACCTATTGCAATTAGAACTTTCCTGCAGCAAAATAATTACTATTCCATGAAACGGTTTAGTTTAATTGATCGATAGCTATGCTCTCTGAATGTTAAATTCAAATCAGAAGTTCTGCCTTTATTACCAGTTCTAGTGTTGAATTTTCAGAATTAGTTACTGAAAATCCCAATGTATGTTTAAGTTTCTGGCAACCGTGACAAAGTTTAATCTCAGGAGTGGTTCTTTAGCTAAGATATAGGTTGCATCAAAATGAAAGTCAATAGGAATTAGACAGCTGAATCTTATAATTTTTTGGTTAATTTTAATTACATAGAATGGAAACATATTGAGAGAAGGCAGCTAATAATTAATAACATATGTTCATAATATACTAACTAATACCTCACCCGGTTTTTCCCATGAATGACTTTTAAATATGTATGGTTTTGTATGCGCTCTGTTATCTACCTGAATCAGATCATTAAACATAGGTTCGACGTCTTCAAATTTTACATTGCTTAAATCTTAAATCTCAAGATACCAAGATTATCATCGCTACTTCCTAAGACTTTCCATTTATCCACTCACTCCTCACACAAACTTAGTATAAGCATCGCCAGTATTTCAAGCCTGCTTTAATTATTCAGCGGTGAAGTGCACTGTTGACATATTCCCCTGTAAGATAAAAGAAATTAAGGAAAAATTCTTCTTATTTCATGTTGAAATCACCTTATTGACTTACTGTTCCTTACTTATAAGAATCGTTTTACTTAACTTTTAATCTTTAGTCATTAACTACTTTTAGAATTAAATTATATATAATATTTTTTTGTCATAAAGTATTGAGGGTAAAGTTATACCGGGTGTCAACGATATCACTTTCCGGTCGCCATTTTTTTATTTTTGAACGGATCGAGATGAAACTAGGCGTGTGTCACACGTTATCGATACGCTATTTTTTATCCGTTTCTGCGACTTCCGGTTTCACGGAAGTGATTGATTTTTAAATAATACACTCTGTATATCTTTATATTTTCGCAATCTAGAGGTCATTCTGCATATGACTGTGCTAATTTCATGAGTCTTTCCTCCATTTTGAAATTTTTCAGCCAATTTTAATTTTCAGTCTAATGTCCCGTGACCAACCAGGAATTGAACTACTAGGATGTGTCGTGATACATCGTTAGATTGTTATTGAAAAATTACATTTAGCTGTAGCATGAAAGTGATATACTTCCATTTCAAAATTTTGAGTAATTTCTGAAAAGTGGAGTTATGAGGGAGAGTGAAGAGCTATGTTGCCGTTGGATTTTCAGAGTTAATGGGTTACAGGGTTATAGGATGGTGAGGTTATGGGATCATAAGGTTGTGGATGTATGATACTCAAGCACAAGAATCCGAGGTCACAATCTCATTAACTCCCCAATCAAGATTCCCACTGTTTTCATCGAATTCCAAGGATTATGAGATTGAGAGGTTTCCATTCAGTTATGTGGTCAATACTGAAGTGTCATAATGTTATTAGGTTAAACTTTTAAAGTTGAATCTCTTTTGGAGTCTGATTTAAATGGGTGGAGAAGCAATATTCCGATCCATTTTTAGTGTTAAAAAAAAACTGACGTGATGGAGAAAAACTAACGTCATATTCATGTTTAATTGCTCAACACAAAAAGGATAGGTATGGTCAGTACCTCAGCACAGACCACTTTTTTTTGTGGGCCTGTATTAGTTATGAATATTAGAACAATTTTTGGTGGGTCACGGTACACTGGACTGAAAATTAAAATGGGCTGCAAAAATTTAAAATGGCGGAAAAAGTCACGAAATTAGCACAGATCTCTAGATTCCGAAAATACAAAAATATACAGGGTGTTCTGTTTCAAAATAAAAAGTAGGGGTCACTTCCGGTAAAACCAGAAGACGTAGAAACTTGGCAGATGGATCAGAAAATGTCGTTTTGGTAACATGTGACACATACCTAGTTTCATTTCGATCCGTTAAAAAATAAAGAAATGGCGGCAAGAAAGTGACCTCGTTGACATCCGGTACAATCTGCGGTATTGAAACGTGATCATTCAGAAATTATTAACTGTCAAAGGTGACTTATTGGAGCTCTTCGCTTATAATTCTACAGGAACGATATTCAGTATAAAACTACCTCTATCTAACTCTATCAAATCATTCATGAAATGGCACAGGCCTCACTTCATATTATTGTTATTATAGAAATCGAGATGTATCCTGGTGATAGTAACTCAAGAATCAGTAAATTTTACTTCCACATCCAGTGGAAGTATAGTAACGATAAAAAAATTTTTTAAAAATTTTGATTGTTCAAATAAGCTTAGAATGTCATGAAACGTCGAGATTTTAAGTTTGAGCGAAAAACAATTTCTGTCTGTCTGTCGGTCTGTCTGTAACTTTTTTTGTGCGCACGTTTACTCTGGAACCGTTTAAGATATTGACTTGAAATTTGGTACACATATGTACTTTAACGAGATCTGGAACTAGATTATATTTTCATCTCGTTCCGTGGAAGGGTTGGGAGGTAAATTGGGGTAAATTTGAGGTAAATAGCTAAATCAAGCAGGTAAGAGTCCAGAAAATTGGTATTTAGTATATTCAAGAGAAGCTAAGGTAACAAACAAATTTTTGGAATTAGCCACCCCTATTACCATTCCCACCATTATTAAAGGGGATGAAAAAAAATTGTGATTTAGTGTGTGTACAAGAACCAGAAACCTCAAAATATTGTTTTACTTCATCAACCCCCCACTACCACCCCCCTATCACCACCCCCCTATCACCCCCCCCCCACTACCGATGTGGGGTGTCGTTTTATAGGTTTTTGGGGTAGAGGATTTCAAATATTATATAATTAAAGTTCCATAAGCAATTATTTCTACATACAAAATTTTTTCGTTGTGAGTGACTTGGATAGAAAATCTGGATGTGGAAGTAGTGATATTCCTTGGGCAGCGTTTTTATTTTTACGCTAAATTAAGACTTACTTAAAAGTTATATTTTAACCGTATTTTGACTTCTTTGGAGCTTTAGTCCTTCAAAAGTATTAGTTTCAGAAAGTTCTGCCAAAGTTATTTAGTACATGGTCTAGAATAACTGAAATTATACGCACTTTTCTCATTCATTATATAAAAATCGAGTTATAATAGAAAAATGGACATAACGGGATAATGTTACATTTTTAGGCCCTACGGTATTAACTTATACGAATTTGTGCTTAATTTCTCTGATATAGTGTGAAACCTAAGGCCTTGTCAAAACGGAATCAAGACAACAAGATCAGGGACAATAAAAAATATAGAGATTGACCTTGATTGCAGTTAAGAAAACGCTGACGCATCATTTATTTGCGGTATTTAAACAAGAAAGTAAATAAGGAAGAACAGTTGCCACTCAGACACCAAAAGCGGGTGTCTGAGAACGAGAGTGTCTACTCGGGCACCGAAAATAGGCCCGAGATACTGCCCCGTTGGAAACATCCTTAAGAGCTACGCCGCGTCATCTGTGCATATACTGCAGGGTATTATACTTCCTCTTTTCTGTAATATTTTGCTAAATATTGTTTATTGTTTATTATTGTTCGGCACACTTTAGAGGTGACATATAGCGGAACGCCAGAATTTACTTTTTAACAAAATAATTTTGTCGATCGAGGCGTAGAAATAAAATTATCGGCAGACACATAAAAAATTAGTATTTGTATTAGTAAGCATTATTCTTACCAATCCGAGGAACTCAAGGTCCAAATTGGTTTGATTTATCCACATGTTGCACACTACCAATTTAGAAATAATAAATCGGGGTAATGCGCCCACCTTCGTTACGCAACGAAGGCAGGAGGTCATTGATATCACGCTGGGATCCAGAGTTCCGATCTCACTGATTAAAAATTGGAATGTATCGATGGAATCTTCTTTATCGAACCACCGTCACATCAGATTCAAACTGGACCTAGCTCCCTCCTCATAGGAGAGCTGGTACAGGAATTCCAGAGATACCGACTGGGACGCCTATAGGCGAGCCCTCTCGAGCAAAATAACGAGGGTTATTATACCCAGGAATATAGGGGATATAGAATCCTTCACCCAGCCCCTTAATGGAGTAGTCGTCCTCTTAAAAGAAGAAAGGAAAGGAAAAACGTTCCCTGGCGCAACAAGGAGCTCCAAAATATACGCAAAGAAACACGCAGGTTCTTCAATATGGCAATACGTAATCAGCATCCAGAGAATTCGAACAGCTACAAACAGTCCCAACGCCTATACAAAAGTTACATTCGTAACAGCAATAGGGCACCCTGGAAGGGCTTCTGCGAAAGCATAGAAGATCTTCCAGAAGTCGCAAGGCTCTGCAAAGTCCTCAAAAAAGACAACTATGTCTAGAGAATTTGAGGCTTCCCTCTGGTAGACTAAGACTAAGACCACCGAGGAGTGCCTCAAGTATCTATTAGAGACTCATTTCCCCGAATCCGTAGAGGAGACGGAGGAAATGTCAACCCCTCGGTCTGCTGTTACGAATTGGGGGACGGTCTCAAGGGTGGTAATGTTGTAGACCCTCCAGAGTCGACCTAAGTCAAAGGCAGAATGAAAATTCGACTTAGGCAAAAATTTCATTTAAGGACATGTTTAAGAGTCTGAGGGACTACAGAGCCACAGACCAGTCCATAAGAACCGTTATGAGTTCTATAAGGCATAAGAAGTGACCAGGTGGAAATTCGAAGAAACACCGAATTTTCACTTAAGAAAATAGGTTTTGGTTCAGGATATGAGAGTGAAAGTATATAGTGGCAAGGATTTAAGAACAATATACTTTTTCAAAGGCGCAACAAAGTTGGACTTTGAAGAAAATAATATTTTTTAAAAGTACGCCAAAATTGGTCTTGAAGATTAATTTTTCAAAAGTACCTCGAAGCTAGTTCAAAAAGTACTCCAAAAATGCACTTAGAAAAATATTAAAATATTTTCCATTTTTATTCCTCCGCCAAAGACATTGACCATTGAGGTACGGTCAATGAATGTCCTGTTCTAAAGCTTGAACATAAAATTTTAACGATGCAATGCATCTAAAAGGCGAAACCGACGATCGTGACAAAGACGGCGCGGCATAGCGCCGATAAGCAAAAATTTGATAAAAATCAATGCACATTCACAAGGCAGGTTTCTCGCACAGAAAGAGTTTGGATTCACCCAGCGGCTCGCAATTTGGTCGAGCGCGTTGAGTAGTCCGTACAAAGTGATGGTAGGAAAGCCAATAGCAGGGCTTTCCAAATAATAAAGTTATAGTGGAAAACGCCTTGTGCATGAAAAACCAAAAATTCAATTTTGCCCAAAAGTCGCTCGAAGGTGGATCGTCGTAATTTTGCTAATATTGAACAACTGCATATGGGCAAGTAAGTTGTGGACTGATCGAACGCCATCAAACTTGTGCAGTAATAAGTCCTCATGAATGTGTTTTAGTACGTAAACCGCCACGATACGAGATCTTTAAAGCTAAGTAGTCTAGCGAAACTAAATTTTTTAGTAAAACTTTTTTAAGTTTAATCAGCCAGCCGTAATTATGAAATTACATAGAGTCTAAGACTTCTCTAAAAAGCTCGCATTTTGATTCTGAGAAGGTATGCATGAATCTTTTCTATCTAATCGATCGTTAGCGTAAGCGCTCTCGCTTGTATGGTCTGAAAGCCATTGCCTTAATTGAGGAAGGCGCGATTCTTGAAATAAGAATTTTGCTATAACCCCTTTTATGTATAACCATATCTGTTAAATAAACGGATTCTTTGAACTATTTGCATCTTAATTGATCTTGAGACTTGTTGCTAGCCTACCATTCCTGGAACTTTCGTATTGAAAACCGGATGTGACACATTAACACTTGACCTTCTGGTTGCCTTACAGAGGTGTGATAGGAATTTTTTTATGTATTTTTCTTAGAAATCTTTAGGTGTAGAGTCCGTTATTAGCAGATAAAAACGTGACTACCACGTCCAAAATCAATCCCGTCGAAGAGGAATTCTTCGATGGGGATTTTTTTTATGCGAAAATTTAACTTTTCAAAAGGTATCAAAAACCTAAATCAGGGAATTCACGGCCAGAGAGAACGCCGATAATGATTTAGGTAGTGCAGCCTTGATCCATTACTCGTCTATCGAAGTGCATCTTATCTCGAACCCGCCTGGGAGTAGAAGAACGAGTCAGAACGCGGCTGGCGCCCCTGTGTAAATAAATTGGTGTCGCGTCATTTTGACGCCCGGTAATGCGTTCTTCTACAGTAACAGTGAAAAGAGTCAAGTGAACCATTCAAAAATCCAGGATCGGATGGAGTGTTCCTGGCACTTCTTCAGGAAGAGTTGGAGACACTCATACGTCCAGTCTATGACTTGCTGAGAACCTGTCTAGCCATGGGGTACATTCCCATACCCTGGAGAGCCGTCAAAGTGGTTTTCGTATCTAAACTTTCACACTCATGCAAAATGAGCCTCATTTTGTGCTTATTGCATAATATACTGTTATGTTTGAGACTGCGATATAATCACCCTTTTTTTTTTTTCACCAATTTTCTTACGTACCCTGTATACTTGGCTCAATTTTTAAAACTGTGTGCTTAAATATCTTGGAAACCCTTGACTTTGGGGGGTTGGGCCCATTGAGACTTTTAATCGGCAAGGTTTGAAGTATAGCATACTCCAGTTTTATGAAATTTGACTGAGACCACTTTTTACGTAGGTTCAGGTTTATTTAATTTTATTTTATTTAACCAAATATTAACAAATGAAGGCATGCAAGGGCTTCTAGCTCTATTCTGCTGTTAGCCGAAATTGATAAAGCATCGCCCATGTATGCTATCGTGTGACAGTTGCCAGGAAGTTGCGTGTCATGGAGGAAACTTATAACATTCCAGAAAGTTGTGTCCAAACAGTGTGTTAAAGACATCCTTTGTTAAGAGTTTTGGACTAGCATGACTTACAGATGATTTATCGATATGTAGTGACGGCAGAGTTTCAATTTTATTATATTCACTTCGAATTTGACATATAAATAGTAGTAAAATTATTTGAGTCAAGAGCTGGAATTCAAGAATTCTGTGCAAATTAATTATTGTTAGATTTAAGAGGAAACATGCCAAAGATTTTAATAGCTTATATATATCATGAAGAATTGAAAAATGTATTTTTTGTGAGCTACGGTTTTTTTTTTTAAAGAATATTGGTTTACATTTGTAAGTATTAATGTTCAAATTTAATTTTTCGTAAGTTCACCATTGTTTAACTGTTTTAATTTTCAGCACTTAAGAATTTATAAGAATCGGTGAATATAGATCAAACGACTTTTTCGTTGCAAAACTGTGTCATTGTTTAGAAAAGACCTTGATGGCTAATTTTGGACTATGCATATATGGAATCTTTTAAATATTCCACTAGTCAACAAGAAACACCAAATATGTCACCAAACCTAAACATAGTACATCAAAAATCATTTATGTCCCCCTCCGCCTGCACTAAAACCAAATTTTGTGAATCTAGCAGGTACTATATTATGTATAACTAGTTATCTGATAATAATGTAATGCCATAATTATTTACCGAATATTGAATTGTTATCATTATGTATATTGTATCTACTGATATTACTAGATTATTCATATAAACAAAAACATTAATTAACTCTGTGTAGATAATAGTACAGAATACAGACAAGCTACAAAATGATCATGTAATTTACTGATTAAGTAATTTATTATCAGTAGCACATACCCATAAATGGCAACACGAGGTACAAGAAATCAATTAAGCTTTAGAAAGGATTGATGTTTCTATTAAATTGCAATATGCAAATTACACAAAGACGTAAAACATCTATAGTCCAATCAGTCGGGCGGTTATGCCCTACAAAAGATGGAGTAGAAATGATTATGTTGATATATGTTGTTTAAGTAAAAAATACAAATTTTTGATCTTGTGGGTGGGGGGAGGCGCGAGCGCCATCCTGAATGAAAGGTGTAATAAATTGGTTTTTTTTTCAAAATAATTCCGCAACGTTCGATTCTACGAAAAAAAGATTGAAGACAAAGTTGAAGAGAGAGAGAAGATATCTTAATTTTTTTTGTATATGCATTTTTATTGTAAGTCTAATATGTAACGAGATACAGCTACAGAAAGATGTATATAAAATGTTATTACAGTATGTTAAAAGAAATAGCATATATTATATTATTTATATTATTTTATATTTTTTCTTTATTTTATTTTATTTTATTTTTTTATTATGTTCGTCACTACTCCTGGGATTCTGGGTCTCCATTAATAAAATTTCTTTAGCTTCGTCCTCGCTCTCGATTTCGATGCGAACTTTTGGTGTATCTTCACATGATTCACCACTACAGAATCCACACACAATGGGACACATTAACCCAGCTTTTCTATAGCCTGCCCCATTCTTTTTTTTGCATTTACATGATATGATATTATTGTTTAATAAGGTCTCAGGTGCTGGTTTTTCTAGCATTGTTACTGAAAGGATCCCATTGCATTGGTGCCAACTTTCCAGCCCCAGTGTTCTGAATTTTTATGGATTCCATCAGTGGCGGCTTGTCGGATGATGCAGGCTAGGCAGTTTTGCAGCAAATTTGTATCTAATTCATAATTTTATAAACTGCATTGATTTTTCAACAATTTATACAATGGGCTCATTCAGCATTTTTTCTTATTACATTTTCTGAAAGATCTATTAATTCTAGAGCGAAATGCAAAAAAAAATTTTCTATAGGCTTCAAAATTAATCAGGACCATATCAACACGTGGCGCTTTCATGTTATAGCTGTGTAAAGTCGATGTCTCTATCGCATCGGGAGACGTAGACATAGCTGACCCGCTTGCCTAGTAGTCTAAGATCCGGCATAAGAAATTAATACCCTCATATGTTATTCAGATAAGAAATAGTTTATATAAAAGATAACATGTAGGTTAATAGAAAAATGCCAAAAATGTGAATTTTGATTCGTTCGTGTGGAGCCGAATTTTCGAATTTCAGCGTGCGATTTACGATGTGGATCAACTACAAGTCTTCCTCTTTCCGTATCGACATTGTACGGGCGTCGCGGTATCGTATTTTTGATAATATGAGTATATTTAGATGTCGGGTTTTCGACGAAAATTTCTAGGTACTGTACTATAATACTAGCACCGACATTCGATTGCGGTGGGCAAGGTTATTAGGTAAGCGAGGTAGGACTCTGGAGACATTTACGTCAGCGATTCGACCGCCTCAGCTTATGAAGAATTAGATTTTAAAGCAGTATATTTCTGGAGCTACATATCGGATCGAGCTCAAATTTTCAGTGTAATAATTATTTGATGATTACAGCGCTCCCCAGTCTGTGCTATGCGCCGTGCCACTTTCGTGTACCTATCGCTTGGCAGAGGCACATTTAAATAGGGTCAGTCAACTTCCCCCCCGTTACTTTTTCTTCTCCAATTTGCTAGCACACAATGTTTAGACCTTGCACACCCTAAAATGTTTGGTTTTTAAGGCTAGCACCCCCCACCCTCTTTTGGGGCAGTTGACGCTAGTCCCCCCCTCTCCAATTATTCTTTCTTCTTCAATTTGCTAGCACACAATGTTTAGACCCAGTACACATTAGCACAACCATTATAAAGCTAGCACACCCACAGGGGCGGTAATATACAGGGTGTAATTTTTTTCTAATTTCAAACAGTTGAGGAGCTATTGACTGTCCATTTAATTTTCCATGGAAAGAATAATAAAAATTTTCCTACCATGATGTGAGCTTTTTTGAAAAACACTGTATATTATATTTTAACTATGTCATTATTATTCTTGTGGTCTGACAAACTATTTACCCTGTATATTATCGACCCTGTGGGAGCGTTGGAAAGTGATTGTGCTAGGGTGTGCTGGGTATAAGCATTGCGTGTTAGCAAATTCAAGACAAAAAAATAACTAAGGGAGGCTGAGCAAAAATGTACACCCTATATATTACCACCCCTGTAGGTGTGCTAGCTTTGAAAATGGTTGTGCTAGGGTGTGCTAGGTCTAAACATTGTGTGCTAGCAAATTGAAGAACAAAAAATGGGGGGGGCTAGCGTCAACTTGCCCCCCCCCCCCGAAAACAACCCCTATTTATTATTTATTATTTAAGAATTAAGAAAAAAAATAACTGAGCGATTTAAATGTGCCTCTCGCTCTTCCTAAAGTCAAGCTATTCCAATATTTACAACTGCATGATAGTAGGCTTTTTGCAATGCATACTTAAATTAATAATGAGCGGAAAAAGACCTACCTAAGGCATTCCTCATACACGCATTTAATATCTAAGAAGAAACAGTGATACACACGTCGGTAATGCAGTATGTAATTCATATTATAACATGATAATAGAGGGTACGTATGTGCTTTGTTCGCACGTGTATTCATTATAACATAACAACAAATTTCTTCAAAGTCAAGTTCGTTTATTGTTTCGTCTAAAAATAGTTTTTCTGTGTGTGTATAGTATCGATCAGTGATAGTGACTAAGTGACAAGTATTTAGGAGGGCATAATTATTGGAAATGAAAATTGGTAAATTGGAATGGAATGGAAATCACGGTCGTAGATATAACAAAATATTAGAAACACACCCGATTTGTCGACTCTTTAATAAATAAACGTGTCTTTTCGAGTATCATGTTCGAGGATAAATTATACGTAGTTCCTTATAGAATTCCAGATTTAAGTAAATCGTTAATTAACGTATATGTAGGTGGAAAATCAAATCGGGCTTTCAGTAAAACTTGGTACGAAAAATAAGACTACCAGAAGCGTAGAGTTAAGTAAATTATTTTGTTGACTACAAATTTATTCAATTGACGAAGTAGAGAATTCCTCATACTCCAGTGAAATAGGGAAAATAGAGGAAAAAACAGATAAAACTTTGAAACTTGGCCAAGATGTTCATTAGGCTCCACTGTTAAATATACTGAAGTACCCAACTCTATCTCTTGCGCTCGCGCCGCCATCTTGGAAAAATGGTTCACCAATAATGTTTCTTGCCTATATCTTGCTAAGCATTGGAGATATCAAAATTATGTTTCCTATAAAAAATAAAGCATATAAAATTCTCTACAGAAAACATAATATACATTTTTTCCTCGTCTATTATAATCTTCGAAAATAAGAAAAATTGCATTTGATCGACACATTTCTAAAACCGTAACTATCACTCGTAGGGAAAATAAAATTCATATTATTATGTTCGTTCTAGAATTCGAAATAATTTTAAAATAAGTCATTAAAAAAATAATAATAAAAATTTTTCCCCATAAACCAGTGACTAAAAAAATGCGCATCAAAAAAAATATATATATATTTTTTGTGGAATCTCGATAGTTATAAAATTTGGTAAAAAATACGATTTTATTTTACTGTAACATGCTACAAAATAAAAAAAAAAATGGAAAAAACTCGCTGTTCCACAAATAAATCCTGAAAGCCACATATTGACATATCTATTCTCCTTTTCAAGAAATGTGGCTTTAAATTCAACCTCTAAATTAGTTTGGTCCGTTTCAATTGTTCACAACAGTTTATATTCAATACAATAAAGATGTCAAAACTTTCATAATTCTCTTTTGTATAAAACCAGAAGTCCTCGAAATTTTACAGACTTCACTTTTTTCAGAAAACTACTATTTTTTTTCCAGAAATGGTTCGTTTTAAGAGGATCTCAGTATAACAGAGTTATGGATAGAATCAAGTGGGTAATGTGAGAAAATATAGGGTGTATAGAGGGTGTATAGGGCTATTTAAAATAACGAAGTTGATGCGCTACCTAGGAACATAGAACACACTGTATAATTCTAATTATTTATGGATAACAAAGAATAAAAATCAAGAAATTTGGCGCACCCTATAGAATTACTATTTTTTAACCCAAATAGTTGATGAACCACGAAATGGTCTGGAAATGTGTGGGTGGTCTAGCGGTCTAACGTCTCGATCACTCAAATACGGGCATAAGGTTTAAATATTTTAATTCATTCTCGACCTAACTCTTAGTTTTATACCAATTATTAAACTATTTACCATGCTAGCATATCTCAAGAGACCTACATCAAAATTTGAGCTCGCTTGATTTTAATTCAATTTTATCTGAAACACACTGTTATACCTGTGTTTTTATAAATGAGAGGTGTGGGTATAAAAGGTATTGATTTTATCTTTGGTGGAGTGGGTCGGGATGTCATACTGACATCAACACTACTGTATCACACCATTCTTTCCCGCCCGGCCCGGGTTCTGGACAGCTGGCAGTAAAGCTAAAGTTACCTCAGTTGTGAAGTTCTAAATACGGTTGAAATAAATCTCCCAGAGAAAGTGAGATGAGTTTCTGCTGTTTTATTTTTATTTCGTTTACCTTGAAGATATTAAGATTTAACGTCGGAGAAACAATTTTATATAACTGATCTTTAAGTTCAGGGTGGGAAATAATAATATTATATAAACTAAGTTACAGTTTTGTCATATATGAAAAGAACAACAGTAAATATTTCACAGAGAAAAAAATTACCCTAATTATAAAAAAACATTTCAAATTGGTCTTCAAAAGGTGACTGGAACAATTTGTGCAAAAAATAATATATTTTTGGAGCAATAATCTTGTACAGTTTAAGCATTCGCATTAATTGAAATTTTTGTACAATTTTGAAAATCACATAAATTGAATTCTTTGCAAATTTGAATTAGTACTGCATAAAAATACAGTATTCTTACTTCATATAAGGAAGAAATTTCTGAAGAGATAAAGTTTCTTCAATTTCTGTATTGTGTACTGTATTCCGAACGTGAAAACCAAAACTTGTATACTTTCTTTATCAAATTTACGTCTTATTCGGTAATACACTAATTGGGGCTAGTTTTCCAAAATATATTAATTTTGAATTTCTAAGTTGTGTATTTTGTTTTGCCAATAGTGCAACCTATTTTACGCAATGTTTATACTCTTGTTAAGTTTGCAATCATTCGAAAATTCACGAAATGTAATTATCAAATCAATAATTTTCATCCTAAATCATCTATACATGTACTACTCTCCGATAGTGTTGGCGCTCTGGAGTATATTAAATAATCATAGGAGATGCTTATATATTATCTGCGTTAAATTTCGGAGAAAGCTGTATATTAAACTAGGAAGCCCTGCACCGGCATGTATAATCAGTAATCCATGGATTGGTTTTGAGCTTCTTGGCTTTCGTTGTGTGCCCTGAACACGTATATAAAAGGAAAAAATTTGCGATTTTATGTAAAATTAATGTTACCACCGTATCTTTTTGTTGCTCTAATATAAGACTATTTAGCAAAAAAAAATGCTTCCGAGAATGACCGTTAAAATTTTTTTACAAGCAGATAAATACTATAAATACAGTGGGTATAGTTGACTCCATTCTTATACTGCACATAAAAAACTCAAAGCTGCCGACCGAGCTAATATAAGGGGAGACCGAGGCATGCTTTGTTTTTCTACACTATATTAAATAACGAATATAATGTATTACTTAATAGATAATAGTATATTATTCAACGAGCGGTAATGTAGGTAATAACTCACGCAGATGAAAGTTTACAGCACGAGCCGTAGGCGACTGCTGTAATTCATCAAGTGAGTTATTACCATTACCGCAAGTTGAATACTATACTTTATCTACGATTATAATAATAAATATTGAATTGAGAAAATTTTGTTTAAATTACTGAGTTTGTTTATAAATAAAATTAATTGTAAAATTTAATTTTTGTTCGCCCTTTTATATTTGTTGTCTTCAAAGATTTAGCCACCTTTAAGCGGAGGTAGAATGTGATTTTTAATCGAAATAGTGCACAAACTGCTTGTAGACAAAAAATCAGCTTTGTAGATTAATATTACGCGGCGGAAAATGCAAAACTTCTCCGCGAACTGCAATAGCCCGGAGCGCATATTCGGTCAAAAGTCTTTTTTTTTATGTTAGAGAAAAAATTTAAAAAGCGTCGGAAAGCTCAATCAATTCTCTTTACATAAGCTGTTTACAATTTTTTCGAAAAAAACGATAGTTATCGAGATATTCGAGGAAATGTAAGAAATTACACGTTTTCCTATAGAGCGTATGCAAATCTTAAAAAAATAATTTTTCTCAGAAACCTTTGTTTCGAAGGGCCAAGATTAACGGAGTATCAAAGTAGTACATGATATTAAGTGAACATCGTATATGAGATCGATTTCAGTTAATTACCGATTAATTACGGCGACAAAATGGAGAAAATTTACCGAAAAAAAAAGTCCCAAATCCCGCCCCCTTTAATTCCTTCATTTTTGTCGGAGTTCAAAAAATAAAAAAAAGAATTTTTGCAAATTTAATTCTATATAAGTTAACTAGAGTAGTCTTTTGGCGTAGGAGCCAAGATTAAAAAGTTGCCAACTGTAGAAACTCAAAATTTGCGATTTTTTGCCGTACATGGCCAACATTTCAGTAGTTATCTCCGAAACGAAAAAAAAAAATAAAAATTCTTATGGAAGCAAAAAATTCGTAGTGAAAAATACTCGTTTGACCTTATTTTTTATTTCGAGCTAACTCTCAACGTTTCGGAGATATCTGCGAAAAATAGCAAAAAACAGCTTACATTTCGGAGCCGAAAAAATTGCAAAAACATGCAATCTTGACACGTTCATATTTTTCGAGAAACACCATTGGGACGGCCGTATGATGTCGCGACGTAAAGAGGAAGTCTTCCAAATAAACCTGATCGTAAATTGCATGACGAAATTCGAAAATTCGGCTCGGCACGAACGAATCAAAAGTAGCATTTTGTGACATTTCCGAAAATCTTCATAGATATTAACGTGAATAATCTGTCACTACCTCCCTGGCTCCACCTTCGTGTGTTGCGAGTTACGTCGATTGGACAGGCTAGGCATGAAGATAAAGGTGATTGGCTCTGTACCTAGCGTAAGTTATAATAACTCACGCATTATAACTCACGCTGTTTGTTTATAGATACTATTAATAATTGATCAAAAGCAGTTCATTAATTAGTATATAACCTAATAAGAGTAGATAAAACATCATTACTCTTATTTAAAGTATGGTCTGGCATGATTAAGATAAGAAGTAAACGGTAACACGCCACTTTTAATTAAGATTTCCAACTCTTGTGGTATAGTTACGCAAATCACCCCTAACTAGAAGGGCGCGGAGTTTATTGTCGGCGTTAATACCAGGGTAACAAATAATCAGAGCCGTACTTTGAATTTATCTATCAATGTCGCGAAGGACGGGCAATGGGTAAACCAATGCGTAAGATATTCCTATCTTGAGGCAAAACAGAGTAAGATTTTTTTATTTATTTATTTTAGAAACTTCATTAAGTTTCTACCGAAAACACGATTTTGAAATCTTTAGTATTTTGTTTATTCCAATACGCAAAAAGTTGAAGTACGGCTCTATGGTACTCTTTTCTGCATATAACAACGCCGACGTTGATATTTTTATGGCCCGTTTTTATGGCTTTTCTTATGTGCCCAATGGAGTTGGAGACAATGATACCGCGTCCTGACCATAGTTAATGTGATTTCAAGCTATGCTGGAGTGCATATTTTTTCATGGTAATAGGTTTCTGTGTTCAAAATATCAAAATAAATATTCTCAATCAGAAAAAGTTTGTATAATACCTAAATAATATTCTCTGATCATGATAAAAGCAAATAAATAAAAAATAATTAATTGTAAAAATAAATCAAGAATAGGCAAGTAAATAATGAATGAATGTTTCTATACTCTACTGATGAGAACTATCGAGTTCGAAAAAACTTATAACAACTTTTCTAGAGTTGAAATAGAATGTTGTGAATAACTGAATTTCAATAAATAATTTAATATATTTTTTTTCCTTAAAATGCCAGAAATCATATCGTATAATTCAACAGTTCCTCAGTATTAGCTAGAAGAGTAGTTGTTTTGATTGGTTTTCCAATAATGAGTGTTTTAAAGTGTTTTCCTAAGTAGTACATTAGCGTGACCCGATTAAGGTATCAATATACAGAAAGTAGATAATTTCATATGAAATTAAAAAAAGTGTGAATGACTAAATGTAAATAAATGATTTAAGTATTTTCAATATATTTTTTTCTTTAAAATGCTAAGAATCCTATCATGTAATTCAATACTTCGTCAGTATTAGCTAGAAGAGTAGTTGTTTTGATTGGTTATCCAATAATGAGTGTTTTAAAGTATTTACCTAACTAGTATATTAGCGTGCCCAGATTAGGGCAACAATATACAGAAAGTAGGTATTTTCATAATAAATAAAAAAGTGTGTAAATTGTGATTTGCATAATACCTAAATAATATTCTCTAATCGTGATAAAAGCAAATAAATAAAAAATAATTAATTGTAAAAATAAATCAAGAATAGGCTTGTAAATAATGAATGAATGTTTTCTATACTCTACTGATGAGAACTAACGAGTTCGAAAAAAATTGTACAACTTTTCTAGAGTTGAAATAGAATGTAAGGTTCAATAATTGTTGTGAATGACTGAATTTCAATAAATAATTTAAGTATTTTCAATATATTTTTTTTTGCCTTAAAATGCCAGGAATCCTGTCGTCTAATTCAACACTTCGTCAGTATTAGCTAGAAGAGTAGTTGTTTTGATTGGTTTTCCAATAATGAGTGTTTTAAAGTATTTTCCTAAGTAGTACATTAGCGTGACCCGATTAAGGTACCAATATACAGAAAGTAGATAATTTCATATGAAATTAAAAAAAGTGTGAATGACTAAATGTAAATAAATGATTTAAGTAATTTCAATATATTTTTTTCTTTAAAATGCTAAGAATCCCATCATGTAATTCAATACTTCGTCAGTATTAGCTAGAAGAGTAGTTGGTTTGATTGGTTCTCCAATAATGAGTGTTTTAAAATATTTACCTAACTAGTATATTAGCGTGCCCAGATTAGGGCAACAATATACAGAAAGTAGGTATTTTCATAATAAATAAAAAAGTGTGTAAGTTGTGTTTTGCATAATACCTAAATAATATTCTCTAATCAGTCCCTCTTTCTACAACTTCGACTTTTCTGGCCGCGCTTTCTAAAGACGCACACGTTTTGATAATTTTATTTTATGTATTTTGAGCATAAAAACTGTATGTACAAAATAATGGGCTTTGTAACGGTGGTGATATAATTTATTTGCTTTTAAATCTTCAACTATGGCCAAATTGACATATGCCAGAGTCTATTTTGTTGTGATTTATGCTAAACTTCGCCTGTTTAAATGAATTAATTGCATGTTAATGTGCAACGTTTTCGTTATTAAAGTCGTTTTATTATTATTACTATTATTACTGGTATGTTTTATAGTTGACTCTCTTCTCGCATCTCGTTTTTTTTTTGGTAATGTCGTAAAGTGGGTCAAAATCTCAACATAAGATCAAGCGCATTTCATAAAATATGTGCTGTTCCCAGAAGTGCGATATTTTGCATCTTATGTATGCTTATATGGGAGGAGAGGCAAATTCTTTTCTTATCTAGTTCCTTTTTTATGGTTCCAAGGGCTCCAACGACTACTGGAACATTTTCTCTCACATTGTTATCATCGTATGTAGACACATCAATGAGCAGGAAAGATCTTGCCTTTTGTTATGTATTATGATATCTCATCAATTTGCTCGGATATTTCGATCTGTTATAGTCGGCACATCCCACATAATTGTTACACCCTTGGTGTTAAACCACTTTTTCTAGCTAATGTCCATAATACTTCTCAAGTACCGATACATTCAGATCTTACGCCAATAGTCCTGATCAACCAAATAAACGCTGATGGACGAGCGTATCAACATCTCAATAGCCAACTGACCCAGGATCAAGTTGCCCCGTGTCCCTGCCATAGCGGAACGCACCGGAATGCATCATGACATGCGACCACTTGCCACAGGGGGGGGGGAGTAGTAGAGCAGCCATATCATGAATATTGACGGATCATTACACGGCATTTATATGAGATGAGCGAAGCTCATCATGTCAACTCCGCCCTTCGTGAAGCGAAGATCAGATGAACTCAGTGGGTGCTACAGTACTCTACATCCTGCCATTATGTGGCTAACGTGCTCTTCTTCCTCTCCACACAGCCTGCATCTGTTGTTCATCGCCTGCTTCAGAATTTTTCTCTTGTGAAATCTGGTTTTCAATGCTTGGTTCTGTGCTGCTATTATCAAGTTCTCTGTTTCTCCCTTAAAACTCAAACTATCTAACCTAACCACACTACCGAAGCCTTCTTATCAACTGCTGCTCTATCCAGAGTTCTAAAATGTTCACCATGCAACGCGTTCTCCTTGAGTACCTCTATGACAGCATCGAATCTGTTTTTTATTCCCGATATTCTCAGCTTCTGAGTCGGGGTACACTTCTTTGACTTTTCTTGAATTTTCATGGGGAGAATACATCTACTTAATCATACCACGCTCCTTTAAAAAGAAAATAAATTTATCATTTCCCTGTTTATTATTTTTATTATTATTATTATTTATGTTGCATAGAATCAATTCAAAAGACCAAGCTCCTCGACTATAAAGTTAGGTTATCTTAACTTTTAAAAACTTACACATAATTGAGACTCTGTTATTAGTAAAATGTAGCACTTAAATAATACAAGTAGCGGGATTTTAAGAAATTATATTTCTCATTTTTTTAATACCAAAATTGGCTTACTTTTTAAGATTTTTGTCTTCAACTGAGCTCTGAAAGCTAATTCAGTGATAGGCTTAATTGTTTATTTATTATTTACCTTTCCAGGATTATGGTCTTCTATGTAATAAAAAGTAATTCCAATCTTTATTAAAATTTTAGTCACAAGTTAGTTTCACAATCGGTAATACAGATTTGTCCAATAATAATTTTAGATTAAACCCAGTAGAAAAGTTGTGCTCCATTAGTGTCATCAACTCATTGCCCCATTCCGATTGAATTGGCATGAAAATATTAAATTTCATTTGTAAATTCATATCCACAACGAAATCTGATAAAGGTATCATAATATCATTTTAATAACCTTGTAGCGATCATATTTACGTCTATCTCATCATGACATATTTAAAACTCCAATCCGTCCAATCGTGACTATAGTTATTCAACAGATATATTCGGTTTTATTAAACGATGAGGTCGCAAGAGCCACCTACCTCATCTCAGAGGAAGGCGTGAGTTGATTTTTAAAATAAAGGTGATCCTATTGTACTCCTGACATTATTGAAGATTGCGGAATTTATGCGATTAATTTAGCACCTTTTTGATCGATAACGTCAAGTCAACTCGCGTTTCAGAAACACGTATACTCTTTTCAACAACAAATATTCAATCTGAGAAATCTTACGTGAAATTCGGTACATCTATTAAAATTTATGCGTATGGCGATGCCGGAATAAGTTACAACCTAGATCCATGCAGTTTTGGGAATTTGTCTGAAGGTGACGAAAAATATTTTCGAAACGTTGAGCGACTCATGAGAAAAATAATATTTATTACGTTTAGCTAATCATTTTGCAGTATTCTGGTATACAGGGTGGTCCATCAAAGAGGGTCCAACCGCTTCCGTGACTTTTTAAATGAAAAAAGAGAAAGTGCCTGGATACGTTAATTTTTATTTTAAGGGAGCCCTTGATTTAAATGTTTTCATCCAAGTAACTTCAACCTTCAAAAAAAACGTTAAACTTGGTGTTGTATCTCATGAATATTATTTTATTAAGCGGGTAATCTTCAAAAATTTCAATATTACCTCTAGGATCTTCCAAATGTTTTAGTAATTTTAATTCTATTTTATTGTTAATCAATTCTTGAGTACTTTCAGTGTTGGGAACTGGAAGTTGTGGAGACTTTAAAATGTTGATGGATCTTCTTTGAAGTCAAAAAAATTGTTAGCGGTTGTTTCACGTTCCGAATTTGGCGCTGTGGTTGCCTCCTGCAATATGACTGGAGAAAACAAACTTGTTGTTTCATCTAATATTAGCTGTATTATCTTTTTCATGTCAACTGAATTGTCTGTTTTTTTAAGTACATTTAATTACCCTGATTTTAAACTAGGAATAATCACAGCAGCAATAATAGCCTCATTTGAATTATCATTTATCGTAAATAAATATAAAAATCATCCTTGTAGTGCTTATCTTTTCCTTCTTTAAAGAGGATCTGCGAATATCTTAAAATATGTAGCCATACAAACGTTATATTTTCATCTATCCCTTACACAAAATATGTCTTTATTAATAATCATATTTTTAAATATAATTGCAAATTATACGATTTTATTAAATTTGTAATTAAATAAAGTGGCGCAAGGTAATGTTAATTACTATGAAATAAATAAAGCAACTTGCAAAATCAATAAAATTACATATGCAAATGACCTTTTGAATATTATTGACAACATTAGTTTTCTGTCAAAATCACTGATTTTTGTCTCCACAAATATGATTAATAATCATATTTAAAATAAAGATCATTTGTTAAGTGTTACTTGCAATGAAGAATCGTTAAGTGTCTATGGATCCAGTGCAGAAGAGGTCTTAGAGATGATCGATCTTATGTCTTCTGGTACTTCAACAGCAATTAATGCACCTAATATTAATGCAGACGTAACTAGGACCAACAACAACTCTTTTTTATACCCGTGTTTGTCCCAGTTAACACTAGCAACTGACAGCTTAACAAGACAACTGTAAGAGCTCATACTAAATCTGGTAATTTAGGATTTAATGCCCCTGATTTTTCTTCACTACACATAAATTTATAGGGTCCTAGTAATAAATCTGACGAATTAGCACTATGTGCTAATGCTAAAGTGTGTGATTCCAAGCTAACTTCTTCTCCAAATTGTTTAAAATATGTCACATGTGTGTTTCATGTCAACATTCAGTTCCTTTCTAATCAGTTGGAGGAGGTTTCACTTTTTTTGGATAAAAACTCTTTTGATATAATTTGTTTCTCTGTTGGATAAATCTGCGATAAATTTTTATCTTTTAAACTGGCAGCTCACTTTTGTAGAGAAAATAACAAACACGGCGGAGTGTCTATTTTTGTAAAAAACTCAATTAAACATAAACCTTTTCAAACTAGCGAATTTAATAGTCAATTTAATGCTGAATTCTGCGCTATTGAAATATCGTGTATAGGTCACCCACTGGAGACATTGAAGTTTTTCTTAATCTGTTAGAAAATCTCTTAATACACTTCTCAACAAAGTTTAGTAACATTATATTAACCGGTGATTTCAACATTAGTTTTAGGGGAACCTCCCCCCTCCCTATCAGACTTGGTGCATCTAACTTCATCTTTTGGCCTTGTAGTCACGATCTCCGATTTTACACTTACAAGGACTTGCATTGATGATGTCCCTACGAATCTGGTGGATGGTAGCTACGAGACTGGCGTTATCGACGCCTGCTTATCTGATCACTTAGGTCAATTTATTGTCATTAAAAAATCCTTCAAACTTCATACAAAAAATATTTGGAGAAGAAATATTAATGCCAACTGCATCGGTAAGTTAAGAATATCCTTGAAAAACACTGACTGGCGTTTATTTGAAAACTTAAATTATAATGCAAACTTTGTCTGAGTTTTTAACAAAAACTTACTCATCAAATATTAACGATCATTTTCCATTAAAAAAATGTAAAATTAGTAATTCTCCTCCAGTTTGGTGGCTTGACGACTTTTTCAGAGAAATGAGGGAGACTCTATCCTGTGCTAAAACGATTGCCAACTGTACTAGCGATTTCACATTATATAACATTATGAAGAAAGACTTTAAAATAGTTGAAGCTAAAAAAGTAGCTTATGATTCCTTCCTTAGCAATTCTGATAACAAGGCACGTGATAGCTGGAATTTAATTAATTTTGAAAGAAATAAACCAAAATCAAGTTCATCTGAACACGATATTCCTTTAGATTCCTTTAATTCATTTTTCTCCACTATGGCCAAGAAATTTGTTATACCCACATCTAATGTCCAGGCAACAGATTTTTAAAAAAATTTACCTAGCTTTAGTTCTTCTTTCTTTCTTGAGCCAGCTGCTATGTATGAAGTTTCAGAGGCGGTTCATAGTCTAAGTTTCCAATTGCACCGATATTTATGGAATGAATACTCGTATTATCAAAGAAACCATTGACATAATTTTGGAACCGCTTACACTTCTTATTAATAAATGTTTTAGTGAAAGTCACTTCCCTGATGTGCTTAAGGTTGCTAAAGGTTTACTACTCTTCAATAAAGGAGACATTAATCTAATTGATAACTATCGTCTCATATCTATCATCCCCATTTTTGGTAAAATTATTGAAATTATTCTTAAAAGAAGGCTCGTCAAGTATCTAGACACTAACAATATTTTAAATTGTTGCCAATTTGGCTTTCGTAACAAATGCTCTACCACCGATGCTGTTTTTAAAATAGTATCTCACATTGTATTGTGGAAGGCCCCTCGGTAAGCATGTAGTTATCAGTTTATGTGTCTTATCCAAGGTCTTCGACTGCGTCTCGCATGATATACTTGGGGAAAAATTGAGTTTTTACGATGTTAGAGGTTTACCTTTGAATCTGTTTTCGTCTTATCTGAACAACAATGTGTCTCTATTAACAACGTTAATTCGGAGTTTCTGCCAGTCAAATACGGGGTGCCCTAGGGTTCTGTACTGGGGCCTCTACGTTTTATCTTACATGTAAATGATCTTTTTTACTATTTGTCTCCTGTTAAATGCATTGCCTATGCCGATGACACATCCATGCTAAGTTTTGATTATGACATTAACAATGTAAACATCACCTCCGCTGCGTCTATTCAGCAAGCTAAGGTATGGTTTTCTGCTAACAGTTTAATGCTAAATGAAGACAAAACTCAAAAGCTTTTATTTTCCACTAGAAATGCATTGGTAAACGGTGACAGTGTCAAGATACTTGGAGTTCTTGTGGACAACAAACTAAGCTGGTGTAAACACGTGGAGGTACTTTCAAGCAAATTATCCAGTATCTAGACTAAAAAATGTTCTGACTTTAAAGTCTTGCTATTTCTTCTTATTTCACTCTCACATCATCTATGCAATACTCCTCTGGGGTGGCTCATGCCATGCTACAAAAATTTTTAAATTACAAAAGAGAGCTCTCAGGTTAATCAGCAATGCCAGGTGGAGGGATCACTACCAGTCAATTTTTAAAAAACTGGGCATACTGCCTGAACCTTCTTTATTTATGTATATTTCGTTATTGGAAATTCACGGAAATAAGGGCAATCTTTCCACCAATTCTGATTTTCATAATTATTCAACCAGATCCGCCCTACAACTTAGACAACCTCGATATAGATTTGTTAAATCTTCAAAAAACTTATTGAACCTTCAGCTATATAACCATTTACCAAATTCCACAAAAATTCATTATAATATATTCAAACGCAAGTTAAAAATGCATTTCTTGAATTTCTGTTTTTACTCAGCGGAAGAGTATGTTAACACTGAATTTCCCACCTTATAATATTTCTGCTACCCTATTACTTCCACGTCCAGTGAAAGTATAGTAACGACAAAAAAATTTTAAAACATTTTTATTGTCCAAATAGGCTTAAAATGTCATGAAATGTCGAGATTTTAAGTTTGAGGAAAAAAAAAAATTCTGTCTGTCGGTCTGTCTGTCGGTCTGTCTGTCTGTAACTTTTTTTTGTGCGCACGTTTACTCTGGAACAGTTTAAGATATGACTTGAAATTTGGTACTTTAACGATATCTAGAACTAGATTATATTTTCATCTTGTTCCGTCGAAGAGTTGGGGTGTAAATTGGGATAAATTTGGGGTAAATGGGTAAATCAAGCAGGTAAAAGTCCACGAAATTGGTATTTAGTATATACAAGAGAAGCTAAGGTCTCAAAAAAAAAATTGGCATTAGCCACCTCCATTACCACCCCCACCCCCTTATTAAAGGGGATGAAAAGAAATTGTGATTTAGTGTATGTACAGGAACCAGAAACCTCAAAATAATTTTTTACTTCGTCCACCCCCCGCTACCACCCCTCTATCACCACCTCCACCCCACTACCGATGTGGGGTATTGTTTTATGGGTTTTTGGGGTAGAAGATTTCAAATATTATATTATTAAAGTTCCATAAACAATTATTTTCACATACAAAGTTTTTTCGTTGTGAGTGACTTGGATAGAGAATTTGGATGTGGAAGTAGTGATTCCTTGGGCAGCGGTTTTTTTATGTTTTTTTGCTCTTTTAATGTATAATGTTTTTTTTTCTTCCTTTGTTAGTGGCTAAGTATATGCATATTGTTAGTTGGTCAGTTGTTTATTATATGATGATTTTATTAGTTATTGTATTTGTATCTTTATATTTCCATGTTTTTGTTATAATTTTTGACTTGCCAAAAACTTTTTGTAACTTGGTTAATTAAAATAAACTTTTTTATTTCTTTCTTTCTTTCTTTTTATCTAAGGTTATCGAGAATTATCGGTCTCTCACTATATTATTCAACCCAAATGTAAAATAATTTAAATGCTCTAAAATAATTTAATTACAGTAAAATACTTCAACCCTACAGTTATTCAAATTATTCTAGAGATTTGAAACTATTGGAGAAGTAATTTAATTACTCCCAGATTTGTCGAAAACTATTCTTAAAATTACTAAAATCAAGTTCAAATGTTACTAAAATATACGATTATCAGAGAAAAAATTGCGGATTCATGTGAATTGATATTTTTCTTTATCCGATGAAAAAACATACGTTTCCAATTTGGACATCGGATGACGGATGATGAGAATTCACCTTAAATTATCTAATTTGTCCTTCTATTTATTATACGCTCGGTTAAATGAATAAGTTGTAAATTAGCAATTAATTCCAAAATGTGATACAAGCTTTAGGTCAACCTCAATCATAAACATGAAACGAAATTGTAAAATAATTTCATAGGGCTTTCCAGCTCGTCAATCAATGTCAACTTAAAACCAACAAAATTGTTGGTGAATTTTATTTATTTTCCGTGCGGAAAACACCTGCGAATGTTATCCGGCGAGACACGTTATCTCGCAATAATAACACGTATTTTTATATAAATATAATATTAATATTCGTGTCGAAATAATGGGAAAATATAATACGGAGAGCGTAATATAACTTCCGACACTGTAAAGTAATTTTTGCACGGTGTTTATAGTGCAACAGCCAATGTATGCTGTTAGTGTGCTGCTTAGTGTTACAAGCAAAGAGTCAATTTTATTTTATTTTCTGATCCGCCTGGGACGTGAAACAAGTTGATGGACATCTGGAAATCGTGTCTGATTGGTGGAATGCCCCACCACCATAATCATTCTAGTAAGGTAGATTGTCTTATAACCTCAGTGCATAAAATGGGTATAAAAGGTCCCAAATTACATTACAAGCAGTTGGAAACCTAAAATTGTCGTCAGAGAAGATGTCGGATGGGTTGAGGAGGGAGGGAAATTTACCTGAGCAGGACAAAAACTGGCATTTCTATGCAAATACAAATTAGTGGTAAAATTGGTACGTTACCACAGAACGACGAGCTACACAGCTCATCCTTACCCTACCGATGATCCGGATGACAGGATGTCTCTTGGCATCTTGTGTACCGGCAGTCACTCCCGCCACAAACCCAAAAACACCCAACTGACAGATGACTACCCCCGGGGGGGCAAACAAGCTGGCGAAGAGCAGAAGACGAAGAAAGAAGAACGCCAGAAGAGGCCTTAGCCAGCAAGGTCCAACGAGCCAGGACCCAGGGAGGTGGACCGAAATCGTCTGCACCGCTCACATTTGTGAGTGGGGCCGACGTAAAGTAAGTTCGCCTGCCCTGCACGAGGCTGGTCCCCGGTCTACAGCGATGCATTGGGGTAAAGGGCAATAGTCCTGCCCGGCCCCAGTCATCCGAGACCGACATCTTTAGCCAAGAATATTGGCGCCACAGAACGACTCATTTACATACACTCCCCTCCTCTTGGAACATTAACACAAACTGAAATACATAAACTAGCTGATACTTAATACCAAAAATATAAAGAAATCAATTTGGTTTTAATGGTTTAATGTTAATTTTATTTGCACCTCCCCAGGCTATTATGACATATTTTAGAATTGATTTTATTATTCCACAGTATATGATTTTAGTGAAATTTCTGCTTAATATTTTTTAATTTTTTTAAATCTGTAATATAAAACTTTAATTTCTTATTGTTGTTGTTAGTTAGTGATATGTGATTACACATTAAATGAAAGTCTAAAGTTTTTTCGACATAACTATTTTTTCATGGGCAGTTATGACCAAATTCATATAACGATATTTATTTCAGTAAATAATGGTAATTTTTTTTTAATATAGGCAGAATTACAAATATTTTGTTTTTGAAATGCTAAGGGCCAGAAGATACTTTGATCAGACTGTTCCTTAACCACCAAGTCCAATTCCGATATTATTTTCCTTTAAAAATGATGGCGGTGACACTTACAATTTATTTAATATTTCTTTATGGCTAATTGTGTCCTTTGTGACCTTTTTCAGATCTCTAATAACAGTAATAACCAATGATCGGAATTTGGGTTTAATTCAAGTGGCGCACATAGGTATATAAACTTTTACATCAAAAAATTAAATGTATGTTTGTTGTTTCTTTCAAAATAAATCGAAATTAAATGTAATACGAACCTACCTTGTGAGTTTTTCAGTTATTTTTGCATATTAAAATACATGTATACATATGTACAACTAAAAATGTATGCATATTTTAATAAATCCTTGTAACGACGCACCTGAAATTAAACCCAAAATTTCGATCACACATAAGGATGGTACACTATTATCCAAACTTTCATAATTTTTTCCATTTAAGCAGGCTATAGCATCACTTGTTGATGTTTTTCTCGGAACCTGTATTGATTTTTCCAAAATAAATAAAATTTATTTATGAGAAATTACGCCAGCGTTTTTTTAATGCCCTTTCAGTTATTTTTGCAATATTGGATATTCAAGATATAGGTCTGCAATTTTCCATTAATAGGCCAGGCGACAGGTCAAAAAAAAGCCTCAATAAGGAAATAATTAGTGGAAAGCTGGAAATTACTTTAATCGCTTTATTTGGACCCAGATATTACTCTCCCAAGTTTTCCCCCTCGACGAAGTCGGCGTTGGCCCTTCTGGCCCTAAGAAGGTACCATTTTTCGATTTTTTGCAAATATATCCGAAACCATCAACTTTATCAACAAAATACCTATTACAAAAAATAATCTAGAATAAAATTCTTTACCGTTTGTCTCTAAAGTGAACCGTTACGATGCACAGTGGTCCAATTTGCCTATCTAGCGCGAATATAATGACATTTTTAAGATTATTGTACAACGCTCTGGGAAGTACAGGCTTCAAGTAAACATTCCAAAGGGCAAAAAATTACTTTATGACGTAAATATATCCTTTGAAACAGCCGACATGCCGCAATGTATAGGGTTTATTCTTTAATCAGTCGCTGTTGAACTCTTTTTGTGTCAAGTGTGTCTATCGAAAAGCAGTGTGTTATTTGTTTTTTTTTTAATGGCTGACCTTCCACAAGGTATGTTATTATTTTTCTGCACTATATTTAAAATAAATTTTGATTTCGCTTTAATGTAGTAATACTTTTAAATGTAAAAATCTATAAATCAGGATTAAGTAGCCTTATAAAAAATTGCAAGCGATTCCAAAACTTCGTGTTAGCTTAGTTCTCATTAATAGTTATCCAAGATTTTGTATATTAAATATAAACAGATAATCGGCGCGATTTATTAAGTTATCATATTTCTTTCAGAGGCACTACCGCGGGCACCGCGCGCTATCAAGCACTCAGAGTTATTTGTCGAATGGTATAAGTATAAAAGTTTAAAGAGGACTAAATTGATTTTTCATCTTAAGCAATTTATTCTGTCAAAACAAGATATCAAAGAGGAATTGCTTGAAGAAGCATTAATAAAATTTATAAAAAGCATCGATGTGCGATGGAAAAAGTGCAGTCGTAATATAGAATATTTTAAATCTAGAAACAGTGTATGGTTGGGCGCAGAATTAAAAATTTTAGAGCACAGTCATAGAGATTCCCCAAGTACATCGAAAAAAGCTGGCCGCCCATCGAAAAAATTTGAGGAGTGGGAAGCAAATCCGAACTAAGAAATTATTTGGTGAAACATCAGTGGAAGAATTATCTTTTGCCATTGAAAGCCATCTTAGGAAATCTGGTAAACGTACAGCTGCTTCTGTACTGCACGATGTTACTTCTACAACTCCAAAACGAGCGAAAAAATATAGACGAGCCTATAATCTTTGGAAAAGAGAAGACAATCGCCAAATTAAATATTCCGAAGAAGAAGCATTGTCTTTAATTATCAATGCAAAACTTAGTAAGCAGCAATACCTTTTAATAAGATCGGAAGCAAAGTCGCACAATGCTAACATTTATCCTTCATGGAATAAAATTTTAAAAGCAAAGACAACGTGCCTTCCGGAATCAGCATCTATAGTTGTAACAGAAAATTCTGCGGAAGTAAAACTACAAACACTTTTAGACTTAACAGCATGGCGTATTTGTTACCATCAAGAAAGTGTGCTGCAAACTTTGCCAAAGGAAAATAAAGCATTCAAGCTGATCTGCAAATGGGGTTGTGACGGTAGCAGCGGCCAAAGTAATTATAAACAACGTTTTTCGAAGGAGAGCCAGAATGACTCTTCAGTATTTGTTCTTTCATTTGTGCCTCTTCAGTTACATTGCACAGTATCATCAACTGAAGAAAAAATCATAGTGTGGCAAAATCCAGCCCCATCAACCACGAGATTCTGTAGAGCGATTAAATTTATTTTCACCAAGGAATCAGACGAAGTAATAGAAAGAGAGACTTCATTAATTCAAAAGCAAATTAGTGAACTTTTTCCGACTTTTATATCTGATGATATTTTTATTACCTACGAGTTAGTACTTACAATGGTCGACGGCAAAATTTGCAACTCACTGACCAATAATAGTTCGACACAAATTTGTTACATTTGTCATGCTAAACCAACAGAAATGAACAACTTAGACAAAATATATTCAAAGACACCAATAACGCAGCACTACACGTTTGGCCTATCTATACTACACTCCTGGATAAGGTTCATGGAATGCTGCTTGCACATCGCTTACCGACTGGATGTTAAAAAATATCAAGCAAAAGGACCATATAAAGAAGTTGTAAAAAATAAGAAAAGAGAAATCATCGACAAATTGAGGCAACAATTAGGAATTCTTGTAGATCAACCTAAACCTGGTTACGGATCAACAAATGATGGCAATACTGCCAGAACCTTTTTCCGTGATCCTAAGTTGACGTCCTCAATAACGGGATTGAACGAAAATTTAATTAAACGCTTTAGTGTAATATTGAAAACACTCTCGAGTGGATATAATATAGATCCAGCAAAATTTGAGCAATACGCCAAAGATACAGCTGCATTATTTATAAAAGAATACAAGTGGTATTATATGCCACCAAGCCTCCACAAGGTGCTTATTCATGGAAGTGAAGTGATCAAACACGCAATACTCCCAATAGGACAATTGAGTGAAGAGGCACAGGAAGCAAAGAACAAAGATTTTAAATTTATGAGAGAACACCATACGAGAAAAAAATCTCGTATTTCCACAAATGAAGACCTCATTAACTACTTATTAATATCATCTGATCCGATAATATCTCATATGGCTCGCAAGAAACAATTAAATACTAAAAAACCCATTAACAGCGAAGTGCTGAAATTGCTCAAGGAGCCAGATACTGTTTCACAAAGTAAATACAGTGATTCTTCCGATTCGGAATAATTTATAAATTTGATTTGAAGTATAATTTGTAGATTATTTCAATATACCAGATTTTCATTTATTTAATGTCACAAATATTTGGTTCATTTGATTTTTTATATAAATATAATTTATTAATTATGTTTGATTCTCATTTTTTATTGCAATTATATCCTTATAAACTTATTAAAACAGAAAAAAAAAAAATAAACCTGAAAAAAGTTAATAATTTTTTCGCGCTGGATATATCATCTGGACCACTGTGCGATGGTACGATCATTCAAAGTGGAGCTCTTTTTGATTCTTGCGGAAAAGTTATCGAAATCATATGCCATATCAAAGTTTCTACATGTTATAAATATTTGTCAGCATTCCAGGTGCACAAGCTGTCAACTTGTTACAAGTATAACAGCTTTTCAATGTAAACAGCTGCGGCAAAGTACCTACGATTAGTATTATTATTGACTAGTATTGACATAAAATCACTCTTTTCCACACCACCTGCCTCATTACTCTTCAGCAGTGTTACGAATTTCATTTTGCCCTGCCTGAAAAACGAAGACGTTGTATCGCACCCACTAAACGCATGCAACAAGAGGATGTTTTCTTGCACACACGGCGGGAGATTGAAACTTGTTGTGCAAAATAGTTGTTGTTTGGTTGAACCTTTGCCGGGTTTCATAAAATACATTTTCGTGGAGGGTGGCACACGAGCCGCCAAGATGACCAGGATATCTATATCTTCAGCCACTATAATGACCGAATTGTCGGGCCGAGATAACTAGAGTCCGGTGGTAACGATGAGCACATCGGCATCTTCTGGAGCTTGTCTGGTTTCGATTCCTTCGCTTTCGAATTTGACGCGCAACAAGTCGATCAATCTTCGTTTGTTTGTGTTATTACACAAAAATTTTGCTTGTGGCATAGGTGCCGTCATGGACTCATCAAAAAAAACATTAGCAGCATCATGCTTGTGCGATCGTCGAAGACGTTCAGCGGACTTGGTACTGCGAGCTGCTGGGTCGTCAGGATACCCATCGAAAATGATGACACTGTTTTTGAAGTATCTTTTGACGTAATTCACATATTTGGCGCTAATGTCGGCAAAAGTATCGGTTTGGTGCCAAATTACACGGTGCAGAAGATATCGATAACTTTTCCGCAAGAATCAAAAAGGGCTCCACTTTGAATGGTCGTAGCATCGTAACGGTTCACTTTAGAGACAAACGGTAAAGAACTTTTTGTAGCAAATTTACTCTAGATTATTTTTCATAATAGGTATTTTGTTGATAAAGTTGATGGTTTGGGAGATATTTGCAAAAAACCGAAAAATGGTACCTTCTTAGGGCCAGAAGGGCCAACGCCGACTTCGCTCGAGGGGGAAAACTTGGGAGAGTAATATTTGGGTCCAAATAAAGCGATTAAAGCAATTTCCAGCTTTCCACTAATTATTTCCTTATTGAACTACCTGTCGCCTGGCCTATAAATCTTTATCACCTTTTTTTATATAAAGGTTTACTTATGGCTACTTTGAAGTGGAATGGACATACGCCGAACTGAAAAATTTTATTTATGAGACTAATAATGGTGTTATTATCTTTATTGTTTCTCTTAATATTTCTGATGTAATACCGTGAAATTCATGGACCTTATTAATATAACTTCGGATTCGGTTTCAGAGGATCCAAATATATAAGGATACACTGGTATGGTCCGCCGGACAGACCATTTTTTTGTTTTGGGGTTGTTTTTGGGGTTGGGTGTGAAAAAAGAGCCAATCTGACAATTCTTACTTCGAATTCGGATTCAGCAGGTCAAAATAGTGTAACGTGTTTCCATCGCTCAGGATTTTCCTTAATTCCTCCTGGCGTCTTTCTTCCAAGTCTTCCATTATTTTTCTGAGTTCGTCTTTTTCCTCTTGACGTTGTCTTTCTTGTTCTTGACGTCTTCTTTCTTCATCCTCTTTTTCTTTCTGACGTCTTGTTTCTTCATCCTCTTTTTCTTTCTGACGTCTTGTTTCTTCATCCTCTTTTTCTTTCTGACGTCTTGTTTCTTCATCCTTTTTTTCTTTCTGACGTCTTGTTTCTTCATCCTCTTTTTCTTTCTGACGTCTTATTTCCTGATCTTCCATAATTTTCTTTAATTCGTCCCTTTCTTCTTGACGCCGTTTTTCTTCCTCCTGGCGTTTTCTTTCTTGCTCTTCTTTATCTTCCTGCCGTTGCTGCGCCATCATTTTTTGGAATTGTTCGAATAAGTCCTGTATTTGTTTATCGGATGCCATACTTCTTGTTGTTACGGGCATACGATGAAATTAAAATAAAATAAATTTAACTGTTACGTCAATATCGGTAATAGAACTTTCCAGAAAAATCTCGAAACAGCACGGAAAAAGTCTTATCCAAAGTCTTTTGTCACTATCCAGTTCAGAGAATTTAATAATCTCCACTAATGTCCAAATAGAAAAGTTCTAGTAATTTCCACGCACTAACACAAAAAATGAGTCTTTTTCAGTGTCTCTATCACTACTCAGTTTAAAGGATTTAATTATTACACTAGTGTCCTAATAAAATGTTCTACAACGTCTCAAAAATGCACTTAACACTATTTTTCTGTCCGAAAATAACCCTCGAACAATGTCCAGTAAATTAGTCCTGTGTTAGCACTAAACCTCGAGAATACTTCTCGAACACTCCAGCACAACTTCAGAGCTCCTCTTGTCATAAAATTCCGCTTTCTGACACCAATTTGTAACGTGTTTCCACCCTTAGGAAACCACCCTCGCAAATTCCGTGGGTTCCAAAAATTATAACAAGAGATGTCCACTAACACACTTTATTAAATATTTACTGGATACTTCACAATACTATTATTAATTTAAATACACTTTACTGACTAAAATCACAATGTTTATCACTTTGTTTATCCTTGAAGTCTTAACCTCACTTTCTATACTTTTTGAACTTTCTGAACTACTCGCCGAGAATGCGGTCGGTCTTTTATACCTAAAAATGACAGATCTCGATTGTTCTGTGATGACGCCACCATTCTCTCGATAATTCCAGATGTCACTTTGGAATCTTCTGGTAGGTTCTTTTTCGAGTAGGTGCAAATACATCATTCTTTTGTTTTTTGGGGCTAGGGGTGAAAAACGAGCCAATCTGACAATTCTGACTTCGGATTTTGTTTCAGCGGATCTAAATACGTAAGGATACATTGGTATGGTCCGCCCGACAGATCGTTTTTTTAGGGAGTGTTCCTTTTGTTACATTTAATTTATATATTTCATAGTAATATAGTATCCAATCACCAAGATGATTCTGATTTAGATATATTACATAGAAATTTACACTAGAATCAAAAATGGTGATCTAATGGCTGAAATTCTTTACTCGAAATCAGAACGTCCCTGAGTAGTAGCTATTTTCTTTTATTTTATTTTATGTTGACGACTATGTCACGAATTAAGCTGACATCATAAAAATAAAATATATAAAATTAACATTATTCACAAAAAAAACTGTGAAGAGTATCCAATAAAATGTGCAGCAATTATATAAAATGTTCAATAAATCAGCCGAAGAGTATAATGTTTACTCTAGTCTTTAGTTCTTTTGTACATTTATTTCTTTCCTTATCGTCAACTGACGTAAAAAAATTACCATTAGCTTTTGTTTTCTTGCTGAGTAGCGACTTTTATAAATCATTTTGTAGTGTATCGTATGTATTTGTAATGTATTCCTTTCGATTTAAATTAAAGATATACAGACGTAAATTAGTCCAATAATAATCTACGCGAATACCAAATTAAGTAAAAATTATAGCTCTGTTTTACCCACCGAAGCATTACAGCGATAATTTGGTCCAATAAATCCCTGTTTTAATCATATTTAATTGGTTTCTGATCCTTTGTAAACGTCTCTTGGGCGTATTCCAGCAAACCTAAATTTAAATTATTTCGTTTAATGAATATTTAACAATATTTTTGGTAAATCGATTCTTTGTGAATTTATATTTAATATTTCTCGTATCTATTTTCTTCTGGTTATTAATATTCAACAAATTATTTAATACTACCAGAAAACTACATCAAATTGTAATCATTGCCACCATTGTTCCGATTAAAACTCAAAATGGATGAAAGCAGCAACCAATGAAACATTTTTTATGTAAATGTGTGTTGTGGTATATTAAACAGAGCCATAAGACGTTGCATATATGAGGGTAATTTGGATAGGCGATCCTACGAAGCATACACCGAAATTAATCAACAATGTACCACGGAACATTCGACAGACTATGTGGTTTTAGCAAAATGGAGCTCTCCCTTAGAGTGCAGAATTGCCATGAATTATTTAGACAAAACTTTCTCGAATTCTTAGATAGGTAAAAATGGCTCAGTTAAATGACCAGCTAAGTCACCGGATATGATCCCATTAGTTTTTTTCTTATGGGGTTACCTAAAAAGTGTAATGTGTGAAATATATGAAGAACCAATAAATTACGCTTTTTGCAGTGCTTTATTACCTACGGCGGATACTGAACTGAGGTATAGCATTTACATAAAACAAAATGAATAAAACGTTGAACAGTTATTATAAGTGTTACAATGTAACAGTTATTCTATTTGTTACAAATATTAACTACCATGACATTTACAAATTCCTAGTTAAAGTACTTGTTTTTCGTTTAGTTATTCCGGTGTTGATTATTTGATATATTGATTATTAAATGTTATCCTTTTAAATTATGTGTTTTTATCATTGGTAGTACTATAGAATATAAAAATATGTCTTATATTAGCCACTGATCATAAAACCTTTCAGAGATTTAATACTTCACTGAAATAAAATATCATTTTTCTGTGTTTATATATATGTATGTTTGTAAATGATATTTATAATTTGTTTTAGACGATTTGACCAAATATATTTTTCACTTGTTATTTATATACAGGGTGATTTAAAGAATTAAAAAAATGAAAAATTAAAAAAATGGAAAATTAAAAAAATGTGACCAAAAAAATTACCTTTTTTTTGTAGAAATGCGCCTATGACTTTAACTAATCTGACGTAACGCGGTCCAACCATATCACTTGCCCTCCCACTTTATCAGACTTGGGACTGACAGTAAAGCTGGAGATGGTAGAAGTAAATTTTTGGTTTTAATCACAGTACAAAAATAGCAAAAATTGAAATAATTTTGGAAGAATACAGCACAACAAAAAACTTAAAAGTAATGGAAAGTCAAAGAAAATGTTACATTAAATGCATTGTCCTAAGCGCCGAATGGCGTATTGAACATCGATCTACGAAAACAATTTAAAATTTAATTTTAATAGGATCGATGTCTTTCCGACACATTGACCCTATGCCAGTGAACTCTTCAATAACAAGTAGGATATTTACTTAAACCCGTCGATAACAAAAAACACCAAACTTCGGCCGTACTTTGTACCTGCCGCGGCGTTCGACCGAAAGCAAAAAATGCCGCACTTTCAGGACGCGCCAGCTTAACTTTTTATGCCATTTTAGGCAATGTAAACATCTCATACATTATTTCCCAACTAAATTCCTTGCCCTATTACTTACCACAGACAAATAACAGGAGCGTATCTTTGGCAGTTTTAATGCAAAAAAAATTACTAAATAACCTAGGATCACTCTAAAATTTTGCATGGACTTTCCCACATATAAGACTAGAACGCCATTTTATTTTCCGCATATCGTGGTGAATCACCCTGTATAGATTTCCCGGCGCCTTCGCTAACATTTTCCAAACTAATTTTTCTCTACGCTATTTTTATTAAAACAACAAATCTTTTTAGTCCAAAATATTACAAAGGGCTGTTAGAACGTATCACAATATAAAATGTATGAAATAAATCATGAATTCGAAAATTTTTTAATTGTACAAGAGGTTATTCTTGTACATTTCTTGAGCTGTATCTCGGAAAGTAGACCTATGCTCTAAGCTCCCATGGCACAAAAAGGTACCCCATCGAACACCTCAAATTTAAAACATGTAATAAACATGTTACGCCCGCCAGACTAGTAAAAATGTATTAATTGCAATTTTTAATTAATTTCTGAAATCAGCTAAGAAAAATGAATTTACTTTTCAAAACACCTGCTTGAAATTTACACAATTTATGGTAAATAATGTATCATTTTTGAAAAAATCACTTCTCAGAGATATTGATCGGTTTTAATTACAAAAAAAAAAACCTAATACACAATTGGATGTTTTTTTTATCATATTAAGGTGACTTGGCCAATTCAGATCACTTCTGAGTAATTCTTATTCCTCTAAGGAGGGGGTGTAGGTCAATATCCCCTTTAAAAAATGTTGCTTGATTTTTATAGTAAAAAATTATTTAGTTATTTAAATAATTTTTGTTTGTTACAATGGTAATCTTTTTTCATTTTATGGCCTCCTCATATTCCAAATCAACCAACGAAATGGGTGGGAATAACTATTTTGGAACTTTCGATTAGTTTTTACAACAGAAATCCTTCATTACCTCTTACATGGATTTCTATCATAATTGAGTATCTTAGTGACTTCAAAAAGTACCTTAGTCGGGGGCAAAACTCCTGAGATATTTCTGAGACAGTAATCTCTATGCCACATCCCCACCTCCCGCAAAATGGGTAAATGATACGTTAATATAATATATATATTTTCAATAAGTATTTAGCGATAATTTTTAAGTCACTAAGTTACTCTATTATGATAGAAATTCATGTAAGACATAATTAAGTATTTCTGTTGTAATAAAAACTAATCAAAAGTTACAAAATAGTTACTCCCACCCATTTCGTGGGTAGATAAAATGAAAAAAAGATTCCCATTCTAACAAACAAAAATTATTTAAATAACAAAATAATGCTTTACTATAAAAATCAAGCAACATTTTTGAAAGGGGATATTGTCACCCTACACCCCCTCTTTAGAGGAGTAAAAAATACTAAGGAGTGATCTGAATTGGCCAAGTCACCATAATATGATAAAAAAAACATCCAACTGAGTATTAGGTTTTTTTTGTAATTAAAACCGGTCAATATCCCTGAGAAGTGAGACCCACCTCTGAAGAGGTGTATGAGTGTACTCAGAAGTAATCAGATTATTATATTCTGATAGCAACCACTCAATGAGGTGTTCTGGTTTTTTTTTAAAATATGTAAATAACTATATAGTAGTTATAGTAGCTTACTACTAAAGGGTGGTGAAACAATGGCGAGGAGGGTTGAAGGAGTGAATTTGATTTTTTTTACTTCTTTTTCTACTTAGTTATCGAAGCTTAGTATTTTAAGAGAATTTCCTGTAAAATTCCAATGTCACCCCCAAATAAGGGTGGTTTTTTAATGTGTTCCGAAGATTTTTCGCCAATATAGGTGACGGATTCGTTTTCAGCACCCCAAAATTAGTAAAAAAAGTGGCTTCCACACTTTACCACGGATGGGCCAGAAAAGCCCATTTTTTAACATTGTTCTTTCCCCTATCTATTAAAATCTGTCTGGCTGGAAATTTTTGTTAATTACTTGTCAGACTTGATTTTGAATGCGCAGCATCCATGCATGAAATAGATCTCAGGCTACACTTTTGGCATCTCATAACACCTTCTCTATTTCTGTTTTTAAATGAAGTTTAAGATGTTCTCTAATAAAAAATGTTTCTCACTATGTCAGATTTAATTTTTAAGCGCCGTGCCAACGTTTTTTTTTTTAATAAGCTTCGACGACGACCGCGTCAAAACACCACTTTCAGTTTTTAGTGAAATTGAGTTTGAGATCTCTTTTATGCATAGAAATTGGTCTGTCAGCGACAGTTTTTACTATGGCAGGCTTGATTTTTTAAGCGCTGCACTACGTTGTTCAATTAAAAAATTATAAAATATTTAAAACTCCCCAGGCTTGGAACTTTATTTTTTAAGCGACGACCATGTTGGGCACATCAAATTGTAGATATTTTTAAGGCATTTAAACATGTGTACAGAGTGATTAAAAAAAAAAATTTTGAAAAAATTGTTAAGAAAGAAAACTTAATTTCCTTGAATAATTTTTTACCTCATCCTGTACATGAACTGCGTTAATGTTTTCTTATAAAGGTTTTAATTAGCTTCAATTTATGTTATTACGTCGTATTCGAAATTCTATTTGGTTTTAGAGAAAAAACTTAAAAAAAACTGATTTTTTTTAAAATAACTGAAAAAATGTAAATAATAATTTTATGCTTGATTTCTAAAAGACATATCACAAACAATTCTCAACGTAACAAAACAACAACAAGAAACAAAAGAAATAAATATTTTTAAAAACAAACTTTATTAAAATGTACTAAATAATAGGAAATTGCAAAATTTTTGTTTTTATTTTTTTTTAATAACATAAATTGAAGCTAATTAAAACCTTTATAAGAAAACATTAACACATTTCATGTACAAGGTGAGGTAAAAAAATATTCAAAGAAATTAAATTTCCTTTCTTAACAAATTTTTCAAAAAAATTTCTTTAAATCACTCTGTATGCATGTTTAAAGGCTTTAAAAATATCTACAATTTGATGTGCCCAGCATGATCATCGCTTCAAAAATAAAAAAGTTACAAGTCTGGGGAGTTTTAAGTGGCGCACCCTGTATATAAATATATTTTAGTTGGCAACCAACGGTCATACCACATTTTTTAATTAAAAAACGTGGTGAGGAGCTTAAAAAATTAAGTATGTCACAGAAAAAACATTTTTTCGCTGACAGATCAATTTCTATGCATAAAAGAGATCTCAAACTTAATTTTAGTAAAAAAAGGTGTTTTGACGCGGCCGTCGAAGAAGCTTATTTAAAAAAAAAAACGTTCGCACGCCGCTTATAAATTAAATCTGACGTAATAAAAAACATTTTTTCGATGACGGATCTATTTTAAAAAGTGTTATGAGATGCCAGCAGTTCAGCCTGACATCTATCTCATGCATGGATGCCGGGCATTCAAAATCAAGTCTGGAAAGGTAATTAACAAAAATTTCCAGCCAGACAGGTTTTAATAGATAGAGGAAATCTCAAACTTCATTTTTGAACAAAATCTAAGGAGGTGTTAAGAAGTGTATTTTCATGGAAAAAATAATTTATGACAAAAGGTTTGTCAGATGTTAATTACCAAAAACTGTCAGACAGGCAAATTTTTTCAATAATGATACATTATTTACCATAAATTGTGTAAATTTCAAGAAGGTGTTTTGAAAAGTAAATTCATTTTTTTTTTAGCTAATTTCAGACATTGATTAAAAATAGCAATTAACACATTTTTACTAGTCTGGCGGGCGTAACATGTTTATTAGAAATTTTCCAACCATTTTCATCGTTTAAATTTGAGGTGTTCGATGGGTTATCTTTTTGTGCCATGGGAGCTTAGACTAATAGGATCGAGTTGGGCCTATGAGAGTTTTTGATCAGAAAATCGAAATCTACGACATATTAAAAATTCAGACAATTTGACTGGAACCGCCTTTCCATATGATAAGTGCAGGGTCCTTTCACAATCAAATCAATAATGGCCATAAAACTAGTTGATAAGTTTTCAACCTATTCATGTGAACTACAGCAGTACAGCAAATAACATTCTAGATTTCTATCTACTTTTAAGAAATAAAAAGCAATATAAACTTATAAAAAATATCTTAAAATAAATTAGTGACCATCCACTACACACTTTTTATTTTTTTACTAAAACGTATAAGAAAACAACACCTAGCTTACCGTGATATATGACACTGCGAAGCCAGACGTCTTGTGATCAGGTGGCCTATGAAACGCCAACATTTATTTAGAGATTGAGTAGGATTTAGACAGCCGGCAATTTTCGCATCAGCCTTGAAAGCAGTAAATTTTTATGAAGTGTATTGAGTGGAGACTTTCGTGATCCAATTAATTAGAATTTATATTAAACGAAAATTTATTTGGAATGTCTCGAAAATGTGTATTGATGATTTCGTCTAACGTAAATAACCAATTGATTGGTGATTTATAGAATTATAATCGTAAACCTACACAGAAATATTTATCCCTAGTAATTGAAAGATTATTGAAGAAGACTGAAACCGTTAGTGACAGTAACACGCGTGAATTTGTTTTAATGTTCAATATCCTGGTTTTTGCGGAAACTATTTCAGTTCAATTTAAAAAAAAATGCAACTCATATTGTTCGGTCTGCCAGATGTTAAAAAAATAAAATATTGTTTTTGAAGCTCGCTATGTTTGTGGGAGCTTTACAGTCTCCTGGGCTTACTGTGCTAATCTTCCATTTTCTTTATGACACCCATTCCAGTATCCTGGTTCCTTGCACTAACTTATTCAAAACTACTTCCTTTTTTTCATAACACAGAACACAAGAAAATTTTAAGAAGATAAAATTAGATTTTCTCATTATAATTCTTATCAATTTCATTCAAATATTGGCATAAATATTGAATTTCAAATAGTGAAATTTTATATATGCAGTAAAATGAGTTTGAAGTCATTTGCATGGTCGACATGTAGTAACATCAGGTGATTTAGTACTTTTGAGCGTGATAAAATGATGTAACGTTATTTTTTTTACTTAGGTAAAGGTATGCGGCAGCGCCTTAAAGAATCAATCTATTTTAATCATCGGCGAACCTTAGGTATAGGCAACGCGAAATACACTGTTTGAAAGAAACACCGTCAGAGTGAGTTCACGTCCCAGAAGGTAAAATGGGTTAAAATATGAATTGTCAAATAACAACTGACACAGGTTACTTGTTTATTATTAAGTATTTAAAGACCGGAATTGAACGGGAATCTATTATGTAATTTTAAGGAAAGAAGAAAGAAAACTGTAATCTCCCAACAGCTAACCTACAAATGCCTTTGTGATACTTACAAACTTTGAATTAATGTAGTAAGACTACTGGTTTGAGATATTTAACAGACTAAATAAGCAAGTGGGTGAAGGATAAGAATATGCAAAATAATATGTTACTGTGGTTTAACAAAATAGCAGTGAGGCAGAGTGACAAACAAATTACCCAAGGGGTATTCTAAGTTATCAAAAGTATGATGAACTTTGGGCACACTTCAAAACTTGGCGCTCTGCAGATAGTAATTTTTATGCTGCTATTGGTAATCCCGGAATCGAGGGAAATTGGAGAGTTTTTTTGCAATTTTTTTGTGAGGTGAGAAAAAAGAGGCAGCCATTTTTGAAAAGAGGCCAGACACCACACCATCCATTTAATTTAGAGAGCCTAAAGAAAGGTAAATCATTAAATTTAAATAGTAGTTTTTAAAACATGTTACGTTAGGTGCATGATTTAATTTTTTGTAATAAGGTAGCGCTCAATTTGCAAGCATAGTACCAAGTTTTGAAGCTAATCATCTTTATAGGTTCTTTGGATAGGGCTTCGCCTACCCTCATAAATCACCTGCTGAATTTGATGTCACTGTTTGCTCGCTGATATTGAAGAGACGGGAGAGCTGTACCCAAGTTTGGGAACCGTCAGTTTGAACACTAGTCTCAGATGATAAATTCTTGTGGGGACCTGTAAAGGGAGTTGCTTGACACTCATTTCGTTGTTGGAAGTAGTTTCGATTCCTTCTTTTTTTTTGAGCTGATGCTGAACCACTCGTACATCGTAGGTCGTAACACAAACTACGGAGAAGTCCTACTGTAAGTACTGAACAATTCAATTAATCTACCACAGTCCTGGAGAAACTGCAGGATAAGATCGTCGGTTCTTACCTCCGATTAAAGAACTTATATCTAGATACATAATGGCATTACTTTGTGTGATCCCGAAAGATTCAGGATCTAAGGCACTTCTTCCCATAAATTCTTGATTGGCTAGTCGATCTGTTCGCGACCGATTCGGGCACCATCGGTTCAGTTTGATTATCATAATCTCAGTTTGATACTTTTGACAGTATATCCGCCATTAATGTTAATAAGCGTTTTTCGTGTTTTTTGTGTTTTTCGATCAAAATGTGGTGAAGAAGTCTTTTTATTTTAAGTTGTGATTTGCTCAATACCTAAATAATATTCTCTATTCATATTTACACAGTTTAGTGACAATATATTTAGTGAAAATAAATAGTGAAGTGCTGTGCCGTTTGCAGAAAGCAGTTTAGAAAGGAAGAAAATCGATCGTTCCATAGTCGTAACATGATGAAGTTCATGTATCTAGATATAAGTTCTTTAATCGGAGGTTCTTACCTATCATGACTGAATTTAAAATTTTTTAATATGTTCTTGCTAACACGTTACTGAATAACGAATTCAATTTTTCAAACGTATTTAATGATTACATTTGCTTAAGAGAAACATAGTCAATTGTAAAACCATTTCATTGTCAACTAAACAGCTGTTTTGTTGTGAATGACCGAATTTTAATTAATGATTTAATTATTTTCAATATATTTTTTTTGCCTTTAAATGCTAGGAATCCTATCATGTAATTCAATACTTCGTCAGTATTAGCTAGAAGAGTAGTTGTTTTGATTGGTTATCCAATGATGAGTGTTTTAAAGTGTTTTCCTAAGTAGTATATTAGAATGACCCGAGTAAGTGCCCAATATATAGAAAGTAGATAATTTCATATTAAATAAAGAACATGTGAATGACTGAATTTAAATAAATGATTTAGGTATCTTCAATATATTTTTTTGCTTTAATATGCTAGAAATCCTATCATGTAATTCAATACTTCGTCAGTATTAGCTAGAAGAGTAGTTGTTTTTATTGGTTCTCCAATAATGAGTGTTTTGAAGTACTTACCTAACTAGTATATTAGCGTGCCCAGATTAGGGCAACAATATACAGAAATTAGGTAATCTCACAATAAATATTAAAGTGTGTAAGTTGTAATTTGCTTAATATACCTAAATAACATTCTCTAAAGAGTAGATGTTCTGTGATTCCCTAATTATATGAATATTTTGACACCAGATCATTTTGTAAGTCTTTTTGAGGCTGAAGAAAACTGCAACAAGGTGACTTCTCTTTGCAAAACTGTCTTGGATTATGGTCTCGAGATGCACTAGCTAGTAGATGATTGATCTATGGGATCGATAACCTGCCTGATATATAGAGAGGAGATTCTTGGATTCTGAGTACCACACGAGTCGTGCGATTATCATTTTCCTATAAGCTTGCTTGAGCAGTATGTCAGTGAAATTGGGCCATAGTTAGTAGCTAATTTTGTCACTATTTTGTTTTGGGATTGAAACGACAATAGCTTCCCGCCACCTATAAGAGCAAACTTCCGTAGATGAAATTCTGTTGTAAAGGTCAAGACCAAGGGCAGATCCAGGGGGGGGGGGCACCAGGGGCAATTGCCCCCCCCCCCCGAGGGCCCGAGAAGAATAGGATTTAATATTATGTATTATTGAATATTGAAAATGTCGATATAATTATCGATCGTTCGGCGGTAGACGGCCGCAGTGCCCCCCTCATGTAACCTTTTTGGATCTGCCCTTGGCTCAAGACTACCGGCTAGTTACCGAATGAATTCATAAGGAATATTATAATAACTTCTTTTTGTATTTGTGTCTGTGTACAGGCACAAAAAATGATCTGTACCATCACTTTTCCATACATTTCGACGTGTTAAGAACGAATTTTTTATCCAAATTGCTTGATTTGGTCATAATTTTATTAAATCTCGAAAAATTTTGGTTGAAGTGATTTTTTATTTTTAAATAAATTTAATAAAATGGAAACAGAAATAGCTCAGATCTGAAATGGATCAATGGATTCAGAAAAAAAATCTATAATTTATTGAGCAGTAGGAGCCACCACCTTCCCATTTGAAAAAAAGTTTTCGATAAAAAAATTGATTTGTTCAATTTTGGGGACTTTGTAAATAGTTATTAATGAAATTAAAGGAAAAATTATATTTTTCCCTTGGACTTTACCTGCCATAAAACAAATGTTGGTATTCCAAAGCACTCTAGACGAATGTTTTAAAATGCTTTAAAAAAAACTGAACATCGACTCAAAAATTTGCGAATATTCCATGGTATACTCAGAATATTGTCTTGAATCCCAATATGTAAAAATATACAGGGTGTTCCATTTAAAAATCGAAAGTTGCGGTAATTTCCGGGTAATCCGGAAATTATCTCATATCGTTTTTTATGTCAAAAAATCCATTATTACAGGTAGTTTATGCACCCCAAATTTCAAATGGATAAGTTCAAAAGTAAAGGAAATATAGGGGAACCACTAGCCTGTGGCACCCAGTATATTAACGAAAAACAGTATATGAGAATATATTTTTTTAATTACTGACTACATACATTAAAAAACAGCAGCATTTTTATTACAAAGATGCGAGGGCAAACCACTAAGGAAATTTAGTGTAGGAAATCAGAGGAAATCTGGAGAAAATCTAAGGAAATCTTTTGGTTTTTAGGATATCTCCCCCGCTCCTCTTCAATTTTTTTTCAGATTTCTCCTCCCCTCTTCAAAAATTTTTTTTTCGGATTTCTCCCCCTCGCTCATCATATAAGGAAGCACATTGTTTCTGTCATAACGTCTTTGTTTTTTATGTTCTAGAAATAGACAAAAATCATTTGAAAGCCTAGTTTACAATCTATCATTTTGATTGCTTGCATTTTTGACGTAAGTGTCATAGTTTCTGAAATATTTAACATTTAACTAAATACTACGTCTTGTAAATGTTCGGACACCATATTTATACTTCCAGATTTTCGAAACCATTAACTCTACAGAAATTAGAAAAAAGAACGAAATTCATGCTCAATTTAGTAGCTTTCTTATTTGTCTCTGGCATGTTTTCGCCCAATGCAATACTTTTCGAGTTATTTGACAAAAATCGTGTTGAAATACCTCCCTTTTCAACCTACTGTCCTAATTTTACTTCCACATCCAGTGGAAGTATTGTAGCGACGAAAAATTAAAGAAAAAATGATTGTTCAAATAGGCTTAGAATGTCATGAAACGTCGAGATTTTAAGTTTGAGGGAAGAAAATTTCTGTCTGTCGGCCTGTAACTTTTTTTTGTGCGCACGTTTACTCTGAAACCGTGCGCATAAATTTAATTTTATTAAATTTTTATTGTTCAGATATGCTTAGAATGTCATGAAACTTCGAGATTTTAAGTTTGAGGGAAAAAAAGAATTTCTGTCTGTCTGTCGGCCTGTAACTTTTTTTTGTGTGCACATTTACTCTGAAACCGTTTGAGATATTGACTTGAAATTTGGTACACGTATGTACTTTAACGAAATCTAGAACTAGATTATATTTTCATCTTGTTCCGTCGATGGGTTGGGGGGTAAATTGGAGTAAAGAGAGTCCATAAAATTGGTATTTAGTATTTACAAGAGAAACTAAGGTCTCAAAAGAAATTTTGGCATTAGCCACCCCCACCTCATTATTAAAGGGGATGAAAAAAACATGTGATTTAGTGTGTGTACCAGAACCAGAAACCTCAAAATATTCTTTACCTCATCCACCCCCACTACCACCTCCTATCACCCCCCCCCACTACCGATGTGGGGTATCATTTCATGGATTTTTGGGTAAGAGGATTCCAAATATTATATTATTGAAGTTCCATAAACAATTATTTCCACATACAAAATTTTTTCGTTGTGAGTGACTTGGATAGAAAATCTGGATGTGGGAGTAGTGATTCCTTGGGCAGCGGTTTTTAAGTCGTTATAACTTAAAGACTATCAGCTTAAATAAAAAGTTGCATAGAACCTTTCCTTCTCAAAATTTGATTATTTTCAGCTCCAATATTTTTGAAACCCCTTGGAAAGGGGTTTCAAAAGGGGGGAAAGGGGCCAGTCTCTCCCTATAAATTAGCCCCAGCTGGAATGTTTCTGATTTTGTTGAATAATTAAACATAACAAAGATTAAAAAAAAAGATTAATCAAAATCGGTTCTGTTTTTGAGGGTTCAGAAGTAAACATTTCATTCACTCGGCGAATATTTCGAGATTAAAAAAAAAATTGAAACGCATTTGGGTGTAAATCTCACGCTCGCGTGTGTCTATTACAATAGTAACAAGTAATAGTGTTAATCTATAAGTATTGTTAAATAGCCATATACACTCATTAACGGTCTAAGCACAACTTTCTAGTCAAACTTTTAGAATTATAAAGGAAACTTTTACCGCTTGTTTGACCTTCTTTCCCTGTTTAACGCGATTTCGTAATAAGAAAACTTATTGTTCTGGTCGGAATACAATGTGAACATTATTATCCGACATTCAACTTCATTGAACAAATAAATTTAGAAAACAGGAATAGCTTATTAGATTACTTGCATCCAAGTCATGGATGGATTAAATTGGTTTATTCTCCTATATAACTTGAAACGGACTTAGTTCAGAACAAGTCGAACTTAGTTAGAGAATTTCTATGGGCCAATTTCCTACAGTGCAGTATGTTTTATTTGGCGGAAAATGGTGACCACATGGTCATCCCGGGTGTGTTCGAAAGAGGGAATATATAATTTTCCGATAAGCAAGGAATTACTTTGTATCCCGTTCGACACGTTCGTTCCACTGATTATTGCACATAGCTGCAGGCTTACCAATTATATATAAATTGAAACACCCCAGGGTTAATAGCCTTACTTAAAAGTGTATAAGGCAACTCTTACGCCTGTTGCCGATTCAATATCGTTTTATCATCTAGTCTCTGTAGAATTTAGTTCCAAACTTCTAACTCCCATCCACAGACCACAGGGACTGTTAGGCCCAGTCGGGTGTTTCAATATGTTTTTTTGTATAAACTAAGGAAAATACGAGAAGTTGTGGTTTTCTAGTTTTAGAATGTATACAAGGTGTTCAGAAGTTAGATTATAACTACTCATTTTATAAAAAATGTTTGAACTTGAAATCATCATGATGTATAAATTGACGAACAAAATAAATACAAAAACAAATAGTACAGAAACATATTTAGAGAGCTGCCCTAGTGTATATAAAATATATTAGATCAGATTAAGGTCACTAGATAAAAATTCATCTGTGGTGTAGAAAGCGCCGTTAAGTAGATAATTTTTTATTTTCGTTTTGAACTGAATTTCATTTAAGGCCCTCACCTGAGGTCGCAAAGCATTAAAAAATTGGATTCCTAGATAACCACTCATCCTTTTATTTTATTCCGGATATTATTCGTATAACTCTTCTTTGAGCGGAGAATATATTTGCATGCCCCCAGACTAAAATCGCGTATGAAATTGTAGAGTGGATGAAGTTGTAATATGCAGTTGTTAAGGTAATTTCAAATACTTGACCGACGGGGTTTAGGACCAGGTAGGTAGAGGTATTTAAAAATTTTGGTACAAACATAATGCTGCATGATTTTCTCACAACAACTTTGGGTCTAAGTTGACTTCCAGGAATTTAATTTATTCAGGGTTATTTATTTCCTCCATGTTACGCAAACTGAATATCATAGTTTCCGTTTTTGATGTATTCAGGCATAACTTGTTCGATTTAAACCGATTTTCTATAGATGACTGAATTTGCGGTACCTCATTTAACAGATGTCCCAAATTACAGCTGGAAAAGATTAAACTAGCGTCATCAGTGAATAATGTGGTAAGTTCATTAACTAAAATTGGGAAATCATTAATAAAAATAAGAAAAAAGTATATGTCCCAGTCCGGAGCCCTGGGGAACACCATTGTTGTCTATTACTAAGATAAAAACTTATAAGTGCTATACTATGTTCAGAAAAGCCATAATAATTTGTAACAAAGCGCATTTTGGCACCCAATCGATTTATTATAATTATATTATTTAATATGTTTCATTTACAACCGCAGGCTATAATTTAAAATATTTCATATCATTCATTCCGCGCCACATCCAATTCACCGCGAGACCGTATATATCCCCACCCAAGCGTGCTTCCGTCAGCGATACAGCCGCGAAGCGAGGTAGATGTGCGAGGATCCACCAGCCTTAACCAGCTACAAATATAAGTTGAGAAATTTTTCTATCACCGAAAAATAAACTGGACTTAGACATATTTTTATAAATAAGATCTTTCTGGGAAAAATTTATTAAGTACAGCCTACGTCATTCAACACTCACGCGCACCGTCTCTCCCACCTTTCCACTAGTGGGGGAATATTGGACTAGTTACCAGTCGCGCTAAAACCAGGCAATTAAGTTCCTCACGAGCTTCGCCACCAAGCAGACGTCCCTGACCAGGGTCCAGAATAAAGTGAGTTTAACAGCGAATTTTTCTAACACCGAAAATGGAAATAATAAAGTCCACGAATTCTTTGTGGTGAAAAATTTGCAAGTGCCGCCTACGTCACTTCAACACTGGGGCTCATTGAATTTGGCCATTCCCCCACTCTAGCTTTGGTAATTTTATTCTAGATCCCGTCTAAACTGTAAAATAAGAGTTAGTCGGAACGTGACCAGCCAGACGTGCAAGGAGCAGCAGGACCAAGAGTAAGATTAATAATAATAGGTAGCGGCTTGGCTAATATTAGGGACTGGTAATGTAGTTCGTATTTATTCTTGTTGTTTCTGATATAACTTGGAAAAATTGGTGTTTCAGGATATCCGACGAAGGTGTTCCGTCGGGTTCGCTGGGACACACAATTAACGCTACTGGAATCTCTGGTGAAGGTGTTCCGCTGGGGAACTCAGAGCGCGCCGTATTAATCATACCTGATTTTCAGGCCAGAGTACGTGTTTTCTGTGTTTTCAGCATTATTGTTTCCCTTGGCAGAATTTGGTGTTTCAGGGTATCCGATGAAGGTGTTCCGTCGGGTTCGCTGGGGCTTACAACTAACGCTACTGAGATCTCCGGTGAAGGTGTTCGGCTGGAGAACTCAGGGCGTGCCGTATTAACCATACCTTGTTTTCAGGCCAGGAAACGAACGTGATTAATCTTGTTTTCCCCATTTCAGCTTTATTGTTTCCATGGCAAATCTTGTGTTGCCAGGGTATCCGACGAAGGTGTTCCATCGGGTTCGAGGCCAGGAGTACGTGGATCCCCTTGTTTATTTTCTGTGTTTTCAGCATTATTGTTTTCCCTGGCAGAATTTGGTGTTTCAGGGTATCCGAAGAAGGTGTTCCGTCGGGTTCGCTGGGGCATACAACTAACGCTACTGAGATCTCCGGTGAAGGTGTTCGGCTGGAGAACTCAGAGCGTGCCGTATTAACCATACCTTGTTTTCAGGCCAGGAGACGAACGTGATTAATCTTGTTTTCCATTTCAGCTTTATTGTTTCCATGGCAAATCTTGTGTTGCCAGGGTATCCGGCGAAGGTGTTCCATCGGGTTCGCTGGGGCACAGGATTAACGCTTCTGGAATCTCTGGTGAAGGTGTTCCGCTGAGGAAATCATGCCGCATTGATCATACACTGTTTTCAGGCCAGGAGTTGCAGAAGGCAGTTAACTAATCATACCCCTTTTCAGCGTATTAGCCAAGTCTGACGACTAGAGTTAGTGTTTGCTGTATAATTATCTGTTGTCTTTCTTGCTCATTCCTGGTATCCGCACGCTACCTGTAATTTTACTGACCTCACCGCCTACTTCTCCAACCTGACCTGTCACTCCATTTTACCGTATACTAGAATCACCGAACCCTGATTAATCATGGCTTTCTGAACTGTCACCTGCTGTAACTAAAACGTAGCTCGCGTCACCGTAACATCATGGCTTACATCACCGTAACATCGTAGCTTGCATCACTGTAGCTTTCTTAAACATAGACTGAGGTTCCATATGTAAATAACTGTGTATATACTAGTACGAAATATTTGTAAATAAACATTATCATTTTCCTAACTGTGTGTTTTACTGCTGTATGAGTGAAAGTTTAATTATCCCTATTTGACCCACTGGAATTCACCGTTTCTCCACTGTAGTTACTCCAGCCCTACTTTACCAACTGTTTGACGGACGTGGCGTTTCCCCATGTAATATAGGAAACTGGCGCCTGAGCAACCGAACCATGACTAGGGTGTCAAAAATTACCTTTTTCGGAATCACCGAAAAGTATTTTAATTTAAGTAAATTTAATCTGTTAATAAGTTAATCGAGGGACACGCAGTCGAAGGCTTTGTCGAGATCTAAAAATAAAGAACGGATTTATTTCCCTTCTTCAAATTCAGCATTATTAGCAGATGTTAATTTATCAATTGTAAGTGTTCCAGATAATTTATTTTGGAAACCCAGTTTAAAACTAATGACGCTGATGATGCCATAGACAACCATAACCATAAAAAATCATTTATAAAAATGTTTAAGATGTGGGAAGAACGCTAAATGAGCCAATTTAGACTTTTAATAAATTTTATCTGGTCTTGAATGAAGCTTAGCAATTAGGCAATAATTTACATATTAAACTACTGTTCCTGCATTTTATTATTAATAAACGTTCATGATACATTAGAAGAACTCCTAGACTTTCCTCTTGCACGTAGGAGTTGAACCCACGGCGAGAAAACTCACAATCCCAGGCGTAATAAACATAAACACATAAACACACCACAGATAGTAGAGAACCCCCAAATCCATAGCCAAGGCTGTGCGGAAGGGGGTTACACATTTGGAAAAACGCAGACATACATCCACACCCACCGGTGTTGTCAATACCAGGGCTGGGGGTCGAACCCATTAGTTGAATCACTGCAAAGGAGGCAGATTCTCTTGTTTCAGAATCACCGCTACAGACCCTCTTGTTAGCTGATTTTATTTTCATTGTATTCGATGCTTATTTAGATATAATAATAATAATAACAACACACCACAAGTAATACAGTCACCTCTAACTTTAAAAGCTTGAAGTGACTTTGTGCGGGGGGGGAGCTACACATTTGAAGACAAGGGACACACAATCAGTATCCGAGTATACTAGTATTAATTCCCTTTTAGAAAAAATCTGAGCCACGATCGAGAATCGAACACGGGACTGCGGTGTGAGAACCATATGTGCTTGCCTCTCGACCATGCAGTCACACATATCAGCAGGACCAAAAATTTTGCCGTAATTATCGAGCACATTTGAGTCTTGCTGCATGCTGATTAAATCTCTAACATCAGAGTCTACCATTGCATATAGGGAATTTAATTTTTACTTCCCATACAGCGTCAAAATAAGTTGATATAAACTTTCAGTTAACTCCATTATTTTAATAAGTCTGTTAGATTGCTTATTGGCAATTACCATTTAAATCCTGAGCCTGTACTAACGAAACTTGCTATTAACAGAAAGATACATTGAGATATACCACCATAAGTTAATCAACGTAAATTGTTAGAGATAATCTATTCCAAACACTTAATCCCCTAAGTCGTAAAGCAGAAATGCGCTCAGTCTAATAAACACACAGTTAAATGTGGCGACTAAATAGGGTATTGCTTACGGTGTTAGGCTTGCGATCACGGGGTCCCAGGTTCGATTCCTGGCTATGGTATGTATGTGTAATGGCGTTTTTCACGGGTTGCCTAGACGGTAGCAGTGGGCTAGATCGTGGTTGCATAGGAGATAAAACGGCTCGCTCTCCTCTCCTGAGTTCGAGTCTCAGCTGCGGTAGATAGCAATGTCGCAGGGAATGGATGTTGTGCTGTTGTCTATGTCCTGGTTAAGTGGTGGAATAGCCTACGGCTAAATTTCCCCAGGACGTAAATATAAAAAAGGAGTTAAAAAAGACGGACATCTGCTTGCCAATAACATAAATCAAGAGGGGTATGACAATAATATTTGGTTTATAGTTAACTAAAATGTCAAAGCAGAATTCTACTGTACTTTTACTGAAACATATAAGGTGGAAGCTTTTAAAATATTATTAGTTAAGAAACGATATTGGAATAAAATAATGGGAATGAAAAATATGCAGGGTAGTCACTCCAAAGAAAATAATATTTGAAATGTAGTTGTTATTCTTACTAGGAAGAAACCGGATATACTTTTATTACAAAATATATAGGGTGGTCATCCTACTGAAAATGTAATTAGTAAATAAATGGTACCATATATACAGGGAAATCTTATGTTATGCGGATTTTTTTTCAAGCTGATGAGTTGACCGGTAGCCAAATTAGTTAGTGGTGGGAAATGCGTCCTACGACAAATTGTGGATTATGGAAAAATAACCAGCTAAGAGAGGTTAGTATTTATTTAAGTGAGGCATAACTCTTAACGTCTGTGAATGGTTTTGGGTGCAACAATATCTAGTTAATTGATTGTAGTGAACTTGATAATAAAAAGTACCTTAAAATTAAAAAAAACTGTTGCTTGCAATATTGTTTACATTTTATATATAGTATGTTATACATAGACTTGATTCATATCTATTCATCATATCGACGACATGAAAATTAATATTTGAGGAACTAATGAGATACTGATAATTAAATACAAATACAATAGAACCATAATCAGGTTTGATGTGGAATGTCCCTAAGCAAGATCTTGTTAATAATTATAGTCCTTGTATAAATAGGCTCTTTCTCTGTCAATAATACTTACATATTGCAGCAATATTGAGGAAAGTATAATTAGTGAATTACTGTTATTGATTATATCTTCGAGTTCTTAATTCTTTGTGTTGGAAAATTATTGGTGGAGGACAAAACGAAACCTCATTTATTGCCAAATTGACAAAATTCCGACTTACTTAGTCAACTCTTAAAAAAAACATGTAAAATGTAAAAATAAAAAAAAAAGATGTAAAATTTTAAAATAAAGTTACTAGTAGCATGCGGCGTCCATCTTTAACTAGGTTATTTCTGGACCGATGCGAAAATCTAAAAAAACCACAGGAAATCATAATGGAAAAATAATGACCGCAAAATCTGATGAGTTACAGGGTTACACTTGATTGTTTTAAATGTAACACCCTGTGTCTGATTCGAAAATCGCAATTAGGTACAGATCTATCTAACATGCTATATATTGATTTTATTATGTTAAAGGGTTAGGGGGTAAATGGGTAAATGTGGGTAAATGGAGATTAATCGGTAAAGCAGGCAAGTAAGAAGTGTCCATAAAAATTGGGATTTAATACATGCTCAAGAACCAAAGGCCTCAAAAAAAATTTTGGCATCAGCCACCCCCACTCAAAAAATTTTTGACGTCGGCCACTCCCACTATACCGGAAGTCGATACCAACTTGCTTATTTTAAATGGAATTCCATATATATTTCGAAGTTTTCGAAAAGAGCGAAAAATTCTGAGTTAAAAACATGTAGCATACTCTATCCCTAAACCCAACCGTTTCAGAAATATTTGACATTTTATTAAAA